>WOVY01000505.1:0-600000 GCA_013436015.1 Rhipicephalus annulatus
CATTGTAACGGTATAACAACCTCACAACCAGACGTCCTATTTACAAGGTTTAATAAGGGCGAACTTGTGCCCAAGCCAAAGAACTACACAGTAGCTGGGAGAAAGCAGCGAACGCCTCGTCGTCCTCTTCTCTCTTCTTTTTCCTTGGCCGCTGCTCGGTAGCAGCTCGTGCACAGGCTGGGCCGGCTCGTGCCTTCCGGCGGCTTCATGAGTCGTAGCGATGCCGTCATCGCGTTCCTCTTTTAACAACGTCTGCGTTGTACTGCGCCTTAACAATTCCTCGTGGCATTATCCCCCCTCTCAAGCGGCATCGCCCCGATGCTTGCGATGAGGCTGTTTCATACTTTTTTTTTTTTTTTTTTGTGTGTACAAGTTTGTAAAAATGAGGTTGCAGTACGTCAAGGGATTGGGGTGGCTAGGTTTGGAATCGGTCGTAGTACGGTTTCATCCGTACAATGTGTACACGCTCCGTGGGATTGCGTCGCCTCGAATGCAGGTGGCCTGCAGGCTTGACTTCGTAGACGAGGTCATTGTGTCGCTGTACTATCTCGTAGGGGCCAAAATACCGGGAAATGAGTTTTTCGGAGAGGCCTCGTCGTCGTACTGGAGTCCATATCCACACTTTGTCGCCAACGTCATATCGCGTGTCAAGTCTTCCTCGGTTGTAGCGGTCGGCATCGATGCGGTGTTGGTGGCGTATTCGGTATCTTGCTAACTGGCGGGCTTCTTCCGCTCTTTGTAGAAAGTCGTCAAGATCGGGGGGGTAGTCATCTTGGTCTATTGGTAACATAGCATCCAGTGTTGTGGTAACAGCACGACCGTAAACTAGTTCAAATGGGGTGATTTTGGTGGTCTCTTGCACAGCCGTATTGTAGGCGAAAGTGACGTATGGTAAAATTTCGTCCCACTTTTTGTGCTCGACATCCACATACATGGATATCATGTCCGCTAGAGTTCTGTTAAGGCGTTCGGTCAGGCCATTGCATTGAGGATGATATGCAGTGGTTTTCCTATGAACAGTGTGAGTCATGTTGAGCAGGCACTTCAAAAGTTGCGCCGTGAAAGCCGTTCCGCGATCGGTGATTACAACCGTTGGAGCGCCATGTCGCAGGACTATTTTGTGTACGAAGAATTGGGCCACTTCTGCTGCCGTTCCTCGTTCCAAGAGTCTGTTTCGGCGTATCTAGTTAAATAATCAGTGGCCACAACGATCCATTTCTTGCCGAGTAAAGATGTCGGGAAGGGTCCAAGGAGGTCCATTCCAACTTGGCGGAAAGGCGCTTTCGGTGGATCTATAGGTTGTAGAAGGCCCGCTGGTTTAGAACTTGGTGTTTTTCGTCTTTGGCACTCGCGGCATGTTTTGACGTAGTGTTGCACTGAAGCTAGTAGCTTGGGCCAATAATAATGGAGACTGATCCTTGCAAGCGTTCGCGTCACACCCAAATGTCCAGATGTGGGCTCATCGTGACACGCTCGAAGTATTTCTTGTCGCATAGTTGCTGGAACGACAAGCAGGAACTTTTCGCGGTTGGGCTTGAAGTTTCTCTTGTAGAGAACGTTTCCTCGGAGGCAGAACGATGCGAGGCTTCGAGAAAATATACGGGGTACTTGTACGTCAATTCCTTGCAGGTGTTCGATAAGCGGGAGTAATTCTTTGTCTGTACGTTGAATTCGGCTATTTGAGTGGTCTCGACAATTCCTACGAACGGAAAGTCGTCTTCTTCTGATAGTGGTGTGTCTGTAGGAGCCCGTGACAAACAGTCGGCATCGGTATGTTTTTTGCCAGATCGGTATACCACGCTTATATCGTATTCTTGCAGTCTGAGGCTCCACCTTGCTAGTCGTCCGGATGGTTCCTTGATGTTCGCCCAGCCAGCAAAGCGCATGGTGATCGCTGACTGCCTTGAATGGTCTACCATATAGGTACGGCGCGAAATTTACTGATGGCCCAGATGACGGCAAGGCATTCTTTTTTCCGTGGCCGAATAGTTTGTCTCTGCTTTGTTAGAGTCCGACTGGCATAAGCTATCACTTTTTCTTCACCTTTCTGCCACTGTATTAGAACGCATCCAAGGCCGATGTTACTGGCATCTGTGTGTATTTCCGTGTCGGCTGTCTCATCAAAGTGAGAAAGAATCGGGGGGTTTTCTAACCTCTTTCTCAATTCGTTGAAGGCGCTTTGTTGCTCGTTTTGCCACTGGAAAGGCACATCTTCTCTCGTAAGTCTCGTTAAGGGTTCTGCGATCTTTGAAAATTTCTCACAAATCGTCTATAGTACGCACATAGACCTAGAAATCTCCGTACTGACTTTTTGTCTGTTGGCACCGGAAACCTTGCGACGGCGGCCGTCTTATCAGGATCAGGGCGAACACCTTGGGCGCTGACGACATGCCCAAGAAACGAAGCTCTTCGAAACCTAATCGGCACTTCTCTGGCTTGATTGTCAAATCTGCCGAACGGATTGCCTCTAACACTGACCGAAGGCGCTTGATGTGCTCCTCAAATGTAGCCGCGAAGATGACCACGTCGTCTAGGTACACTAGGCAACACTGCCACTTCAATCCGGAAAGCACAGTGTCCATCATGCGTTGGAACGTTGCCGGCGCACAACAGAGACCAAACGGGAGAGCCTTAAATCATAAAGTCCGTCCGGGGTAACAAAGCAGTCTTTTCGCGATCACGTTCATCAACTTTCGATTTGCCAGTATCCACTTTTCAGATCTAGTGATGAGAAGAACTTGGCACACCGAAGTCGATCTAACGTGTCGTCGATGCGTGGAAGGGGATATACATCCCGTTTAGTCACAGCATTCAGTTTCCTGTAGTCGACACAAAACCGTAGCGTGTTATCCTTCTTCTTGACAAGCACCACGGGAGATGACCACGGGCTGTTAGAAGGCTGGATAACATCATCTTCAAGCATTTCTCGTACCTGCTTCTTGATGACTTCCCTTTCCTTAGGGGAAACACGATACGGGTGCCGGCATACCGGCCTGGTTGTCTCGTCCGTTATGATCCTGTGTTTTGTAATGCTCGTGCGCCGTACCTTTGAACTGTTGGAGAAACAGCTGCCAAATTCCCGCACGAGGTCGTATAGCTGTTGACGTTGAATCTCTGAAAGATTAGGATTTACGTATATTGTGTCGCAGGCATCAGATGGAAGTTTCACATTCGGTGACGTCGTTTCAAGACTGCATATTTCTGTCACTTCACAGAACTCATGAAGAAAACGCTATTGCCGTCCCTTTTGCGATGTGCTGGAATTCGTTACCGAAATTCGTCAAGAGGATGTCTGTGCACCCGTTTCGCAGCTGGATAATCCCTCGTGCCACACAAACGCCTCTTTTCAAGAAAACATCCACGTTGCTCTCCGCCACACCCTCGTAGTCGCTGAATGTATCATTATTCACGAGGACCATTATACTGCTCCGTGGCGGTACAGTCACATCATCGTCGACGACGCGCAGTGGAGTGGTACATCGTTCATCTGATCGTGCTACCTTTAAAGCTTGCTCCGTCGAAAAGGACACGCTCGACCTCTGTAAATTGATAATCGCACCATTAGCTTGTAGGAAATCCATTCCCAGTATCACTTCCCTCGAGCACACAGGCAGGACGACAAAGTCACCGACGTAAGTGAAGCCCCGTATCATGACCCTTGCGGTACATCGGCCGGAAGGGGTTATGAGGTGACCACCTGCAGTACGTACTTGAGGTCCACCCCATTCGGTCAGAACTTTCCTGAGTCGCTTCGCTAATTCGTAACTTATCACAGAATAATCCGCACCAGTATCGATCAAAGCATTGAGCTCTAGTCCGTCAATCACCAACGGCAAGTCTGAAGTAATTTTCTCTGTACTGCACTCCTTTACCTGGAAACAGTCGTCGTTATCAGGCTCGTACCGCAGTGGAGGATCTTCATATCCCAAGTCGCCAGCGGCCTCGCCTCCACAGGTCGCCCTCTTCAGTTTCCCGGATTTGGGCTAGGCGAACGCTGCCTAGACGTGCTTGGGAAGGGACGTGGGCTAGACGAGCGGTAGCGCATAGGGGATGGTGAGCGTGGTTGATGACGACGAGGCGGGTCAAATTCCCGACGTGAGCATAGGTATTCTTCAATCTCGGAAGGTCTTTCGCCGTTTCGCGGACACGGTGCATTGATGGCGAATCCCCTAAGACCAGCTTGACGATATCGGCAGAATCGGTACAGGTGGCCAGCCTCTCCACAGTGGAAACACAAGGGCCTACGTGTGGCATCTCGCCACACATCGCTCTTCCGTGGCATCATCTCTCTCGCACGAGGTGGAGTGCGTGTTGCCTCTACGATTTCAGGCGGGCTGCGCATTGTCTGCACATAAGTACTTGGTGTCTCGATCGGCGAACAGTGCAGAGTAGGTCGCCTGAGCACCTCGGAGTACGTTACCGCCCGTCGTGTCGCTGGCACATCACTCCGCGGCTCCCGCATGGCCTGTCGAATTTCTTCTCGGACAACTTCAGCAAGAGACAGCTCGGGGGTGACATCAGGTGACTGCAGTTTCCTTAATTCCTCCCTGACAACAGACCGGACGAGCTCCCGCAATGTGTCAAGATTATCCACGACGCCTGCTGAGTAGATTCCTGCGGATGCACCGGCTACGTCGCGGTTGTACTGTCGGGCTCTCTGCTGAAGCGTCGTTTCGATGGTTGTTGCTTCCGACCGAAACTCAGCAACAGTACGGGGCGGATTGCGGATGAGTCCCGCGAACAATTCTTGCTTTACCCCGTGCATGAGGTGGCGCACCTTCTTGTCTTCCGTCATGCCAGGATCAGCTCGCTTGAAAAGGCGGGACATGTCTTCGATGTACATCGCGACAGTTTCGTTCGTTCATTGAATCCGTGTGCGGAGAGCTGCTTCCGCCTTTTCCCGGCGATCACTGTTGGCGAACGTACTCAGTAGCTGCCGCCGAAACTCTTGCCACGACGTCAGAGATGCCTCGTGGTTTTCGTACCACACTCGTGCAGAGTCTTCCAACGCAATGTAGACGTTACGCAGCTTGCCTTCCTCGTTCCACTGATTTAGATTTCCCACTCTCTCGAAATGCTCTAACCAGTCTTCGGCGTCCTCGTATGGGTCACCATGAAACACCTTTGGAATGACCGGTTGGCTTACGATGAGTTGTGCCGGCGTAACTTGGCTCGTCATGGTGGTGGCGGCGCTTGTCTCCGTCACCGATGCCCTTGATACAGAAGGGAGTGGCCCAAATTCTGGCAACTCTCCTCGGATACGGCGGCTGACTCGTTGGTGCACCGGTGTAAGCTCCACTGGTTGCGGCTGGTCAGTGCTTGGACTTCGCTCTTGCGTGGGGCTCGGAATCATGTACCCCGCACCTCCACCAGAAAATGTAACGGATATAACAACCTCACAACCAGGACGTCCTATTTACAAGGTTTAATAAGGGCGAACTTGTGCCCAAGCCAAAAGAACTACACAGTAGCTGGGAGAAAGCAGCGAAACGCTCGTCGTCCTCTTCTTCTCTTCTTTTTCCTTGGCCGCTGCTCGGTAGCAGCTCGTGCACAGGCTGGGCCGGCTCGTGCCTTCCGGCGGGCTTCATGAGTCGTAGCGATGCCGTCAGCGTTCCTCTTTTAACAACGTCTGCGTTGTACTGCGCCTTAACAATTCCTCGTGGCAATATATATATATATATATATATATATATATATATATATATATATATATATATATATATATATATATGTCTGATCGTACCGGCTTAAAGCCGGTACGCACCGATGATCTCACCAGAGAAGGATTGGCCACCCTGGTGCAGTATCTGGCCACCCCCTCCCGTAGGCATTCGTCAATTAACTCACGGCCCTCAGTCCCCACCAGCTGCGGAGCAACTGACCACGGCGGCGGTCAGATCTGCAAAGCCGCAGAGGGTGCTAGGAATCTCTGGATACGGACAGGCCACCATTGGAACTTGAACTTAGCAACGTTTAACGTTAGAACGTTATCTAGTGAGGGAAGTCTAGCTGTATTATTCGAGGAGCTAGAAGGCATTAAATGGGATATAATAGGGCTGAGTGAGGTTAGGAGGACAGATGAGGCCTATACTGTGCTACAGAATGGGCATGTCATTTGCTATCGGGGCTTGGCAGACAGAAGAGAACTGGGAGTAGGGTTCCTAATTCACAGAAACATAGCTGGAAACAAAGAGGATTACTATAGCATTAATGAAAGGGTGGTAGGCATCGTAATTAAACTGAATAAAAGATACAAAATGAAGGTAGTACAGGCTTACGCGCCTACATCCAGCCATGATGACGCTTCAGTTGAAAGCTTCTATGAAGACGTGGAATCGGCAATGAGTAAGGTGAAAACACAGTATACTATAGTAATGGGCGACTTTAATGCAAAGGTAGGGAAGAAGCAGGCTGGAGACCAGGCAGTAGGAGATTATGGCATCGGCACTAGAAACGCCAGAGGAGAGCTACTAGTAGAATTCGCAGAACGCAATAATCTGCGTATTTTGAATACCTTCTACCGAAAACGAGAAAACCGCAAGTGGACATGGAGGAGCCCTAATGGCGTAAATAAGAAAGAAATAGACTTTATAATGACTGCACACCCAGGAGTCGTGCAGGATGTGGAAGTGGTTGGCAAGGTAAGATGCAGTGACCATAGAATGGTACGGGCTCGAATCCGCCTAGACTTGAAAAAAGAACGACAGAAACTGATACGCAAGAAGCAAATCAATGAGCTAGCACTGAGAGGGAAAGTACAGGAATTCAGAGTGTCACTGCAGAACAGGTACTCTGCTCTTAGCGAGGAAACCAACCTTAGCGTAGATACAATGAATGATAATCTGACGAGTATCATCACGGAGTGTGCAGTGGAAGTTGGAGGCAGGGTAGCTAGACAGGACACCGGCAAGCTTTCCCAGGAAACGAAGAACCTAATTAAGAAGCGTCAAATCATGAAAGTGTCAAGTACAACAGACAAAATAGAACTGGCAGAGCTTTCGAAGCTGATTAATAGACGTAAAGTATGCGATGTAAGAAGGTATAACATGGAGAGAATTGAGCACGCTCTGAAAAACGGAGGAAGCGTCAAAGCAGTGAAGAGGAAACTTGGGATAGGCAAAAGGCGGATGTATGCACTAAGGAACAAAGAAGGCAAATTAACTACCAATATGGATAGGATAGATAAAATAGCGGATGAGTTTTACAGAGATCTGTACAGTAGCCGAGACAACCACGACCTTAATACTATAAGAACTAGCAGTAACCCAGACGACACCCCACCGGTAATGTTAGAAGAAGTCAGAAAAGCTTTGGAGAGCATGCACAGAGGCAAAGCTGCTGGTGAGGATCAAGTAACATCAGATCTGCTGAAAGATGGAGGACAGATTGTGTTAGAAAAACTAGCCACTCTATTTACGAGGTGTCTCCTGACGGGAAAAGTACCAGAGTCTTGGAAGAATGCTAACATCATCTTAATACATAAGAAAGGAGATGACAAGGACTTGAAGAATTACAGGCCGATCAGCTTGCTCTCTGTAGTATACGAGCTATTTACAAAGGTAATTGCTAGCAGAGTAAAGAAAATATTAGAATTCAATCAACCAAAGGAACAAGCAGGATTTAGAACAGGCTACTCAACAGTTGATCACATTCATACTATCAATCAGGTAATAGAGAAATGCTCAGAGTATAACCAACCACTATACATAGCCTTCATAGATTACGAGAAGGCGTTTGATTCAGTAGAAATATCAGCTGTCATGCAGACACTGCGGAATCAGGGCGTAGATGAAATATATATAAACATTCTGGAAGAAATCTACAGGGGATCAACTGCTACCATAGTGCTTCATAAAAAAAGCAACAGAATACCAATAAAGAAGGGTGTAAGGCAGGGGGACACAATCTCCCCAATGCTATTCACTGCGTGCTTACAGGACGTTTTCAGAAGCCTAGAATGGGAACAGTTAGGGATAAGAGTTAATGGAGAGTACCTCAGTAACCTGCGCTTCGCCGATGACATTGCATTGCTAAGTAACTCAGGGGACGAATTGCAACTCATGATTACGGAGTTAGACAAGGAGAGCAGAAAGGTGGGTCTTAAATTTAATCTGCAGAAAACGAAAGTAATGTACAACAACCTCGGAAAGGAGCAGCGCTTTGCGATAGGTAATAGTGCACTTGAAGTTGTAAAAGACTATGTCTACTTAGGGCAGGTAATAACCGCAGAGCCTAACCACGAAATTGAAGTAACTAGAAGAATAAGAATGGGGTGGAGCACATTCGGCAGGCACTCTCAAATTATGACAAGTAGATTGCCACTGTCCCTCAAGAGGAAGGTATATAACAGCTGTATCTTGCCGGTACTTAGCTACGGAGCAGAAACCTGGAGACTCACAAAGAGGGTTCAACTTAAATTGAGGACGACGCAGCGAGCAATGGAAAGAAAAATGGTAGGTGTAACCTTAAGAGACAAGAAGAGAGCAGAGTGGATTAGGAGACAAACGGGAGTTAAGGATATCATAACTGCAATAAAGAAGAGGAAATGGACATGGGCCGGGCATGTAGCACGTAGACAGGATAACCGCTGGTCATTAAGGGTCACCAACTGGATTCCCAGAGAAGGGAAGCGGGGTAGGGGGAGACAGAAGGTTAGGTGGGCAGATGAGATTAAGAAGTTTGCGGGTATAAATTGGCAACAGCAAGCACAGGACCGGGTTAACTGGCGGAACATGGGAGAGGCCTTTGTCCTGCAGTGGACGTAGACAGGCTGATGATATATATATATATATATATATATATATATATATATATATATATATATATATATATATATATATATATATATATATATATATATATATATATATATATATATATTAAAATAGAGGTGTTGTACGACGAGGAAGGTTCAGACGCAGCTTGGCAAGATGTGCTTTATCAGACAGGTCTGGCTAACGGCAAGCGGCGTGCGCGAGCTGCTACAACAGCTACCGATCACCATCGTCTTTTTCATTGCCAGCAGAGCGTCCGTTATTCAGATTCATTAATTCATTACAATATATATATATATATATATACGCGATCAAGCCTTATGCAAATATGAAAACTGAAGAAGAAGAGATATAAAAATCCGAACAGCTTCACTCGAGCACCCTTCTTTCACTGCACATGCATTAATTATGACAACGCCAGGCCCGTAGATGGGGGGTGGGGGAAGGGCTGCCCTAGGTGCCGCTCCTCTGAAATTGTTATGAAGAAGGGTGTTTTAACAAAAAACAAATTATTGTATTTTTTCAAAATGTTCAAACCTTCAGCAAGTCCCCACCCCCTCCCCCTGGACCCGTAAAGAAACTCCTGGCTACCTGGCCACTGGCCTGGTCAATGCACTATTACAACATGGCGGCATTGCGACATACATGTTCTTTGCCTCGAAATTGAGCAGTATTGGTAACTGATTTTAACACTTCTCATATTTAAATCCAATGTTCAGTGATCCGTGACTGTGGGCACATTGCCCGCAATTGTTCTTCTGCGTGAGATAAAGCTGGTTATAAGCCGCTTTCCCGAAGAGTTCAGAACAGTTTGTACTCTCTCGGCTTTTCCTCCTTAAACGGCGACCAGTATTTTAAACTTTTTTTTTCAATTAGCTACGAAAGATCTAATACTGTATTGTGTAAAAATAAGCATCAGCTGTACTCGTAGGTAGTTTTGATCTCTCCCTGTCGATATCTCAATCCCCCTCACCCTCCTTTTCACGTTTCAAGTCCTTATCCGACGATAACTAGAGTCGTTCTATGACTTCTTGCTGTCCAAAATTGTTTATTTCAGCGTTCATTTCAAAAGAACAGAACATTTTAATGAAAGGAGAGCTGCAGGTGAGCAAGAGCTACCAACAGTTTTATGAAGAGGGTATTCAAAGGCGAGGAAACGTCTAGAAGTATTTCAAGAAAGAAAAGGGACCGCTCGTGCCAGTGGCACATCGATCAAGCTGTAGGCCCCAAAAAAGCGCTGACGAGTGCAGGTCCTGTGTCCTTTCTAGTACGCATGCTTGCAAGTTCTCCTCGTACCTTCTAGAGTTTATGAACAGCTTGTAGTCATTTGTCTAAATCTTGCTACCCCCCCCCCCCCTGTTGTCACCTAGTTATTATGTTATGTTTCCTACTTTGACCCAAAAGCAACGTGTGATGCAAACGCACTTTCTCACTCGAGAAAGAAAGGACGACACATTGCATCAACATCAATCCTGTCTGGGACGAAGAAAAACACCCACATTTCTGTAATACAATACACAAGTGTTACGGGAAGGCTGTAGCACGTTAAGGCGTGAAAAAAAGAGGCTTACGTCGTTGACGCAAAAACTAAATAATGTTTTTTTGTCTTATCGGCTGCCGTTGTCATACCCCTTGCAGAACCTGAGTCTATCGTGTTACTGTCACCACAGATGGAAGCTCCTTCACATTTGCTTGGAAAGTGAGTGTACTCACGTCAACTGCATGCTTGGATGTCGCGATGACAAGGTGCTTACTAGTGTATTTATTATTATTTTTTATTTACCTTTCCTGAGAATTCTTTAAGTTTTATGTGCCAGGAACTTGCACTGAATAATGAGCAACAAACTGGATAAGACGCACTTACACGTCCCCTTTTCTGCCCTTTGTGAACACGTAGCAACCTACTTGTGCAGCCGAGGTTGTTGATAGCTCGATATGCGATAAAACGTCGAAAAGTTTGATTGTGACGCACCACAGACGCAAACGTAGATTTCTGCGCGTGCGCGGCAGGGTTGTCGCAAAAGTAAGCCCCGTGAATATTTCCAGTTACGATAAGACCAGCGGCACCACTTGACGTTGTTTTGGAAGCCCGTTGAGCGGCCTGGCAAGTGACGTACTCCGTAGTAGAATAGTCAAACCGATGGGATCAGCAGCGATGAGCAGATACAAACATGAAACTGTGTGGTGCCGTCATCTTCAGAGTAAATGAAACCTAGGGAAGTGGGCAGATACTTCAGCTCTTCAGTAACGGAAGAAAGTAATTCTGCTAACCAAGCGAAAATTCAGCAACGTTTGTGTATGTGGCTTTAATTTCACGACCGACGTAGTAATAAAGTAACGTGATGCCACTGTTTGTACTAATGAAATGTGTTCTGGGCTATATTTATTTTTATTCAGACGCCATTAGTAGCCATCTGATTCATTGCGCCGATGGGTGGCGCTTTTCTTGTTTTCTCTTCTGTTGCCATTTTGTTCGTCTCCTCCCGCCCCTTTCGCTGTTTGCACATGAAGAACATATTTAGTGTATTTTGAACGAAAAGACTGTGGTGTTTGTGGGTGCGTACGTGCTGAAAATATAAGAGAAACTAAGAAAGGGACGCAAGGCGAGCTGCGTGTGCTGTTGGGGGTGCTACAACTCGGGCAAGAAGACACGGTGATATTTTTGCGCTTCCTGGCGAACAACAGGTAAGCACACTTTTTGTTTGGTCGCTACCGTGAAACAAGAAACCTGCCAACATTTTTTTTTCGGTCTTCTTAGAAAAAATCTTCAGTAATATTGCTATGGTATTGGTTCGGTTATGCGGTTGTTGTTTTTTTCACAAGAAAGCTTGCAAAATAAATCGTTAAAGCGAGCTCAAATGCTTCCTCGACAAACTTAGTTTGTTTTAGGAAATTTTAAGGACTACATTCTTGTGTTGAAGTTAATTGACTCCTTTGAATGTACACCACAAAAGCCCCGAAAATCACTTACGTAGCAGCGACCGCTTTTCTTACTAATTACGAAAAGTTAGAGTTATATTTGCTACGGCTGAGCTGCGTTTTGCTTTTCAACCTGTGCCACTTTTAGGCCTTGCTATAAACGCACGCCCTGTAGGTGAAACGCTTCAAATTCAGTACATGGCAGGAGGCATTAAGAAAAGAGTTAGGCGTCAATAACATCTATATATATATATATATATATATATATATATATATATATATATATATATATATATAAGTGGACTGCGTGTTTTAGAAATACGTATCTATGAGTCTTTAGTAAAACAAACACACCACCTAATACGTATTTATTTAGCACCTCAGTTACGCGTGATATTTTATTTTTGATCGACAATGTTCGCAAGTATGAACGCAGCCACCAGATCAAGATGGCAGGGCGTCGATGAAGGACGTAAACTTTTGCCGGGTTGCTGAATCGTGTGGCACACAAACAGAAAGACAGACAAAAGGATGGGGAAACCTAAATATCTGCGTTCCAGCATCCCAAAGAAATGTGCCAGTTTCGTTAGGGGTCTCTCCTGAAAGAAAGACTGAAGCTCTCCTTAGACACATGTTTAAATATCCGACGCATATACGAGCACACGACAGAGGGCTAGACAGCGGTGGCAACGCACTGCGCTGAGTGCCAGCATGCGATGCGCAATCTTCCGCGACAGATATCTTGTTCGGACGCCACGATCGCACGACACCAGAACTTGCCGAGGCTTTCCATATTAACGCAAGGGCTCATAGCAATCTTTCTTTGGCCTTATCGGAAAAGGGGGTCACGCTACTCAAGAAAAAGGGGGTAGACTGATGGAGAGGGAGTGTGGGAGCTGTGTTCTTGTCTTTTGTTTCGTGATTTTTGTTTTGCTCACGTTGCGCATGCGCGAGATGTAGTCGATCGTCAAGTTTAGATGTATAATTTTGGTTCAAGCAGCAAAGCTCTCAGTTGTCAGTAAGCGCTTGTGGTGTTCACTTTATTCTGCTCGTCTTTTTTTGCGCTCTATTTGATTGATTGATATGTGGGGTTTAACGTCCCAAAACCACTATATGATTATGAGAGACGCCGTAGTGGAGGGCTCCGGAAATTTAGACCACCTGGGGTTCTTTAACGTGCACCCAAATCTGAGCACCTTTTGCGCTCTATTTGCGCCGTAAAGAAATATTGCAAGACCCAATTTCTTTTTCAAACCACGTTCTTTGGCTTTTTTGCAAGAAAATAGGGGAAAAAAGGAGGGCAAAAAAAAAAGGGAGGGGCGTAGCAAGTGGGTCAAAAATAATAAGGTGTAGCTTCTTTCTAACCTGTTTTTTTTGTTTTTCGAAGGCCTAGTTTTGTTTCATTGCAACCTTCGTTCATCCCGTATAGTCTTCTATACGCTACGATGGTGGGTGTTGCTTGCCGCTTGTTACACTCATACACAGACGCAGGATCTAAGACGTATGTCGGTCTCCTCACTGTACATCTCAATGCAAACAGGCTCACTTTGCAGAGAATATAGGAGGGGAGGACACAAAGAAGCAGCGCCATTTTGTCGCGAGGATTTTAGAAGGCGATTTTCCGGCACAGAAACGTGAAGCTTGAAAATAGCGCTTTTGTTCTGTTTTGGTACTTCGCAATCGTCACAACTATACCACGCCCTTTGCAGTTGATGATGATGCGCGTTATTTGGATATAATAGCGATAGGCGTGAGCAAGGTTCCCAATCAGCGTGAAAAAGGCGCTTCGCAGCACCACCATCCTCCTATGTGCTACGTCAACGTATAGGGCATATTTTGCGTTCCCCATTCTCAAATGACTGAAGGGGTGGGCGGCCGCCCCTTTGCCCTGCACCCATCTACTCCACGCACTCCTATGATTACAGCTGACTCCGAATTTGGAAGTGGCGGAACGTTCAAGCTTCCAGCCAGAAGGCGCTGTTAAAGTTTTTGTGGACAAGCACACTCGTGAAACGACTGCGACACTCTTGTGCTCGAATGTGTGCGCGATTCCTGTTTTTTATAACCAATCTTCTTTCTTTTTTCTCTTCTTACCTTTTCATCCTCCTTCTCTTTCCCTAGTGCTGGGTAGCAAACGAGAAATTTTTTTCTCGTTAACATACCTGTCTTTATCGAAATAATTATTTATTCATATTTTTCCTATATATATATATATATATATATATATATATATATATATATATATATATATATATATATATATATATATATAGAATAAACTTGCAGATAGCATATTTGAAAAGGACATCGTATTTACTAACGTTTCGGCCGTGGCACGGCCTTCGTCAGAGTAAGTAAGAGTGTATATATATATATATATATATATATATATATATATATATATATATATATATATATATATATATATATATATATATATATATATATATATATATATATATATATACGGCTGCTCACACGCTGCAGTTGTGTGCATCGCATGCAGCATGTATGTTCTTGATGAGATGACGATGTCTATTAAAAACGCCCACTTTTGAGGCAGCAAATGGGAAAATTTCTGTGAGAATTGCTGACGTTGAATCAAAGCTAACAAAAAAGCTAACAATAAAGCAGGCAACGACATATATCTAACGCAAAACAAAAATTATCAGAGAAAACTCGGCGTTAGCGACACACACCTGGAGAGGTCTCCCTCGGCGGCGACCTATTTTAAAGTACAAAAACGCTTCGTTTCTCTAGAATGGATTGCCGAGGAAAAATGCGCTCCCGAATTTCATGTTCATTGAACGGTTACAATATGCAAAGCAGCTTTCATCGACGAACGCGACCAAAAGTGTACAGGAGCGTGTGTGGGAAATCGCTATGCAGGTACGTGTAAACGAAATGCTCAGAGAGCGCAAATATACGGGTAAGGGGAAAAATGAAATGTCGTAGGGACCAGAGGCAGTACACCGGACGCACAGCATTCTGCGAAGGGATGCGACGCCCCTTTTAAAAAGACGCATATCGTTGGAATGAAGTACGCACAGGCACCAATGTTTGACTGATTTGAGAGATATTTCAGATGACCTGTTATATCGAAGTGCTCCGCGTCGAATGTTATTGTGAAATATTCTCAAATGTCAGAATAACGTCACACGTGCTGTCACAACCAGTTGCCGTAGCAGTATTTGGGTATTACCTTTCTGTCCTGTATTGAAGTTCTATTTGAGATCGAAGAGTCATCTTATACAGCCTTATAGAATGTTTAGTTGATGTATATTAAAAAACGCACAACAATTTCTACAGCACTTGGCATGTTTACAGCTTGAATTTCTTCCCATTAAAAAGATTCTAACAACGTGTTTGTTGTAATATTTGGCACCAATAAGCGCCAATAGCGCGTTATAATTCGATGCCTTGGGTTTTAAGGAGAAGGGGGGGGGGTGAAACTTCCTTTAAAAAAATATCTGATTTTCAAATTTTACATTACACTGATTGATAAATTCATTATTTTTCATAAAATATATCACACTAGCGCAATGGTTGTTTCAAAAATATTTTTTTTCTTCAACACATTGACAGAAACGCTGCTGTATCTACATAAACTGTGCGTTTTCATCAAAACATGTTTCAATGCTTGTGTACGTTTTTATAAGAAACTATGAGGCACAAGCGAACAAACAGTTCTCGCATTTGTTAATACGTGGCGTTTGATTCTTAGTTTAGGCGTTCACGTGATTGCCACTGGATTGAGTTTATAGCCTATATGCATTTTTTTGTCTTTTAGTACAAAAAGAATCCATAAGCCTCAATATTTGTGCACCAACAAGCGCTAATACACGTAACAAATCATGTTTTTGTTGTAAGGTCCCAGTTTATTTTCCACTTCTGCGAAACTCAGGTAGTCTATAAAAATAAATTTGCTCAGTACATTCATTTTAGTTTGAAAATTTTCTTTTCCCCTGAACAACGACAATAGTGCGCGTCATAAACAGTGCGTGCCTGTTTTTTCTTACCCTGCTTATCCCTCACAATCAGTGGCTTGTGGGTTCGCATATTACCACAAATAACATTAACATTTCTAAACTTATTATAAGCTTAGACATCACAAGTTACAGTGAACTGGAAATATACGAAGAGCAAAAACAATTATCTCCACATTAAGCCTAGCTATTACCCTATTGCAACTATACGTTATACCGCCCTACCAATAGCGGTACAACACGTTCTTTGGCACTTCGGCCCAGTTTCTTGGCAATTTTACATCTACGTACGTCTTTTATTTTAAAATGGGTTCCACCTTTTGTTCTCTCTTTTTTTTAACTCAGACCTGTTATAAACTGCCCGAATACCTCCCTAAATTACCCTTTTCTCTCCTATAAAAACCAATAATGGTGGAAGCAACAATATCAGTAAGCGCCGCTAGAATTCATCTAATCGAGCTGCAAATTATTTAGAGAACCATTTGGTCCAGGCAATGAAATCGATTAGCCAAACGAAGCACCCACGAATTTTGCTGCGTATAGTTTTACTATCGACTGCTTTTCTGAAACTTCGTGCCATGCTTTCAATAAATTCGGAGGAACTTCCGCTGCTACACAAAATAAAAAAAAACACTCAAGCGCTTAATCTCTAGTTATAACACGATGAGACAGAAGGAGAGAAAATTATAATTAAATTAAAGATCATGTATCTGCATTCCAGGGCTGGTCTGCAATGCATAGTGTGTAGTTTCTGAAAACTAAGAACAGAAAACGTCATTGAGGAATAGGTATCACTACGCCTGAAAGAAATGGACCTTAATAGCATTCCTTTGAGACTCTCGAGCTAGTTGTTTTTTCGTTTTTTGAATCAGCCTTTACAAATCATCGAAGTGAAATGGAGCTTTGAATGTGCTGTAGCGACAGAATAAGAAACACTTTTCTCATATGCTGATGGACACTTCACGTTAATGTGTGACACGGAACGAAATCACTTTCTTTCTGAGGCCGTTCCTTATTCCTTTTGTGGGTCTTATTTTCGTAGCCATTAAGTTGCCCAGCTTTGCACTTGCCAAAAAAAGTAACGTTTTTTTTCGACCCTTCAGATATAGCGAAGCATACTTTGAGGACACACATTCTCGACATATATATGAGGGTTGTTTCATTTCTACGAACGTACAGTTTGTCCTAATGGACCCCGAAGGGTTCAAGAGTGAGCGCTTGCTACTTCAGTCCTTTAATTGAAGGGCAAAAAGTATATATGCGCCCGCATACCGTCACTACTTTTAATTTTTCGTTGCGTTCGGCAGCTGTGGGTTTATCGCGTGACGATTTTGAATTCAACAGCAAAAAAATGCATCGCAGGTGCGCGACAATATATGAGAAAACGTTGTCTTGCATGTCAGATGTGGTAATTACGGAATGGAAAATGAGTTTCGAAAGCGAAGGACACACGAATTGACACCAGAATGAAAGTGCCCGCAATTGTTAGGGTACTCAGACTGAGGACACCATACCTTCAAGGGCGGGGAGCTATAAGATTATTTATACCCATTTCTACGTTAAATATAAACAGAATAAGCATTACACGTAGAAAATAAACATTAGACGTAGGAATTGATACTTTCTATATATTTTGTCTTTCGCCTCTGGCCACAACAAAACAATATTTTCTGATCTTGCTTTAGGCTCGGAATATGGAGAATATTTCGGGCAAAATTTTTCTGTGCATGTATCTAAATGAAGAAATCGCACGGAAAGAAAGACAGAGGAATCACCCTCAAAACTAGACAATCATTGCGCAGCATAGTTTCAACACTTCCTTTCGAAGCTGAAAGCACCTCGATGTAAAGGACGCAAGGACACTACGAAGCAATGATTTGTTTCGGGTTCACTTTTCTCAACTTCCCATCGCTCGGCTTGCACTCGGGGATCGGGGAAACTTCACGTGGTCCCGAAGCTCCCACTGGCCTTCGCAAAAACGACATTCGCGAACATTCGTCTCTCCAGATGGCTTGATGGCATCCTTTCACGCGAACAGCAAATGCAGAAGTTTTGGGGAGGTATAGAGCAACTCTCGGTTGGCTTCTACTGCACCCTCGAGGATCTGAACTGCAAAACCATGGAAGTCGTGCGGATGGGATGCTACTATTATAATATGATTCACTTTAAAGGAAATTCTTCGTCCATGGCCAGAAGCGTGCCTACAGCATAGAAGACCACTTGTCGCCTGGAAGGAGTTTCTGTCACAGAACAAATATTTCAAGATAATGCTAAGGTTCAACTCATATTCAAAGCAAAAT
Organism: Rhipicephalus annulatus; assembly: GCA_013436015.1. NCBI lineage: Eukaryota > Metazoa > Arthropoda > Arachnida > Ixodida > Ixodidae > Rhipicephalus > Rhipicephalus annulatus. The sequence goes on from WOVY01000505.1 coordinate 17,980, forward strand.
GCGTAACCTTAATATCGTTAGGCGAAATGCCCTTGAGGGTTTTGGCTTGTCGAACTGTCACACCGTCGTGATGTCGACGTGCGATGTCGTCACGGTCCACCATAAACGAGTGTTGTCCACAAAAAATGAATTACTCTCATAGCTCGCGACTAGTTCACACTATGCACAGCACGAGGTAGAAGTTCGTTGTTGAAGCCTAAAACATTGTTTGTATTAGCGGCGGTCTCAAGATTCCAGACGAAGTTTACCGAGGGGCTCAAGTTTTTCACAAAGAACGATCTAAATTTTAAACGCGGCACACAAACGTGCCTCTGTACGGCCGCATCATCTATTGGAAGCACCACTTCTTGAAATATATCTGCAAAGTGATGGTGCGTTAGGCCAGCCTTGGCGAGTAGAGCAATAAAGTGTAATGACTTTGCTTTGGAAAACACCGGACGCTTTGCCCATCTCCAGTTTTCACGTGACTGTAGCTGAAACACTCTTTCTTTCTCATTGCGTAGTCATTCCTCCTATTTATCAGCCGATTCGTTAACTATGTGTGCAGAATTGTAATTTTATGATGATAGTATCCATATTTACCTATATTTTGGGTGCTTTCCTTTGTACATTAAGTCATGCAAATCGTGCACCTGTGAGCGAAAGTATACGAGCGACTGCCGTGCGTATACCCCCTTTTCGTCGGCGTCATCTTGTGGGCAGGCGTTCACTGCTGAGGACACTTATTTATTTTTATTTCAGAAGTACTGCCAGCCTCACACATGAGGCCTTAGGCAGGGGTGGGTGATACAAAAAAGGAAACATATGAAGATACAACAGTAAAGGAAACACGTCACGTAGAGCTACATCATCAAGAACTAGTGCATCAAAGTAAACGCTAGTACTTACACACTTGTAGTGGTTTACGCGTACACGTACAAAAAAAAAACTATGATGACAAACATCTGTACACTCAGAACTAAGAAACAAACATCATATAACAGTTCAAAAATCGGCAACATTTCAAAAATACAACGCATTGATATGAGAAAAGTGATAGAAAGTGGAACATAAATGGAAGCCTGTTCAGGATGCGCGGTGGAATAATAGAGGGCGAAGCGCAAAGAAAGATCAAAGTAAAGTGGGTTGCTGGTGTTTAAGTTTTTCCACGAACGACTGAACGGTCTCGCAGTTCACCACATCGGCAGAAAGAGCATTCCATTGAGTGACAGTGCGTGGAAAAAATGAGTTCTTAAAGGCTTTCGTTTGACAGGAATATTCCTTCAGTTTTTTTGGATGCTCGGAACGAGTTGATCGGCGGTGAACCGTTTTTATGTACGCGTACTTGTCTATGCGTAGCTTGTCGTGGTAAAGCAGAAACATGTACTTTAATCGATCGTGTTGCCGTCTTGCCTGCAATGTATCTAAGTCAGCTTTTTTAACAGTTCACTGGGTGACGTAAGAGCACTGTAACGATTATATACAAATCGGATTGCTTTTCTTTGAATCATTTCAAGTGTTTTAATGTTTACTTGGCTATGAGGGTCCCAAACCACAGATGAGTACTCGAGGATTGGACGGATAAAAGTTTTATACGCAATTAATTTTAACTTTGGAGTAGATTTGCGCAAAGAACGTCTTAGAAATGCTAGTTTCTGTAAAGCTTTCTTTTCAATGTAGGCAACATGCTCATTCCACTTAAAATCTGCACTTAATACAACCCCCAAATATTTATAGGTTTTAACAAATGATAGTTTTTGACCATTGATGGAATACGAGTGTTTCAAAGGAAGCCGCTTGCGCGTAACGGTCATAGCAACCGTTTTCTTTTCATTAATCTTCATTTGCCACACTGCACACCAAGAAGATATTTTTGTTAACGCTGCGTTTAAAAGAACCTGGTCGTCTGCACTACGTATTTCCTGATAAAGAATGCAATCATCTGCAAATAACTTGATAGAAACCGGGATGTCATTGGCGATGTCGTCTATAAATACTAAAAAAAGAAGTGGCCCAAGCACAGAGCCCTGAGGGATTCCCGATTTCACCGGTCGTGAATCAGACTGGACGTTATCTATAGAAACTATTTGATTTCGACAAGAAAGGTAGGCCTCAATCCATGAAATTAATGTGCTGTTTTTTAGTATAGGTTTAAGTTTCGCGAGAAGTTTTGGATGCGACACGCGATCAAATGCTTTTTCGAAGTCTAGGAAAACCATGTCAATCTGGCCTTGCCTATCTAGAATAGCTGCAATGTCATGAACGGTTTCCAACAGTTGTGTGACGGTGGAGAATCCTTTTCGAAAGCCGTGTTGTCGGTCATTGATTAAATTATTTTCCTCGAGAAAAACTGAGAGATGCTTAAATATAATATGTTCTAATACCTTCGCACATGAGCAAAGCAGAGAAATTGGTCTCACTTATGTGAGAGATTCCGCGAGTGTGATGCGCTCCAAAGCAATTCCGTCAAAACAATGCTTTTGATAGCAAACGGCTCGCTACTACAAAGAGTAAACAGCGATTTCGGCTCGTACTCCCATGGTTCGTGCACGTTTGCTCATGAGTGTACGTGTTAAGGTGAACTCATTCACATACGTGGACTCGTGCTCCAACTATAGTGCATATTGGTGACTCATGTGCTGTGGAATTGTACTGCTCTTGCAAAGTTTGTGTTCCATTTTATGGCATGACGGACAGCCTTATATTAGTAATTCAATCGGGAAAGAGCAGCTGATGCTATCATGAGGACACCGGCTCGTCTTAAGACAGACACGCATACGCACACGCACGCACGCACGCGCACACAAACACACACACACACACACACACACACGCACACGCACACGCACACACACAAAGTCGCGTAGAAGAAGCGGTCGAATTTCTTAAAGGTGCTGGTGAAAGCATACAGGTTAGGTTTTTTGACGCTTGCACATGACTAGAGCTCTCGGTACGTTATCACACTGAGCAGCCCCAAATTCTCCCCACTCATCAAGTTAAAAAGCTCTTCATATTGTCTACAATGACATTTTCTTTATGCTACTTGAAACAATATTTTTATAGCATGCTTTGGTGTATTTTCAAAAGCTAGTGAACGAGGGACAATAAAGTCATAGCCTTAATGAAGTGAATGAATAATGGTGGTCCCTAAGGTTGAAAGCAAGTAAAATGAGCATTGTCCTATTGTCCTTATTGGACCCTTATATATGTCTTGATTGTAGGCTTAATACTTTCTCGTATTTTATAAGCTTTAAAGAAGCTTTCTTCTCAGGATTCATCCAGCCAGAAAGAAAACAACTTCTAAAGAAACGCTGTGCCTTCAGAAAACCGATTGGCATATACAGGGGGCTGATTACTGAAGCATCTTTAATGCACAAGACAAAAGTCGTTAAGCGACTTCACCGAGCTTGGTACTGAAGTGCAACGGCCTTCTTGGTGATCATCGCAGTACGAGCATGTTCGCGGTATCGAGCTTCCGGACGAAAGAAGTCTGGCTAAGCTTCAATTATTGATGTACCCACACTTTACGCTGTTTCCATGCAATATGTTAATCCCGTTTTTTAACTTTCAAGCATCAGCCCACGTCGGAGGATTCTCTACTCAGGTCCATAAAAACAAAGGACTCTCGTGTGATTCGTGAGGCATGCAATGGATAACAAGGAAGACCCGACACGATTCATTAACCCTCGCAAAAAAAAGTTGAAGAAATGGAACGAAATGAGTCGCTAATATTCACCTGAATAAATATATCATGGACGGCGTGCAAGCAAAATGAAAATTAAATGTAACGAAGCATATATATTTGCGATAACGTATACAGAAGTAAAAATCTGAGCTATAATAAAGAACAAAAACAAAAGCGATAATGCACGTGTATATTTACCAAGGTTCACGACTGGCTCTGACGTCAAATTTTTGGTTTGGATGGCAGCGGATGCGACATAGCTTTCACATAATCGCGGTCCCAGTGGATATACGATACCATGATCCGTATTTAATGATGTTCCTTTAGCCTGGCTACGCTTTACGAGAACTACGAAAAAACAACACTGGCACGCAATGGCGGATTATGCGACGAATCTGCTCACGGAGTTGGACCCGATGTTTTGTGTTGATTCAGACCTTATTTCTGAAATCTCTTTCCGAGGTCGATGTTACCTGGGTTTATTAAACAAGCTCGTACGTTATTCGATTCAATGAAATTAACAAGAAAATGGTCATCTGAAAGTAGTATTATTCATTAATTTGTGACGATAGCTGAAATTTATCTGAAATTTAAGCAGATATTGTTACTGAAGTGAGCACTCTAAAGCGTCGAAATCACGGGAATAATCGTAATGCTCCTGCACGAAACATCATTTTATTCACGTAAGTTGAACAATATCAAGAACGGGAAATACCTAGGTTTTTCTGAACACTAATCTTTTTTGGTGATTGAGAAATCATTTACAAATAAAAGTCTACATTTAATTTTAACAATAACGCCTCCTATTTATGTTCCTTTATGATTAAAAAGCTTAGAGCACGATAATAAAAGACAGGGTAGGGTGGAACAAGCGATAAAAAATTTCAATTTCATCGTTTCAGAAAGCCCAGCCGATGAAGTTGAGAGCCATGAAATGCCCGTGCAGTTCTGCATCAAAACGGCAACAAAGGCGAAGAAAATGCGTCACGACATATATATATCTCTCGCCTGCAATCATATAATATTCTAATTGAGTGGAAACGTTCTACAAACGACGCCGTTAGCACAATGATGAACTGGGTTGGTTGATCTGCTAGGAGATTTGGAGCAACACATCGGCGGGTTCTGTCTGCATTCATTCCACTGAGTGCAAGAAGTGGGCTGATGAAGACTGCGCGGGGGGTCTATGGAGTGAATTTCAGGTACTTCTACTGCAAAATCTTAAGGGATGAATTTTTTTCGCACAGCCTCGTTTCGTCCCATGCTGTGACTCGTTTTGTCCCACAGGTTGGGGCAAAATGAGACATCTGACGCATTTTTATTTTTTAAACACCACTATGATCTCTGGCAACAAGGACATATTTATTCAGCACATACGTCGTACTCAAACGAATGTTTATGCTGTAACATTTAATAGTATAGAGTAAAATAAAATGTAGTATTCACTTTTTTTCAAATATTTTTCGCATTTTATCCACCCTACGCTAATACATACACACAAACATGTATTTTGCTTTTTTATGCATTATTTCGATTGTAAGCAGCAATGTTCGCTGTTTCGAGAAATATTTTTCAGTGGAAAAAGAGATGAAACTTTTAAATTGGAGCTCTTCGAGCTGGGGTGAGAAAAGTCTTGATACAAAGTTTCTTGTTGTTTTTGTAAGGCGGTGATTCGAAGAAGTTCGACATTACCTGCAAACGAAAGCACAAAAATGAAAATCAAAGTTTGTTTTGCTAAGCTAGCCGTTCCAATTTGCTGCTGGTGCTGAGAGCCCGAAGTGGAACAGTGAAGTCGGTATTCAGAAAAAAGAGGATGTCGGGTCGGCTCAGCATACTTTTGAATATAGCGCTGTTGCGCTTGCATATCAGACTTCTCTATGCTCGTGCTTGCCAATTCAGTGCCGTACAGTGCAGTGAAAACTGTGGGTTGTTTCAGGTACATCACACTGCGTATGCCGACCCGGGTCAGTGTACACCGTTCCCTGTTTTCAACAGGTATATCAAGGAGTGCACTTTTTAACATGTGTCTCGTTCTCCATGTTGACGTGCGTGCGGCTAAGGAAAGATGTGAGTCTCGTGTGACGCAAGTCGTGAAGCCATTGAATTTTCATATAACTGACATGTACCTTGCCTCGTCACAAAAGTATTTAAAACACTCTAATAACACCACTCACAACTCAGCTTCAGCCAACTTAGCTTTCACCACTGAACCTTTGTGCTATTTGTCGCAACAAAAACTTTCGTCATTCCTCATCAAAAAAAGAAGAAAAGAAGCTTCGTAGGCTTGTAAGAGGTCGGAGATACCGAATTTACAATGAATTCGCGAATGCGAAACCGCTTGATTGTCGCTTTAAGTTGTATATCCAGCATTTTAACAATTATAAAATTAATCATTTGTGCTGTTCTACCTCTCTCTCTCTTCATCACCATTTCGTACCGTATGATGGTAGCACCACGGAATATTTTGCGCAAAGCGCATATATACAAAACCAAATTAGGCTTGTTTATTGGGCCCAAGCCCGCCTCTAGGGTTCCTAGTAAACATTCAAGCATTAATAGTCAAAGGAACGCAATGTGCGTGATAGGACAAGACACTTCATCTTTTTTGTCCCCACGCACGTGTTCACCATGTCGTATACCAGGAAAAAATGATTTACGTGCAGCAAAGAAGAAGAAAACAAACGTCGTAATGAAAATAAACGACCCGCCATGTCGTCCCATAGTGTGACTGCCTGCACGTATAGAGGAATATCGAACGCGACTACAGAACTCGAAACCAACAATAAAAGAACGCTTTGCCTGCCGTATACGACCGAGACTGCGCGGTTTTCGTTGTCGCAGTTCTGTCATCTCTAGAGGCGCTTTGGGATTACATTCGCACTCGCTGCCGTAGATTTATGTTGTAAAAGCACTACCGAGCACTTGCTGTTGGAGAGTATAAAAGGAAAGAAAAAAGAAGGAAGTAAAGAAAGAAGAAAAGTACAAAAGAAAACAGAAAGAAAGGAATAGGAAAGATAGGAAAGGTGTAAATGTTAACCAGTCTAGAGTACGAAAAAAAAAGCTTTCCTGTATGTATTTATTTTGTTTTTGCCGGCTTCCTTTTAAATCACCGCAGCTCTATATGACGCATTTGCAATAGCCCCCACACAAATGGTCTATTTTCTCGCACATAACCCACTTATGCATACAACCCGCAGCCCTAAGCTTTAGCTCAAAAGAAATGTGCCTATAACCCCCTCAAGTAACCCGCACTCCATTTTTCAAGCCTCTGTTTTTCGGTACCAGTTACATGTGAGAAAATACGGTAGGAAACGGAGGAGTGTGGAGTGCAATAGTCGGGGAAAGAAGAGATTGTGACCAATTGTGATCGGGGTAAGTGAGTGATACCAAGTTTTTCGGTGTTCATATGAAACTTACAAATCACAATAAAATGCTTAAGTTTGGTAGAAGATGGAAGTGTGAAGGGACGAAAAATTTATGAATACGAGGTGTTGCTGGAGGCGACCTTTTGACAAGCAAGCTTGTCGTCTTAAGCCCCGGGAAGACGGGTTTACTCGTTGAAACATCGGCTCCGGTGACTGCCTGGATTCAGAAATTTTCATCTTTTCCACATACCGATGTGACAAAATGTACGGCCGCTGTTCCTTATTTTGCACAGTCGTTTAGCAATCCCGTCATGAATGCAATTTACGCACTTTGTTTGAGTGCGTGGCTCCTCATTTTGAGATAATAATGTGAAGAGCATACACAAATACGTTTTCCTGGCCCACTAATTACAGGAGGTCCCCCTGACAACTACTATCTTTGGGACCTCCTAATGCAGTATATGACATGTGATCCAATGATTTTGTACATAGCACATCAAATAATAACAGATAAACTTGATCATTTCAAAGCAAGACTATGAGGCGTTGACATAATATTCTATTGCAAAAGCCTTACATACCTTTTGAGGTGGGCTGAGGCACGCTGGTAACACGTTCACTTAGTGTTTGCGGTGCTTGCATTAATAAAAAAATCTATAAAATTCAACTTTAGCGATTTGCGTGGCTAAACGAAGAACACACCAGATGAAATTCGAAGGCAGCCATAGTAGGTCAATGAATCAGGGTTCTTGCAGGTTTTGCGTACCAATATTTCAAAATCAATATTTCTGCCATGAATATTTTGTTATAAAGCAAGCAGACAAAATAGAAAATAAAACAAGATAATCTCCTTTCAGGTTTTCATGAAATTGCGAGTTCCATCTGGGACTAAACATGCTTTCTTTTATTATCAACACACAAGGCCAGTAACCAAAAAGTTTAGTATAATGAAATAAGCGAAAAGTCAGTGTCAGACTGCTAGGTGTCCTACGATTTTCAAAAGGTGAGAACATCTTTATTACCACCATACATTTCAATTTCCGTTTTGAATGTACTGGGCCGCACCAATATTCACCTTCACAGTATGCTTGCTCTCGATAGAATGAGAAGATAGTGCTCCGTTCGGATGAGCTTAAACGAAATCCCCCTGTCTTGAACACGGACGTAAAAAAAAATGAATTGCGTGAAACGTGAGATACAGAAGACTTCCGGTTGCGGAAGCCACGATAACCGGAAATGGACGCCGGGAAAGCTAGTAGGTAAGTTTTAATGCCCAATATGAGCGCAGCTACAAAAGTAAGTGGGTGGCGGAGAGGAAAAAGGGTGAAGTGCAACATCGTTTCCGTTCTGTACGAAGTAACGAAGAAGACGGGATGGCAAGAAAGACTTCAAAAAAAAGAAAACCACCAATAAAAGTGCTTCCACCTCGCAACAGCAAGAAAAGATTAGCAATAACAGGAAAACTGGATTTCCTCCCGAGGAGTGCGTAGAAGGGAACAGCCAGCACTTCTTGGCGATTCTACCGACTTCATTTCCTTTGATAAGAAGGCTGCACCGTTCTGACAAGTCGGAAGCCATGACGCTCTCTCAGATGCGGGAGAGCAGAGGAAATCAACGCCGGAGTGTGAGTGTTATAGTGGCCTGATTCACCAACACTACGCTGGTACTCCACTGCCATCGTTTAAGTTCCCCTAGGAATCGAAGTATAGGTGCTGGCTGAAAAACCCACTCGTTTTTGGGGTGTCAGCGAAAGAGTAATGCAATCGTACAATACATGTGGGAACGAAAATGACGAGATACTGTTAGGACTGGGGTCCGCCAGCATCCCACTTCTGTTGCCAGTCGTTGCGGCTCGGGTCCGGAGGTTCTCGTCGTGGGTAGCTGGCCACCGCCACGGGACCAGTTTGGCCTATCGTGTAGGAAGGAAGGCGCCTTTTTCAGGAGATGTTTGCAGAGGTTTAGTTTATTTACATTATTTACAAGGGAGCCTTTCTCGCTACATAACGAAGATTTAGACGAAGATGTCATCCTCCGTCATGACGATTTCGTCGAAGGTTTTACATAAAAAAGCAGCAGCATCATGAGCACACGAAGCAGCCCACGAGGGCCGATTATAAACAGTCCCATTGCCTAAGATTTGTTGTTGAGGGAAAGGGCGTCAAATTACACTGTTCAATGGCAAGACATACCCCACTTTCGACTAGGCCACCCGCACCCGCCCACGTCAGCGTCTTTTACAGCGGGCGGAGTCACCACCCTTCTACTGTGGCACCACGGTGTCCCCTGGCTGGCGCGGCAAGTTCGTTGGGGCGATAGGTCTCACGCTCGGGCCGAAGCACCAAAGGGACCGCAGCGACGTCTGCTGTTCCTGTGAGAAAAGTTGTCGCGACCAAAACCTATTGTGGTCGATTGGGACGCCGGTCTACAGGGCGTTTTGCTAGGTGTCTTGGACTGACAGTGCCCGGGCTGGAACGGCTTTAAGCAAAGAGCACCTCAGCGACTCATTCGCAGTACCCGGAATCGAGCTCCTCTTTTCGGCTCAAGCGCCGTACCTAACAATACCGGACAGAAATACCTTACAAAAAGAAACGAGATGGCTGATACAAAGTTGCGGCTGTTCCCTTCTACACCGTCTGCTCAGGGACCTTTGAAATATTTAATGTAGTGTGATTCCAGCCACGGAAAAAGCCCCCGTGGTGGTCTAGTGATTGTAATGCTTTAATGCTGACGCGATGGTTGCAGCATCAGATCACGGTTGTGGTGGCTGCATTAATTACGAAGGAGGTGAAATGCTAGATACCTGCAGTGTACTAGAGATTTAGGTACAAGTAAAAACAAACACCACATAGTCAAGTTACCGGACTCCTCCAATACGGTATTCTTTCTAATGATACCGTGCTTTTAGGATGTAAAATGACAACATTTATTAGTATTGGCCTGAGCGAAATGAAGAGGAAGGAAGGAAAGTAGGAGGAAAAGAACGGCAGGGAGGTTAACCAGCCTATAGGCAGCCGGTTTGCTACTCTGCGCATGGGAGGGGGATGGGGGAGTTGAAAGATGATGATTAAGGAATATAAATTCCTAGGACTCAAGTGCGCGACTCTAGACGACTACCTCTTTCCGAGCGGTTGTGCTTCCCGACGCGACCAGGCCTACCGAGCTCTTCTTACATTTATGAACCAAACGAACCTGGCCACCTGTTTATAAACGTTTTTTTTTACTCATACTCGTTGAAGCAGTCGTCATTTTTTTCCCTTCCTCATCTTCTTTTCTCTTTCTTTCCTCTAATTTTTGTTTTCTCTGTTTCTTCCCTCTTGCCAAAAGAGTGAGCAGGCGTTGTTCCCCTCCAAGGTGGCAGTTGCCAGCTTGCTCTGTCCCTCTTTACTCTGTGTCCTTGTGTATCTTTGTATGCAGATGTAATAATAATAATAATAATAATAATAATAATAATAATAATAATAATAATAATAATAATAATAATAATAATAATAATAATAATAATAATAATAACATAATAATAATAATAATAATAATAATAATAATAATAATAATAATAATAATAATAATAATAATAATAATAATAATAATAACAATAAAGTGCCCCCTGAAACAGTTTTTTTTTGTTCACATTGCATTTTTGATTAGACCACAACTGGAGCAAATCATTGGCACCAGAGTTCAATCAAAACACCCAATATTAACGGAGTTATGAGAACTAAACAAGTACTCTCCTTCTCCACTCTGACTTTTACCCTCAACTGCCCTTAACTCTTCCTTCGAGCCCTCAACTCCTCCCGGCTCCCCCTTCTCGGCGCCTGCCTCACGATGTGGCGTGAGACCGCATACGCGTAAATCGCGCCCCCGATTCGATACCGGCAATCTGTGCTGTGCGTTCCACAGCCAATCATATCACCTGGAAACGAGGACGTTAGTTGAGCAGAGCGTGTCGCTTGGCGTATGGGCGGTTGAAAACGCTTTCGGCCGAGTCGCAGCGATCTGCAGCGATCTGGAGTGATTCGCAGCTCTAAAGCGTTGTAATAAATTACACAGCTTACTGAGAGAGCTCAAACTGGTCTACCAGCCTAACGTGTTTGTAAAAAAGCCGTCAAAACCGCTTCAGCGTCCCTTCACCTTGTGGCGCATGCCCACTGTGGGAGATTGGGATTACGAAAGATGCTCGACAGCAAACGGGAAATCATCTACAGCGACTCCAGGCCGGCCATCAAAGCCTTCGAACGCGGAGTCATCTCCGACCAGGCATTACGTATCCTGCGCAAAACGGACCCGAATGCCCTGAAGCACCACACTGTCATCTGGTTCCCCGCCCATCTCGGCCAGGTGCCGGATGCCCTATACAACATCAACGAGATCGCCAATGATGCAGCGCGCGCACTCACCGACCGCACCGCCACAGGGCAACCCCATCTCGCTGAGCTAGATACCAATCAGTATGCACCCATTACGCATAATGACATAACAAAGCACTTTTACCTTGAACGCCGCATTTTTCCACCCCTACATTCAAAACTCAACAGACCGCAGGCATTAACCTTACGCCTTTTGCAGACACACACGTACCCAAAATTTGCCAAGCATCACGTTTATTATCCTGATGCATACCCCAGCGACACGTGCCCATCATGTGGACACACGGCGACACTCGCGCACATGCTCTGAGAGTGTACAACTCCTCCCGACTCTACCTCAAACAAGTGGAAGAGGTCCCTCAAGAGCTCACTTCTCACCGACCAGCAATGGGCCGTCCAGCAGGCCCACGAAGCGGCCGCCAGGTACTTCCTGTCGGTCCCTACGTGGGAGACGCCCACTTAATGCTCAGCGCGTCCAGCAGGACTGAAATAAAGTTTTTTCATTCCATTCCACAGCTTCTGGAATAATTCTTCATCGTCGTCAGCCACAGCACACAAAAAATTGCACAAAGTTTTTCTCAAATCTGCAGCGGGTACCACGCTTCTAGGAAGAATGACGAAGGATGGAATAGTGAATGCCTGTCTACTACCCAATGATTTATGGCGTAGTGGGTACCCTGCAAGTGTGCTTAAAGCAGCTACCAAAAGAGTGGTAAAATAGGCTCTGAAAGGCCGTCCTTTCACATTTCGCTGTGACAGTGCTGTGTATTTCACGCAAGCCTGGCAGTTTTTATCAACAATAACCTCTAGTAAGAGTAGAGTTAAGGTTTGATGACCCAGAACATTGCGCAAACAAATTCTAGTAATCAATTGTGATCGCATGAACCAGATTGTCAACTTTAGTATTTCCAAAACCGCAAGTTATTCGGAAAAAGGAAACGCGCAAAAATAAAAGATTACGTAATATCAGAAAAATCGTGAAAGGATATTACACTTTAAACACCAAAATTACTTTATATATATATATATATACGTTGAGAGTAATTATTGATCAACTGAACATTGAGTATTCTCTTTATTACTTCTCATGACTCTCTCAAGTGCCGCCAAATCGAGAGGACAAGAATTAATAAAGCCGAATCTATGAAGGAAGAATAGGCCACGCCCAGACTAAAATAATAATGCAGTATGAAGCTGGGATGTCAATTTGCGATAAAGAAACCAAAACTAACAGAGTATAGTTGGACATTTCGCTTGGTAAATGAAGTGTTGAACGATCAATTTGAGAAACCTTCGGCTTAGAAGAAGAGAAAAATGGGCGAGTTTGCAGCGATGCATCAACATACTTGGAAGTAGTAAACATGGTATATACACAAAAAGAACTAGACGAGATGAACGCTCACTTCAAACTAAAAGTGCATTGAAAGACTGTTCTCTGTTGTTTCTTTTTTTGTGTGTGTGTACGATAAGACCAGGCAACGTTCTGTGAATATACTTGAATTTGAAGTAAGTGTGCTTCTTGTATAGTTCTTCTGTACTTTGTGTGCTTTTCGCTTCCAAGTACCTTCATGGAAGCAAGCCTTCACGTTCTACAAAAGCTGTTGAAGAAGGAGGAAAAAAAAAAACTCCCAAGCATTTCCCAGAGGGTGAACATGGTTAAGTGCGAATGCACGGGGTGATGCTATGAGGGGGAGTAAAGTTAAAATCCGTTGGCATTTGCCAGTGAGTTAACGTAAACTGCCCCGTGTGATCACATATTGCGATTCCGAGGTACCATTAGACCCTCTCGGGAAATCTAGGTGAGTTTAAGTGTATATGTGAGAGTAAATTCGCACTATAATGATGTTTATGTTCGTGGCCCGCTTCGCCCACTTGCGCTCGGCATCACGGGCCCTTCGCCGCGCTGCCTTGTCTTCAAACCGGCGCGACATCTTCAACGACACGTGCAATGTTCGCATTCGATTGCGTTGTACTCGTTGTTGGAGGTATCGCAGTCGAGATTGACGCCTGCGATAGATCCATACCTATGACGACTTGCCGATCTCGAGCAAGTCGTGGCTGCGCGGGCGCCACGGAGCGGAGAGCGGAGCGCGCGCAATCACGTGGGGTGTGACGTCGCTGCGCCGTTGCTACTAACGTTCCTCTCCGCTCCTCGCGCCGTTGCTAGGGAAGAGAAGGAGGCGCGCCGCGGACGGCGGATTCAGGGTCACTTATAAAGTGCATTCGCACTTAAAAAGAATTTTCCTGGAAAGACGTTCGAATGCAAGCCAGACCAGAATGACGCACGAGGTATGAGCTATATATAATCGGTAGGCTACACAGAGGAGAGCAGGAGGAGGATTGAAAGAGGAAGGACAGAGAGGTTAGCCAGTACACAGAAGTTATCACTAATAGAAGGGGGGCTAAGCACAAAATAATATATTAACATTTTGGAAGATGGTGCTGTAAAATGAAGAATCCAATTTTACGACTGAAGCACAGAGTCCGTCCGACCGCTGTAGTTTGTAAGCAGATGTAGCGCTGGTGTGTGCGATAAAACTGGAACATCTGTGAACAACAAAAAGAGGTTATCAAAGACTTGAACAGAACAAACCGCATAAAAGGTTGCAACACTGTAACCATACCGACAGTCAACCAGCCATGCATAAATCGAAGCATAAGGCACAACAAAAGCTTAATATTAACAAAATGAAATCTCATAACCAGATAAAAACGGATTGCAACTATTCATTTTTCAGTGCACATGGCGTCACCCCATCATCAGCGTTCACTTTGTAAATATGATTGTAATTGTTTTTTTTCCGCTATAGGTGAGAAATATAATGACCGAATAAGCATGGCGCGATAAGGAAGTTGGTCGTGTGGACAACCTCGATTGTTGAATGCACTTATTTACCCAGACTTGTTCAAACACGAATGGCTGAATGGCTTTCCTAGTGTGCGAAGGTGCCCTTGTTACTTTCTTTCTTTTTTCTGTTTGCTTGGTGAATGGGTGTGCCTAAGCTGTTCATATTTCACTTTGTTGATCAAATACACGCTGTAAAGGCATTCTTGAGTGCCAATGAACATCGTGAGGATTGCTCCAGTCCACACCTGCTCTTCAACAATCATGAATCACTTTTTTTAGAAAAAAAATTCGAAAATAAACAAATTACACTTTTTACGAAAGTGATAACTGCTCACGTATCCTCTGTAATGTGCACACATCTAGATGGATATAGCCTATGGACACTGTTTCTGGCATCGTTGACCTCCCCCTATACGACAGCAGCACTGAGATATATATATATATATATATATATATATATATATATATATATATATATATATATATATATATATATATATATATATATTATGATTATGCTGTATTTTATCAACAAACTATCTGTACACTACCAATAAGGGTATATAGAAATTCGTGAAATATGATCAAACCTTACGTGTAGCCTTCAAGGACCACGTAAGGCATTAGATCTGGCAGGAATCTCAGCAGTAATACAGGTACGAGAGAGTCAGGATGTGGACGAAGCATTTACGAAATAGGAAGGCAAATATACATCAACTGCGTAGCCACCACAGTCCTCCATAGTGGCTCGGGAGACACGTGGAGGACTGTAGAGGAAGTTCGATGGGTTTATGAGATTAAGGAGTTTGCGGAGAGGACGTGGATGCAGGAAGCCCGAGACTGGGTTTATGGAGAAGCAAATGCCTCTGCCCAGCAATGGGTGATGATGATGATGATGATGTATTTTAAAATTTTTAATCGATGGTATAGGTGTTCGTTGATCATTTTCTTAGCATAGCGCAAATCATACAAAACGGCAGCTCAGGACGCAGTATACGCGTAGGAGCGCGAGGGCCATTTCCTCGTTCCAGAAGCAGACTGCTAATTAGGCCAAACTTCGATGCGTTCCCCACTCTAAAAGATGGACTTTGAGCCATAAACATTGTTGTTTCAACGTCAACAAATGGCTTTGCAGGATCTCGGTAAGTAGTACATCTCGTCACGCCTTTGTTCGAGACTAGCAAGCGCGGTTGCGTAGGCGAAGCGGCCCTTGTGCTACGTGCTAAGCAAGTCAGCCAGCCACCATTCCGCTAACTCCTAATTAACGCGCGGTGGAAAACAACATACAGGTCGCGTTGTTTTCGCTTTGTTTGCACGCCTCTCTATTGTTCGCCAACGACTAGACGCATTCGGTGCAGGCGGCGCCGCGATGTCCTCCTCTCCCGATGGAGAAGCGTTTGCGAATGTATACAGTTAGCCACAAAGTAATACTTACCACACGAGAGCATGCCGGTATAGCCGTATGAGCCATCCAGTGGCGAGCCGTCTGCTAACGAGAGCATGGCTTCGGTCACGCAATTACCTGAGCAATGGCCATGGCAGCCAACGGCTTACAATTGCACGGTGCAGACGGATATCAAGGCACGCTTTTATGCATCATTAGTGTAATTTTGTAGCCAACTGTAGCCAAAACGGCAATGGACTACGTAGGTATACGCATTCTCGCGTACCTTTTGCTCTGCTAACCTGCTTATTTGCTTGTAGTGAGCTCCTCAGCCTCTAAAGGTAAGCGAAAAACACGCTATCACTTTGCCCCGGCGAAGAATAACAAACCTGTCGTACACCTGGTTTATTAAAACCGGAAGGCTGGCCTTGTTCCTGTGCTTTGATTTAATTCGCCAACTCGTGAACATCGACCCCTCGCATCGAACCATATTATAGCCATCGCTATAATATGGTTGTTTCTTTTCGCAGAGCATAGCGAAGAGCACGTATGGTTAAGTTAAAAACTCAGTAAAATTATAGATCTTCAGTCTGCTTCACTTTATTTCACGTAGTAGCGTAAGGAATCACATTGATGGCTGAAGAGCAAGACGGAACACACCGCTAGCCCCGTCTTGCTCCTTCACTGCCCATGTGATAAATTTTGCTGCTACACGAATAAAGTGCTACCAACTAGCCCGCCAGTCTGTCCTTTCGAGCTGCTATAGATATGTTCTGTTTGTTGCGCTAATCAAGTTCATTAAAACGTGAGGTATGCAAACGTGAACGACACCGCGCAGCTCTTGTCTTATTGTTTCAAACAAAGTAATCTTTCGCAGCAGTAATACGTACAGGAAACAGTTAAATTGAGTGCAACTACATGAATTTAAAGCAGCGAATAAGCAGCGGGGAAAACGTTCGCGTATTGTACTGTTGTCTTTACTGCACCCCCGGTTTATCTTGCAACGGTATTTCACGCAAATAACTGTACGTTCGCAAGTACACGTTTCGCAGGTATCGTTCCTGCGTTTTGTTAAAATAAAAGAAAGGGCTGTGCTAGCCGAGCCCACATTTCTATAGGTGCTTTTTACGCTTGTGAATCAATCAATCGTCAGGGAAGTATTTCCTAAACATAACTGAATAAGCTTCGTAATAGTTAGTTTAATTTTGCCGAGACACCACTTCACCATAGAATATCAAACGATATATAGCTTTTGCCAGCACCTTCTACGAAAATTACCGAGAGGTACACGAAAACTGTGTTTTTGAAAAGCGTCCTTGCCGCACTATTTTTTCACAATGGCAACATAATTGGTGACATAGCAAATACAGTGCTGCCGGATGGTGTTGTGTACGTATCGCAATAACGATACGTATTTCGACAAAAGGTATTAATTAGGAGTGTTTCGAGAGATGGTTTTTTTTCTGGATGAATGGTTGTAATCAGCACGGGTCAACCATGAATGTGTGGAAACAATGGCTTGTGCAATCGGTGACAAGATAAATTAGCCTTATGCCTGCATTTGTACAAATACAGCGTGGACAAACAGTCAAACAGTGTTGAACGCAGTTAGCAGTGATAAATATTAGTCGGGATACAGCAGAAAGGCGTGCGAGAGGTTTAGGTTGCGAATATGGGAGATAATTAAAATTCTAGGAATGGAAATGAATAACCTTATTCATTCCCTCAGCGCTTTTTCAACGCACGTGACACTTTCTTTTCGTGGTCCCTACACCAATTATTTTGTTCAAAGTATAATTCCTATCCACTTGCAATACATTAAAATTAAACCAGCACACTGAGAAAATTACTGAGAATCTGTTGCAATTCTGTCAATGATGGTATCTACGCGGTCGCTTTGTTAGAGTTATGCGTGGTTTGGAGTTGCATTCAATTAGGCGAAACGTTCACATCACGTGTATTCATCTACATTGAAACACCTGGAGACTCTTATCGCAAGACAACAAAAAATTTACTGAGAAAGTGTACGAACACGCCTTTGTTTCGCGAAAAACACGGCAATGCTTCACCGCATGGCATGATCAACGAAGCAGCGCCTCTGTTCTGATTTTCACTCCCTATGTGAAGAGAAACATTTTGTACAACATTCACTATTTTTCATACTGTTCCTGGGTCATTGGTCTACAAAATGTACGTTTTGAATTTTCTTTGTTTTGAATATTTTTGCTTATATAGTGTTTTTTATGGCACTGTATAGCAGCTGGCAACCGAAAATTTCACACTTTTGACATTCCAATTTATCCTAAAATATTTTCGTTGCTCTACAACAATCATTTTTCGGAAAGAGCATTTCATTGTGCAAAGCTTGGTATGCTGCAATGCGTGCTGGAGTACTTTACAAACTGGCAAACACGATCTTCCCGAGAGAGATGAAAAACAACCATTCTCGCATGGCAATGAAAAAGTTAAGTAATAAAGAGAAACACAACATGGTGTAACGAATATGCGAAGCAGCAACCTACGCAGCTTGATAAAGCGTAAAATGTAAAAACTGAAGATAACTGCTTACGGAACACTTTTCTCAACTTCTTCCTTGGATGTCGGCTCTTTCCAGTTTAATTGATGACCTGTAACCTTCAAGCTCAAGGTCGTAAATACGCAGACGGCTATCCCCCGTAAATGTCTCTTTGAGGTGCGACAGAAAAAAACGTAAAATTGGAAAGAAAGGTACAATTAACATACTATCAACAAAAAAAAACGAGCATCCTAAAAAAAAAAACTTTCAGTCCTTCTTTTTCCAAGCAATCTTATAGCTAGCGCAGAAGAAAACAGCTGATATGGGAGTCTCAGATTGTGCGCAGGATGTTTATATGAAGTGCTGCGAAAACAGGCAGGATAAAAAAAAACTGTATTTCCAAAAGCAAAGCTTTCGGCTAAGGATCGTGACTGAGTGTTGTAAAGATGGGGTTTTCGGGCGTCGTGTCGTTTACTACTTGCCTTAAAACCTTCTTGACGAGATGCTTTTATTGGCCTCCGTGCGAAGGTTCTTTGCAGTAGGATATCGTTTAAGCTCCCACACCCAGACATCCGCCGTCAGAACATGCGGAAATGGAAAAGTTTTGAAGTGCAGTGGCATTAAAAAAACTGCACAAAGAACTTTTATATAGCCTAAAGTTCGCGTTTTTTTAAAGCTTTCGATATTACCCAACGCTGTTGGAAGCATACAAAAGGAGATACATGCATCTTACGCGTTTTCGAGAGAGGTGAGGTGTAGTCGTAAAACTACGTTAAGCAGTACTGACTTACAGTTGCGTGTTTGAGTTAGCTGCAGTGATTATTACTAAGCGTAAGTATTGAAGGTCTCTTTCTTTCACTTATCCAAGGAAGTTTCCAATGAAAATATCTTGATCAAGTGGGAGGATGCGTTTGGTTTCGTTGTTTGTTGTTTATTTACGAATATAGTGAATATTTGTTGGGTTTGTCTCAAATGGGCCATAGAAACAACGAACGCCCCGAATTTAGCGCAGAAAATATGTCTGTCTTTTCCTATATTCGAAAGACTCACAAATGTGAGTCCTGCAAAGTTGCTTTAGCCAACGCAATCGCTGCGCGACGTGTTATATGGTGCCTGCATGCTCTTGGTATACGCCTCGCGTTTGGGCCAAAGAAAATGTGGATGCGTACGTATTACTACGTTAACGGCATGCTCGTTAGGACTTCCGAATGTGTCGCAAATGAGCCTTTAACTCCAAGTGCTACCGCCCTTTCAGCTCGATGACTTAACCGTGCTTAAACCGTGGTGCAATGTCCTTGGTACAAATACTCCACGCACGAATGCCCAGGAGGCCGCAGCAAACGATCTGATGTTGAGTGTGTTCCTCGTTTTTGTTTTTGTTTTCTTTCTCAGTCTCCTCTCGATAACTCTTAGAACTGGGTGTTTCTTTGAACACTTAACTTCCATTCGTATGTTATAAATTCGGATACCACCGATAGAAAAGTATGTTCTTTGTACACTTTAATTTGTTTAGGATAAGGTCAAAATCATATAGATCGACAAACTCACTCATGTGTTGACTCACTGCACTCAGATAGGGCTAGGTTAGTTATAATGTGGTGATCGTGAGTGCGAGGGAAGAAAATGTTCGGGAGTGTGAGTCCGAGACAGCCTGGCTGCTGAGGGAAATTTTGGTAAGTCTGAGTTCGAGTCAGTGCAAAGCGGAAGATATTTTTGTGTGTGTGTGAGTCTGAGAGAGTTTCACTTTATTTGCCTATATACTTATGATCACAAATACCTCAGTGACAATTTAAAACAACGAATGCTTTTACAGGCGTAATTTTTCGCACATTCATTTGGTTGTATTTAGCAAAAGATCTGTCCTTTAAAAAAAATTAGGTCTTTCGTTATGCCTCTTCGTGAATGATAATCATGCACGTACAGAGCTGGTCTAATGTGCCGATTGCATATCTATGGAGTTAGACTGCGAAAGGTCCATTCGCCTAGATTTTGGATGCGTGTTCAAAAACGTGAGATGTTCGCGAATTTCAGAGCCTTCCACTATGGCATCCGTCATAATCATATCGTGGTTTGGAGCCGAAAAATCTGACAATTACTAGTAGAGTGTGACTATGACTCAAGGCGCTTCAGATTACCCATTCAGGAAGTTAACGTGCAGTTTATACTAGTTTGGCAGTAGTAATAAAAATAAAATAAAATAAAAGCAAAATGTAGTTCAAGGGAACTTTGCAGTAAGTCAGAAAAAGACATTGACTGCGTACCATTGTAAATACGTTTAACATTACGAGAGCAGTGCTGGAGGGATGAGTATGTGCAAAACATACAAATTCTGAGAGGTGAATACATCTTATCACGGAAACGGTGTGAGTACATAAAAAGACAAAGTACTAGAATACCGATCCTACGGGAAACAAGTATTTTCAACCACATATATGATCCTACCAGGCTTAAATATTCAGCTAACGAGTTTACGCACTGCACACGGGGGAACATTCTCTTCCCCAGTACAGAGCAGAAACAATTTTTAACACATTTTTTTTCAAACTTCGAAAACGGTAAACGCATTAACATCTCTGCAAAAACACGTGAATAAACAAAAAGAGTACTCCAGGTATACTTTCTTCTACGTTAAGACCATAATGTCGAGAGCGTGCTACTCACTGTACTGGGTGAATAAATGAGGGCCGACAGCGAAACCGCAAAGAAGCCACCCTAGAAGGTTCTCGCAAAATTGCCTCCATTCATCATTACTCTTTTTTGTTTCTTTTCCTTCTCCTCTGTCGAGCCTCGGTGGACTTAGCCGATACTTTCCGAAGGAGTAAGTGATGAGTGGCTTTCCGCGCCAGAGCACATTTCCGGTTGGCTCCGAAACCTTTCGTTCTGAAATTTCTTTTTTTTCTGCCTTATTCGTTTCTTCTAAGCATGCGTATTTCCTGTGCCTCTGAACGTAGCTTCTCTTTTATAGCTTTATTCTCGTCTCGACTATATATGAATTTAAGCTTTCGAAGTGTTTGAACTACCATCTAAATGCCTTCAGCACAAAGTTATGTATAGTGTTTCAAGAATGCAAAGAAAGGTGTGTCATTTTGCAAATCGTATGGTTCCGCAGTCGTGTCTAGTTCCACATGGTTGCTTTGTTCAATGAGTCCTATAGAGGGAAGAGCTCCTTAAGTTACTCTATTCAGTTGTATTTTTTTAAAGAGAGGCCGGCAGTACTTCGTTACAATGCTCTTGTCGAGAGATTACCTTCATTTTTAATTAGTATACCACCTATTGCAACTGTCATAATATTTTTGGCATCGTGTCTGGTAGGCGAAAAAGCCTGAAATATGGGTTAAAATAAAGTGTTATGAGCGGCGTCATTCATATAAACGTTTTCCCAAATCCGCACCAAAAGAATAGCACGGTGGTGGTTTGGGAGTAAGTATTCTTAACGCTCGTACAGCTGGATAATCTGCGTTTCGCAATGATCCCGGCATAATCGACCATTCAGTGTCGACTACCGGTTGACTTCGGGAGAATGGACAGGATAAATGCGCAGCCAGAATCAAACACTCTGAATTGTAGCGGTCAACTCTGGCTCCTCGACATCACTGGTGCATTAGGACGGTGACGTAACGACTTCATCTGTGGGAATTCCTCGCACGTGAACCCTCTGGCTTAGGGCATACTCACAACGTTCTAGAAAAAGGTTGAGCCTTTTATATAGAAACAGAAAATAAACAAAAGAGTTTTTGTCACCGTTACTTAGTGATGGCTACCGCTTTCCACTTCATTCTTACAGATAAAGAAAAAAACAAAGTAGCATTAAAACACGTATAGAGTCCTATACATAGGTGAGAGCAAACGTTATTCTATATGGTTAGAACAAACATGTTATTTATAGTCCGCTCAGTAGTGGTCACAAATCTTCGTTTCTTCGAAGAAGTACTGCAGCACCTTCATTGCTTTGCCATTTGTTTATGATGGTCATGGGCCTAGTATATTATTCGAGGCAAATGGCCGCTAGGGATCTAACTTATGAAGTACCTGTTCGAGTCTCCTTCGGTGTGTGTCGTCTTTCGGACAGTCGAGCAAGAGGTGATAGATGTCCTCGTCGTCGTGGCCACACGAACATGCTGACGATGTTACATGCTGAATACGAAGTAGGAAGTGCTTTGTGTAAGCAGTTCCGAGTCTTAGGCGATGTATCAGTTTGTCAATACGTTTGGGGAGGTCGCGGTCTCATTGGCATTCAAAATCAGGATCAACAGCATATAGGATCGATTACTTTGTTTTTTCTGTGAACCCGATAGACAAGCATAATTCAAGTTACGTTGTTTCTAAAAATCTATTTACATCATATTGAGATACAGGAAGGAGGCACGTTTGCGTAGAATGATGAACAGTTTTCGCCAACTCACCTGCCATTTCATTTCCCTTGATTTCACAGTGACTGGGAACCCACTGAAATACCACTCGATGAATCGACTTCGTAGCTTCTGAAAGCTCTTTTAGTATAGCGTATACTATACGCACATCAATGTGTCTTGAAGTGGCATTTTTCACTCATGCAAGTGCCGCCAGAGAGTCTGTTTTACCACGCATTTTCTTGGTGTCGCTGAGAGTTCGATAAAGCTTACGGCTAGCGAAATTGCTTCGAGCTCCGACGTTGTTGAAGAGGAGCGATGGTCCAACCTACATGCGTATTCATCGCGCAGTTCCAGGAATTATAAATGCTGATGTCGCTGTCTCTTTGGCGACGGAGCCGTTAGTGTACACGTGAGTGTAGCCTTGGTACGTCTCAAACGGATGATGTGAAGGCAACTGCTGTGCGGCAACGATTGACACTTCATGTTTGCTGCAAAGTCCATCTATTGACGTTTCAATGGTTGGAAGCTCAAGCAACCATGGCGGGTAGTTTTTGTCCAGTGTCCAATTCGTCGAAATAGGAAGCCGGGAAACGTACTGTTGGTACACATGCATGTATTTGCACACTGGCACGGTTCACGATGTTTGATATGAGCGGATGTGAAAGGGGTTTCGTGACTATACAAAAAGGGTGCGGGCAGGTCTCAACATTTCTAATTACTATAATGTTGGGTTTTCTTGCTGCTGACATTGTCAGTATTTGATGTTGCCGGTTGAACCTCCAGACATATGCGTAAGCTTCCTGCTTGTAACAACTGAAGTCGGTGTAGAGACGTGTGAGAGATGTTGTGGAGAATTGGCGTGGAGTAGGCAATTTTCTGTCGGATTAGTGCACAATGGACGGGGAGTAGAGATGCTGACGTATCGCCCCATTTTGTTCCCGCTATGCGACGTATAACATTTACGGTGCAGTTTACTTGATTTTCTAGATCAGCAATATGCTGAATCCATCTAATTTCGGTTTCTAATGTAACACCAAGGAAGCGATGCTTTCGTGTATTTCTATTCTCTGACCATCCACAAAACTTTTTAAGTTTTTCACTCTCTTTCTTGTGAACGGCAGATTTATCGATTTGGCGTGAGAAATCTGCATGCCTCGATCTTTGACGGTTGTCATTAATTGCGTGTAGTCTTTGCTGAAGTGAATGTTTGATCACTTCCAGTGATTTGTGGGACGTCCATATGCATATGTCGTCGGCATACATGGGTATGTTCAAGGCTTCGGGCAGCACTTTTGGAAGACCTGCCATTGTAGCATTGAAAAGAAGTGGACTTAGAACGCTTCCTTGGGGTACACATCTGCTCTTGTTGAAGCGATTGCTGTATCCGTAATGTAGAAATGTATATTTGCCTGTTACGCAGGAAGTTGGCGATACACTGAAGGTTGTGACAATGAACCCCTAGTGAGGTAAGCCCGTACAGCACAGAAAAGTGACTCACAGAGTCGAACGCCTTTCTTATATCTATTAACGCCGCAATCAGCCATTTTTCCCAAGCTCGTCTCATGTTCAACAAATGTAACGAGGTCAAAGACGCAGTCCGTAATGCATCGCCATCGTCTGAAGCCAGTCATCTATTCTGGAAGAGAGTTGTTAGCTTCAATCCACCACTGTAACTTTCTGTCAACTATTTTTTCCACTACTTTAAATACACAGGTAGTGATGACTGGTCGAAATCACTCAAACAAAAGCGGTGATTTACCGGGCTTTAGCAGTGGAACGATTCTCGCGACCTTCCAACAGATTGGAACGTACGCCTTCGTCCACATGTCGTTATATATTCGTAAAAGAACTGGCATGCCATTGGGGCCTAGATTTTTCAGAACACTGTACGACACGTTGTCGGGACCGTTGCCAAATTCTTACGCGGGTTAGTGATAGAGCAGTATGCAACTCTAGTAGAGAATACGTGTTATCTAGTTCAGCATGTGATAAAGCGTATGCATCTTGGATTTACTGCTCTACAGAATTGGGCACTGCAGTAGTGTTGTGAACCAATTGCCTGGTTCCAGTCAGATATGTGCAAAACTTATTAGCAACAGCACGTTTGGATAATCCAAAAGATATGGCCAATGATCTGAATGGGTTTCACTGAGATACTGGATGGCTTAAAGCAGTGATTGTTTGCCATATTTTCGGAAGGGGAGTAAATGGGTTCAATGAATATCAGAAATATTGCCATTTTTCGCGACCTAATTTTTTTTCTTGTGTCGGTTAGATTGGGCGTGTGTGGCCTGACTCTCCTTGTAATGTTGGTCTCGAGGTATGACGCCACCAGTTCATCTGCATCTTCCAGTTGCTAAGGAAGCTGTTTCGTGCAGCTTGAATCAGCTCACATAACAGCTGCTCGGTGAAGAAATTGGTGATTCCGGTTCACATTATTGTGGGAAGCGAGAATCAACACAAGTATGGGAATGCATCTGGAATCTTACATATCAAGGAATCATACCATGCAGCTGTGTACCAATTAACTTACTGTATCGAGACTAAATGCTTTGTTATTGTATTGGCGAGCTGTAACACGAAAAAACGCTTTATTTTTGCGCCTCGTATACGGAAGCCAAGATACACGAATGCAATGAGGAGGCTTTTGTTTGCAATTTTTCCCCCCCTCGTTTAGTCATCATCATCATCAGCCTGACTACGTCCACTGCAGGACAAAGGCCTCTCCCATGTTCCGCCAATTAACCCGGTGCTGTGCTTGCTGCTGCCAATTTATACCCGCAAACTTCTTAATCTCATCTGCCCACCTAACCTTAGGTCTCCCCCTAACCCGCTTCCCTTCTCTGGGAATCCAGTTAGTTACCCTTAATGACCAGCGGTTATCCTATCTACGCGCTACGTGCCCGGCCCATGTCCATTTCCTCTTTTTATTTCAACTATGATATCCTTAACCCCCGTTTGTCCCCTAATCCACTCATCTCTCTTCTTGTCTCTTAAGGTTACACATACCATTTTTCTTTCCATTGCTCGGTGCGTCGTCCTCAATTTAAGCTGAACCCTCTTTGTAAGTCTCCAGGTTTCTGCTCCGTAGCTAAGTACTGGCAAGATACAGCTGTTATATACCTTCCTCTTGAGGGATAGTGGCAATCTACCTGTCATAATTTGAGAGTGCTTGCCGAATGTGCTCCACCCCATTCTTATTCTTCTAGTTACTTCAATCTCGTGGTTAGGCTCTGCGGTTATTACCTGCCCTATGTAGACATAGTATTTTACAACTTGAAGTGCACTATTACCTATCTCGAAGCGCGGCTCCTTTCCGAGGTTGTTGTACATTACTTTCGTTTTCTGCAGATTAATTTTAAGACCCACCTTTCTGCTCTCCTTGTCTAACTCCGTAATCATGAGTTGCAATTCGTCCCCTGAGTTACTCAGCAATGCAATGTCATTTAGTGTAGGGTAGCTAATCGGTTGTTCTAATTTTTGTTGGCCTCTTTTTCTTTCTTTAACTCCCCCTCTTTAGGTTTTGCCTTAAAGACGGATGCAGACCCCACTCACCAAAAAAGAATATATTTCAAAAGGTTTGGACCTGGGCACGGCTTTAAAACGATACAGTATGCCGGTTAGCAAAGGACCGCTTTCCCGACAGTACGTTGTTCTGAAGGTTAAAAATACCTTGCGTGCGCGCTGTAACGTGTTTGCATACGCGATAGACAAAGCGTACGAGTCACGAATTATTACACATGTGCCTCATTTATTTAATAGCCCAGCCGTGTGCTTAAACATCTAGGTTCCTTGCGTTGTGTCAGTTAAACAGCTTTGGCACACTTGGACACCTCCGCGAGCAATGGAACGCTCGTTGCTCAATTCAGATCACGTCTTACGAGGTTTTTTACATCTGGTACACTTCGCTATTCATGTCGACCGCATTCTGACGCAGGCTACGCAGCGAAAATTTCCACAGATGGAAACTCTCGAAGGCACGCCAGCTATAATTCACGTGCCATCGCCTCGTGCACACCGCGAAAATTAGCGCCCTTAATATCTTATCTTCCTAATAAAAGGATACTTAAATTTGATTTCATATTTTTTGGTTTTCCAGGTTTCACAGTGTCTGCATATGTATCTTATTTTTTTCCGAATCACCGTCTACAGATGCGAGCGGTAGTGCTACATCCTGAGAGAGGGAAAAGAAGCCATAATAGAAGTAGTGGTCAAGTGTGGTTTGCTCGATTCAAGTGGTTCCACCGAAAGAACCACTGCAATGACGTTTACGTCCACGGAGCTGTTGGTGGGTAATTATGCTAATGTACAGCAGAACAGTCCCCACCCAGTGTGCAGTGCAATCATGCACCATGCCTGACCACGTGGTGTAGCACACGAGTGAGCTGTTGTCCATTTGTAGGCGCATTTTCTCCGAGCACAGCGGGTCGGGCAACCTTTTACCCAGCTTTGCAGCTGCTGTGTCTGTTGTCACGTGATCATAAAGGGTACTGGTAAGCTTTGGTTTAGGCGGAGCCTACGCACTGCGATGTCGCGACAAGCGCCCAATTTTCGCGGCGACCACTACTACAAGCATGGACGTATATATGACCTTACGAAAATGACTGTTGATTTTCCATTGTCGGACTATGATCAAACTATTGACTCTACTGATCATCAATGGTTCCGCAATACTCATTGACTTGCTTCAATGCTTCGTCGACAATAGTGCTGTAGCGCACTTTGCAAAAAAAAAAGAAATGTCATTGACTCAATTCTATTGAAATGCCATTGAGGAAGTATTTTGTAAACAATATTTTTGTGGTTTCTATATGGTGTTCATTGATGGCTTTTCAATTGAAAGTCGTGAGCCGATTTTCAATCCTGTTTATCAATTTTCTCATTCGTATTTTAATTGAACCGTTATGTATCTTTGATGCCATCTTTTGTCATTGATCAATAACTTCTTTTTGTTTTCTCAAAAAGAATTTTCGTGTGGGTGATTAGCTTGGTGGTAACCCCCGCTCTTCCAATAGTGCTAAGATAAGTCTATTTTGGTTCCATAGCTTGATATTTCACGTCTCTATTTCCTTTCTTTCCTTTCACATCTTATAATTTGCCAAAATGCTCACATGTCCCGCCTCTTTTGAACGACTTCCTTGGCGGGTCGCAAAACGTCTAAAAGCAAGCTGAGCAATAACAAAAAAAAAAGGTATCTTGCGCCGAAGAATGCTTCGTCGGCGTAATCCGTTTTCCCCGAGGGCAAGCTCCCTTCACCTACAGACTGTGCATGTCCTCCCGCTTCCTTTGTTGCGCCGACGGGAATCAAGTTTGCGGCTCCTCGTATTTCGGCCCAGCCCCATGCACACAGAAGCGTGCTTGTTTCCATGCTGCGCATCTCGGAGCAAACATACTCGTTGCGGAGGGAGGTGGGGACGTGAACACAACAGGCAGGACACTATTGTAGCGTGAAGTGGCAGTACTTTCACGAGAGCCCATTTCAGGGCAATTAAGGTCGAGGCCCGTTTTTCTGGCGCGACAGAAAGCGCCCGCAAAGTGCTCTCCGTAAGCGAAAGTGTCAAATGTCATGATCGCTTAGTACATGGTTGTTTTTTTTTTCGAGTTTTTTTTTTTGTATGACGCTTCCTGGGGGCGTCCGGTGGGCGTGACGGAAGACTGCGAAGGGTGTAACGAAACGTTGAAAAGCTTGAATACCGATCTTTTGAGATGCACAAATGTGTGCGCATACACGATGTCCGAGTAAATATGAATGACAACGTACTGAGATATTCTCGCAATCATGGAATCTAGTTTCCGAAATGGTCCCAACTAGAACGGTCGCTACCTGCGCACACCTGTATATGAAGCCTTTTTCCCTGCAACGAAACATTACTGCATAGAACTGTTACACCCGTACAAGAATGAGGCATTATACGTTCAGTCCCCACCAGCGGCCAGTTATCTTGTTGCCTTCACTCAGTATAGTTATTTTGATATTCAAACAGATGAATTAAGGACTAAACAAATAAAACGTCATACCCTCTTTCTGCCTTCAATATCTGTTGGCTGTGTCAAACAAAGAAAAACAAACAACTCTCGATATATTCTTGTTTTTTTTCTCACGTTTACCCCGGCTGCCACATCAACGACGACCTTTGGAAAAAAATTTTGGCCAGTTCCAACCTCCGCCATGAGGTAAGGCGGGTTGCGATGGTCATGGACGCTGCCCGGCCTTAAGGTATTCTGAACTAGGCGCGCCTCTCTAGAGCTCTCTCTTCAAATAAGACGTGCGTTTCCTTTCTCTCTCTCTCTCTCTCTCTCTGTAGTCTTACTACTAGCCTGGGCATTTTAAAGAACCTCAGGTGGTCCAAATTTCCGGAGTCATTCACTACGGCGTCTCTCATAATCTTATGGTGGTTTTGGGACGTTAAAGCCCACGTATCAGTCAATCAATCAATTATTAGTCTGAGCAATTAATATGCGCTTCTTCCTCAACATGATCGCTAGCAGGCCTCGGTTAGCTACTGCTCATTTTCACAAATGTAATGTTTGTAAACGTGTCTTGAGCGTTCATTAGCGAATTAATTGATAATATATACCTGACTAATTTACGTGCAAGGTACGTCCGCTTCCTTAATGAAGCCACTTGGAACAACGAATATTGCCTTTTAGAGGTCATTACCAAAAGTTACTGAGTACATTACATCAAATAATTATTTATTATAGAAGCACGAAGCATTACAAATGCGCCTACATTCGAGCTTTTTATAGACAGCTTCACGCCACTGAAACGACGAGTGAGGCAAAATACCGGGCACGGAGGACCGCAGCGTGTTTCCTCGGCCGAGTTACCGGAGAGCTGTCGAATCTCTGGCTTCCTAATCTTCCCTTACTGTGATTACGGTTTCGCGGAGAAATCGAAACACTCCTTGGCTACTGCAGGTGATCCGCGCCCAAATCGGCCACAATTACGTCTGCGCCAATCAGCAGCATGCTGCTTCGAAACACACCGCTCGAAGGTTCATTCCCCGGCGAAAAAGGCACTGTAAACTTCCGCGTGGCGCCGAGAGATGGCGGCACCTAACAGCGTTTTCCCACTCACCCTCGAGCTCCCTCCGAGTTCAAAACAAGCACTTGCGCACGCCCACTCCAGTTTACCAGCGCATCCTTTCCCTCCGCTGTTGCTCTCTTTTTCCCAACTCTCCTCTCCCATTCCATCTGCCGTTCGGGCTCCCTCCTCGTTTGTTGTCGTAACGGGATCCCTCACCTTTCGTTTCCTCCCCATTTTCCTTTTCCCTCTTTCTCCTTGTCGCTCGCTCGGCTTTCCGGTGTTATAGAACCGCACAGTCAAACGACGGCAAGCGGTCGACGCGTGAACACCGCTCGCTTCGTGCTCTTCAGTCTGTCGGCCGCCTGGCTTTGATGTGGTGTGCCGCGACGCGTTCCATTCCCTTAGTTTGTGGCTCTCAGCGGTTCCGAACCTGAACTAGGAGCCCGGCGATCGAGGACGTGGATATTTATATGCCCCTGTGACAGCGTTCTGTAGAACTGACAAAGGTGTTATAGAAGTTTCGCGTGAACCCCTTCTCTCTTTATCCGAGTTGTGCTTTCGAACTCCCCAATTAATCAGACGGGAGTATTTCTGTCAAAAATCAACGACCGTCTCATCGGACATTTATTGGTGTTTCAGCATTTCGACAATTGCCATTCGTTCAGTGTGTGTGCGTTCCTGGTGGATATCCTGCATCCTCGTTCATCTGAAAGAAGTGATCTCTGCTTAAGTCAGCTGCAGTCGTAATCGGTAATATCCAACTGATGAATTCGATATATGTGTTCAGGTGAATCTGCCGTTGAAAGAAGCACAAGGATCACTTTGGTAAAATAAGAACTGAAAAGGGCAGTCAAAACAACCAATTTTGGTCATGACTGCTTTCGTGCATAGATGACAGAAGCTGACGCCGAATTCTAAGACGTCCGTAACTACCTTTCAAGTAGTTCAGGGCGAAACTACGAGCAAGAAGCACAAGAGAAGTTTTTCTGTAACAAGACAAACATTCAAGATTTCCCGTAAACATCGTACTTCAAGAAGAATTAAACTGGCTGAACACTTCCAGTAGAACGGCGTCTTGACCTAACTGAAAAAAAAAATAAAAAAATCTTGGGAACATCTACTGGATTGAAATCGAAGATAGCACAACTACCGACGAAGTCCCATTCACGGGCACACACGTGTTATTTAGCGGACCCTGAATGCTGGGTCTGTAAGTACTCTTCCGTCGGCATGCGAATGCGTGTTGAGTACTACGTGGTTGTGCATTGAATGACATAGGTGACGTTGGCACTTTTATGACAGCAGAAGAAGTAGAAGGCTCCTTGTTAAACCAGGTTGTGCCATTTTCTGTTAATTTTGCCAGTAGCCTAAATAACGGGGCGCCCACTGCAACCTGAAGTGAGGCGACTTTCAGGTGCCATAGAAGAGGTAGCAAGTTGTGAAAAAAAGGAAAAAAAACAGTAATCGTCTTCAGTGTGTGCTGCAAGAGCATTCGATAGAACAAGGCTGAGGCTCTCAATTGTGTGAATCCGGAAAACAACAAGCAAGCATGCGCACACCGTAATAAGTATCAATAGCAGCCACATCATTCTTCAGTGCAAATTGAAAGTTTAGAGATACTGACTAGCAAGATCTCCTGCAAGGGAAATTTTGTGGATCGCCACATATCTTCCACAGCATCGCTGAAAACTGACGGCAACGCTCTCCACAAGTGGTAACTGTGACAACAGCGGCCTTTTGCTTCGTGTATTTTTCAATATTCTTCAAAATCAACCACCATGGCTGACGTGTTTGCTGTGGGACTGCACACTTTCGGCGACGGTGGATACGCACCACATCTGCACAAAGTCAACGGAACGTGGGTATCTGGCGCCGGTTACGAAATTGGCCCGGGATCCACTGGTCTTCTGTCGTTGCTCTCTGTCATCGGCACGAGCTTGTCTATAGTCGGGGTCGTCCTGACCTTCATAACATACAGCCTGTTTTCGGACCTAAGGACACTCAGCGGTACGTCCTTGCTAAACCTCCTTGCCGCGTTCTTTCTGTCGCACCTCCTGAGCGTCATCGGCGTCGAACGCCCAAGTGACAAAAGACTATGCGTCACCCTTGGTTTCTTGCTTCACTTCCTCTGGCTGGCGGTTCACTGTTGGCTCGCAGCCATGTCCAGGGACATGTACAAGACCTTCAGGGACAACATTAATCTTCAGCCCTCACCGGCCAGTGAGGACCGCAAGTCGTTCCTCAAAGCGGCCGCATTTGCCTGGGGCCTTCCATTACTTCTGACGGGTCTCTCTGGAGTGGTCCACTTCGGCACCGTGCTGGATCAGACGTCTGACGACAGGATCACCTGCTGGATCCTCGGTCGTGGCTCCTACCTCTGGACATTCTGCCTTCCGGCCTTCGTTCTGGCTGTCTCCGACGTGCGGTACTTCGTCAAGGCGGCCATCTTGACACGTTACACAGCCAGCCTACAGATGAACCGCAAGACGAGGGACCGCATGAAACGGAGGCGCTACTTGCAGCTGTTTCTCTACGCCAAGTTACTCTTGGTCCTCACACTCACCTGGGTTGCGGGGCTGGCGGCGCAGCTGGCTCGACTCAAGGCCGTCTGGTTCGCCTTCTGCATCCTCGCATCGGTGCAAGGTTTCTTCGTGGCTCTCGCCTACTCCTGCAACTCGCGCGTCTTTCGCCTGTACAGCCGATCTCTGCGGTCCGGAAACCACAACCGCAAGGGTTACGGAGCGTCCGATCTGTCTGGGTCTACCGACTTGGCCTTGTTGACTTGGGAGCCAACGCCCGATGCTGTGTGATCGGTATACCGACTGCTGTGCTGAGACAGAGTACTTAAGTGGCGTGAAAGCAGTGCGAGCAAGAATAAGTGCTTACTTGAGTGAAACTGCTCTGTGGCTCCGTAAGTCTTGAAAATCTTACCGTGCGACTTTATGTAAAGAAAAGCATTGTCACATGTTAAACACAGGAAATAAACAAAAAGAAGCTTCTGAAAAACTAAAGCCAAATATCTTATGGGTTAAGATTGGTGCGAATGTATTTTAAAATCTGTTGTTTCAAAGTCATATTCAGAAAAGTGTAATGTTTATCTATGACGCGCCTTTTATGCCACAGTTCAGGCGACAGCCCGACAGGAATAAATTATGTTTAGGCGGCAACCGACAGGAATGAAGCGCAAAGAATGAACTATCATCAATCGATCTGTCTACACTGTTGATGGCTTTGATGATAACGTGGTACAAGTGTTAGCGTCGAATTCTGTGTCGGTGTTTAGCTGTTGTAGGCGACTGCACATGAAGGAACTGATAATTTTAGTATGTTGCGACTACTGTTTCGCACGTTCATCGCCACAGCCTCAGATGTCATTTGCACGTCAGAACTGTGTGATTACGCAATTAGCTGAGCATCCAAGGACTGTGTATACGAACGCTCTGCTAGTAAGAGCAATGACGACGATGCATATCAGATGTTTCATAACTAAAAAAAGACCACGATTTCCATGACCGTATTGAAAGATACTCTGGGCTTGCCAGAAGTGTTAACGAACTTTTTCGAGTACTTGTTCGTTTTTTTGACAACAGTATATTAGTTTTTGGAGTTTCAAACTCCAAAGGCTTGCTTCATTTGTGCATTAGGCATGAATGTCTAGGATATCTTCCAAAAACCCGTGGCTTTGTTATCCTCGCTGAACGCTGAGCAACGACTTCTGTGTAGTATCAGTATGCTGTTGAGAATAGTTGAGACACACTGTCAGAAAGAATGCATATCATCTCACACTCTTTCATCCCCAGCTGACTAATTTGCATAGTTGCACACAGACCTATAAATTTCACAGGTTACAGTGAGAATCGCAGAAATGTTGTGCATTTCGGGAAGTATAATCCACTATCTTAGTCTACGAAAAAGTTTTTAAATGCAGAACACCGATAACAAGGCACTCTTAACTATTTCATATCATAAATATTTGCGAGTAGCACGCCGTACTGGGTATATTTGTACGAAGTCGTTCCTCCGTGTGCTTTAGAATACTTAATTATCACTGGTACTTTCCGGACAAACTTTTATGCTCTGCTATATAAATGCCTATCGGCGTGGACAATAAAGGCAGTGCTTCCCACATCTGATCGTATATCTCTGCCATTCAATGTGATGACTGTCGCGAAGCTTTACGGTTTTCGAAGGATCGCTGTATTACTGCTCTTCTTTTTTTTTTGTAGTTGCATACCGCACCTTAACACTAATGATCACAGTGCGCTGCACCACGCTACATTCTGTGAAACTTGTACATGTGTCCTATTTTAGTAAAATCTTGAAAAAAAAACTGATGCGATAACTGCGTTCTCTGCATCTGTGTGGTTCTTCCTTTAGAGAGCCCAAGTTTCAGGACGTTAATGAGCTTGCGAACACAAATGGAGATATGAAGTCAATAACTGTTATGCGCAGGTATTGCAACCCTTGCACAATACGTGTTGTTGCAACTTGTGCGCAGTATTTAACCATTCAGCGAATTACGAGGTAAGTAACGCATAGAGGCCATGAATTTCATTTCAAAAGAGATACACCGCAAGAAAGCTAGTATTGTACAATAATATTTACTGACAAGAGCCTGACCAGAATTCCGAAAATTGAAAAAAAGTTCGGTCGTTTACGAAAACATGAAGGCTTTTGTTACTCTTTGGAATAACTAAATCGTGTGGATGTTATACGTTTCCACGGTAGCGCAACTGATCAATGGGTTCGGCTTAACTATCACGAGGTAATGATGGCAAAAGAAGTGTCTCTCATACGAGTAATTGTATGCAACAAGAAATAAATTCGATGCTTTGCACTACCGCTGACAAAACATCTCAAGAAATCAGCCTGAAGTTTATAATCAATCTGGTACTCTTTACGACCGTGGAATTTTGCAACCTTAATTCCATCAAAGGTGGTAGGTACTTTTCAGTAAGCCCGGAATGGTTGATGTGATGATCTATGAGTTTACCGAAACCA
This sequence comes from Rhipicephalus annulatus, assembly GCA_013436015.1. Classification (NCBI taxonomy): domain Eukaryota; kingdom Metazoa; phylum Arthropoda; class Arachnida; order Ixodida; family Ixodidae; genus Rhipicephalus; species Rhipicephalus annulatus. Next base: position 52,506 of record WOVY01000505.1, read on the forward strand.
CACATTTGAAAATATTCTTTGTATACTTCACCCATCAACCACTTTACTGGCAACACTTCTGTGTATAGTAATGACGTAAGTCAATTCTTGGTGAACCCCAACATAAAACAAGTTCGTGTTAAAAGCTTTTGATGGTAACATACGTCGAAAAAGAGAATAGTTGCCATCCAGCACATGTGTCTCTTCCTCTCTTTCACGCTTGCGCAAGACTTTTTTCGTTTTTCTTTTCTTTTTCAAGCGTGCTTTTTTTACCGCGTTCAAATGTATGTGAGAAGGACGCCCTCAGCATTGAAAGAGAAGGTGAGAAATAAGAGAAGGCTGTACAATTTTGTAGTCACCGGGAGGCTATTCCATTAAATATGGGCGTGAAATGCGGGAAACCTACTATTGCATTCGCCATACAAAACTTGAAAGCAGCACAAGCACGAATGGTATAGCGTACACATAGGACGGATGCCAAACGAGCAAAACAAGGCCACTAACACGGGATTACAAGCGCAACTATATGCTTACTTGGCTCGTTTATGGACGTGTCTGCATGCGCTATACCCTTTGCAGTTATCACCAATCACCAACAGGCCCACCCTGCATTACCTGAAGACAACGAGATTCCTTCTTCGTAATCTTAAGTTATGGGCGCGTTGACACTGCTGCCCGGAGTGACAATGTTCCAGTTTTTCTTGCGAGATTATGTCAAGTTCAAGAACAGTGTTTACATAAGCAGTATTGACAGTATTCTGTGGCTTGTCGAAAGGGATGCCAGAATAGACGTAGTGCTTTGAAAATATGTCTTCGTCTGCAAGTAGTTCTTTCAAAGGTAGCCGCTTTGCATTTTTTAGTATGATTGCTTACAAACCCTAGTACATTTGTTGGTTATACAGCATTGTACGACTTCTTGCACTATGTGTACTTGAGACGGAGTAACACTATAAAAGAATCGCATAAAAAGTCACGTCTATATTCTATTAGGTGCAAATGAAATGAACAAAGAATCAGAAAACAGGGTTTAGAAAACCTCGTCCAAGTTAACTTTCGATGTACTTCTTTGAGACTCCTACCGAAACTCGTTTACAAGACAAAGGGGTCTTTTCTCGGAGGAGTTACCGGTAATGAAATTACGGACATTATATGCTAATTCACTGTAATCGAATATGTGCGAGATGTTGGGGCCAGTAATGAACGGTGCATTAGGTGATTTGAAAACTAATGGGCTTCCGCTCAGCCAGATTCGCCGCACGAGGGGAAACTGAGTCTCAGCGGAGTTTCCTATTCTGAAAGGTACACAGAATCAGGCAGTCTAATTCGCGGAGGTGTTTCCTGGTGCGCAAGTGCTATGCTTTGGAGCAATGTATGCGTGTACAATAGTTACTCTTGATCGCACAATGTCTTTCGTTTTTTCGCCGATTTGATCAGGCAAGAGGAAGGCTATAATGCATTGCATACTTGACTATCAGCTGGTCTCTGTGCAGGTGATTCCGGAGCGCCATCCTAATTGCGCATAATTTCTTCTTTCTTGCGTCTTGAAGACTGTCGACCAGATCGAGCGCACTTGAACAAATGGGACTGCCTGGTACACGATAGTGCTTTCAATGCGGAAAAAGGGCCAATTTCTGATGTCCATGAATGGACCCTGCAACATTTTTATTCCGGGATTCACAATGGCTCCACAGATGATTTCCGTCCCGGAAATGGCATGCATAATACAACTCACAGAATCAAAGCAAAACAAAAATGAAAAAAGTTCCTTCAGCAGTTGCGAAACCTATGACCCCTAGCTCCACAGCACGCGGAACGAGTCGACTCAGCCACAGAAGGTGGCTTTTTCAGCTTACTAATGGTGATCTAATAATATACACTATTCACCGTTAGTATAATACTCAAGCTCGTTGGCTTTAGCGTGTTCTTTAAATCACTAGTGAGAAGGCGTGAACGACGCGGTGGGCGTACTTCAAAGATATTCACCCGATGCATTGCAATCTGCACGCACTTACGGGGCGTCGTCGCTCGTGCGCGGGCTTATCTGGTCATGGTAGGGTTTGTACGTCTTGTGCTTTCAACACTAGTCGTTCAAGAGACAGAGAGCACGGAAGTCACTTCGCTCATCGCAGTGGTCACGTTTGTGAAATGAGGCGCGCTGCTCACTCAGAAACTAAAAATTGTTACATTGGTTAGTTCACGCTCGTCCTATGTATAATTGTGCTTTCATGCCGTGCCTCCTCCTTCACGTTTGATCAGAGCGCTTTGAGAGTCGAGCATTGATGGTTGTTAGCTCACGCTCGTCCTGTGTGTGTTGTTTTCGTACATCTTTTTGCTTGGTGAGCGCACTGCAAGTTTTGAGCTGCTTGCTATTTATTGGTGTGTGTGATTACAAACATTTGTTATAACATTCATTTTTTCAATTTTGTAACAAAGCAATACACGATAAACACATGGCTACCTCTGTGGAGACACGTCTCACTTTCGTGTTACACCTATTCCTATGATGAAGCGATCACCCTTGTTTTATCAGCGTGGTCCGGAAACACTGTCGATCGGTAGTCGACGCTTCTGAGAATACGTGAGCCAAACATTAAAGCGCGGCACCAAACCTGGGATTGACAGTTAGTTCCCAAACTCAGTTAGCGATCGCTCTCTTTTTTTCTCGGCAGAACATGCCATATACCCAAAAAAGACCACTTTTTAGGAAAAAAGTTCATGAACAATGGCTTATCGGAGCATAGTGAGCTGCACGGTTACCGTCGCCGCCACAAGATGCCACCACTTGATCACGAGCGTGCCCACAACTAACCTGAAAGTAGGCCACTCGTTGTAAGAAAAAAAAAAACTAACGAAAGAGCTCAAGGTTATGTGGCACGCTTGACAAGTGGATGCATCCTACATTCTCTTCTTGTCCCCCCCCCTCCCCAATCTCCATGCGTATCTTTGAGGAAGCTCGCTGGCACGAAAGGAGAAATAAAGCGCTTGGGTCGCGGGACAAACCTCTCTAAACTCACTCGTGCTTGACGTATTCCAAAAAATCTGGTGAAAAGACGTTCATGCTTTAGAAACGCACGCATCCTGTATACTGGCTTCACAATGCAACTGGCAATACTGCAATAATGTTGCGTGGTACTAGCGTACACTGCCATCGGGTGCCAGAAAATGTGATTAGGATCATCCTAACGACCTCATGGTATATTTCGGGCGCCCACAACAAAAGGCACACTCGATACTAACTTGAACAAGCGGCTCTGACAGTGATGTCTCGTACCACGCGAGCGTGATGGACTTGTAACTGACTGCATCAATGGGTCTGTATTGTTATGTGCTATTTTTCTCTCTCTTTCTACTCTTTTCTCTCCCGGAATCTTCTCTTTTCCGACCCTACGTGTAGGGCAGCAAAACAGTCATGAACAGAATAACCTCCCTGCTTTTTTTTTCTCTACCATTTCTTTTCTTAACCACGTAGTGAGTTCGAAAACATTGCTTTGAACCACGAGCAATTATGCACAAGCAAAGTACCCATTAAACAGAATGCAGCCATATGCGAAAGCTTAACTGACACAAGTCACTTTCAACATTATTGCCTTATAATAATCAACAATTGTAAGTTCACTCTAAACGCCAAACAATAAAAAGTATGACTAAGTGGTTGTTGTACGCACTATAGTGGCAGGATATCGCTGTTGCATATCGCTGTTGCAAGGTGAAGCTTAAGATTCCCCAATTTTTCCGATGCATTTTAAACCACTGTCATCGCTCAGTGGTAGAAGGCATGCTCATCGCGTAAAAGAGCTGTGGTCGATACCCACTCGTACCGAAGATATTTTATTTGTATAAATGGCGAACTTTCCACGCACGGAAAACGGCGACTTCGCCATCACACGTATACCGACGTGAACACCGAGACTCACGTTACTGTGAAACACGCCCTGCAACGATACCAAGTTAACATGCGAAACACAATATACAATGTTACAGGTTGAGCGACCAGCGTGTTCATGCATTCAAGTTCCAGCAAGGTACTGTTTCACTGTGTACTTGAGCTGGACTGCCTCGTCCTCAATGACCCGTGCCTCCATTTACTTAGCGTATGACTGGAAACCAGCCGCTAACCACGTAAATATCCGTGCTTTTCTTTTTTTTTAGTAACAATCACTACCACACGGCATGCAGATCCATTAGGCTGATGAACTCTTTCCACATACCCTCCATTCGTCTCTCGTTGCGCCATGTCATTCCGTGTATTCGCCATTCCATTTCATTTCCCTTTTGGCTGGACCGTTAGCAGTCATCAGTAACAAGTGCTATACCTGGTACACGATCAATTATTTGTGTTACGACACACGCACGACCCACCATTTAGCTATTCAGTTGACCTCGATATCTGTCCTTCAGTTTATTGACTCTCTTTTTCACTTGCACTTCTTTCACTCGACGTCCTATACTTGTATGTAGCTCTGATTTTTTTGGTAGGCTTCCTCTCGAAGTTGCAGCCAGGCATGGTGCAATTCAACCAATCAAGCTGAGTGACTGAACACAGGACCTCACGTGAAATATTGGAGCATGCACTGCACAGATTACAGGAACCAGTAATTCACCTATAAATCAGTTGCTGCGAGGTATCATGAACGGGATATTGAAGTATATAAGTCAATGCAATCGCTTCGCTCAGTCGGAATCCGACATGATTAAGGTAAAGGTCCTATAATTTACACGCGAAGGTGGCCTTGAATGGAAAGCCGGTGTGCAAAATCAAGCAAAAGAAAAACAAAACAAAATGTGCTTCATTCTTGTGAAAGTGTGCTGCGTGCTCACTTGGCATTCGCCTAAGCGAAGTAGAGGAGAATGGATGTAAAAGAAGGAGGCAACGCGAATGAAGGCTCGACAAGCGCGAAATTATGGCATGTCAAGCCAATTGCCTTGCCGTATTCTGACGGGGAGCATCGACTTTACAGCGAAAGCTGCTATGAGATCGAAACTCTGGTATCGCGCGGTGCTGTATAGTTGACCGCCGCCGTTGTCAGTGTCCGAAACCACATCGCACGAAAGGAGAAAAAAATAACTTAGTACCAATGACACAGTGGGGCTCGAACCCAGGTCTGCTGGGTGCTAGCCCAGTATTCTACCCAAAAAAAAAGAGCCACACCGGTGCTTAAAACGTGTTGGAAAACTTGCCTTAGGTAGGCTTGATGTCGGGAAAGCAATCGTGTTACTACGACTTATAAAGCGTTCGAAAACGGCGAAAGAACAACCACGGAGTCGTCGTGCAATGCGAATGGCATAACGAGTGGGTCGTCCAATGCTCCAACTTATTACAAAAGCTTGTTCTTTTCCACCTATTAACTGTGGCGCATACCCCCTTCAGGCATAATTCCTCATCGCCGTCACCCACTGCATGAACAATTAGCAAACAATTACTTGCAAGTGTTTAACGGATACCACACTTCTCCGAAAAATGACGAAAAATAGCATAGCGAATGCCGGCCTACTACCTCAACATTTTTATTATAATGCCATAGTGGGTATCAAGCAAGTGTGCTTGCAGCAATTACGCAATGAGTGTTGAGAAAAGTCTCTGAAAGGCTGCTCTTTTAGCTTTCGCTCTGACTGCTGTTGCGCCTTTCGCGCATGCCTGGTGTTTTTGGATGCACTGGCAGGTCAAGCTTCAACTTGTTTTAGCGATACTGTGAAATATCCGAAAACATATATGCTGTCGACTGTGCAATAAAGTTAATGTAGAGAGAATCTATGTCCATAGAAAAGGAATCAAATTAATTGAAAGAACGTGACATGTGCTCACCGACGTTTATCTCGCACTAAAGAGGTCACTCTTGCTTTCTTTATGAAGCACTACGGTAGCAGTTGATCCCCTCTAGATTTATTCCAGAATGTTTATATATACTTCATCTACGCCCTCATTCCGCAGTGTCTGCATGACGGCTGATATTTCTACTGAATCAAACGCCTTCTCGTAATCTATGAAGGCTATGTATACTGGTTGGTTATACTCTGAGGATTTCTCTATTACCTGGTTAATAGTATGAATGTGGTCAATTGTTGAGTAGCCTGTTCGAAATCCTGCTTGTTCTTTTGGTTGATTGAATTCTAATGTTTTCTTTACTCTGTTAGCAATTACCTTTGTAAATAGCTTGTATACTACAGAGAGCAAGCTGATCGGCCTGTAATTCTTCAAGTCCTTGTCATCTCATTTCTTATGTATTAAGATGATGTTAGCGTTCTTCCAAGACTCTGGTACTCTTCCCGTCAGGAGACACCTCGTAAACAGGGTGCCTAGTTTTTCTAACACAGTCTGTCCTCCATCTTTCAGCAAATCTGATGTTACCTGATCCTCACCAGCAGCTTTGCCTCTTTGCATGCTCTCCAAAGCTTTTCTGACTTCTTCTATCATTACTGGTGGGGTGTCATCTGGGTTACTGCTAGTTCTTATAGTATTAAGGTCGTGGTTGTCTCCGCTACTGTACAGATCTCTGTAAAACTCTTCCGCTATTTTAACTATCCTATCCATATTGGTAGTTATTTTGCCTTCTTTGTCCCTTACTGCATACATCCGACTTTTGCCTATCCCAAGTTTCCTCTTCACTGCTTTGACGCTTCCTCCATTTTTCAGAGCGTGTTCAATTCTCTCCATGTTATGCCTTCTTACATCGCATACCTTACGTCTAATAATCAACTTCGAAAGCTCTGCCAGTTCTATTTTGTCTGTTGTACTTGACACTTTCATGATTTGACGCTTCTTAATTAGGCTCTTCGTTTCCTGGGAAAGCTTGCCAGTGTCCTGTCTAACTACCCTGCCTCCAACTTCCACTGCACACTCCGTAATAATACTCGTCAGATTATCATTCATTGTATCTACGCTAAGGTTGGTTTCCTCACAAAGAGCCGAGTACCTGTTCTGCAGCGGCACTCTGAATTCCTGTACTTTCCCTCTCAGTGCTAGCTCATTGATTGGCTTCTTGCGTATCAGTTTCTGTCGTTCTTTCTTCAAGTCTAGGCGAATTCGAGACCGTAACATTCTATGGTCACTGCATCGTACCTTTCCAACCACTTCCACATCCTGCACGATTCCTGAGTGTACACTCTTTATAAAGTCTATTTCGTTCTTATTTTCGCCATTAGGGCTCCTCCATGTCCACTTGCGGTTTTCTCGTTTTCGGTAGAAGGTATTCAAAATCCGTAAATTATTTTGTTCTGCGAATTCTACTAGTAGCTCTCCTCTGGCGTTTCTAGTACTGATGCCATAATCTCCTACTGCCTGGTCTCCAGCCTGCTTCTTCCCTACCTTTACATTAAAGTCGCCCATCACTATAGTATACTGTGTTTTTACCTTATTCATTGCCGATTCCACGTCTTCATAGAAGCTTTCAACTGAAGCGTCATCATGGCTGGATGTAGGCGCGTAAGCCTGTACTACCTTTATCTTGTATCTTTTATTCAGTTTAATTACAATACCTACCACCCTTTCATTAATGCTATAGTATTCCTCTATGTTGCCAGCTATGTTTCTGTGAATTAGAAACCCCACTCCCAGTTCTCTTCTGTCTGCCAAGCCCCGATAGCAAAGGACGTGCCCATTCTGTAGCACCGTATAGGCCTCATCTGTCCTCCTAACCTCACTGAGCCCTACTATATACCATTTAACACCCTCTAGCTCCTCGAATAGTACAGCTAGACTTCCCTCACTAGATAAAGTTCTAGTGTTAAACGTTGCCAAGTTCAGGTTCCAATGGCGGCCTGTCCGGATCCAGAGATTCTTAGCACCCTCTGCTGCGTTGCAGATCTGACCGCCGCCGTGGTCAGTTGCTTCGCAGCTGCTGGGGACTGAGGGCCGTGAGTTATTTGACGTAAGCATGTGGGAGGTAGTGGCCAGATACTGCGCCAGGGTGGCCAATCCTTCTCTGGCGAGGGAGTGCGTTCCCGGCGGTGGTTACCGGTGAGGCTGCACCCCAGGCCTCTTAATGCAGTTCCATCAACACGCGGATTTTTTTTTCCGGTTGGGAGCTGCGCGGCATCGGGATTTGAGCCACGGACCTCTTGCATGCGAGGCGGATGCTCTAACCACTACGCCATCGCCGCACCTCTCATACGCCATCGCCGCACCTGAGAATACCAATCAAGAAGGGTGTAAGGCAGGGCGACACTATCTCCCCAAGGCTATTTACCGCGTGCTTACAGGAGGTTTTCAGAAGCGTAGAATGGGAGCAGTTAGGGATAAGAGTTAATGGAGAATACCTTAGTAACCTGCGCTTCGCCGATGACATTGCATTGCTGAGTAACTCAGGGGACGAATTGCAACTCATGATTACGGAGTTAGACGAGGAGAGCAGAAAGGTGGGTCTTAAAATTAATCTGCAGAAAACGAAAGTAATGTACAACAACCTCGGAAAGGAGCAGCGCTTCGAGATAGGTAATAGTGCACTTGAAGTTGTAAAAGACTATGTCTACTTAGGGCAGGTAATAATTGCAGAGCCAAACCACGAGATTGAAGTAACTAGAAGAATAAGAATGGGGTGGAGCACATTCGGCAAGCACTCTCAAATTATGACAGGTAGATTGCCACTATTCCTCAAGAGGAAGGTATATAACAGCTGTATCTTGCCAGTACTTAGCTATGGAGCAGAAACCTGGAGACTTACAAAGAGGGTTCAGCTTAAATTGAGGACGACGCAGCGAGCAATGGAAAGAAAAATGGTAGGTGTAACCTTAAGAGACAAGAAGAGAGCAGAGTGGATTAGGGGACAAACGGGGGTTAAGGATATCATAGTTGAAATAAAGAAGAGGAAATGGACGTGGGCCGGGCATGTAGCGCGTAGACAGGATAACCGCTGTTCATTAAGGGTAACTAACTGGATTCCCAGAGAAGGGAAGCGGGTTAGGGGGAGACAGAAGGTTAGGTGGGCAGATGAGATTAAGAAGTTTGCAGGTATAAATTGGCAGCAGCAAGCACAGGAACGGGTTAACTGGTGGAACATGGGAGAGGCCTTGTCCTGCAGTGGACGTAGTCAGGCGGATGATGATGATGATGATGAAAGAGGTCACTCATTTATGCCTGTGATCTTGGCGTGTGGTCTCTTTAACGTTAACTATGGTTAGTTGGGTTGTTATACAAAGGTATAGTGGCACCTTAGGGCCCGTGTGCTCGGATTATCGTGCACGTTAAAGAACCCCAGGTGGTCGAAATTTCGGCGTCTCTCATAATCATATGGAGATTTTGGGAGATTAGACCCCACGTATCGAATAATCAATCGTCGTGCTTCAGCGAGTGTTGGGTGAATAAGTACGGCAGGTACCGATGAGTATAGCTTACCACGTGTTTATCATTCGTCTCATATCGCAACTTTGGCTTTGACGTCCGTGTTGTACTCGTACAAAAGCTGAGCCCCTGAGGTGGGCTCCCCAATCCGACTTTGATCGCCTGGGCTCTCCGTCAACTCTGGTCGACGCTTCATAGGGGCACTTGGGAAATTCGGTGCAGTGATTATAAAGCATAGAATGTAATCACGTGGGCGCACCTGCTCATGTTGTTGCTTTTTTTGTGTGAAGTTCCCAGTTGGTTTACTGGATCGTTGGCTTTGCCGCTGTCTGGCTGTTTGATATTCCAACGCTAGAGGTCAAAAATAAATTCAGTAAGGACTTTGAATATGCTGAATTCGGCATTACAGGTAATTCTTATATGTCATACGTATTACAACAGCGCTTATTAAGAAATCAGTGACAACAACTCTTCCGAATCAAAAAGAAGAGAAGGTTGCATATCATATGAAACCTTGTATTGAGTTGCCAAATATTTGTACGATAATTAACACAGATTACGTGCTTCTTTGACCTTTCTCATGGTGCTCCACCTACGCGCGTTTCTCAGGACACATCCAATCGGCTCTGTCGAATAAGCTCTTTTTAAAACTTGGCAAACTTTGCCACTTTTCCAGTACAGTTGTGTCTGAGAGTACTTGTTGGGGTTTTCGTGCGAATGTTCACGCTGTCACGTTATTTTTGCCTGCAAACATTTAAGGTCCAACGAACAGTGAACACACTGGAAGTAAAATTCACTATTTCGCTTCTTTCGAATAATTCATGAACAGCCTGAGTTTCAATTTCAATTGTTTACGAATATTCTTGTGTGATTGAAAGAAATGTGGTTATGCTTTAGGTGTTTGCGTACAACTTCATGTACGTTTTAGTTAAACGATCAGACATGTCCCACGTGCGCACTAGAATGGTTTTAGCAAAAAGGTTCCGACGCGCTGTAATACATTAGTGTTTGAAGATGCCCAGAAATAAACACAACCACGGTTGCAAACATGGCAGAAGAGTATCGGCTAGTATTATAGGAATGGTATTTGTTGAGTTTGTGTTTGGCGCAGCTTGAAAGAAAAGAGGCTCGACAAAGTTTGTGAACACAGGCAAGAGTTCCAAGCTGGCCGACGGAGTTTGTACTTAGGTGGAAGGAAAATCGGAACTTGGACCGAAGGAAGTTCGGCACTTGCATGCTTCCGGGAAATTGCGCTGGTGAACTTTTCACGAACTGCGTATCCAGTTCGTTCATTCCCATTGTTACCTTTTCTTTCCTTTCTTCCTGTTCTATGAATACTTATTTTTCATTTTTCCCGGAGCCACATCAAAGAGATGCAATTTTCTTGTACTGTCCAAATTTTAGAAGATCCTGAAAGTCTACTGAACAATACAAGTACCTAATTTTTTTTGCGCAAGGAAACCTGTTTGTACATGCAGTGTAGTACTCGAACAAAACTTAGACATGAAGAAAAAAAACGAAGTTTATCAAGAAAGAAGAAAAGTGGGAGGAATAGGAATGTGCGATAAGTAAAAGCTAAAGAGAACGCAAAAAAAAAAACTGTAGCGCTGCTGCCAGCCACGGAGGCGTTGAAGCCTCGCTGGTCGCACCTGGTCGCTTCTGGAGGCCTTCTTTGGCAGCATGTGCCTTCCTCGCGGCCATCGATTTATTGACGCTGCATTACGCGATGTGAGACCAGTTGGCAGCGGTAGCCACGGGGTGAAAGACGGTGAATGATCTAATCAGGAAAGGCTGAGGGCACTGTTTTTGCTTGTTGAAATTTTGACAACACCTTGTTACGGCGAGCCTTTCTTCTTGCGTCTCATAAAATGACAAGTGAGATTAAAAAAAAGCTCCGAGATATAACGAAAAAATAAGTTCAGCGGGACCTCGATAATGCGGCTGCCAACGATCGACGAAGCGCCGGTGCAGTGACTTTCCTGTCCGCTCTGCTCTTTGACAGCGACGTGACCGTGCCGGCGCGGGAGACGTCTTTTGACAGGCCCGACAGCTTGCCGTGGTGAGCTTGACATGGACACCCATTATATATAGGAGTCGTGTGCCTGGATATCTGTCTGCTGATTCAACAGCTTGTAGATAACTCAAAATAAAAATGGTTGCTGAGATAGTTTCTTCATGCTTCCGAATGCTAGATACGGGAACACTGACACACATACACATATTTATGCTTGATCCTATGTGTCAGTGTTTTTTCGTGGTCTTGTTTTTAACTTTTTTTATCAGGTGCCCAGGAGGATTGGAGGATGACATTCTATGGCAGTGTCGACGATCGCGAAGGTTTATGTAAGATATGTTGCCGGATCATTGCAGAAATCAAGGTGGTTTTGAGATTCTGTCTACAGCGGTACCTTTCGTTTATTTAGAAGTCAGGAAACGTCGAGATGGGAAGAGTAATATTTATTTCGGTGCGGGCTTATCTTATTGTGATAAAGAAAAGTTCAGTTTTTATTTCTTGCAGTAAAGGAGGTATTTGAATATACAATTTCTTAGAAACATCGGATACCCGAGGCCATCTAATAAGATGACTCGGACACTCCTGTCACTGAATACGTTGCAGCTTTGCAGTACAATGCTAAGACAAAGGCCTATTAGTTCTGCTAAGACGTGTAAGGCAATAATTCCTGTTTTTCCGAGTAAGAAACATAATTTGCTATATCTCCTTTCGTGAATTATTTTTTTCGCAATTTCATGACTGTTGACTGCCGAGTGTAAGGTATACACCAACACTGCATACGTGAAAAACACATGAAAAACTCATATTTTGTTTCATCACTGCTTTAGGAGATATGGTGCCCAGACCGCAGTCAACTACAGTTGATCCTTTGCGACATCAGTGCTAAAGTTAGGAAATTCAAGCTAGAAGCACCATAATTGCTTATCAATAACTATGGCTCTATCATTAGATAGACGTCCTAGTTCTCACAACCTTACCTATTTAAACTACCAGCTGCCAGCTCAACATTCTCAGTAACTTCAATCTCCTCGCGAACTTTTCAGCGAAACTTCTAAATCAAGCTACCGTAAAAATTTCCATGATGTTTCATCTGCATCTCCCATAGAAGGTCTCTTTCTCAAGAGCTGACTTTTCAACGACAGAGCTTCTCTGATTTGACGTAGACAGGTCCTGTATATTCTGGAGCGAAGCTTTCTCTTTGATTTGCCTTTCGTGCGCGGTGTTCATCACTTATTCTTCATTTTATTCTCGACTGCCTTTCTTGTGTACGAGCCTCACCGAGTTGGTCTAGTGGCTAAGGTACTCGGCTGCTGACCCGCAGGGCGCGGGTTCGAATCCCGGCTGCGGCGGCTGCATTTCCGATGGAGGCTGTTGTAGGCCCGTGTGCTCAGATTTGGGTGCACGTTAAAGAACCCCAGGTGGTCTAAATTTCCGGAGCCCTCCACTACGGCGTCTCTCATAATCATATAGTGGTTTTGGGACGTTAAACCCCACATATCAATCAGAAATATAGATAGATAGATAGATAGATAGATAGATAGATAGATAGATAGATAGATAGATAGATAGATAGATAGATAGATAGATAGATAGATAGACACTTAAGCGCAATGAAACAACATGGTCAAAATAGAACACAGTGAATCGGGGTGCTATGTCCCTGTCGTCTTATGTTGTCCTGACACCTGAAACACATATAGCCCAGAGGTCTCTGCTTTTGAACTTCGCGAACTCTTTCATCTTTTCAATCTTCACTTAAAACCCTATAAGCGCGATTAATGCCATGATCCGCATGGCGTGTCAATGTTTGTATTCACGTAATATAGATAGATAGATAGATAGATAGATAGATAGATAGATAGATAGATAGATAGATAGATAGATAGATAGATAGATAGATAGATACTTAAGCGCAATGAAACAACATGGTCAAAATAGAACACAGTGAATCGGGGTGCTATGTCCCTGTCGTCTTATGTTGTCCTGACACCTGAAACACATATAGCCCAGAGGTCTCTGCTTTTGAACTTCGCGAACTCTTTCATCTTTTCAATCTTCACTTAAAACCCTATAAGCGCGATTAATGCCATGATCCGCATGGCGTGTCAATGTCTGTATTCACGTATTTGTAATATTCGCAGCTAAATCTTGCTCGAGGAATATCTGCCTATTGATTAACCGTAGGCGATGCTAAAAGGTGGTATAAGAAAAAAAAAAGCACAAGCGAAGAAAAGAATTCGCGTGCAGCCTTTCTGATGCAACAACCAGGATAAGTTATTCTTCTCCCCTTAATCATCTGGTGTTGTGACACGAACGCGCAAGTGTCGCGGACAGGAGGCGATTTCCGACTATTCGACGCAGCTTGGCATGGAGCTCACGTCACAGCCACACGATGCCGTTACGTTGCAGTGACTTACGGCTTCGCCATATTGGGACTGCCATGCTTCGTCTCTAGCACAAAGGGTCAGCTACAGGGCCTACTCATCAACGATGGCCAAAGGAGACTATACTGCCAGCACTCTCGTAGTCAGGAAAGCAGGAATTCAGAATTCAGTGAGAAAGATGGAAAGTTGCCGCTCTTGTTTCCGAAAGCAGTCATGATTACTCAAGAGAGATCACTCTCTTGGGTGACCATGACTGGTTCTGGAAAACAAGCTCTTTTGTGCAGAGCATGGACCACTGTTTTCTAACGCGCGTCTGTTTGCGTCAGTGATAGAAACAGATGCCTTTCCTTCATCTCGCGAAAGGATCGCTGTCTAGCAGTGTGCAAGTAACTGGATTTCAATCACTGAAAATACTTGCATACTTTTTAACATCCATAGTCCGTGGCTACCATCGACTAGTGGTGGTGAGCTTGGACTGTTGTTGATGGCTATCCTCTGTTATGATGCCGATATTCTATTCTCCGAATTTCAGTGCAGTTATTGAGTCAGCTGCAAAATTATACGCATCTGTGTAGGAGAGTATCTCATCGCTGGTAACTTCCTTTACTTTTTCTCTCTTAATAAAGCAGCACTTAGCCATGACATCCCGTCTCAAAACAGGCACGCACGACAAAGCTAGAGTAAGTGTAATTTAAAATGTAAATATGAAGCCTTTAAAACAAGCATAATAATAAGCAAGATAACATAAATACTTGAATACCCTAACATATTGTTCATATCAAGTTCAAACTAGCGCATTGTTAGCAACAGCACACGAAATTCGTAACCCAGCAGCACTGTCATATTGATACAGAACAGCCGCCGTAGTCTTGCTGCATGAAAAAGAAAGAAGACGATTGTTGCTGGTTGTTGATGAACTGGCGCCATCTTGCTTACCGAGCTCTGTGCATCATATGTAGATTAATAAATAAGTCACTCATAACATAATTGGTAGAAGTGTAACTGATGAAATCATGCGTTTTTGCTCTGTGAAGCACAAGTTTGCCACATCGTACCATCAACATATGAATGGTCTTACGGAGCGCCTTAATCAGACTATAACTGATATGCTTTCTAAATGCGTAGCGGCTGACCATGAGAACATTCATTTGTCATGTGTGACGTTCGCATACAATTCGTCGCGTCACCACACTGTCGGCTATTCGCCATTCTATGTTCTATACTGCCGAGAACCCTCCCAGTCAGAGAATATGCCGGCGAAGCCATCGGGCAAGCCGTCCACACACGCCAACTTTCCCGCAGTAATCTGGAGGCTTCACAGGAGCACCAAAGACAGCTCTACGATTTTCATCGTCAGAACTTTTTCACCAGGCTCTCTTGTTCGTCTCTTGTCCCGCACCCGGCGTGTAGGTTTTTCTCCATTTCCGATGGAGGCGGAAATGTTGTAGGCCCGTGTGCTCAGATTTGGGTGCACGTTAAAGAACCCCAGGTGGTCTAAATTTCCGGAGCCCTCCACTACGGCGTCTCTCATAATCATATAGTGGCTTTGGGACGTTAAACCCCACATATCAATCAGGTTTTCTCGAAAAACTGCTGCCATGCTACATTGGGACATACCATGTGGTTTGCCAGGTGACTGACGTTACATATGAAATTGTTCCAGCCAATCCAACGTCATCATCGTCAGCTTCGAGGGAAATCGTACACATAGCTCGACTCAAGTCTTATCACCCTCCTTTCACCGCATGCGAGTAGCACAAGCACCAAGATGATACTTATATACCACCGGGGGCTAATTATACAAAACAGCCGCCGCCGTACTGCCGCATGAAAAAGAAAGACGACGATGGTTGCTGGTTGTTGATGAATTGGCGCCATATTGCGCGCCAAACTCTGTGCATCATATATATATATATATATATATATATATATATATATATATATATATATATATATATATATATAATAAGTTACTCGTAACAATATTATTTTTATTCGTATTGGGGGCGCCAGCTCAATGTGCTATTAACTCTTTTGTTTCCTCTCTTCTATGTCAAGAATCTCAACAACATAGCGCCCATTTTATTTTTTGAAACCTTGATGTATTAAACTTTTTGCGCTAACTCTTCCTCTTCCGCCCCTTTCATAAAGGAACAAATTAAAGCAGAAAATCGAATGCACGCTAGTTCAACGCCCTAATCACGTGGAATATCTTTGTTTTCAGACTCAATTACAAAGCGCGCTGATCGTAGTATAACGTTTCTCATGCCGTCGAAGGTTGTTACTTTAGCGGCTGAGTATTTTAAGAAAAGAAAGTAGTCCTTTACTGAACACTTTTCTTAGTAATTGGGAAATCGGCCGAGCACAAGCTTGTTAAAAGAGATAATAAAGCACTCTTCCATAATGGAGTAATGGAAGCGTCTGATCCGATCGAAACCTAATTTGTCATGCTCCATAGGCTGGGCACACTTGAGAAGGTTGTGTAAGCTGGCATAATGACAAAAACATAGCAAATGGTTCTGGTGCGTGGGAACAATATTCCTGCCGGCGGCCGCTATAAGTCACTTACCATGTAAGCCAAGACTGCCTCTGGCCTTTCGGCGCTTTCGACGAAGCTTTTGTCTGCTAAATATGACGCTTTAGGTGTATGAGATGGGAGTACATACAAAGCGTGGTATTTGGAGAAAAATGACGTGTTCTCTTATCTCTTTTGTTTGCAGAATTTAAAATGTGACTCGTTATGAAATGGTCTATTGTTGAAAAGATGAAAGCGAATCTTTACCCATATGTCTAGGGCGTTCCTTCGAAGCAGTATGCACAATCCGTCTCATTTTCCCAAGTAAGAAACGGAAACACGGTGACAAACCTTCCCATATGGCCGCGTTCTAAAAGAAAGTATTTATTTTGAGCGCCCTTCTTGGAACGGCGAAATCTAATTTGGTATGTAGCAGATTCGCTAAACCAGATATGAGAATGTGTAGACAGTCTCCTATGCCCAACATCGCAACATCAAAGCTCAAAGAGTGGCTATGATGAATCCAAGGAATTCAGTTCATCTCGTTACAAGATATGGTGCCTACTACGACGCACGCCTCGTGACTAAGTTAATGCTTCAGACCCGCCGCGGTGGTCTAGTGGCTAAGGCACTCGGCTTCTGACCCGCAGGTCGCGGGTTCGAGTCCCGGCTGCGGCGGCTGCATTTCCGATGGAGGCGGAAATGTTGTAGGCCCGTGTGCTCAGATTTGGGCGCATGTTAAAGAACCCCCGGTGGTCGAAATTTCCGGAGCCCTTCACTACGGCGTCTCTCATAATCATATGGTGGTTTTAGGACGTTAAACCCAACATATCATTAAGTTAATGCTTCAGTCGTTTTTTTAAGTTAAGGCTTCTACGTGCGTATCTGAAAATGGCTGAAGTTCAGGGTATATTAGTAATATTTGCAACTTTATGCATCAAAACGATATCGTTTTGACTCACGTCGTTGCGGAGGGCTCCAGAAATTCTTATCCTTCGGTGTCTCTTTAATGTGCACTGAGGTGGCACTGAACACAGACCTCTATAGCTTGTCGCTTACACCAAAATGCGACCACCACGGGCGGGAATGAACCCGCGACCTTCGTTTAGGCAGCCGAGCCCCGCAGCTGCTACACCACGGCGGTGGACGAAGTTCAGGGTAAAGTGGAACCTTCAATAGATGAAGAAAAACGTATGTCTATGTAGGCCTAGCTACGACACACACACACACACACACACACACACACACACACACACACACACACACACACACACACACACACACACACACACACACACACACACGCACGCACACACACACACACACACGCACGCACGCACGCACGCACGCACGCACGCACGCACACACACACACACACACACACACACACACACACACACAGTGTGGGGATGGTTAGGCGAAATAGCGTTGCATTAGTCATGCTGGCGCATGGTGCACCTAATGAATCGGTCAGACTAATTCTTAAACACTTCTTGCCATCCCTTCTTTACTACTACATTAATATAGCATGAGCAGCAAGGAAGGCTTTGCTTCATCTAATCTGAGGCACGAGACGAAGCACCACATTTCGACTGTGCACTAATAAGTAACCTCTTGCTTGTTAGTCACAGATTGTGTACTCACAGATTGTGTACTCACAGATGTCTCGGTGCCTTGATAAACATTTTTTTTCTTTTACGGGCGAAGCATCCTCACGCCGTGGGTCATTGCTTTCTCTGTAGTAGTAGTAGTAGTAGTAGTAGTAGTAGTAGTAGTAGTAGTAGTAGTAGTAGTAGTAGTAGTAGTAGCGTAGTAGTAAGATTTTATAGCCACCTCTAGTTTATTAGTTGTACAATAGATGGCGTTGTGTGTATATGTCCTTGGGAATAATATAACTACATGGCGTTAGTGGCTTTCACCGCATATCCACGGAATGATGATCAGTGAGACGAAGCCTCCATCAGTGTGTCCATGCGTCCGTGCTTCAGTCTGTCCGTCCGCGCGTGCATCTGCCCGCCCGCCCGTCTGTCTGTCCGTCCATCCGTCCGCCCACCCATGCGTCCGTCCGTGCTTACATCTGTGCTTCCGCCCATCCGTCCATCAATCCGTCCGTCCATGAGTCAGTCCATGCGTTCGTCCATGCCTCTGTCCGTCCATCGATCCGGACGGGCGGACGAATGGATGGACGCTTCACCCAACTCATCATCATCCACTTCGTGATAAGTTATGATTTCTTTCTTTAATATGCCGTCTCCCGTTTTGAAATACAGAACGACCAATGAGAGATCTCCTCTGGTTAACCTCACGCCCTTTTCTTTCTTCTCTGATGGCGGGTACCGTAATCTTTGCACCTCACACGTCATCACATAGCAAACAACCTGCCTAGCTGCTGCACGTTTTCCTGTGATTTAGGAATGTAATGTAATCGCCACCGCGGTAAAGAAGAACGCAATATTGCTTATCGTACAAGTGGTCACGAATTGCGTTATAGAAGGTATATGTACAGAGAAAGAGGCAAACCTGACAGCGATGATGGCACTTGGCAAAAGCCCTGTATTGCAATAGGAACGTAATGGAAATGAAAGAAGTAAAGACGACGAAGCCATGGCGATCCTAAATGGCCGTCATTAATCTCTGTCTTCTTTACTCCCCAAGATCTCCCGCCATCTTCCTCTTATGTCCAACGAAATGGGCCAAGCCGCGAAATAGCCGCTGAACTCATGACACCGTGAGTCACAGATGCATGCTGTGCGGGTTGGGATCTTGCAGGCTCATTTCCACGTGCCAGTCTGCGTATTCTTTCATTTGAACAGCATTATAACGTACAGTATGTGATAACCCACGTGTTTTTACATCGTTATGTTACGTTATCTCTGCGTAGTATTTCGTTTGTTACATCCCCTGGCTTCTCTCTTGTTCTTCTTCCCCTACACTTTTAAATTGTTTTTCGTCTCCTACTCTTTCTTTTTCTCCCTGATTCCTCTCTTCTCCGCGTTAGGTAGCAAACTGGACTTAGTCTAGTTCACCTCCCTACTTTTCTGATATTTTTTTTCTCTTCTCTCCCTATGTTACAGTCCTTCCTGAAATGTACCAGTGCAGTGGAGTTCTTATTTTTTCATAGTTATTTTTGTCGCCAATACTGCTTTCACTTCATTCTTTGATTCTTAATACGTTTTCTCTGATTCACAGAAGTCAACGGATAGCATGGCGAGATGAAAAGAGATATGGTATGAAGAAAGGCAGGGAGGTTAACCAGAAAGCAAGTGTCTGGTTTGCTACCCTGCACTGGGAAATGGGAAATAGGAGACAAAAAAATAAGGGAAACAGAATGAGTGAAAGAAAGCGGGATGGAAGCGAAAACACACAAACACACTAAAACGCCACAAACATTTGACGAAGCGGGTCGATCGCAAAAACTTCAGATGGGCCTTCGTCACTTTTTGGTGTGAAGCTCAATCTTTCCGGCATTCTAAAATTAATTTTTTGAAAAGTGGCTGGTCGTCGAGGCGTGCAAACAATGCTGACAGGGACTGTGTCTGTTGTACTGAGGGCACCGACACAAAATCTGGTGCCGAGAGATCCGCCTTTTCGAGAATTCTTGGCTCTGTCAAGCGTAAGTTCGGATGGTGTAAATACCAAGGGGATGTCAGGATACGTTCCGGAGGTGTGTGGCCTTCTGGCAGCACTCACGGTAACTAAATACTCTCTTACAGAAGGAGGCAATCGGCCGCTCTTCTGGAAGCGTAGCGAGGTGGTGGCAGGGGTGCGAGCAAAATGCCTTATGCGCTCGAAGCACCTCTAGAGTATTGTGCACTGAGGCCGGATGAACTTTAACGATTGCGATGATCTCCGCGGTGGATGTGCAGCGCGGTAATCCAACACAAACTCTGAGTGCCTGACTCTGGGCGTTTTCGATTGTGCGCATTCTACTTTAGCAGGTGTTCGTCAAAACATGCAAGCGGTACCGCAGGTACCACAGGAACAACGTCCTGTATAGCTTCAGCATTGCGTGTACTCACGTGCCCCACTTTTTTCCTCCGAGGGAGTTGAAAAGTTGGGAGATGGCTGTTAGGCGCTTTTTCAGAGTGGCAACATAATGATTCCAGCAGAGATATAGATCAATGGCGACTGCCAAGAACCTGTGTGTGCGGGTGTAGCAGACAATTTGTCCATTCATGGTGATGAGATATGACGTCATAGCCTTCCCCGTGAACGCAACCAGCGCCAATTTGTCCGGAGAAATCTCGAGGCTTTGCTCTCTAAGGTACGCCGACTTAGAGTTCGCAGCTTTCTGAAGTTTCGCATGTATATGCGGACGTGTTACACCAGATGTCCAAATGCCAATATCGTCTGCATAGATAGATATCTGCACAGACAGACAGAAAGGTGTTAAGTCTTCAGAGGAAATGATTTAGCTGCCAGCTGTGGCTCCTGCAGAGATGAATTGGTTTAGCATTAACGATGCACGTGTTGTACAGTGCCACTGTGAATTTTAGGCAGTGTTACTTGCCAATGATGTCCCTTGAAAACATACTCAGGTCACATGCGTCACTGCACCTTATAACCTCTGTGCACATTTTCACCTCCGTGAACAAATTCTGTGCTCGAGCCTAATGGCGCACTGTGGCAACACTGTGCCTTCGAAAAAGAGAACTAACTGTGCTTTTGAAAATTCGAGAAAGCATATGAAAGGAATGTAAATGTTAAAAAGCAATCCGATACAACCACTTATAATCAAGATACTTCAAAACACACGAAAAGCAAATGCCGGAGGATTAAGATGGCGAGTTTACAACAGTCCACGATGAGAAGTGCAAGGGGAATCCTCGGATCCTTTCTACTTTTTGCCTATTCGTACAACATAGGTACGAGACCCAGAAGAGACGCGTGTAATGCAGAATATACCGAACTCAGCAAACACAAATCATGGCAGTCTGAAAGTAATGGGAGCAAATGTTCGCGCTGTACGAACGGAAATGATTTACAAATGATAGATGAGTCGACAACAAAAGCGCTTCCTGAGATCCAGTGCATGACAGGAAGGGCTTTTCGAAGAGAACAAGACAAAAATTAACGATAGGGGACATACCGAAATGGGTAATGCAAGGGGCACGAACACAGCTTGTAAACACGTATCGGCTACTTTGAAAATGAAGGGCTAGTGAATTACTGAAGAGGTAAGCGAACACTGTCAGTGAAAGGATAATGGTGCATGAAAGAGTCAATCCAAAATGCTGAACGCTCGCGTCTTTAAGCGAGGGGTTTGGGGGGAAACAAATCGTGATTCATTCAGCGTACATCACATCCACTCTGTCATCTGCTGCTCCCGTATTTTCTTGCCAGCCAACTCACCTTCCTAAATAACTGACGCGTGTCTCATAGCCACATTCGTCTTGAGACCACCCCTTTAAAGATATTCCACCTTTCATACTTGAAAAGCCAAAGGGTATATTGTGCAAACCAAGAACATTAAACAATTGTTGCAATAAAGTTTGTTAATGTCACTGACTCGCGAATAAAAAAAAACGACGATAGCACATTCCTAAGGGTACACATTCATTCATGCCTGGCATACTGTTTTTCCTATTTTTTGTTGTGTCCTCTACAAAGGCTTTAATAACGTAAGCTACGATGCCCAATATTGAACAGATCCGCGTGGATTGTCGCGAGTCGTGCTGTGTATGCGCGATGAACAACGACGGCACATGGCATCCAGCTGGCGCACCAGAGAAGGCCTGGAAGCTCCTTGAGTCATAGTTGTCTCAAGTGAACTAGAGTGAACTGTGGTAATGTTCAGCGACTATGGGAATTATGGGTATGACATACATTTGTCTTGTCTTGGTGCTTGTGAAAGGCGAACGCACTTTTGACTTCATTTATTGCTGTGTTTAGGTTTTGTTTCGAAGGGCAGAACAATCAGTTTTTGACTTCGTCACCTGATTTGAAGTGGTAAGCCTAAAAGATTGGGGTGGTGAAGCGTAACTGCCAAACATTCGCCGATTGTTGTTTCGTGACAAAGCAGCTTCAGTCGACACGAAGCCGAAACGAACATGAAGCACGAAGACTAGGCAAATCCATGTCATACCCATAATTCCTATGCTTGCTTCAGCGCTGTGCGCTGAAGCTCCCGCAGACACTAGCGCCAGAGTTTCCTCTAGTGTCTATTTAGTAAACTGTATGCCTGGAGTGACGCGTCACTAATGTGAGCTAGCGCTTGACTCACGTGAGGTCGCTCGCCAGCCCCTCAATCCGTCCATCCGTCCGTCCACCCATCTTAAGTACACGCAACGTATATCCTGACATAGCCGAGCTAAGCCAATGCTATTTTTGTTTTGAACCATGTCCAGATTCAATCAACAGAACTTTGTTACGCTCTCTGTTTTCTTTGGAGCCTGCGCCATTTTCAACGTGTACCTCAAACGTGTAATGTTAGGAGGCGTCGTAAACAGCCAAACGGACCTGAAACGCGGGAGAAAATAAAAACAAAACACGTACAAAAAGTCACTGCCGGGACATCTGAGATGGGAATGTATAGGTGTCGCGTTCCAAAGGATCAGTGACCGATAACGGTAGTGTAGCTGCACAACGCTTTATAAATTTCTGATACGTAGTAAACTTTGAAAGTGTATTTTTGTCGGGAGCCTACGTGCGGCCGTGACAAACAATCCGGTGACATTTTTTTGTGTGTTAACAATACTAGAGGTCAGTGAACCTCTGTGAAGTTGTTTTTGTCGCAGCAAACTTGGCGACCGATGCATTGCGATCGGAAACTGATATAATATAGAGAGATAAAATATCACGGCCCCATCGTTCTGCTCAAGCGTGTCATATACACAGATGCAGTGCACATAAAAAAAAAGCTGACGCAGAAATAAGTTCAAACAGAACACTACAAGATACAACGAAAGAACGAACAAGGACCTGATCTATAACAGAACAAAATGAACAGGCAGATAAAGAACACCGGGAACAGTAAGTCAGTGGCTACGGCATTGCTGCTCGAGTTTTCGTTATTTCTCGCGCCCTCGCCACCATCGAGGCATTCTTTAGAAGTGTCCGGACACTCCACGGGAGCATCTCCCGCCAATGACTTTGCCCCGTCGACTCGTAAAACTGTACTCAGCGACAACTTTTCTTGGCAATGAATGAAAAGCTGCGGAAGGCGGATCTTCTGCACATGTAGCACTACGCGAAGTAGCCCGTTTTGGTGCGCGTCTCCTCGTAACGCTGTGGAAAATTATGGGGGCGCACCACCAGCGTTTAATGTAGACGCAGACGCCGCTTACCATTTGAGCTATACAGGTAAAAAGGCGGGACTGTCTCACGCGTTCAAAAACGCGATGTCACTACTAATAAATTAAAAGAAATACGAATATCTTACATGAGTGAGCTGCGCCCTGTCTCGAATAGCTCCACGCAGAAAAGAAAGGAAAAACTTTTGTATTTCTCGTGGAAAATATGGATGCTATTGTACAACTACCTTAAGTGGTGGTAGGAGGCATGTGATTTGGCTCTGTAGCCTTCACTCCAATGCCAAGATTAAGTTGTCGCCGATTATAGCAGGAAACAGGGTGGCAATTTAAGAACCGACTATGCCAAGGCGAGTGCAAATGGGCGCGAAAATAACGTGAAGCCACTGCTGCAGAACATGAAGCCCCAGCAGCCAGTGTTAAAGCTTTGAGTTCCACCGTATGAATTACCTGCGACTTTTAATCAGAAATTCACAAGCCCACCGTGTGGATATTCAGGTTAATCAGAACCCGAAATGCCCCTAAAAACATTATTCGCTGCACCGCCGCGTTGGAGAGAACTCCATCAGTGAGACTGCATTCGAAAAAAATGGGGAAAAAACGAAAAAAAAAAAAACAACGCATTACGCGTTTGCACGCTCCATGAAACACCTTTTAAACTATGTGAAGCGTTTATTTAATAAACAGAAAATGACTGAAACAACATAAATTTTTAATATAATTACGCTGACCTATCGACAAGAAGCAGTAATGTCGTACAAAAAGGGTGAAGAGAAATAGAGGTGAGCAAGGAGGTTAACCAAAAAAATGTCCGCTTTGTGACCCTATGCTGAGTGGGGGGAAAATGAGAATGAAGAGAGAGAGAAAAAGGTAAAGTGAAAGGCAGGGAGGCTAACCAGGAATTTTCCGCTTTGCTACCCTGCTCCATGGATGGGGAAAAGTGATAAAAACTCAAGTAGTAAAAAAAAGATGAATGATTAAAAGAAAAAAATGCACGCACACTTAAGCACGAGAGTGCTTATTGTCGTTTTGTGAGTTCGTTTGACTACTGGATGTGAGAGGGTCATGGGGGCCCACCTGCACCACTAAAAAAAAAAAGAGTTCGTTTGACTACAGAAAGTTAAGGAGGTCCCTCGTCGCTTTCTGCTTGGAAACGAAAACTTTCTGGCTCCGGCACTCCGACATTGACTGCTGGGAAAGTGGCTGGTGATCGGGCCGTGCTAACGCTGCCGAAAGCTGTTGTCTTTGGGAGCTAAACAAAAATCGTTATAAGAGTGAACAAAAGAAGGAATGAAAGCTTGTAGGAAGTTTGTTTACCGAAGCGCACAGTTGGTGCGAAGTGGTCGATCCTTCGCGTATAACTTCTACGGACGCACGCGATCTGGCACTTTTTCATTTTTCACAAAGATACGCATCGGCTGCCAGCATCGAAAGTTCTCGCCCTGCGAGACCGGTAATGTGGTTATGTATGGCTGCTCTTCGCCTATAACCGTAGGAAACTACTTCTCCTGGCAGCTTATCGGTTGCGACCGCAACTCTGGCAAACCTAAGAGAGCATAAACTAAGATGCGCCGTCAGCGTGGTATAGCGATGAGCTCTGATCCTCTTAGGCGATGCTCGAATGAGAAGCGACCCTGCATCGTGGAACGAATATCTGACATCAAGCCTTTTTCTACCCTTTTCGCCGGTTCATCGCCGACGTGCTGACGCTGTTTGCGATTTATGGCAAGCTAGAGGGTTGCCGCCACCTCTCGCAGACTGTTGTAATCCGGGTTCACTTCGAGATATCAGACTGGTTGGTTCTATTTATTGCTCTTGTCTGAGACGACACAGCTTAGTTGGTTAAGACGCCATGTGCTACTCCTTGGACTACTTAAACCCTCATTCATAGCAAAGACCTCATTATGCCGCACTTGTTGCCTTTAGGTAGTATTTGAAGGGTTAATGCTCGTTGCTAGCTCGTAATTAGCTCACGTTCTAGGCGCCAACTGGCGAATTAGAACTTTACACACTTAACTTAATGAATAGTGGCCCTACTGCCACTTTCACGTTTAAGTGCACTTATAAACCCTATAGAGTGGATCGAGGGATGACCACAGTCATAGTTAAGTTTGTAGAACATCTAACCCGTTATTCCAAGATCGGAAGTTCGGTGGAGGCTCGTGGCAGGTTATCTTTTCTTCCGCTTTGTCACATTTACATTACAATTATCCCAAATAAAATACCCTATACTTTCCTTCACTTTATTGTCTGTCAGTTCTCATAAATATTGTGACTAAAAAGAGGACGCGCCATTAACTTCCCACTTCTTTTTTTCATGATATATCTGGCATAACTCGTGCGCGTATTCCCTCGCTATAAGCACCCGCTACCAATATTTTATAAAGCAAAATAGGAGCATAATTACAGGTAAACGCAGATCCCACACGCTGGCGCATTTCGCTTCATGCCGCCGATCTGGTGACCTGCGATAGAAGTTTAGTAGGTAAGTTGCCACCCTGTTATGCTATAATGCTCGGGCTTGATATTATACAGAGGTAATGCAAGAAGAGTGATGTCTTATTATTTAGGTGTGCAATAAAAAATTGCTGCTAGCCCAATATATTTCGAAATCCACCACTAAAGTGAACCGCAAGACCATATAGATGTTTCGGCACGCTAATTGCCAGGATTTTTATTACCATACGGCATCCACTGATTCCCGTCCCTTCGCACACACAAATATCTATAAGCAGACGCATGTATACGTATGCGTAAAAAACAGACATGTATCTAAAATACGTGGTTGATCCCTCTTTGTGGAACAGGTATAACACGAAAGCAAGACGTGTCCTCGCAGAGGTAGGAGAGCATTCATTGATTCATTGTGCATTATTTCGCCACAAGGGCGAAGAATTGAATGTTTCAGTAATAAATCGCAAAGACACGAGAAGAACGGCAAGCAGCTCGAAACTTGCAGCGCGCACCTCAAGCAAAAAGCACGCACGAGAGAAGCATACGCGGGACGAGCGTGGACAAACAGCTGTCATAGCTTGACACCTAAAGCACGCTGCTGACAGAGAAAGAAAGACGTACGAAACAAACCCACAAGTATAGACATGGACGAGCGCGATCAGCGGTCACGATTAGCAGCACGCACCTTTCGTAAACAAGACCGTGGCAGCAAGCGAAGTGACCTTCGTTCACTTTTTAGCTACTCTAACTTGAAAGCAAGCTTGCAGTGGAAGTACAACAAGTACAAAGCACCCACATCCTGAGATAAACGGTCGCGCGAGAGAGCCACTAAGAACGCCAGCTCATCGACGCGTGGGGTGGCGCGAAACAACGACCATCAAAGTGCGCGCTTTAAAAACGTTCTGAAGTGCCGAGCTCTCAGAACCACCCGCGGTGCATGATGTATATAAATGGCTCGCCGTTTACATGTTGCAGAAGATATGTACCCTGGACAGTGAATTATAGACTCTGCAACCAACCTAAAACGATAGAGCATTGTTTTATTCATTGTCGTGAAACATATTATTTCTGGGACAATCAAAAAAAGACAATATGAAAGAACTTCTGATCAAAGCTTGTGGTATTAGGTTCATCCCATTAAAAAAAAGCTTGAATGATAATGCTCCATATTACCTGTTTATGTTGTTCGGACTTTATTATCTATGTAAACGTCGCATGATTGGTAGACACGCCGAGCCACCACGGTCGATGAGATCCGTCTTTCGAGAAGCAGCTGCTCAAGTGTGCGATGCTGTTGAGACGTTTGGCACCGTTCCGGAGTGGCTTCCCCTTCTTGAATCTTGTAGGTATTTGCCTAACTTCAGATGAAGTATGTTGTGCGAAGTTAGTTCACTGGTTCACTGGTGATGATTTTATGCATTAAAGAAAAAAAAGTCACTCGGTGACTTGGTGGTTAGCATCGCGCGCTGAGAAGCGTGAGGTCACTGGCTCGGCGCCGCTGTGTATATTTTCCTTTTCGTTTTTTTTTCCTTTGCAATCTGTTAGTAAATATTTTTGAACACCATATCTGTCATAAAAATACGTCACGGAGTCATTTGTGGTGGACCCCGGCATAAAACATTTTTGTGTTAAAACACTCACAGATGCACATATACGCGTAGGCACGCCTACCACACACGCATGTAAACGCACTATTGCTGGAACATGGATGTGCGCCTGCGACGGCACACAAGCCCGGACAAGTACGCGCCTAATACACGCGCACAAAGCAATGCAAAAAAAAGGCTAGCGTTGCCCAAAACAAAGCTTTGAACAACGAAGCTCGACGTCAGTTTTGCAGTTCCTTTGACGATGAAGGGGTGTAATGATAGAGAGCGAAAAATAAACTATAGAAATCAGTCTGGCGAAGAGCCTTCGAGTCTTCGCTCGTGCCTTCCGCCTACGAACCAATTTCGTCTCGCACTGAACCGTAAATGTAGCAATGAAGATGACAAAGACGATGGCCACGAAGACAACCACGTATTGCAAGGTCACCATGAGGCCTCTTTGAAGTTTTATGCATGTCTTCTTTTTCTGCAACGTTTTGTCCTATGTCATTTTTCCCTTTGTTTTGCCCTATTACGGCGTTGATCTGTATGTGGTAGCTTGGTTTATTCGGGACGGAATTGTACGACCACGTCCGCCGAGGAGTTGTCGACAGCGCTCAAATCCCGTCGGTCTCAACATGATCTTTTCTTTGAATGGGCATGGCGGGGGTACTTTCATCGAATGGCCGAGCTGTCACCGTTTGCACACTGAAGGCGATTTCGCGATCGATGTTCTGACAGTGACTTTTCGCGTTTTAAAATGAATGTTTGGCCAAGGCTGAAGTATAATACAAACTTTGAAGTGTATAAAAAGTTACTCAAAATCTGTTTATTGAAGGAGCTGACGCGATTGTGAGTGAGGCTTAGTTGGAGATTCGCAACGGCGCTGTTGTATGTGGAGTGTCCTGGTGAAATGTCTCTTTAATGTTGCACTGAATATAGATCAAGACCTTGAGAGTTAACCCTATCTTTCAAAAGGAAAATCTTGTTCTAAAACCGTAATTGCCACACAATATGGCACAAGCTTGCAGTACCCGACCATACATATATTCAAGTACGTAACCTTTCTTTCTTCTTCTTTCTTTCTTTCTCTTTCTTTCTTTCTTCTTTCTTTCTGTCTTTCTTTCTTTCTTTCTTTCTTTCTTTCTTTCTTTTCCTTTCTTTCTTCTTTCTTTCTTTTCTTTTCTTCTTTCTTTCTTCTTTCTTTTCTTTCTTTCTTTCATTCATTCATAAATTGAGTACTTGAATAAGTTATTATTAATTATTTCAGTCGTTTATTTCCAATTGTAAAAACCTGTAGAACATTCATTACTAGTCTTGCTTTCCATTCCGTGGTTCCCGTTTCTCTTTTGCTCAGCGGCGAAAAATTGATAGGAATAGGTTCGAAAACCACGAAGGCGTATTTTATGTATAGAGAAATCACGCGTGAACGAATCATACATCTACGAAGATTAAACAAAAGAAAAGTGGGATAATACACGCATATACACAGATACAATCCACGAAACCCGCGTAACAACGTCACGTAAAGAACACAAGAAAGGATGTAAAGTAGTGGTCGTTCCAGGAGCAGTGGCTTCCCGAGAACTAGGCTATATGAGATATGAAAAGAAGGTCATTTGTCATAGCAAGCCACAAATATCCCAAGCAAATTGTGTGATGAAGGCGAAGGCTATAATAGTGATGAATGGTTGGACCTTCATTACTAAAATCCTACCCACGTGTCACGTGGCATTGAAGCTGCTGATAGTGCCAAAAAAAGCAGCGAGTGAAGGCATAAAATGTAAGCTACATGGAGCTTTGTGTGACAAATAAATCGCTATCCGTACAGTAGGTGGGTGAAATACGGATGCAGAGTGTCAAACAAGAGCACGCGGATTATCGTAAAGACTATATTAGGCGTCCATAAAATTACGAGACAAGGCGAACTGCTGGAAATTATTAGGCACCCAAGAGCAACAAAACTTCTTGATTAAACACGTAAATACTTGAAGCTTCATCAACTTGCTCACTGAAAAGGAAAAATAAAAGTACGCACATTTGAGCAAAATCATAATATGAAAACAAGAGCAGAAGCAAAAAAAATATTGGTACAACGAAA
This sequence comes from Rhipicephalus annulatus, assembly GCA_013436015.1. NCBI lineage: Eukaryota > Metazoa > Arthropoda > Arachnida > Ixodida > Ixodidae > Rhipicephalus > Rhipicephalus annulatus. The sequence continues at coordinate 82,063 of WOVY01000505.1, forward strand.
CGCCTTTATGTTACAGTTCTTTTCTTTTTTTATTAGTGATACGAGCAGCGCATCATCAGTGATATCAACAGTACAAGTGAGTTCTGAGCACGTCACAACTATATGGTATATTGTCGAGCAGAATTATTCGTTGTAATCTACCAGCCTTGATGCGCTACATGGCTCCGTACTCCTTAGTTACACTATCTTTATCTAGATAGCCTCGTCGGTACTGAGACTCAACTTTTGCTTCGATGAACTCATGTGAAGCCGCGTTTCAGCCTACCTTGGCAGAACGCGCTATGTACTACCTCTTGCAACTCGCGTAGCCACAGGTTGCTATATTTACGAGGATAGTCTGCGTCTTCATACCGGCATCTGCGGGTGAATTCGGTGCTCACCTGATCGTACAAAGGCTTCTGCGCTAACTACCGCTAACTACTAGCACGAATTATGTGTTGTCTGTAGGTTGCTAACGTTTACACTGACTGACGCACAATGGATGCGGTGAGTGCAGCTCTTTTCCTGCCTTGTCTATTCTCAGATTACGCGACCAGTGGTCGTCGTTGCATGCACACAATGGGGCCTGAATGCTCCTTTATACATTGTATTAGCAGTATACACGCGGATGGCGCTATTCTCTTGGTTAAAAGATCGACAGAGCAGTTACTAGGGATGGGGCACATTTTTTGGAACCAGTGTTTGAAGTAGTTTGGGGTAGACAGTAGCCTATAGACCCTTTCAATGTTTACAAACAAAGGCCCTTGAAGACATCCGGTTTTATCCACCGATGTTCCTTAGCAGTATCGGTGAACAGCAAGAGCCATAGAAAATAGCCCGCTGATGTGGTAGTTTCCTTTTCTTATTTGGCAAAATATATTCAAATAAATGTTCTTTTGAGCTACATGAAAATCTTGACACATCATCTTCTACTTTACGCACGTTCTTTTATGTGAAAAATTAATGAGAGACTTTCATTTCTCTGGAAAAAAAATACCCTGAAAACATGGTTTCCGTTTCGATGTTAGGAGCTGGCAAATGGGGGGACCAAGAGTTTTTTTGGGGTACAACGCTTGTGAACTCGAAACCATCTATAGCATGCCAATCAAGTAGCATACTAGATAGCTTATGCTAGTAAGGTATGCACCTATAGGTAGGAACTAGATATGCACTATGTGCATACATAAATGGCTGATACTTGGATAATGACGCAGTGATTTTTGAGCCTGTGGCGTCGTTTGTCCAGAGAACAGAACGCAATTTTCAGCTGACTTTGAGAATTTATTGTGAATTCCAGGCCACGTGCGCTGCTTTAACATTCGACTCGCTTCTTCTCTAGAGCCTCGACCCCCGTGGCCTCAATTACCGATCGGCAGCGTTTTCTGAACATGCACAAAATGTGTTGTACGACCCCCTTAAAGGTGACGCCTACGTTTAATTGAACTGTACAATTGGTATTTCCACCAACCATGTGCACATTTCCTCGCGTGAGTGGTAGTGTTGTCATCTTGAAGCCTCGTTACGTAGAGTCAACAGAATCACGCATTCTTGTTGTCGTTAGGGTAAGGAAACGATTCATTCGGTAGAGTTTTTTTTTTCGTTTCAGATCATTAGAGAAGGAGTGAGAGAAAAGGTTAGAAAAAGAGGGAGAAACAAAATGGTTCTCACACATCCACGCCCGCTTACCATTTGCTGATACCATAATACTCATTCGCCGCTTGCGAACAATGGAGCGGGAGTGGACTCTTCAAAATTGCCGTGATGGTTCCGAAGAAATCAACTATAGTTTTCGAACACCTCAGCACCTTCTCAACTCAATCGGTATTTCACGCTTTCTTTTACGGAAAGAGTCAGCGCTGATACGACGGCATAGTTAAGAGCATTAGCACTATTAAAAGAGGTCTTTGAGGGATAGATTGTCGGGTGAATTGGTAGTAATTAATGGTGAAAACGATAGCACGAGAAAACGTGGGACAATACGAAGAACGCTACAGCATAAGCACTGTCCTGTATAGCTTTCTACGACTTGTCACACGTCGATTTTTTTTACTTTTTTGTGTGCTATTTTTTATCTTGCAGGCTTCGGTGTCTCAGAAAATCTCTTCTCATTTCCATGGCGTAGTGTTCAGCACACTGCGAAGCGAAAACTCTATGCTGTTCTCTGAAATTATAGAATTTAAACAGCTTAACACAACTTTTTTTTGGATATTAGTGATTTGTTATATCCTTAACACCTTACCATTAGATAAGCCCGTGCAAGTGATTGCTACAACGAGCTTACCGGTATAGGTGTTGGCACACACTCTCATTCAATGCCAAAATTGAGGTACTAAAAATTGTCCTTTTTATCTCATTTTAATTCCTCAGTGTCTCTTTTTACCCTCCGGCGCTTTGGATGCAGCATCCAGGTGGAGAAGTGAGCCCGTTTTACCTTAAAAGATGGAGACCTAGCACTACTAATGCTATCATTTAATGCTTGTGTTTGATCCGATAAATGAATAACACAATATTCGTTAAACATCCTAAAATGTCCCTCTGTATAGAATAATAAGTGTCTCACATCACAAAAAAATTGCAGCATATCGACGGAGTGAACGATTATCAGTGGGGCAGAGCGCTGAAGGGTTTTATAGCTAAATTGTGAATCATCAACGAATATCGCCCACTTCATCATCAAAGACGTGGCAAACGCTCTATATATTTATACAAGTAATTTTATTATTTTAAGTGGTAGCTGTACGTCGCTTCCATTCCCAATTCATCATAACAGCTTTATGGTCGGTGAAGTGGTGGATGGTGATGGGGCGTAGTATGATGTTTGCATGGACAAAGTAGTAGGCAGTTTGCAAAGGTGGAACTATAGGCGGTTACGTACAAACCAGGTATGTACACAATGAGACAATATATGGTTCTTTAAGGCACACCTGAATACTAGTGCGCCACCATCTTGCAATTTGTATTGACTACTTCTCAGCAATATTTGCTTTAAGGTCAGTGAAGCGGTGGATAGGTGTTGGGGCGTAGTAAGATGTTTGCAAGGACAAAGTAGTGGGCAGTTTGTAAAGACGAAACTATAGGTGGTCACGTACATACATACAAGGAATGGACGGACGCATGTCTTTAGGAACTTTACCCCTAAATTATGTCGTTATGAGAATCCCACTGATAAGTGGCATTAAGTTTCTTACAGCACAAAACCATTGTACATATACATAAAAATTATTTATTTCTGTTTACTCTTGTAACATCAAAAATCTTGTTTAGTCAATATATAAATGTATGCTAGTTCTTATTTTATGTAGTAAGCAAATATATTGCATGCTCGGCATAATATAATCATCATCGTCATTATAATCAAGAGCTAAGCATATAGAAGGTCATGAATGAAGAAAAGGCGTCAGAGTTTAAAAGGTAATTGCTATTTTGTGGACTGTTTTTATTCTGTATGGATATTCATGAAGTGCATGTATGCGTGCAAGGTCGTGCTTTATGAAACGCACAGACAACGATCTTTGGCGCATATTACCGCTGCATAAAACTATGCAGAGCACTGGGAAGAAGGCCCAAGATATTGGAGTGGAAAGCTGCATGCAGCTCAACGTGGTTATAAGCCCTCTACAAAGCAAGTAGCTGATTCAAAAATAGAAAAAAGAGAAGGCGGCTTCGAACTTTTAAACTAAAACTTTGTTCTCGAACATGGAGAAAGGAAAATAAAAACACAGTCCAGAAATGTACGACATGGATGGCAGGACGAAATAAACGGCAGGAAACGAGACGGCTTAAGGTAGTGCACGTCCTTAGTTAAGGGTGTCTAAAAAAAGAAAGAAAAAAGAAGAAAAAAAGGAAGGAAAAAAAGAAAGAGAGAAAGAGAGACAGAGAGAAAAAAGAAGTAAAGAAAGAAAGGCGACAAAAAAGGAAGGAAAGAAAGGAAGAAGGAAAGAAAAGAACGAGAGAAAGGAATAGAGAAAAAAGAAACAAAGAAAGAAAAAAGAAAGAAGGAAAGAAAGAAAGGAAGAAAGAAAGAGAGAGCGAAAGAGAGAAAAGAAAAACAGAAAAAAACAAAGAAAGAAAGAAACAAAGAAAGAAAGAAAGAAACAAAGAAAGAAAGTAAGGAACAGAGGAAGAAAGAAAGAAAGAAAGAAGGAAAGAAAGAGAGAGAAAAAAGAAAGACTTCTTAACGGGGACACGCTTCGTTGCCACTAAGGCCCTGATAGCACGCTGTCTTGCTATGCTTGCCACGAGGTGAAAGCTCCACCACACTCAAGATAAGTTATGCCAACCGAAAGTTCTGACGGTGACAGCTGGTATAAAAATTGTGTATCATAAAATTGATGCCGCTCAGCGACCCGTGTATTCATTGCCGCTTTTTCTTAACTTGCGTGAGCAGATGTCGGGGCTGGCGTTAATAATAGGGCCACTAAATAATACGTTGTTTAACCACTTTGACGGCTGCTCCACGAACCATGAAGCAATTTTGAAGCCGACGTTGCAAATGGTTCTTATAATGCACTGAGGGAGCGACTTCGCTTAAATTCCCTGTTTATAAGTGACATCGTGCATATATTTCACAACCCGGAGACAATTTTTTACACGCTCTGGTCACCACACAAAGACGATACAACTAATAATTTCCAAAACTCCAACAAAAGGAGAACATGGTGAACTGCATTACTTGTAGAGAGACGTTATCATTCGCAGCATATGTTGCTAGTTCACTGCGGACAGAACGCCTCTCCGAACTCATCATGGTCGCCACAAACAGGACACGAAACAAGAGAAAGTACCAGAATTCCTAGCGTTAAACTTCCACCTGATAGACAGCTCTTGCGTCATGTAGTTTTTTTGTGTTTTGTGTCCTGTTTACGCTGGCCGCCATGAACATGTCAAGCTTCTCTAACGTCACGTTTACGCTTCGCTTTTTTATAGTGAATCAATCGAAAACATTTATCTGCCACTCATAGCAAATTTCGGCGAATTTCTTCAGCAGGATCCACACAAGGCGGGTAAATGGTCATGAAAGAATAGGATGCCATTCGTGTATCTGTAGCCCGGAGTAAGAAAGAATATACGGATTTCTTAGAAAGACGAGCTTCTGAGTGGGCAAACAATGCGCCTTGATCCAGCTTTCAAACATGGTATCAATACTTTGCCAAGTCTGTTGCTCCACCATCAAATTATCCCCTTTTCTTTGTTCGTGCTGGTAATGTGTGAAATATAAAATCTCACTTTTAGTTATTTTTTGTCAAGCATTTTTTTTCATCTTGTTTGAGCAAAAATGACCCGATGGGAAACAAAAAGCACAATGTTATTTGTTTTGTTTTGCCCCGGTCGATATCTGTCCGAAAATGTAAGATATCGACGTGCTGTCTGCCATACCGAATAGAAGAACGAAATAGATAGACAGCCGCTAGCTCAGCACATTCCGAGTGCATATGTCTGCATGATTAGCTATTCACAGACATTGAGGAATTTTATATACCTGTCTGTAAGGGTGATAGCGCACGATTGCATGGTGTTAGCAGCCATGCAGACAAATCTGAATGAACTCCGCAGATCCATGCACGCTAAGGTCTCCTTTCAACGGCGCTCTACTATGGTGTTCCCGCAGAGAAATGTCGTGGAGCATGCGCGGATGGAAGTGACGTCAGTTGAGATCATTGAAGAAGATAGGCTCGCCAAATTCACCGCAGTCGATACGCTCTGCGCGACTACAAAAACAGTATTCTGTTCGAGTAAGGCTGAAAGAGCAGCTACGTTGAATAGTCTATCCTCCCCCCCCCTTTTTTTTTCATGGGATCGCTGTTGTGCTCGGGTTTTGTAATAAAGTTTAAGACATTGCCGTTCAGACCCTTCGTCATCTCTAGTTCATCTCCAGGTTGCTGCTTCGACCACTGCAGTAGAGATGAAATGATATACCATGAAACGTTCTTCTTCGTGGCTCTCGTATACAGCGCGAACAGACAACATCTAGCTGCTGTGTGGGCCCGCTTTGACGACATACCCCTGTCGGAATAGTGAGGCATACGAACTGTCTTTGCAACCAGCACTCAATTGGGGTCTTGCTGACCTTTTTTGCGAGGCAGTAACCTATTGAACAAGCGATGGTACTCCCACTTTGCCGCATCTTTTTGTTTGTTTGTTTCAGGAGTCTAAATTTTCGCCCTTTTCATTTCTTTTTTGTTTTCTTTTTTCCGTCCACCTATCACAAGGAAACAAGCAGGATACTACAGTTCTGATGTACCTTCCTGCCGTTCTCTCATTTTATCCTCTCTCTTTAGGTTTTTATGCATTTTCCATGCCAAACTGTTTGAGAATCACAGGAGATGATTCAGAATGCCAGAAGCCATCAATATGTTTCAAATTATGGCTGGTCAATACACATGACTAGATCACGCGACTGACTCACACGTGTCATGACTAATATTTGTAATGACAGGAAAGGTGCACGAGCAACCTTGATATATTGAGAAGGCTCACTATTCTCCCTCCTATTTAAATTGCAGCCGAACGCTAATACCCGGGGTCTGTAATGGTTGTTATTATGGAATAATAATGATTTTGAGTGCAAACTTAGAAGGGCATTAAAGTTGAGTGGCCACGTAACGGGAAACGCTGTGGATACCACAAGACCAGGATGAAAGATTTCTTTCTTTTTTTTTCAATTTGTAGTGAACTCGCGGCTTGTAGCGCTGCCTAGTTTGGCATTGTTTATCCTGAAATATTCTGAACTCGATGTGATAATGTTCAACCTGGAAGGAAAATAGAGGGAAAAGAAAGGCAAGGAGGTTAACCAGCCTATAGGCAGCTGGTTTGCTACCCTGCGCATGGGAGAGGGATGGGGGAGATGAAAGAGAGCAGAGAGGGAAGATAGAAACAGCCCATTCGGCAGCAAATGCGCGCACACTCAGTCATAGTCCAGTCTTGTCTTTCGCGGTGTGTGACATTGCTTTTACAGTCGCCTGTTCAAGTCGGTGTCGCGTAGGAATTTCAACAGAGCTTTCGTCGCCTTCTGTTGCAGTGTCTTCTCTCGGGCACTCCACAGAATAGTGTCCACAGACATTTGGCTGTTGTCGATGCGCGCAAAAGCAGACGCCAGTGACTGTCTCTGGATTTCATACAATGGACAGTCACACAGGATGTGGTGTAGCGTCTCTTCGCAATGACAGGCATCGCAGAGAGCGTTGTCGGCCATTCCTATGACAAAGGAGTAAGATTTTGTAAATGCCACTCCTAGCCATAAGCGATGAAGTAGGGTGGCTTCTCTTCGGTCGAGTCCAGTGGGCATGCGCAGAGCCATCAAAGAGGACAGGTGGTGTTGACGATTCGTATCGATACTTGGTGGGCACCATAGTGAAAACGTGATTTCACGCGCAAGTCGTCGAAGATTACTGGCAGCATCAGTCCTCGAAAGTGGTATGGCTTCTTCTCGTGTTCCTTCAAGGGCTGCCCGTGCGGCAGTATCGGCATGTTCGTTCCCTATGATGCCGCAATGACTTGGCAGCCATTGAAGCGTCACATGATGTCCTTTCTCGAGTAAATGTGTGGAGAAGGCATCGAATTTCGAAAACAAGCTGTTCGTACGGGCCGCGACGCAGTGCTGAGAGCACAGATTGTAGGGCAGCCCTTGAGTCGCTGAAAATCGACCATTGTTGCGGTGGTTCCCGATTGACCACACAAAGTGCAGCGCGCAAAGCAGCTAGTTCCGCTGCTGTAGATGCCGTGGAGTGGTCAGTCCTAAAGCTGATGGTAACACCTCTTGCTGGGATAACTACTGCCCCTGACGAACACTGGTGGTTCGTGGAACCATCGGTGTATACATGTATGCTGTCTGAATATTTCTCGTGCAAAAGAAGAAGAGACAGTTGTTTCAGCACGGGCGACAAAAACTCAGATTTCCTCCAGATCCCTGGTACACTAAGATGCCCTGTGGGTCGAATAAGACACCAAGGTGGTATGGATGGTTTAGATGCATGAGTGAAGCCCGAGGGAAGTTTATCGTTGTATTTCACGATAATTTTGGCGAACGATGGCTTGGCGCCTCTCTGAAGGCAACAGTGCAAGGTGATGGCCGGGGGCACGTGCGAAATGTCGGATGTGCGTTCTCCTGAAATGTTTAAATGTCATGGGAGCTGGTCCAAATGTCATTTCTTGTCGTCGTTACTCTTTCTCTAATTAATTAAGTTACTCATTCGTTTGTTGCAAATGAACTTCACCACAGCTGAACAGCGTCATTCATTTTTTTTATTGTTGCGCGTCACTTGTTTAGGGCGCCAAAGCCTTTAAGATTTGATGTATTCGCATTTACCTAAATAGAATGGAATGCCTCCTTCAGGTGGTATTTTTCTTTCGGAGATGTATTACACCTTCCAGACCGCATCACCAATTATATATAGAGAGTTTCCGTACCCTGTTTCTGACCACTTGCAATGAAAGGGGCATGATTTTTTTGTGCTGTACAAAATTTTTTGAATGCCTTGGGCTGGCATTACAGCATAATTTCGCTTATTGATTACATTATTCCACTTACAATTTCCTGCACACTTTCACACGATTTCTACAGCAGGTTGCCTTGCCTTTTTAAACTTAAACTGTAATCTCTGTAACGTTATGTTTTTGAATACTGCTTGCGAAGACATATGAAATTGCAAGAGGTGCAATAGCAACCAGAACATAAAACCCATAAAAAAACCTTGTAGAACTGACGTTCGAGTGTGACGTGAGTGCAGTGTCTCTTTCGTTCTGTCATGCAAGACTCCTACTCGCTGTCTTCTAGGCAAGTATTTTCTCTTCGGCATTTCTTTCTGGTATGTCGCCTCCTTAGTTTGTTTCTTTTACACAGGGCAGTTTTTTTATTCACCTGAAACTGACAGGACTTCATTTTTTAAAACCTATCCAATGACTTGTCTTTTATTTTGCTGTTCCACGAAAAAAAAACTGCTTGTCTCCGTGGCAATGATGCGAGAACTCAGAAAACTAAGCACACCAAGTAATAGAAAGACTTTGAAGTGTCAATATTTTAGAAGAAGTTGGAACTCCGAGTGGCGAAGGAACCAGTCACAATGACATGTTGGGATATAGACGACCACCTCACAACATTTCTCCGAAATCAACTGCACTGTCTCGAATATATATAACCTTTTTGTTGTTGTTGTTGTTGTTGCTGCTGCTGTAAACTGATGCGCAGTGTGGAAAACGAACCACCAGTTTATAGGATATGGGGTTTAATGTTTCAGGAGACAATGAGGAATTCACTTTTTTTTGCTTTCTTTTGTTGTCGTAATATCTTCAGTGTTCATGTCATTTCGCCTACAAAGAAAGCTTTTCTGCTTGTTCAATGTAAAAAAAATGCATGTCTGGAAACGACCCCATGCAGTGCGCTATATTTGGTGCAACATAGACACGCCTCCGCCGACTGCGCTATTGAAAATCTGCCCCGGAGCATTCTCTTTCTACGGCCTTTATGAGAGTCACCATGCTTTGGAGGATTAAAAGATTGGAGAAAGGGGAGAGGAAGATAGGAAGTTTGGGGAGTGTTAGAAGAAAGAATAATAGAAAAAGCATTTGCTTGGTAACCTTCCAGAGCTTGTCAAACGAGAAGACGGGTTATAAAGGTCTGTTGTCGTGGTATGTCAACCGACTTGTGAGAAAACACGAAACTGGGCTGACAAATCTGACAACAAAGCAAGTCTCGTTTGTCCTCCCTGAGAAGCTGTGCAGTAACTTGCAACCTGACGATAAACACTTTTGAGTGACGTTTTGGCGACTTAACATCAATTTTTTTGTTTTTTTAAGTTAACTCCATCCACTCCCCCCCCCCTTTTTTTGCGTTTCCATAACTCCGCATGCGTATAGCGTTCGCCAGTGTGGAATAAATATTTAAATTAACCGTGTAAAATATCAAAATAATCAATAACATTTATTTGAAGTGAGTCCGGCAGTTACCTTCGGCAAGGCTGGGAGAAATTCAGACAAAACATTAGCACTCATTGCCCAATGTTGCGCATGACTGGATCAAAGCAGTGTTTGTGTACTGATGGCGGTCAAATCGTTGATCGTGTTCTGGTAGCGAAGCAGCAAAGCAAGAAGAAGACGAAGGTGAACAAGGTGACAAAGAGTGCGCGTGCCGGTTGATGAAGGTGGTTGTTCCAACGTCGCACGACAAACTGTACCTCGCCTTCTATCTTTGTCTATGTTCCTTCCCTTTCTTTGGATCTGTCTATCTGAGTTTGTGTCCTTCTATCTCAGAGTCTTTCTTTGTCCACTAGTTTTTCCATTCACCTTTCCCCCCCTCTTAACCATGACAAGCCTCCTCCTCGATCTCGCTTTTTATTTCGACTACATTGCTGTGCTACACAAAACAAGGTGAAGCTTTGCTCAATGCACATATATATATATATATATATATATATATATATATATATATATATATATATATATATATATATATATATATATATATATATATATATATATATATATATATACTTTCAAAAGCAGAGCTCAGTTTCGCGTTTTAATTTCTTACAAGAACGAATATTTATATCTTGCTTGCTTGTGTTTTAGGGACGAAGCTCCTTAAGGTGGGGCTGTGCGTCCCTGTACGTAGCCACCTCTCGTTTAGTTCTTGCATTGTTCACTAGACTAGATGGTGATACTTGTAGCTGATAATGAAAAGATGCAAGATGTTATAAACTAGACGGTGGTACTTGTAGTTGATGATGAAAGATGCGAGTTGTTATAAAATAGCAATGGTGTCACATATGGCGCGTGTCATTGGTGGAAGGCAATCGTTCGATTTAGTGCGGCGACGTACGCTAGAGGGAGCGTATTAATAAAATCGAGTGGGTAAAGCGTATGTAGGATTCATTGTTTACCAGGTTTACATCCGGAGCTTCGCCCACTCATCATCATTCACTTCGTGGATATGGCGACACTTTATTTTTTTAGGTATGGCCTGAAAAAAAATCAGTGAATGATATTTTTTTTTCAGTTTACTTTCACGTACCTTCTTTAACAGTGCAGGATCCTTCGAAATCGACGTAAGTGTGAGTGTTAATTTCACCAGAGCTCTCAATATGTACATGAAAATTATGTTTACGGTTAGCGCTTATTACTACTGATACCAAGATGTAACAAGTAAGCGTGACCAGTCACTGAGTATTACTCATATCAATAATTATTTTTACAAAGAAGAAACAGATGTGTGCTTATTTGAACACTTTTTTAGCGTAAACGCACTATATGTATAAGCACATATAGTGGTGCAAGCATTCTTGGCAGTCCGTCACGGAGCCAAAAAGGCATTTCGTCCTCACCAAGTCCGCAAATGTGATGCTTGTACGTCTTTTTTTTTTAGAAGAACATACATAAAAGATAGCGTATTCGACCGTCAATGCATAACGAAACTTTGCAGACACAGCCGCGCCTCACATATTTATCTCCACGGCACTCGCACCACCAGCAAAATAAACTCCTACGATTCTCATGAAGCAAGGTGCGAAAAGCGCACTTCTTCAACATTATTCAATAAAAGTTTCTTACGCGTTATTTTGTGACTTTCCCAGAACTTATGAATGAAGAAGAACATATAATGCTATATAAAAGGGTGTTATAGGTCGGAGTGAAAAAACTTCGGTTTTAGGTCACCTAATTTACTGAACGTTGTAGAGTTCCAAAGTCGAGACCAATGCCTGTCCTAGTTGTAATCTCAGAAAGTTTATTTCCTGGCGCCGTACCGTCGTACAGACTTCCGAGTTTGGGCCCGATGCATGCGCTGTGGCCGATGGCTCTCGTGAGAATGACACGCGCACTTAACTATGCAAACGATTGCTTTCCCTAAACGTAACGTCCACCGTCCCAGTGGCACCCAGGGTACTCGTCCTTCGTTGAATGTTCTCGCAAGTGAACTAAGTTTTCACTCATGGTCTCATTTTATCTGCCCTACTAATATTTCTGTGCAAGTCGTGAATCACTCAAACATACTTTTTTTTTTCAAATACGAGCCTCCATCTTTTCTCAGCGCATACATGTCGCTCGATGCATATACTGTATATGACGTCGCGGCTAGTGAAGCATTACATCTGGCACTACCAGTGCTACAATAAACAGAGGCTGAAAGCATTTGTCAAACTGAAGGTTATTTTTTAAAGTCCGAACAAACACGATGTTTTTAATTGGTCGTATTGCGCGAATAGAACGACTGTGCATGTCGCACATATAGATTTCAAGAATTCAGACTGCGCCTGGAAATATGAAGAATCCGTTCGTATTTATACCAACGTCCTCAGTTTGTCACTGTCATTATGAATATATACCCTTCTTATTTTCATTTCTCAATCCCTAGAATAAGTGAAAATCTAGGGGCTACAGTGCTGAAGTCAGTACAAGTTGACCTGCTTGTCTCGGGGTAAACGCTACTTGCTATCTATCCAGTTTTAACACGAAAGAGTTAAAGAGCTCGTTTCGAAGAAATTCCGGCGTCGGTGTTGTATTGGGCATCCTTTCGTGCCAGTGAATAGATTATCATATTCTCCATGACAGGAAAATTCAGAAAGATGCAAAAAAAAACGAATAAAATTTCACCTTCGGAGGTACGATAGAAGTCAGGCCATTTGTGTGGTAAGCAGGTGCTTTACCACACAGCCAAACAAGATATGCTAATCTCAGCTGCTTTAGTAAAAGTATCCAAAAATAACTTATGTGTTTTATACAAACCATTGTGAAAACATAATGATGCAAGAACCGTTATGAAGGGCTACAACCTCTAGGTTTAATGATGACACGCTAACCACGAGACATTGTCCTTATTCATTTTCTTTGCTGTTTAGAAGTACAAATAATGTATCCTCTGTATCTTTACAGAATATAAAAAAACAGTCTTGGTCGTTTATCGGGTTTTTGTTTAACGTCAGTTAACTGTAACTTGCAAGAAGAACAGGCAGCGAAAGCATTTATAATGAGACGAACGTTCGCACAGTGACAGGCTATGGATATGTTTTACGGCTCCTAGGAACACAATTCACAGTGCACACGCAAATAACTTGTCTAGTCATACAAAAGTGCAATAGCAGCAGTACGGATCTTCCGAAAACGCGGAACTTGTTTACGTAAATACGTAAGATTGTGGTGCCAGCGGATGAAAAATTGTTATAAAGTTAACTCCACATACAATATTTCTGCAAACCTCAAAGAATTCTGATTTCTGACAATGCAAATGCAAGAAAGATTGGCTGTCTGTTTTAATCAAAAAGCTTTGAGGGTCTACGAGATACCTCACTATCAAAAAAGAGAGCATTCGACATTCTACATTTTCACTCACAGTTCAGCACTGCAAATAATTTTTGCTTATCAACCAATCAGGCAGCCAAATAATTAACCAATAAGTGAATGAATTAACCAATCAATCACGACTTATTTTCAGCTCTAAAGAAACTCAGGGAAACTTGGTGGGTACAAAAAAAAGCCGTGGGTCAGGCTTGACTGGGTCTACAACCACAGGCTTGGCAAACGTGACATAAATGTACCGGAATGGAAAGGGCAGGAAAGTCAGGGATGCTAACCAGTCTAAGAAGACTGGTATGCTACCCAACACAGGAGAAAGGGGTGGGGGATTTTTAAGGATAGAGAAAGAGAGGGAGAGAAGAAAGCACGCCCATATATAGTCCCACTTCACTGTCACCATAGCACAGTAAGTTTAAAATAGCTGGCTCAAGTCTGTGTCCTTCAGGAAGTTGAGCACCACCTTCGTCGACTTCACTCGCGATGTTCTCTCAGGTCGACATTCCCACATCGTTTCTGCCATCATCGGTATCTGCTCTATGCCAGCTAGAGCAAATGAGAGATGTCCTCTGTCTATTGTAGCGAGGACAGGCGCCGATGTGCTCTAATGTTTCATCACTTACACAGTTCTCTCAACGATGGTTGTCAGCGATTTCACTTAAAAAAAACAATGTCTTCGTGAAAGCCACTCTGAGCTATAAACCGCAAAGCAGAGTTGCGTCATTTTAGTGTAGTCTAGTAAGTGTACGAAGACATTAAGTGCTCGAGCAGTGGCGATGTTGGTTGTGCAGTCTACTTGCTGAATTCCCATTGAATAAAGTTACTTGTGCGATCACTCTAAGTTGGATAGCAGCATCGGTCCTCTATAGGGTCTCGACTATCGAGGCCGTCAAGGCCATTAGTTTCAACTATGTCCCTTGGAAGAGCTAATCAAGGATCAATGTGAGCGTGTTGATTGCCTATCGCACCGCAGTGATTTTGAAGCCATTGAAACGTGACGTGGTGTTGTTTTTTCTCGAACGCAGTATAAGGGAGATTCCAAACCTCGAAGATTAATGCTCGCATGGTATATGCCACAAGGCTGACATCAAAGATAGCAGAGCTCCCTTAGAATCGCTGAAAATTGCCCATAGTACAAAAACAGTGACTCAGCAATGGCTCTCTTTATAAAATTACATGCTTTCAAATCTGAGAACGAAAAAGCCTCAACCATGCACTCTGCCCAGCAGGTGGCCCTCAAAAATAGAATTAGAAGTGCTCCTCTTCGCATAGACGCAAAACATCTTGGCATGGCTCAAAACTTGGAAGGCTATTAGAAAACTCTTTCTTTAGCAAACTTCTTGAACCCTCATCCTTCTATTCGAAGCTTTGACTAGAGGACGTGTTCGGTACTTTCCCTAACGCATGCATCCCATACATGTTAAAGGAACGAAATTGAAGCGGTGACCTATAAAGACGATCTACTCTTTTTTTGTTGTTTTCTTTTGTTTAAGCCGTTATACTGGCGACACAACTTTCACGCGAAGTGAGGCAAAATGTAAATAATACCAAAATAACTAACTCTATATGCATATAGGCAATAAATGAATTACCTTGAAAAGAATAACTATAAACAAAAGGTTTTTCCAAGGTCTTAGATCGAGGCAAGTGAACGCCATACATTCGATATTTGGAATAAAATTGACGTGTGCTTATTTTCATAAGCCCTTCAATGCGTTCTTCTAAGCTCCACTCCTAATATTCGATTCACCTGCACGTTTTGTGCTGTTGATATTACAAAAAAATATAAGCACTTTCACTCTAGTGATGCCAAGCATAAAGGAAGTCCGACACTGGGCAAGTACTTCCCAAGCGTGGCATTCCACTCGGTATAAAATGACGTGCCCACTCGTTCTTACTTTATGAGACGTTTCACAAATATGCTCGCACGCGTTTATTTCGGAGCTCTAACGGCTTCTCCATTAAATATATGTCGCAAAAACTTTTCATAAAAATTAAGGTGCTTCATATATATCCCACGTGCAAGGTGTGATGAGATGTTTAATTTTACGTTTGGATGAGATCAGCCATCATACGTTGTGTGGATGTGGTCACAAATAAAGTAGCACCGGAAAAACTTGTTTCAACTTTTTATATTACGATCGATTTCCTTTATATTTTTCTACTGACATCATCGGCGTTCTAGTCAATCTTGGTGAAATAATAGTAATAATAAATATAATTTCAAGGGTCCCAAAACCACGATACGATTACGAGAGACGCTGTAGTGGGAGGTTCCGGAATTATCGACTATCTGATGGTGTCTGACATCACGCAGTACACGGTCCACTACCCACTTCGCCTCCATCAAAATGCGACCCGCTGTGGCAGGGATCGAACCCACGACCTTCGAGTGAGCAGCCGAGCACCGTAGCCACTGCTCAAGCGGAGCAGACAATTATGGTGAAAAAAAAAGAGACATATGTTCAAAGTGCATAATTTTCATGTTAACCGTAAAGAAACTATAATGACTAACATATAGTTGTGGTAACAAACAACTCATAAAAATGTGAATTAGCGAGTATTTTTTTATAATTACGGGTGGCTAAATAATCAACCTCTTATATGATAAACAAAGTCATTTGTTCGACGATATTGATAGTTGCACCATTTCCGCAGCTCCTTTTCCTCGAGATTTGCTTAGCTGGAAGCCAGTAGTCAGTGTACTAAATGTATGCGGTAGGGGTTAGCCGTTCAGTAATTTTAACAACGCGTGGTTAGACTCCTTGACTCAGTAAGTCGTGAAGTAGACAAGTAAGCTACACCTGCGAGAATAGCGTCATCGTAAAGACGGTACCCGCAGGTACGTCTGCCTAGGAGGCGCCACCCCAACAACGTGCCCAGATTTTCCCGCCAACTTTGGTCTGGTCGCACAGGAATCGAACGGAAAACCAACGTTTATTGCGGTTTATGTCGTTCGTTACTTCCCGCTCGCCCATTCGATGCCGAATGTGCCGCGAGTACGAATGCAGGAGATGGCGGTGTGCGCTGCGCACGCATTCAGCTAGAAAAATCCGCGAGCTCCTTAATACGCGACTGCGGCAACTTGTTTTTAAAGTTCAGATGATATTCGTCGACGACGTCTCGGTTACACTGTTGAAACCATCTGCACTCTTTGTTGTTTATTCTTTTTTTTATCACGCTGCTTACCGTGATTTTCGGTGCACATTAGTTTACACTGCTTTATGAATTATATTTTCATATCCGTGTTGTCCCTCCCCCTCCAAAATATGAGTGGTGAAGTCAAGTTACGATCAGTTAACGTTATTGCTTCTAGTTTGTTTCTTTAAGCGTAAAAATGTGTGGGCATGGTTCAGTCTGAGCGCCAGCTCACTGATCTATGTTCCTTTGCATTCTGAATGTATAGTGTATTATTGTACACACACACAACCGATTCGTCAGAGACGTTTGGCACTTTTCATGTAGGAGCAAACATCAAACGCCTAACAGCCACTCAACAAACAAGAGCGCAAATAGTGTGTAGTTCGTGCTGACTCAAAGATGAGAGAATCTGCGTCTTATCAGCTCAGCTTGCAGCTCGAAAATTCTTGAGTCAAAATTTACACAAAGATCATGAACTTTTCAAGTCATCTCAGCTGACGCATCGCTTGAGGCAATTAGATAGCGAAGGCATCAACAAGAATGCATCTGTAAGAATAGTATAAAGCTCAACGCGAATAGCACAGCAAGAAAACATGGAATGCATGCTTTTGTTCTCCTACTGCATCACCGTCGTTATCTTGCGTGAACATAATGCTCACGGAAGTGAGTCGTACCAAAATACTACACACTTAGGCTTCCAAATGTGCGTGTGATGAGCACTCAACCTCTTCACACGGGCATCTTTTTTTAATCGCCTTCAATGCAGCTTCATGGCACACTACACTTCCAACACAATTTCCCCGAAACAATTTTCTGAAGAGTAACAAGGATGCAATAACACTGTGAACAGCACTCTTATATAGCAATATACTGTACCTGCAAATATTGCTGCAACCTCTGACACAAAAAAAGAACAAATTGAAGCTACACAAGAAAGAAAGAAGCCTAAATTGCTAATTAGGCAAAAAGAGAAAAGCAGTGACAAGCGTTCTCAGCGTGGGAGAGACACTAAGACTAGCCAGAAAAGTGGCATTTTTTAAGAACACGTTAATTAAAAATTTTTCGATTAGTTTGCTAGAAACTGGAAACAACTCTTCGTGGTCCAGCGATAACAAGCATAATCCAGAGGTGCGAGCACACGTTCACAGTTTTGGGTGTCAAAAAAGGAACCTGCCACCAAAAAGTGACCGGGACAGTGAAGAAGCGCTTTTTTTTTTTGTCACCAATATTTGCCTTTTTTCAAAGCATTTCTCCTGTCTTCTGTGCTTGCTCGAGCTCATCCTTTTAGACTCCGCAATTTCTCCTCAGAGCAGGTCCTCCTTAATGCCACCGAAGAATGAAAGCAGAGAAAACGGGGGAAAAAATAACACAAGCAAAAAAAAAACTGTTCAGTAAATTGCGCACCTTCACGGCAGTGATCTTCCCTTTTATACGGGGCAAGCGCAAAGGCAGGCCACTTACTATCCGTCTCCCTAAAATTGTGCGACGCGCTCGACGTTGGAAGTACTCTTACCTGACACCGAAGGCTTTGGTACCCAACTCACGAAGCTGCATGGTAAATGTTCTTTGACTATCTTGTTCATTACTCGACTGTGTAGACGAACTAGCTTATTTTCTTTGTTTTGTATGCTCTGTAGATGTGTTGTACAAACGTGCCGCGCAACAGAGTACGTGCGCGTTGTGTCATTACCCCGCCCTCCATGATATTGACTTCATAGCAAGCTTTATTGGAAAAAAATCTCTGAATGAACGTTTATGACTAACAGCACCACTGCTGCTGCTACTATACTCCACATGCTTCTATTCACGAGCACATCAGTCGTCAGATATCTTAAGTAGTGAGTTAATTTTCTCCAGCTGAATATTGTTGCCGGCTGCATCGTATTGGGCACACAGAGTTGATATTTGAGGAATGTACGCCTCTTCGAAGAAAATTTACGGTCAAACAAGGACGTGCAGTGAGGAAATATCAAAGCTAGGCTGAAAAAGGTGAGGAAAAGCAAGCATTCAGGAGGCAGGAAATACGGCTGGAGCAAGCAGTGGCGGGGTGTACATCGTAGTGCGCCATACGAAAGAAAACGGGGATTTCTCTCAAGTGAAGTTAAAATACGACAACTTAACAAAACAAACCTTGACCCCCATAGAATATCTCTTTGGGACACTATAGAAGGTGGTACTTATAACTACAACACTGGATAGGTGATTGTTATATGCCTCTCATAACCAATATGCCTGCATGCTTACCGGTTTTTTAAACCTTATGGCCGGAAGAACAAACTAAAAGCACGCCATGAGAAAAGTTACTAAGCATTCTGTCAAATGCTTAGTAACTTGGTTGTAACAAGAGATCTACCTAAATAAACGGGGAGAACAAAAAAGGTTAAAAAGAAATAAAGAAAACAAAAATAAATAAGATGTGTGACAAGAGTCGAAAAAAAGCTTTTTGTTTCCCGAGTTTCAATATTTAATTGCAGCTGATGTTTTTTTGGGAAAGCGGCCAGTGGTCGACTATCGCGTCGAAGCATAAAAGTAGCGTTAACCTTATTTCCGCTCTGCCAGTGTTCTCGTTCTTGTTTACTCAGCCCCGGCTTGCCCGACACACAACGGGGGTAAGCAAACAGAGTGTCGGCACACAGCCAATTACTTCAAGAATAAAGTCCGCAGTGGAGGGTTGTGACAACGAAGAAATAGAGACGTGCTACGGGATCAGGCTCTTGCTTTATTACTTGACTGCAAACTCCACCAGAGTGCTCGTTTATTTTGATGGCGAGTGATGTTTTCAGAAACACCAGCAAAAAACGTGGCTGATCCTTTTTTTCTAGAAATCGGTATAACACGGAAGTGAAGCGCGTCCTTCACAGACGTAATTGAGCGTTTATTGTGCATTGTTTCACCACAAGGACGAAGGAATGAATGCTATAACAACAAACCGCTAAGTCATGCGAAGAACGGCAGACAGCTCGAAACTTCAAGTACACACCTGAAGCAGAATACACGCATTAAATGAGCCTACACAGGACGACCACAGATTACCAACTGTTACAGCTCGACCCTTCAACCGTGCTGTGAAAGCAGAAAAAAAAAACACGAAGCGATCGTACAAGTATACGAAGTACAAGCGCAAACAACAGTTACAATCCTCACTTTGTGTGTGAGCAGCGTGCTCTTTCGTAAAGGTGGCCGCGGCAGCGAGCGAAGTGACCTTTGGGCTGGGCCGAATCAAGAGTCCGATAAGCGCGCGCGTGCAGTACAGACAATGCTTCATGGAAGCAGCGCTCATCGAAACGCGAAAATCTAGGAAGGAGGCAACCACCGGAACTAGACACTTCTGTTTTTAAGTTGACTATTTTTCAATATTCTGAAAACTGAGAATTAGTTATCGACCAGATGTTCTTGCAAGAGTGTTCAAGAGGTGACACTCAGTACCCGTGCCCACTAATAACGACAAACACGAATAAGGGACGGGAAGCAACAAGCTGTGCGTGTTTGCCTCGCCATGCCCCTGCAATATAACACTCGCAGTTGAGTGCCCGCAATACAACTGTATATAACAAAAAAAAATTAGTAGAGAAAACGAAGCTGCTGCTAAAAGAAGGAACTACGCCATGAAATGTCGCTTTCCAACACATGTAAATTGGTACCTTCGTGTGAAAATTGACCAAGAAACTTAAAACCACGGTCGTCGCGGGCAAGTTTATATTTACGCTTATGGCACATGTAATCATAGATTAAGTGCACGTAGCTCGTCTTTGTCAAACGCTATCTGAGTAATGCCCAAACAAATAATCAATTTGTACGCTACCACGCGCAAGTCAGAATGCTTCGATCCCTTCTGCTTGACTTTTTTATGCTGAACACTTAAGTTCTTACTGTAAAAACCGCGCAACTTCACATAGCTTTGGAGAGTGGTACTAGGCATCCTCCTATACAGTCAGGAGCTGTGAGTTTGCTCTCTGGCAACTGCAGCACATTAATTTATGCACCAAGACACCCCCTACTCTCCTCATCTTGTCTTCTTGTGAAGTGGTTCTGATCAAACACGTGAAGTGGCATGCCAGGCTATAGTCGGACACCGCTAGCTCCCAACTGAATTTCCTCGTTCAAAAGGGTATAGAATGGGATCAATGCAAAGCAAACGAGTTTTCCATCCTCTTCGGACGAGATGGACTGCAAAAGTCACTAAATTGCGATCGTTTGTTTCTTCCTTCCTTGACCTTTTCCGCGATAGGGTTCACCACGCTACGCCATAGGCAGCAGTTGTGCTTGCGTGCGTCCCATTAGGTGACAGTGTGCGGAGAAACCGTGCATTTCCTTCCCGCTGTGCTTGTTATCTTGATCAAATGAAGACAGCGTTGTTCTCTTGATTTGATCTTCCGCAAGAGTGAACAAGCAGTGAAGACGACCCGACTTTCTGCTGTGCTCTCTCTATTCTTAATTCTTTCTTCGTTTACGACCTTCTCCGACCTAATTTGGTTGACAGCTCTGTTTGAAACGAGCATCCAGAAGCTGAAATCCAATGAGAAGGAAGCACGTCGCGTTGGTATACGTATGACTTCTTTGTCGTAGTGATGGTCGTAATCGTGGTCATCGTCGTCGTCATTTTGCTGACGTTGGTGTTGTTGGCGACGCACGGCATCACCAGATAATCAGCCCTATTTCTCTCCTTCCAAGAATAAAAACAATGAAAATACAACGCATTTGTTGGACACACTGTGAAGTGATGAGTTCCTGAAATCGTTAGAAAACTTATGAAAAGTGCATAGCTTTCTCAAATTTACTGCTGCGCACAGTATATGTGTCATCACATAGTTTCACATCACATCACTACATGCACTGCTTACAATCAAAGTTTTAGAAAATATATAAACTGCCGTCGTCATGTAATCTGACGATATTGTAAACGTTGTTATCTTTGCATGGAAAACCTAGCTTGAAGAAAGGTAACAAAGGAGGGTCATAAGCAGTGTGTCGTTGAGTTTATCTAAAGACAAATAAAGGCAATCAAAGTGAGCAGCATTTGTGAAAACGTAGTCCAATCAACACCGTTCTCAAAGGAAGGGAGATAACTTCTGCGTGGAATGTACAGGATGATCGAAGTTCAACAGTTCACTTGAAGTAATGTGCAAGAAGGAAAGCGAATAAAACTATCGTGTCGGTTTTTACAGTTAGGCGAGCGAGTATCAGGTAGAGCCACCTACTTCTCCAAGAAGATGGGATGAAAAAGGTGTAGAAGGCTTCGCAACGCAGTGCGAATTCGACATTCAGAGACAGTGTTCAGCGGTGTGCGCGGTGCAAGCGATTTTAGATAGTATCATGCGATTGGCGTGGTCTCTTGCACAACCCATATTTGACCTACTTAAGACACCGACATGTGCATTTATTAGACAGGTGGCATATGCAGTCAATGTTGACTTAGTTGCGGCTCCACGATGAAGGAATGTTGCTAGGTTGTTCACAATAAGCGTTTATAAAGGCAAACAAATCGTCTCAAGTGCGAGAGACGTGAGGTCACTACTGGCAGGGGCACGCTGAGTTTGGATGCCGGAGAAATATGTGAAAGCTGTTACGAGCCCTTCTTACACGAATCAATAGAACTGAAGCAACCTTGCTATTAAACTTTTGTACCTGTACTCCCTGCCACAGAGTGCGTAAAATTTAGCTGTCTTACTATATATATACTTGTAAGAGCAAATGGTGGATGCAGCGAACACCAATCACTATAGTGTTGAGCGTTTAATGCTCACTTGTCGAGAATTTTTGTATTGTATTAGTTTCATTTGGTTGGGTCCTATCCTACTCACACAGTTGTATCCCGGTATGATTCTTAAGGCCGCCATTCACGTATGGAGTAGACGTCACCTTATCGATTGTCATGGGACTATATAGAGAGACATGCGTCACGGATTGCCCGCTTGTATTAGTATATAGCTCATTCATTTGACGCAGTTTTTTTTTGTTGCTGTCGTACTTGCATAGTACGTCGCTCTTATCAAATCAAATAACGGTGTTTTTTTTTCGCACACCGTTAAGTAAGCGTTAAGCAAGCTCAACTTACGGTGGTTACCGTGCTAAGCTGAAAACGTTTTACTTTGAGTGGAAGTGAGTCGGAATCACTTCGAAGTTTGGTGCTGCGAATGCGTGGCTAGCTCATCACATGGCTCGGTGAAAGCTTATATTCCTCGTGTCACTCTATGTGTGACTCGGTTAGAAGGATCGGTGGTTTGGCAGCGTGGTCATGAATAATATATGAACCCTGGAAGGCGGGTGCCGAATACTCGGCAAACCTGAGCTGCACAGCGCCTAATATCAGGAACCTCCTTTGTGCCCCTCGGGAACTTTTCTTATGCTGCACCCGTGAGTCATATAAATGAGGTGATCGATCATATGTAACTAAGACAGGGCTTAGTGGCGAGCGTCGCATGAGGAAAAAGGTCACAATCCTTCAGGGATAAGGCCTCATGAGTACGTCATGAACGTAAGTTTAAAACAAGGACGACAACGTGCCATATAACCCATGTTTTAGAGTTATTTCGTTGTTACCCACTCCTTTTCTTGAGAACATTTGTGTCTTGATACATTAATAATAACATAATAAATAATAGCTTAATAATTCCATTATAACTTATATGTTTTCATACAAGAACCTAATCGCTATCAAGCCGATTTGATTACATCGTGCTAACGAAAAAGCGGGACCGGCATTAAATGAGGCAGCTGGAAGTTATGAGAGACATCTCAAGCTAAGCTCAATACGTATTTTGCTCTTTCATTAACCTCATTTTGGTCACATGGGTAGAGTCTTCGCGGAGATAGGCTTAAACTGTTCGTGTTTTTATGAATAGTTGCAGAAGTCGACGGCTCTAGCTTCATCCTGAACATCATTAAAATCATGCTTCACAGCCTGACAGACGGCCATAAAATACAGCCACGTATCTTCACATAGCCTTCACGCATATGTTCTTATACACCGCTTGAGTGACACATATTGCTCGGTTTTATTTTTATTTTCATCTCAAAGTAGTTATGAAGCCTCTATGTTGTACTGTGATAGATAGTGCTGTAGCAAACTTTAACGCTGATATCTTTTCCCACAGACTACTTTGTTAATACTGCAAAAAATAAAAGGTGTAAACTGTTGGTAAAGTACACAAAACATCACGAAAAAAATGGCCAAGTTACACTACAAATGTCGTCGAAAGACGATAGTCTTGCGTCTGTAGGGATGGAGTATCGTTTGGCCACTTTGGTGCTGTTTAGAGTGCCATTAAGGGTGGACAGAAATACAAATGTACAGACAGACAGACAGACAGACAGACAGACAGACAGACAGACAGACAGACAGACAGACAGACAGACAGACAGACAGACAGACAGACAGACAGACAGACAGACAGACAGACAGACAGACAGACAGACAGACAGACTATTGTCTCTAAAAATTGGTCCTGTATCTGCATGTTAGGGCCGGCTCACGCTAGCGGCAAGCCTGCGGTAACGGCGCAGTGCCGTAGACCGGCGGGAGGTGCCGCCCGCAAGGAGAGCTGTTCGAATCGCCCGGCCGGCTCCCCCAACAAACATGGCTGCCCTTCCGAATGCATAGAGTTTCCCACAATACTTACTAGAGGGAACTCTGGCGCTAGTGTCTATAGGAGTTGCAACACACGGCGCTTCAACGAGCACGAGAATGATGGGTAGTACACACATTTGTCTAATTTTCGCACTTCTGGCCTGCTTCTGGCTCCGTGTGTGTTCGTGTGGCTTGGAGTTGTTTTTTCACGAAAACATAAATTAGCATATGGTCACCATTTGCGCTTCACAACCTTATTCTTTTAAGCTTACTATTTTGAATCAAGTCCCTAAGTTCAAAAGGGTTTGTTCTTTCTTTCAAAGCAAAACCGTAACCAGTAATAAACGAAGCCGCAAGTACGATTCGCCGCCCGCAAGTACGAAGACTAGGCAAATGTGTGTACTACTCATCATTCCCATGGTCGCTGAACGATCGCAGCGCCAGAGTGCCCTCTAGTTAATTTTGGGAAACTCTATGTCCGAATGCAGTTATCGACTGCCTCGAATCTATAAAGCGGTTGCCGGGCTCTCTGTGGCTCGTAAGCTCCGAACTGATGCTTCTATTTGCTTTAGACACAGGTCCTTTATCTTCGACAAGGCAGTACTTGAATCGATTCGGCACCATTTTTGAGAGCAATACTCAAATAAATGATGTTCTAGGCGTAAGCAAGCCTTATCAAATCTCGACGTGTGTTTGTTGTTGCTAACGCTCGATAGCTGGTGCCACTTGTCCGAACGCCTGCCTTGGGGATGCGTATTTGACTTGCTGTGCCTTTTTTTAAATACCGGATAGGCTAAAATGCTCTATTCACTGCTGGAATGTAGTCCGAGAACAACACGTATGACACATCGTGAAAATCGCGCAGCAAGAAGCAAGCAGCTTGAAATGTCCCGCAGCAGACGCCGACGATTCGGCGAGGCGAAAGCAGACGACGCCGCTCAGCCTTGTAGCTCCTTCGTCACTGATTGGCTAAACCACTCTCCGGCAAACGGCACAAAAATAGGTCTAGGACCCAGTTTTTAAACTGGGATGACCGGCAGAGGTGTGCGAAGCAAACAGCCGCGCACGGCTGCCTGAGAACATCAAACGTCATGCGGTGAGGCATGCTTGCCGCTAGCGTGAACCAGCCCTTACACTACAAATGTTGTCGAAATACGATAGTCTTGCGTTTGGAGAGAGTGAAAAAAGCATTTATTTGATGTTCTGCGCAAGAAAATCGGTGAATGGTATTCTGGAGGCACTGCTTTAGAGTGCCTCGAGCGTGCAGCGGAAGCGAACGAGCGCATAAAGTCACGTCACACGTGAGACATGAGTGCTATCTGGCAGTTATCTTGAAAAAGGAAGCGCGTAGCGTGCGCGCCCGTCTCTGAGATGATAAGCTGTAGAACGCAAGGCGACGGGTAGGTGCCACCACCTGTCGTCGTAGCCTTTAGTCCTAGCAAACCGTTGAAAACACTTGCCTTTTCGCGCAAGCGTAGCGTGAGAAACGCTACGGTCCTTAGAATTACTTATGTATGCCTTTTCTAGTAAAAAAAATTACACATGCATAATATTGACGTTTGTTACGGTGCCTCGGATATGCGAAATAATTGCTTTTCAATCGACAATCGCACAAGTATGAACGCTGAATCTCGAGCAAGATTGGTGGGCGCTGCGGATGGGGTTCTGTTAAGGGTGGACAAGCCTACAAATGTACATTCATACGGAGAGACAGACAGATAGATGGACCAAGATTTTTGCGTCGAAGGTCCCCAAGAAAGACTATCGCCTTTAAAATAACAGCTAAGCAAAAACGTTCTAACCTAAAGTTGATAGCCTCACGAAAAAATTTTTCGTGCTATCCGCATCCGCAGACACACCCGTGCTTTCAAGTTTGCCAAAATGACCTGTATTTTTTCCGACATATGCTCCCGGAGTCAATATAGATATACATTTTTTATAAATAGTTCCGTTTTCAGAATTCGATTTACATGTTCTTGCGCATTTTGCGTTATATTGTTTCTAACATGAAGCTTCAAAGCCGGCTATCTTTTCGTGGCGCATTGTTGCAACCAATGCGGAAATGTGCTTTTCTTAGAATCATCGGATCAAATACGGAGTTTCGCCCAGTATTATATACACCCGAAACATTACTTCAGCACTCTCTAAGGTGATACACGTAGCGAGGCCTTGACTCAATGAATTTCCTGACCAGTGTCCTTGCAGAAATTTCATAATATTGCTTCCCAAGCAAAGCTATCAACAGTGTCCAAGGGATGCACTTCAAAATTTCACTCGGTGCGGCGCTTTGAGAAAATGCGTTTGTTTTATATATCGGCCGTCTATCGCCATATTGAAAACAGATCCTTGGGGAAGTGATCCGGTCGGTGCTCTAGAGGGGATCAGGCGTTCAATCATTGCCAGACGTCGAACGAGAAACCGCTCCATATTGTAAGCCTCCAGGCTCCTCAGTCCGTAAAATGAGTCTCCCGCATGAATATACAAATATACTCTATATAGTCAGAGGAATTGAGATTTTGCGTATATAGTTTCTTCTTTCTTTCCTGGTTTCTCGTTAGGGTAACAGCGTTTAGTGAGTCAGTCAATGTAAAAATTGGAAGAGGCTTGAGTTTCGCATTCGGGAGTAGGTCGTAATAACGCGATCGGGTCACGCACGCATCGCCTTATGAACTGCTAACCTGCTTCGGTTTTCAGTCCATGCGTCGACCGTGCCACGAGGAAACAAACGATGGTAAGCGTAACTTGTAAGGCACGGAGATCGGGATAGTTGGTTCTGATCCATAACTTCCATAAGCGCGAAATACACGTAAGAGGAATAAAGTGCAAGGAACAACTGCTACTTTCTACTGATATTTTAATGAGTAGCAACACTTGATATATAGGTATAGCCACCAGAAAGGAGAAGCAGGAAAATTAGACGAGATCAGAAGAACAATCAAACAGAAATGGCAGCATATCCACGGAGTGAATGATGGAGAGTGGAGCGAAGCATCCATCCGCCCATTCGGTCTTGCTTCCGTCCGTCCATGCGTCCGTCTGTGTGACCGTCCGTGCGTCCATCCACCCGTCCGTGTGTGCGTCTGTTCGTGCGTCCGCACGTCCATCTGTGCATCCGCCCCTGCGTCCATTCATGCGTGTCCATCCGTCCGTGCAGCCATCCCTGTGTCGTCCATGCATCTGTCTGTGTGTCCGTTGAACACACCAAGTACCACCTATCTATTGAACACTCCAAGTACCACCATCTCGCCTCTTTTCATCATATATTCCCCATATGGAAGCACCGCCATCCAGCGGACATTACAAGGACTATACGAGAGGTGGCACACGCACACTTTCTTACGGCTTGCGGTTCGTGTCTACTTCCCACCTTTAACCACTTCGAGTTCATGGTATATACTAGTTCACTGTATTTATGGCACTGCGGCTCAACGCTCGCTAAACCTTTCTAAAACCAAAAAGGTTACGCCCAGCGAGTATAACGTAGCAACCTTTTCTTGTCAGATAGTGCTCAATGTACATGCTAAAGGCTGCTATTGGGGAATAAGAGACAAAAGAATCCGGCTTTTAATTAACGCGCACGCTGCGAATTTTTTTAATGTTCAACAAAGCACTGGATAAATCTCCCACCGGCACCACCTTGCCGGTCAAAACGTAAGTCTGGTTACACACTACGACTACAACTACTACGAGGGACGAGTGGGTACCGCTTTAAGGGGCATCGCCCCTAAAAAGACATATTATCGCTGTGAAGCGTTCATTCATTCTAACACCTATACATCCATATTTGTACTGCGCAAAAAAGCGGACGGAAACACGAAGTAGAGAAGAAAGGTCTGTTGTTTTCTCAGTGCATTATAGATCAGTACCAACTTGCCCAACTAGCCATTCTGCTGACGTTCTAACGCGCGTCAGGAGCGTATGTGCGAGCAATGGTCTAACTGGAGACCTTACTACACGTCACAGCGGTAGCGTCAGCAAAAGAAGTGTCAAGGCACACGCGTGAGTGCACCATGCGCACTTTCCAAAAAGTGGGGCTTCTCTCTTGTCAAGCTAACTGAAGGAGTGCTAACCGTAATGAAGTCGTGCCTCTTCATCTTAGTGGCCTCGGCAATTAGTCTGGAGTCAATGTACGAGTCCCGACAAAATACGACGTTGTTTTTTAGACAATTTTTCGCACGCACATTCTCGAAAATGCCCCACTAATTCTCCATCCACTTCTTTACACACCTTATTGCAACGCTCACTTAGACGGGCATAATTAGAGTTCTCTGGCTGGCCTAGTTTATGTATACATAAACTCGGTCACACGAAATCAGAATGATGTATGCCACACCCTCGAATAATGCGCAAACTTTTTTCTGTAGTTGATTGGACACACCTTTTTGCCTTTTTCGAACCAGATGTGGAACCGGTGCACTCCAGCTTAGCTGCCCGACGTCCTATACTGGTAGGCTACGACGCCAGTTAGATTTGCGTGGATTTCCATTCTTGTAAAGATAATGCCCTTCAGATTTCATTATCGTGTTTTAAACAAAAAGTAATGATACTTAGTATGGTGTCCTTAGAACTAGAGTATCAATGAACTGCTCACAACGTCGCCCAGAATATCCAAACGCACTCACTTCGAGGAATCGGTGATTATGTCTGTGTATGAAGGAAATGTGCGCCAAGGAGGAAGCCCAGGCAGAAGATACCAATACGGACGTGGCGGTAAATGTTCCCGCAGGAAAACAATTCTTATCGGCATTTTGACAACCTTTAAAGAAATTCTCGTATCGGCGCGTGCCAGTCCTATTCCTCTCAAAACAATCACCGAATCCGTTCAACTGACACCCCCACTAAAAATTCGGTATTTTTCTAGCTTAGATTCGCGCACTGCATTGCTTGGAGCCACGCGCATGTACAGGGTAGCCCCTTGTCTCCTCCCAAACCTCATTATCGCACCTCTCCTCTAATTCTTTTATGTGCTCACCATATATAGAAAACAATTCATGCATCTACAAAGAAGAACTAAGCTTCGATATGCCCAATATTCTCCTTATCTTATCGTTAGGATAATATTTCGGCAATTATCTTCCTTGGCCTTATTCATCCGCTTTATGTTGATTTTATATGTGAGGTTTAACGTACCAAAAGCACCATATGATTATGAGAGACGCTGTAGTGGAGTACTCCGGAATTTCAACCACTTGGGGTTTTTTAACGTGCACCCGAATCTGAGCGCACGGGCCTACGAAATTTCCGCCTCGATCGGAAATCCGCTTTCTGTTACGTGCTACGAAAAATGTCCATAATTGAATTGAACCCCTTCACTTACTCGCGTACTAGTAGCCAGCCCTGCCTAATTATGAAAAGGGTTAACTAAATAGGGGCTATTACAAATGAGTAGTGGCTAGTGTTGGCTACAGATGGCTATGTGACTTCTAATGTTCCAAGTATCTGTTACTTGCTGGTTAATCTTGGCTATAATTGCTATATGATGACGAACTCTTAGCTAACTGCCGGCAAATGCTGGTTATCAACTATTGAAGCGTCCTATTGTGTTCTTTCATTCTCAGTGCTGTGATGGAAATGGTATTTGCATGAATCTATTATAAATAACTTATTTATACTTTCAATTCATCGCTTCATTGAGCTACGACCTCGGACAAAGGTAGCGGGTGGTGTCCCCATTGTAGATCTCGGACGCCATGCACAAGTCACAATACAGGACAGCTATAAGACGGCCATAAAACAGCACCGAGCTTTTCTCGCGTCACTGTGGAATTGCAAAAGAGCAGTGTAGAACAAGACGACTCACAATGGGACGTTCTCCAAAGGCGGCTTTTCCTAAGACATTTGGCGCAACTTATTTTAAAAGACAAGCCAATGAATCAGGTGGTCCCTTGCTCAATGAATCGATGAACCGGATGGTTTCTTCCTTGACAATGAGGGTGCTGCACGAGCAATGGCCTCGTTTTCTCTTCCTCATATCTTTGTTTTCCATGTCCAGTTTTGTGGTTTATGTTGAATCAGACGTTCTTTGTGTACACCAGTACTTGAAATCGTCCGCGCAACAAACCCACTGCCGGTGTTTCGGAAGCTGACAAACTTCAACATGACCTTGTGAATAAGTATTTTCTGTATTTGTAGAAATTTAGTCTAGCTGTAACATGTACATATAGTGAAAGTCTATCTGTGGAAATCTCTGGAAAACACCACGACGTAATAACGAGCTGGTAAAGGAATCATTAAGGTATAGTCTCGACTACCTGTCCGAAATTTCTGCATATTTTCATTATGCCAGCTTTTGCTCGTTACGTGTGTTGCGGTAATTGCTAATTCTTCAATTCGAGAGCTTACTACTGTCTCTTCGGGTAGTGCTTAAAAGTTTTGATCCTATTTCCTTATGCTTACGACGGCCGAGAGAGCTGCAATTACTTCTTCTTAAGCAAAATGCTTATTTTCGTACAGGCGCCCCGCCGCGGTGGTGTAGTGGCTAAGGTACTCGGCTGCTGACCCGCAGGTCGCGGGATCGAATCCCGGCTAAGGCGGCTGCATTTCCGATGAAGGCGGAAATGTTGTAGGCCCGTGTGCTCAGATTTGGGTGCACGTTAAAGAACCCCAGGTGGTCGAAATTTCCGGAGCCCTCGACTACGGCGTCTCTCATCATCATATAGTGGTTTGGAGACGTTAAACCCCACAAATCAATCAATCAATGAATTTTTGTACAGGCATAACTCCATTTGGCCCCTATACTTACAATACATTATGAATGCAGACCTGGTTGTGGACTTGAAAGAGTACACGTAGTGCTCAAGAGCACCGAACAAGAACTTCTTTTTCTGAGAAAGCAGCACACTCGACAACGTGTTCTCGCCATTTTACTAATGCTACTTCCATTCCGTCTTAACTCTAACTCTCACGACTCCGTCAGAAAGAAAGCGCGTCGACTTTATTTGCTAAAGTAGCCACGTAGGAATGTTTCTTTTAGGAAGTTCGTCAATGTACTTTATCCGAACCAATGGGAACAGGACAAGACACAAATGACAGCAGCAGCATCAAAAAAAATTAGATTCACTGTTGTCAAGAGGACTGGGGCATACTCACCACTCGACAAAATTAAATTGCTGAGAACCGTCGTCAATGTATAATTAAATCAACGGCTCACTCACACATTTAAAACTAGCACGGTGGTAGGCCACACATAGACGCGCTTAACTGAATGTAGTTTTGCTAACGCGCAGCGATAAGCGATGAGCTGTTCCTTTGTGAACCCGAGGTAACGTGGTACTGGCAAGAAAAGACCGTTTCATTCAAGCAATATGTCTCTTTTGTCGTTGTCTTTTTGTTTTGTGTGTGTGTGTGTGTGTGTGTGTGTGTGTGTGTGTGTGTGTGTGTGTGTGTGTGTGTGTGTGTGTACTTCTCATATGTTTTTATAGTTTGCTTCAAAGCGCTCATCGTGGCTTCACAATAGGCCATTTTGTTCAAATAGAAGGCAATCATGTTAGGGCCCGCTGCGCTTTGTGTTTATTATAATTTAGCCCTTCGCACTTATGCATTGAATAAAATACAAAAATTAGCCCCCATTAAACGCAGTTGAATAAGGAAGGCACAAAAGTCCACTTGCATAACTTTTTTATCCAAATTTAGGGCATTGTAAAATAGTTACATTAGCATCACACCTGTCTTTCGTTGCGCGTTTTCATCTATTGTGTTTTTTTTTTTCCTGTTGTCAACATGGTGAATACGTTTACATCCTGATTTGCTCCTGGTGGTGTACTCACGTAGCTTTGCACTTTGATGATATAAATATTCTTCGTAAAATATTTTTTTTAATTTCTTATGCCAACAGTGAAATTGTAAAGAAGATGCTCTGCAGAGCGTGTTCGCAGGCATGTTTTATTTTGTAAACATGATTGTGGTGCACCTAAAGCATTTAGATTAAATATATACGGCTTAAACGTACAAGATCTCGAAGTTCATATGACTGCGGCAATGTAAATTATGTCGCAAATTCTAACAATCAGCCGGAACTGAAGCACATTGATATGTTCGTTTCTCTTAAAAATTCCTCACCCGCCTGTTGTAAGAATCTTGCGAAACAATGGTGGTTTCAAGATTTCTTAAAACCAGGATCAGGCTGCAAGTACTTATTCTACGTACAAACTAATCAACTTACAAAACAGGAAGTTGCAGTCCCATAGAGTACGACAAAACTTTGTCACTAATAGGCTAATATCTCCACACAGTATCCCCACATCAGACCTTTCGGCAGCTTTTTTAACAACTTCACATCAACTTCTCGTAACCTTGCACTAGATAGGGCATCTAAAAAACATTTGAACGTCACAAGCGAAGAGCTTGCCGACCAGCTTTGGGCCGTCCGGCAAGCTGAAGATGCCGCCCGGGTGCAAGGACTTCGAGCGGTCACCTGAGGCCCCGCCATCACAATCAACGGAGAGTGGGAAGGGACAGGGGTTAATCACCTCTTCCCCCACCTCGTCAGGTAAAACTGCCGCACTTTAATGTCTATTCATTCATTCATTAATTCATTCATTGACGATACAATTGCTCACTAAGCCAGATTACAAACCGAGAAAGGTTGCCTTGCCAAAAGTCGCTGACCGCTTGCCAGTAGAAATTCGTGACTACGAATTTGTGACTGTGAAGTAATTTTTTATGACTTCAGTCTTCGAGTAGTGGTGCCCTGTTCACAAAACAAATTGAAATTGCCAAACATTCAGAAACGTTTACGAGCAAGCAAGGTCAGTACACTCAAAAACGTCTTATGCTGAACACGGCGAAAAGTGAAACTTTTGCTCGAATTTGATGCTGTATATTAATATGAAAGCCTGCAGGTCGATGGGTGAGAGTGCTCCACGAGGACGAAACTTTTGAAACCGGGCTCACAGTGACAAAGGAAAAAAAAGGCCAGCTGCGCACTAGTCGCGCGAAGACGCAGTAAACAGCGTAGCTGGTGTCATTTCCCTTCTTTATTTTTCTTCCAAACCACCATATCAGCTGCCTTTCGCCCTCTGTCCTTCTTGCCACTTCATTTCTGTACCTTACGATACAACTCTCTCTTATGCGACAACCTCTCCACTCATAATTTTTCCTATCCTCACCATGACATCACCCATTCTCAATGTCACTGCTCTTTACAACACCCTTGCTGTACAGGAATATGCCATGATTTACACCCCATGCGAAAATTTCTTGCTGGTCGATTACATTCATCGATGTTTGCCACTTGCCATCGTTGTTTGCTTCTGGGAACCATTTCAATTTAAAAAAATTATCGCGCGTGGGCCCAATGACAGAAATTATACTTTGTCGCTGGTAAGGTTTGCTTGCAAATGGCCGATGACTTTCGTCAATACAATTTCTAGCATCACAGTTGGTTGTACAACGTGCGGAATCATTTATAAAAACTAGATACCTAGCTGGAAATTCCAAAACAGTTCATAATCACAGGAAGACTTCGTCAGCATTCAGAAACGTGCCCTTTCTGGTGTAAAGCAATTCAGTGACGGTGATGAGACAGGTCGAAGAGGTCACGAACGCCATGGGCGAGACGTTTCGTAAGCGCCAGCCTAAAAAAAAAGGTCAGAGAAGTGTGCGTGGAGATATCACAAGCCCGTAGGTCCCACGTCTGTTAACGAGTGACGAGATGAGCGTAGTACTCCTCTAGGAGGACCAGTTGCGTCCTTATAGGGAAGAAAATTTTTGTTACCTTTGTTTTCGTATTTTACTGTCCCCTTCGCGCTTCACTGGTCCCTTACCACTGCGTACTACTCACATTTCAGGCACGCAAAGCATTCCGTCTCTTCGTATACAGACCCGTGTCTGTCCGGCATGAGCCCGCATTCGGGTTATATAACGAAGTGGTAGATTTCTCTCTTCACTTTCGTCGAAGGCTCTATTTCTGGAATACCACTTAACGAAGAACCCTATCAGTGAGGCTACCTCGTTCACCATGTTCAGTGTCCCGGCGTCTCGCGTAACTACTTTTGCGGAGGAATTGCACGGCTCTTCTTACAATCGCTGGATGTGCCACGTAAAAGCAACCTAGAAAGCAAACGAGATTAGAACTAAAGTGTCTCGTCTCAACTCATCCAATTGGTGCACAAGACTCAACTCATCCAATCTGTGCACAAGGACGGAACCTGTTTAGGCATTCACTTATCTTCTTAATATTGACTGGCCTTCTTCAATGTATGTGAGCGTCGGGATTTGTTGGAATTCTCATCTCCCGCCTTTATCCTTGCTCCTGATGCGAATAGCAAACAGGATAGATCCGTCTGATTACGTTCTATTTCTTCTTGCCTACTCTCTTTTGCGAGCAGTCCCAAAGCGTAAAATCTTTCTGTCAACGCGATCAGTAGGACATTACCTAATGAGTATCTCAGAGAAACGAAGGTGGGGGAATCCTTACTTGTGCTCTAGTAATCCTTGCGAGTAGCTTGCTTTCATTCGGCTTGGCTGTGCGGGTGATCGAAGGCAGACCAATATTGAGGCCCTGTCTTTCTGGCTCTCCTTTTTGCTGGTTTTCGCTGCGTAGCGTTTCCTGCCCTGCAGAGAGACGGTGTTGTGGTTCATAAGCATTAGCTGGGAAGCGAGGGCCGGGAGACGGCCACTGGCACAGCCATGCCGCCCTTGGTTGGTCAGGAAGGCGCAGGATAAGCTGTAGCAATGGCTTGATGCAGCGACCCATCTTTTGCTTGTTTTATTTTTCTTCGTCATGGGTGAATAAGCCTGCTGGTCTACCACTGCAGAAGCGAAACTGAATTCCGCGAGCGTACATCGTGCGTGAATGCCAGCTGCTCTCTGAATCGATTAGACTTGATCCGGACCAACGGCTCCTGCTACGCGCATTGCGGGCACCCAGTGGAACAAACAACGTGGCTTTATCGATTGCGAACCATACTATAAGCTCAGGATTACCACTGTGTGTGGCTTCTTTGTGTTTAGAAAAAGTGGATTTTGATTTAGAGTACTTGGTACTCTACTATGGGAGAGCTCCTTTGCACTAAGTTTGACTTTAGCGGCGCAGATTTTAAGGCCTGGTGAAACATGAGCCTACGTTTGTGTGTGTGCCTATATCTTAAGTATACTTGGTTGCAGAGGCTACTGTCTCGTGCACTGGTATGTTAATTTTCGGGCAGAGTCACTCACTACGAGGAAATTGTTGCTTTTATTTCCGGGCACCCTCACAATTGTTGTTCTTACTCGTACGTGTATTTGTAAGGTAAACGTTATTGGTATCTGTTGAATTTTTTAGCGATAAAAAGATCTAAGCTTTTGTGAGACTCAAAAAAAAAAACCTGTAAGGCTCCCTTTGGTATTGCTTCAGCTCGGGGTTTTCACAGCAATAAAATAGCAGGTTGTTTGTTGAAAGCCGCGAAGTGATTCCCCAGGCGATCTGTACTATAAAAAGACAAAAATGAGACAGGCCTGCACGCATCATATTTGTCGCATCAAATTTGCGAAATTAATTAACCTGGAATGGTGGCGTCACCAGAGTAGAGGGTGAAAAATGAGGATAATTCACAACACACACACACACACACACACACACACACACACACACACACACACACACGCACACGCACACGCACACGCACACACACACGCACACGCACACACACACACACACACTCACACTCACACTCACACACACACACACACAGTGTGTGTATTACACGCTAAAGAAAACCTTGTTTGTTCAATAAGAGAGGCAATGCAGGATGTGACTTCATGTTGCATCTTCTTTAGAAACCCCCGATAAAGCTGCCGCAAATGCACACGTACAAATCAGCCTTGTTTCCATACCTTTTTCTAGGATGGACGCGGCTGGATAAATAACTAAGCTGGCGCAGAACACGGCATTCCATAAGCGGCAGTCATCACAGCTCTTACATCCCCGACTGTATTCTCTCGACCCATCTCTACGACTGCGGCTATCCTCTGGTCTTTCCAGAGAAAAACGTACAGTTTTGTGCCGTCTGTGTCGGGGCGTAGCATTTACCAATACTTACACATTTAAGATTGAAATGGCTTACAGCACGGAGTGCAACTACTGCGCCATCGATGAGATTATTGAACACCTTTTATGTTACATGCCCGGCATACACATACGAGAGGCTTCACCTCCACAGCATTCTATATCGACTGGACGGAAGTTATTTCACTTGTCGAGAAAGTATTAGGAACCATGCCACTGCCCATCCCAGTCCCGAAAGGCAATGGAAGCGCTATTGAGTTTCCTCGAAGACACTGGTCTGTGTCATTGTTTGTGGTTTGAAACGCGAAACTGTTACGCGTCGGCCCAGTCAGTGACTTTTTTTTCTCCTCCTTCATGAATTTCCTTCGACTCTCTCTCTCTCCAGAGCAGGGTAGCCTACCGGGGCTACCCTGCACTGGGGAACGGCAACGGGGAATTTCAAGGTGAAAACTGTCATATGACCAAATGGGAAGATAGGCGCTAATGGGAAAGTTCCAAAATTATTGTCTTCCTTTAAAAATATTGAATGATAAGATTAGGCATATGGAAAGAACTGCTTATTTGCTTTTGATTTGGGAATAAAGGTGATTTTCAATTGGACCCCCACAAGGGCCCAATTGCGTTTCAATACGGACAAAAATGACAAGTTTGCGAAATTCATAGTTTTATTGTAAAGTTTAGCAGCTTGAGAGGTCTAGAAATATTTTTTTCCAGGAAATATAGTTTTTGTGAATTAAGTCTTCACTACTCGGATATTCATACAAAGCTTAGTATTGAAATATAAAAAATGCAAACATAACACAGTTTGGCTTAATTCTTGGAGGTATATGGGCCAGTAAAATTGCACTAATATTACTGAGCTTCACACAACTTACACAAGCATGTAGAACAAATTTGCTATAGAAAAAATTGCGGTATTTTTAAAATATATTTTCCCACAAACAACACCCAAATGACATTCCGGGAAGTTCAGAAGGCAGCCACGTGAACAGTTTTTTTCCTCCGAAGTCTTCTAGCAGTTTAATGTTTTCAGTGTAATTAATGAGCACAATTTTTTATCGAATACATTTGAGATGGTCACAAAAACGGCTTGGACGTTTGGCGTGGAATAGTATTTCACAATATATATTTAAATACATAATAATTTTTCTCGTAGGCGATGCTACCAATGTTGTTTTTCTTGATGGGCACACATTACCATGCACATCGCTGCTGTGAAATCTGGCCTGTCAACACTGCGAATTAAATCGCCCACCATGCCTCTGGTGCATTCAATTTAGGCAAATCAAGGGCGAAAGCCATCCTTTTCTTCTTATCCGATGTGTAATCCTCTCAGCTGATGTTTAACTCTCTCAGCCAATGTGCAAATCCTCTCAGCTGATGTTCAACTCTCTCAGCCAATGTACAATCCTCTCAGCTGATGTTTAACTCTCTCAGCCAGTGTGTAAATCTTCTCAGCTGATGTTCAACTCTCTCAGCCAATGTGCAATCTTCTCAGCTGATGTTTAACTCTCTCAGCCAGTGTGTAAATCCTCTCAGCTGATGTTCAACTCTCTCATCCAATGTGTTAATCCTCTCAGCTGATGTTCAACTCTCTCAGCCAATGTGCAATCCTCTCAGCTGATGTTTAACTCTCTCGCCAATGTGCTATCCTCTCAGCTCATGTTTAACTCTCTCAACCAATGTGCAATCCTCTTAGCTGACCTTTAACTCTCTCAGCCAATGTGTAAATCCTCTCAGCTCATGTTTAAGGAAACAGGGCACGCGGGCGCAGTCTTCGTTTTCTTCACTTGAGGTCACGTTCTCGGTGGTTTGTTCACCGCACAACGGAAGGCGCTACAGCAGTATCATGTTGCGTTGCGTCACGTGCCGTCACGTCAGAATTTGTCACGCCATGATGATGTCACAAATGCTCGCAATCTGTGATTTCGTATGGTGACGTCATCTCGCGAAGATGTTTTTTGCCCCCTCCCCCTCGTCCCTGATGCCGTGCGGCGGTCACTACCGACGGTCAAATTTCCCGTTTGATAAGGCGTCTAAAGCTTGCGCTTTATTAATACAAGACTTTCACGTCCCAAAACCACGACGTGATTATGAGAGACGCCGTAGTGAAGGGCTCCGGAAATTTCATTCGTCTCGTGTTCTTTAACTAGCACTGACTAGCACTGGTATCGCACTGCACATGGGCATTTGGCCTCCGCCACGACCATGCCTGTTATTAGGCAAATTTAGTTGCGCGCACACAGCCGCCGTATGGACGCTGCCTGCAAGCCATTCGTAATGAGTGGCTGCGTCTGTATACGGCTGCTGCGGACGTGCAACTGAATCTGTCTATTGCTGCATATACGTATACTATGGTAGAGGCCGCGAAATTCATAGGCTAGAGAAGCTACGAAATGCGGACGCTGAATCAACGGCTTGCCTCTCATGTTGTGGTAGGTTCTTAAGTGACACTGGCCAGATCGAGAAATCAACCGCAGGGAATTCAAACGATGGCGTAAAAAAGCGAAGAAGTAAAATGGTTTAAGCATCCGAGCAATGATAGTCCTTGTTTCGTAGTGCCCTGGCAACATTTTATCGTAATGAATAGTCGACTCGCATTCTTGGTCTGGTTGCACTCTTTATTGATTTGGCAACAACACCACCCGCGGGCACGTGATGTATGTGTCTGATATAGAGTGACAGTCTTTTTCATTCTGCGCTACAACAATTGAAGGGGCTACAGTTGCAACACGCTCGACGCAATAAAGGGACGCACTTCGCAATCGTCCTTCTGCAGTTTTTGCAGCGGCTATTCGAAGCGAGAGACGCAAGTGCTTTTCTTTTAGACACCCGGACAGCTTTAGCGCTTGGAACTTGAGTGGCATTTCAAGCATGGCTAAAATTTGAAAATCACTCATTGCTCCTTTTTTTGAATCTTCAATGCAAACATCGCTTTAGGACTTCCAATTACGGCTTCCACTGCGAAACTACTGATAATCGGCGTGCACATTACCTGGCAGGAACTAGCCGAAGCCCACAGGGCTGGCCAGCTAGACCGACTAAAGCTCACACCCACTGGAAGATCAGTGCTACAACGGCTGAACAATAGCGAAACCTTTATAGAAGACACAGACGCGGACCGAAAAGAACAGATTCCGACAAACATCCGCGAATCTTTCTGTATTCCATGAATCCCCCCCCCCCAAAATTCACCCCACACATCACAAGGAAAGAAGGCAGGCACGAGTGAATGCTCTACGACGAAATCACAGCCAAGATCCGGACGCCAGATATACAGACGTAGCCAAGTATCCTGGTAGAGACGCCTAAGCTTTGAACGTCGTTGATGCTCGGGGCGTAGAGCTTGAATCTACAACAGTACGCACCCGAAGCCCGGAAATTGCAGAGGAGGCGGCAATTGCCCTAGCTACCACAACGTGCATAGATGCAGCTGTGGTATTCACAGACTCTCAAGCAGCCATGCGAGACTACACCAAAGGTCGTGTGTCCAAGCAATTCATATATTGAAGCGCCGAAGCACTCCGATGCCGTCCACTTGTGAGATAAGGGTTCCTGGGCACGAAGGGCTGGAAAGAAACGAGGCGGCTCATGCCGCGGCCCGCGATCATGCCTACCGAGTTACGCCTTCCCGCTTTCTAGACGCCAGGACTACGTCCGCGGAAGCTGAGTCGGTACCTAAAGGCCGTTTCACATGACACAAAAAGTAGCAATTTTTAGGCTGCGAATTCACTGGGAGCGAAAAAAAGGGATGTTTGCTCCCCCCGCAGTGGTCTGCGGTGAGCTTCCGACATGATGGAAATTTTCGCTCTGATCGCAGAGGCGGGAGCGATTTTTAGTCGGTACCCGTCGAAATATGGCTGGTCTGGTCAATCCGTCGAAATAGAGTTGGCGTGTTTGTTTTGGTAATGGCCGATGCTGTGTCGATAGTTACAGCGCGAGAACAAAATGACGACACAGAGACAAGAAGGACACGTGTCGTGTCCTTCTTGTCTCGTGTCCTTCTCGCCTCTGTGTCGTCGTTTTGTTCTCGCACTATAACTATCGTCATGCCATACCAACTAGCCCAAGCTGTCACACTTCTACGATGCTGTGCATCTTAAAATAATTCACACTCGAAAATGTTCCTAAATGACGAAACAAGCAAGCCCTTCGCTATCGTTTACGGTAACTTCATGATATCATAATGCAATTTTTATTACATTACATTAGTGTCTGTCACAATGAGCGCTGACAAGAACTCACTGCTCCAGTCGCAGAGCGAAAATTGCAGACCGTTCGCGGTCCATGTGAAACGAAACCTCCATTGGCGACGGTTGCGAAGAGAGCGATTGGAGTGAACGGAACGATTTTTTTTTCGATGCAATCGCGGCATGTGAAACAGCCTTAAAGCTCACTCTTCATTACTGCAACACCATAGGTTGGCGCGCAGAGAGTATCCACCACTACAATCGAAGCTCAACAAAGAGAACAGCATCATACTGAGAAGACTGCAGAGCAACACATACACACACGGCATACTAATGCACCGATTGTACCCAACATTACATGAATATGTTTACCCGATTCGCGCCGTACCTGACACGTTCGCCCACCTGATTCTCGAGTGCCATGCAATACAAATATATAATTTATCGCCTCCACCGAACACATGCGACGCTGATAAAGAAAACGAACACCTTCTCGAAACGTGGGAGGCCAAGCTTGTTTTGGAGGACCTGGACCAACAACGACGTCTCGTCGCCGGAGCCAAGGAGGCAGCGAAGGCCACATGGTTCCTGGAATGCGAAGACCTCCCACCTACGGTGAACGCGGAACCTACACCGCTACACCGTTTCGAAAAATAAACGTTCATTCCTTCCTCCTCCTTCAATGCACTCACGGTCGTTAAATATCAAATGTTAAATATTGGCTGTGGTCCAATTCTTAGACAGCACGTAGACAGTCTACGAAGACTGCTTAGAAGACAGCATCGAGCCGATGCTGTCCGAGAAAGGGAACACATTTAGACGGCTTTTACGCAACAATGCGCCACCTCGCGTCGAGAATAAAAAGCTAAAACAAACAAACGTAATAGTTGTATTTTCTGGCTTATTTTATGTTGAAATCAAAAACAAATAACTTTATTCACATTGAGCGTTTGGGAAGCAAGTGGAGGGAGAAAACAAAACATGTAATTGATTTTCAACGAAAGAAAGTCGGTGAATGGCATTTTGGAGGTGCTGCGTTAGAGTACCTCGGCCGTGCAGCGGAGGTGAACAAGCGCATCAAGTCACGTCACACGTGAGACGTGAGCGCCATCTGACAGTTTTCTTGGAAAAAATAGCTCGACTTTGAGACGGGCGCGCTCTGAGATGGGTGTGCGCGCCTCTCTCAGAGGTGATAAGGTATAGAACGCAAGGAGACGGGTAGGTGCCACCAACGTGTCGTCTTAGCAAAGCGTGTGAAACACGCGTTTCTTCGTGCAACCGTTGCATGGTCAGTGCAGTGTGATAATCGCTACCATCTATAAAATTACTTATGTATGCCTTTCCTAGTAAATGATGCACATGCATAATATATACGTGTTGTTATGGTGCCTCAGATATGCGAAGTAATTGCTTTTTAATTGACAATTGCACAAGTATGAACGCTGAATCTTGAGCAACATTGGTGCGCGCTGCGGATGGGCTCGGCCGTTTGGGGTATCGACTGGTGCTGTTTCAAGTAACCCGTACCGTTAAGGGTGGACAGACAGGCAGATCGACCGACAGACAGACAGACAGGCGGATGGACGGACGGACGGACGGACGGACGGACGGACAGACGGACAGACAGACAGACAGACAGACAGACAGACAGACAGACAGACAGACAGACAGACAGACAGACAGACAGACAGACAGACAGACAGACAGACAGACAGACAGACAGACAGATTAAAAGTTTTGCGTCGAAGGTCCTCAAGAAAGACTGTCGTCTTTAAAAAAACTTATGATAGACAAGCCCAAGCATGTTGAGCCACGACAACGTCTCTGCTTGAACCACGACACCTACGGCCATTACTCGGGCCTATATGCAGTGCAGTGAAGCGCACTTAAATCTATGAAAAGAGGTAATTAACTTGGTGCAAATAAGGTCCCACAGAGTTAAGTTCTTGCTAATATTATAGGTTGGCCACAAGTTCCACGTAAGTTCTTGCTAATAATATAGATTGGCCACAAGTTCCACGACCACGTCTCTGCTTGAAGCACGACACCTACGGCCATTACTTGGGCCTATATGCAGTGCAGTGAAGCACACTTAAAAACTACGAAAAGAGGTAATTAACTTGGAGCAAATAAGGTCCCACAGAGTTAAGTTCTTGCTAATAATATAGATTGGCCACAAGTTCCACGCCTGCACCGTAGTTAAATTACCTACATTTTTGCAAGTTGTTTCTTTTCTTCTGTTGTTGAGTTCGAGGGGATCCGAGCCAGGACCGCAATGTCTACGTGCAGACATGCTCCACAATATTTGGCGCCTGTCAACCTCAGCAGCAAATAGATGAGACGTCAGTGGTGGTGCCAAGCATACCGCAAACAGTGCCCTTGCTTTGTCTTTTGTGTACCACGTCCTGTCACGCGTTTTTAAGAAGAGAAAGATAGACTAAACGTTAGAATAAACGCCGCACAATATATTGTGGCTAACTTTTCTTCTTTATCTGGCACGAAACACATGGGACATAAGCTAGTAGCGGGTTGTCTGCTGAGGAAAAAGAAGTAGTAGTTGGTACAAATATTGCACTCCTTTCCACCTCACAAATGAGGCACCGTCCGTTTCATGGCCGATCGCCCATGGTGGGTTGCACCAGGACTCTGAGGAACAACCAGCCAACCAACCTTTCGTCCTGCCTAGGGTGTCTTTTCTTTTTTCTTTCTTTTTTTCGATGGGTGGTTTTGATATTGAAAAAAAATTGTTACTGAATTAGGTCATCGATTCTTGGGC
The DNA here is from genome assembly GCA_013436015.1 of Rhipicephalus annulatus. NCBI lineage: Eukaryota > Metazoa > Arthropoda > Arachnida > Ixodida > Ixodidae > Rhipicephalus > Rhipicephalus annulatus. The sequence goes on from WOVY01000505.1 coordinate 124,980, forward strand.
GATTCCCCTGAGTGGGTACGAGCCATGGCTGTGGAATCATCATCATCTTCATCATCATCTTAATCATCAATGGCGGAGATGCATTAATAAACCCCGCTGTGTTTTCGGAACCGCGTTTCAGAGTGCTATATTTATTGGTGACCCGGACTACGAACGCGACCTTCCATGGAACAACGTGAGCATCTCGACAGCCTCAGGCTTGGTACCGCTGCCACTGCACCCGGCCATGTACCCTCTTCGGGTGTTGTTGAAGGTACTACTACCATGACGCTACCACAGCTGTGGCTTTCCGATCCCTCCTTATGGCTCATTAAAGTCGAGAACAAGTTCCGCATTCATCGCATCACGTCAGAAGTTCGCAAGCATCAGCTCCTCGTTGAAGCGTTGTCGCCACAGGCAATGGCCGAAATACGCGACATCCTCGTGGGCTTCCTGGTGACACTCCATATACGACAGTCAAACAGGCTCTTCATCACCGACTCATTCCGCCTAAGCATCGGCGCATTCAGCAACTTCTGTGCAACGAAGAGCTCGGGGACCGCCGTCCCACACAGTTTCTACGTCACCTGCAGCACCTGCTTGGGGACCAGCCGGACGGCTCGGAAACATCCACACTACGTGAGTTGTTCCTACAGCGTCTTCCACCTACCAGGCGAATGGCTCTTGTCCCAGCTCAGGATAAGCCGCTGTCGGAGCTGGCAGAAATGGCCGATGACATGATGGACGTTGCTCCGGGAGTCATAAACGCTGCCCACACCTCTCCGATTTCCGAAGCAGATTCCCTTCGAGAAACGGTAAAAGATCTCGCAGTCGAAGTCACCAACATGCGTCTGCAATTGCTGAGAATTCACAACTTAAATGACTAGCCTCGTCCACATCGACCATCTGTCACGTCGACTGCTCCGCAACGGCCCCTCCACTAGCCCGAGCACTGCTTTTCACCGCAAAACACATGCTATTATCACCGGCGTTTTCGTGCCGCAGCTCGCAGATGTGTGCCACTTTGCTCATGGCGCATGAAGAATGCTCCGGCTAATCGTCAATAACAGCGGCGGGCGATCAAGCCCAAGCATCAAGCCGCCTCTTCCACATCACCGACAGAACCACAGGTCTGCGCTTGCTGGTGGACACTGGAGCACAAGTCAGCATAATTCCAGCGTCCAAAACTGACCAGCGTCTTCGCGAAAAGTCAACTCCTTTACAAGCGATCAATTCTTCGGTCATCGCAACTTACGGGCAGAAGTCTCTGACCCTTGAACTCGGTCTTAAGAGGAAACTGCAGTAGTTATTTTTGACAGCAGACGTACGCTACACAATCTTAGGCGCCGATTTCTTAAGACATTTCATCTGCTCGTGGATATAAACTGCTGTCGCCTCGTGAATAGCTATACCGGCTCATCGGTCAATGGTTTTCTGTCACGCGCTACGGCCCTACACCCAACTTTCGTGAAACCGCCCACGTCACCATATACAGCTCTGCTCAACGAGTTTCCGGAGACTACAACGCAGTCTCCCATGAATAAGACCCCCAAGCACACTGTGACCCACTGCATCGTTACCACAGGCCCACCGGTTCACTGCCGCCCTCGCCGACTTGGCCCTGATAAACTTCGAATTGCTCGCATCGAGTTTGAGCTTATGTTACAGTTGCAAATAATTCGTCCGTCATCGAGCTCGTGGTCGTCGGCGCTACACACGGTTCCCAAGAACAATGATTGGCGGCCATGCGGTGATTATCGGGCTCTCAATGCAGTCACCGTTCCAGATCGATACTCGTTACCCAATATTAAGGACTGTACTGCCTTTCTAACCGGCACAACTGTGTACTCGAAGATTGATCTTGTCAAAACTTATCACCAGAATCCCGTTGATCCCCGTTGAGCTGCGTTTTTCAAACGGAAAGGCATTAGTAAATACTCATAGAGCCCAAAATATAATTTGGAAATCAATTTTCACATTGCTATAGTCTAAACTACGAGATCAACGTCTGACAGACCTCGCTGTTTTTTTTTATCGCTGATGCGGTCACAATAAGAAGAGTGAGCTACCACGGCATGCCCTGAAAGGCACTCGAATGGGCGATCAGTTTAGCATCGCTCGTAACAGATTATATGCTGTGCTGGCAAGGTGTGAGGGGTCACTATGATATTCGCGCGCAATTTATAGTCCGGTTAAGGCAGCTGCATCGAACTCTTTACAAAGCACGTAATCAACATCGAGTGCACTTTTACAGGCAGCTGCACACTGACTTTTTTTTACTCTAATTGAAACGAGAAAATTCCACTGCACTCACACATGTGACTTCAAGCACATTCGGTCATGCCTCAACACGAAGGAAGCTGCGCTTGTAATTCACATTAGGCATGATCGTAATGTCAGTAAATATTTAAAGCAACCTGCTTCAAACTTTGTTTTATTTACTTATTTTTATTCAGAGACATACTGGGGCCCCGGTCACATTGAATATAATCGAGTCGTTGGAGGCGTAACTTCGCCGTGAAGGGCAGAATGATGCGAGAGAACAGAAGAGCAAGGAATTCGATGTGGCACAAAAAAGCTTTCAGCCCTCGCTGCCTTTGAATTTCTGAAGTAAGAAATGCGTACGCAGTTGGAAAAACTACTTACGACGCATTCATATCCGTTGGAGGTGTGTTATACGTTTTTGCGCGCAACCCGAGACTTTTAACGCCTGTGACGTTACACAAGCATCTTTTGTGAAGTCGTGAGTGCAATTCGACACTTGCATTCTGGAAAAAGGCCAAGAAGTTTCCATTTTCTCGTGGATAACATAGAATGATGCACAGGCCTATATATCGTCACATACACACTCCTTTCACCGCTGGCTACTTTTTCTTGCAGCATTTTTGTAAAACAAACCGAAAATGCATTACCACACTCCTCTTGGTTACATTAATAAAATGTTTCTTAACACAGTTACCATTCCCTTGAGAAAGTCTTTCGCCAAAAAATATCTATAATTTTTCATGCTATTTCAGCGTTGCGAGTTTTTGCAACTGCAACGCGACAGTCCCTCTAACGGCCTTAATCGTGCTATGCGGTCAGCGTGGGGCACATCTCTGTACCTAATGGAGTCGTCATTATGCGTGACATCTTAATGAGAGAACTTATGAAGGTAACGTCCTTGCGCTGCTTAGATGATACTGCGCTCACGCCTATCAAAGACGCCCACTTACAGTTGCATCGTTTCATCTTGATGGAACCATGCAACTGGCAGTCATTGCGAAATTGTCAGTGGCAACTATCAGCCAGCAGATATAAACGTTTTAAAATGGGCCCTTCAGTTCATGCAATGTCGTACGTACACAATGGAAACCGATAACTTTTAGGTATTTCTTCCAGAAATTTCTAACTTGCCAGTGTTATGAGGTGCTTTCTTCCGACAAGCTTAACTCTGTGACACGTTCACGCCCCCCCCCCCCCTCACTACCTCCAACTCCTTTTTTTTTTCTCGCCATACCTGCTTCCTTGTGACTCACACCAATTCGCCGCAGTGGCCTCACATTGCACCCCTACTCTATTCCACTACACTAAGATAGGCTTTTCTCCTCCTTTGTTTAGAGTGAAGGAGAGGGTACGAAGCATACACACACAAACGCTAAAGTAATCAGCTACAACATTGAAACCATTTGTTGAAACACCGGCTCTAATATGCACTCTTGTTAACGAATTTCTCAGCGCAAGCTTCCCTGTATCCTTCTTGTTTTGGGTTTTTTTTTAAACAAACTCCAGACATTTTATCTTGCAGCTTTTTTTTCACTTAGCAATGTTATGAAGGCGAGCAGGATGAGCAGGTATGCAAGTAAAAGATGTTGCACACAATCACGCGTGTCTTGTTATGATCTACGTGAATCAAAACCTCTTCGAGCGGCGCCTATCACTCGTTGCTCAATGTGTGATTTTGAGGCTTTTGCCTGCCCTTACTGTAACAAGCATATCACGTTCACAACGTCAACATCCATTTCAGACTGATCTTTTCTCAAGAGGTTTTTATAAAATTGAAATTGAAAACCACAGCGCTATAAGAGACGAGAAATACAAATTGGAAGTCATTTGTGTTTGACCGCAGCAACTGGTTGAAGCAGTCTCGCCACGGTAGTCTAGTGGCCAAGGTACTCGGCTGCTGGCTCACTGGTCGCGGGATCGAATCCCGGTTGCGGCGGCTGTATTTTCGGGGGAGGCAGAAATGCTGTAGGTGCGAGTGCTCCAATCTGAGTGCACGTTAAAGAACCCCAGGTGGTCGAAATTTCTGGAGCCCTCCACTACGGCGTCTCAGATATGCTGGTTTTCAGATATTAAACCCCACATATCAAGTCAATCAACTGGTTGACGTGCCCGTGAGCAACACTATAAAAGGTTCACAATGTAATCTCCTTAAAAAGAAATTGAAGGGCCCCTAAACCACAACGAGTTCGAAGGCGAGACAGTATTTCGTTTTCTTTCACGCTTTCACTGCCCATCGCATAAGTGCTATTTCATACTCTCCACCTATTTCTTCATAAACACGTGGAACGGCAGCAATAAGCATTGATCCAGTCAAATCTTCGCGCTTTTCAACAACACACAGCTACATCCGCTTTCACAGTTGCAAATGCAGAAAGCGACATTAAATTCGTTTATCGCACGCAACAGTGATGCGAGACGAGCCAGAATGGGCGTGACACTGTACAGCGAAGTGGGTACAAGACAACTCCAAACAGGGGTCTCTCGCATATCGACCAATCAAGAGCTTATTTCAAACTGACGCCCTAAATTCTGCCGCAAAGGCGGGAAACGCTCGGAAAGAATTACACGCTCGTTTTTTGTACATTCAAAAACCGTTTATGAACTCTATAAGAAAAACGCGAGGCCTGTGCGTGAAGGCGCCCCACAGTCACAGTGAAAGCTAGAAGAGTGGTTTTCCATAGTCTTTTCTAAACACTCATTGGGTAACTGCTGCAAGCACTTTTGCTGGGTACCCACTACGGCATTAATAATAATAAGTTCTGGGTAAGACAACAGCCTTCGCTATACTAGTTTTTGCCATTCTTCTGAGAAGCGTTGTATTCGCTGAACTTTTGCAAGGAAACTTGTCTTGATTATTCATGCAGTGGCTGACGACAATGACGAATTATGCCAAAATTCGGTATGCACTACTGGTAATACGTGATAGAAAACAAACTTTTGTAATAGGTGCGAGCCTTGTACGACCCACTTGTTACGCTATTCGCATTGTGTGGCGCCTCGTTGTTCTTTTGTTGTTATAAAACGTTTTATTACTCATATTAACACGACTTCTTTCCCGACATCAACTTTGTCTAAAGAAATTTTGCGAACAAGTCCAAACACTGGCGCAGCTTAGTAATAGAATAGTGTGCTGGCACGCAGCAGGCCCGGGTTCGAGATCCACTTAATCCTTGGGGTTTTTTTAGCGACGAAGCTCCTTAAAGCGGCACCCGTTCATCCCTGGTAGTAGTGCGTAACATGTCCTGTTTTGACCTGCTTGGTGGTGCCGGTGAGAGATTTCTCCTGTGCGTTGTCTAACAATAAAACTTCGCAGCGTGCGCGTTAACTAAAAGCCGAATTATCCTGTCTCTCATTCACCATTAGCAGTCATTGGCATGTATATTGAGCACTATCTGACAAGAAAGGGTTGCTACGTTCAACTCGCTGGGTGTAACCTTCTTGGTTTTAGAAAGGTTTAGTGAGCGTTGGGCCAAAGCGCCATGAATAGTGAACTAGCATATACCTTGAACTCGAGGAGGTAAAGGCGGGAAGTAGATACGAAGCGCAAGCCGTAAGAAAGCGTGCGTGTACCATTAGCAGCCATTGGCATGTACATTAAGCGCTATCTGACAAGAAAGTGTTGCTGCGTTATACTTGCTGGGCGTAACCTCCTTGGTTTTAGAAAGGTTTAGCGAGCGTTGGGCCGCAGTGCCATAAATACGGTGAACTAGTATATACCACAAACTCGAGGTGGTTAAAGGTGGGAAGTAGACACGAAGCGCAAACCGTAGGAAAGTGTGCGTATGCCACCTCTCGTTTGGTCTTTGGAATGTCCCCTGGATGGCGGTGCTTCTATATGCGGAATATATGATGAAAAGATGCGAGATGGTGGTACTTGGAGTGTTGACTAGATGGACGAACGGACAGACAGACAGATGCATGGACGGACGGATGGACGGACGGATGGATGGACGCATAGACGGACGCAGGGGCTGATGCATGGACGAACGCAGGGACGGACGCACGGACGGACGTGCGGACACACGAAGGGACGCACGCACGTACGGGCGGATGGACGAATGGACGGTCACACAGACGGACGCATGGACGGACGGAAGTAAGAACGAATGGACGGACGGATGCTTCGCCCCACTCTCCATCCTTCCCCCCGTGAATATGCTGACATTTTTTGTTCTTAATTCACGAAAGTTATAACGAACACCGGCGGCGGCGGTGGTGGCGGACAACTACGGCGCCGCGCGTGACCCCAGTTGGGATCTCATAACAGCTTTAGCTGTAGAATACGACTGTCTCCGGTTCAATAATGTTGAGCTTTCCACAATACTAATGTGCTTGAAGAGGTGCATACATTACAAGCAATACTCTTCAAACAGTTTGTCGAGGAGAAAATGGGATTCGAACGTCGGCACGCTTCATGCTAGCACATTATTTATCGGTTGAGCAACTCCGATATTTGAAGCTCCATTGCAAACTGAAGCTAGGCCGACTTCGTGCCGGATATACGACTGTCTCGAGTTCATTATTGTTGAGCTTTGCCACAATTATATGATGCTTGCAAAGGTGCATCCTCTACAGGCAATACTGTGGCCTAGGCAGGCTACTTATAATTTCGTCTTTCGTCCCCTGCACCACACAAATCATATATTGTCAAACAATTAAATAAATAAAATAAATAAAATACGCGAAAAGGGATGCTGTTTTATCTTACAGCGAGAGCTGTTATGAGATGAAAATTAGGGTAACAAGCGGTGCTGTAGTTGTTCACCGCCACCACCATTGTCCGCAACCACTATCGCGAATAAAGAAAAAAAAATAGTACCAAGGACACAGTAGGGCTCGAACACGGGTCCGCTGTGTGCCAGCCCAGTATTCCACCACAGAGCTACGCTGGTGCTTGAGACTTGTTCGCAAACTTGCCTTAGGCAGGCTTGATGTCAGGAAGGAATAGCTTTATTATGAGTGATAAAGTGTTTTAGAACCACTAAAGAACAACGAGGCGTCACACGATGCGAATAGCGTAACGAGTGGATCGTCCAATGCTCCAAACCATTACAAAAGCTTGTTTTTGATCACCCATTAACTGTGGTGCATACCTAATTTAGGAATAAATCCTCATCGTCGTCAGTGAACAATTGTAACGAAATTACTTGCAAGTGTTTGCCGGATACAACGCATCTCAGAAGAATGACAGAAATAGCATTGCGAATGCTGCCCAGAAATTATTGTTATTATTAATGCCGTAGCGGGTACCCAGGAAGTGGGTTTGCAGGAGTTACCCGATGAGTGTTTAGGAAAGGCTCTGAAAGGCTGTTCTTCTAGCTTTCGCTGTGCCTTCCGTGCAGGCCTGGCGTTTTTTTTTTTTTGTTCTTCTTTCCTACATTCTATGGTTGTTTTTGTTTCCTTGACAATAGGTTTAATATAAAAACTTGACGATACTCTTACTAAAATAACCCCCATCCGAGGTGCTATGTACGAGGTTGAAAACGCCTGTCTTTTAGGCAGCTCACGTCGACTTTCAATTGGTTCTGAAGCTGGTTATGACACAATTATTCGTTATCTGTGAATCCCTATGGCTAGCCAAACTTTGGCACAACCGAAAGGTAGCTGCAAAATCACCATCATTGTCACTTTTCATCCTTAACAACGCTTAAGCATTGATCGATAGGGACGAGAAGTGACACGGACGAAGGAGATTGTACGGCCCTAAACCGTACAGCCAACTAATAGAGAAGCCGCTGTACAGAACTCAGGGCTATAAATCCGGTAAGAGCCACTTCTTTTAAAAGAATGCATTCAAAGAATAGTAGTGTTTTGTGATACAATTTGTGTCCACGTCAAGGTAAACACGGATCCAGGAAATTTAACCCGTGGAAGGAATCACTGTCAGCAGCCGAACATCGTAATTGCTAAGGGAATGTGCATGGTGAATCACCGAAACGAATACGTAGGGGGTCGCGAAAAATGCATGTGGCACAAGATTAAAAAAAAATGCGAATAATGATCAAGTCTTTCTATTTCATTTATTCAGATTCACAAATCATTGATCGGATGACGCTAAAAATTAGGTTCAGCAGGACGATTGTGATGTGATTTACAGTACTTCATTTTAACAAAAGCACTAGAATGATGATGATTTGTGGGGTTTAGCGTCCTAAAACCACCATATGATTATGAGAGACGCCGTAGTGGAGGGCTCCGGAAATTTAGACCACCTGGGGTCCTTTAACGTGCACCCAAATCGTAGTACACGGGCCTACAACATTTCCGCCTCCATACAAAAGCACTAGAGATGACGTTGTATATGTCGTCAGAAGATGGCAAGAAAGCACGATGAAAAAAAAAAACAAAAATAAACTTGAAACGGCTTGCGCAGATGGTCCTTTGCATTGCACAATGCGCACCCATTCAGGCGCATTGTAGCAGACATCGATAAACGAAAACCCACAGCACACCTCCTTGTGGCCAGTCTCCGTCGGCAACTTGCATCTGAATGGCCACATTATTTTTTGCTTCTCCGTAAGCTTTACTAAACTCTGTTACATGCGAAATGATCGTTGCATCCCAACAGTTAGGCACATACCTATACAAACAAAGTCCTAAAAAACGGTTTCAATGACTCTAGCCATTGTTGGCCGTAAAGCACCGCTCTTTCGGCGCGCAGCGTTCAGGTTTGCGTTCATGAAGAAAACAACGACTGCATTCATTGTGATCCCTGGAGTGCCTTTCGTTCGTTTCATTGTTTACATAATTTCCTCCTATTTTCTTGTCCTCATTGCTGTAGGCATGCTTCCACTTTGTTATTTGTTCCTTTATCTTACAATAACGCCTCCCGTTACCGGAACTCTTTTATTCCCCTAACGTAATTATGGTCATGGTTACTGCTATTCTTTTTTCTGTAACTTCTTCACTATCGTATTGCACACAATCAGATTGAGTCTCCTAAGCACGCACCACTGCTTGTTATGACTAGTGTTAGTGAGCTTGCACTAAATAGTTTATTACGTGTGGATGTAAGTTCGCCCTCGTATCATCCAGCTGTATGTGTCAGAATCACTATGACAAGACTCAAACATCTGGGAACGAAACATGACAGCATTAAGAGACTAGCTTATTCTCGCCCGGTTTGTTTCAAGCTTGTTTCCGTATAGCGCCACTTGAAATGGCTGCGTTTGGCAGAAACAACACACTCGATCAGGAAAATGAAAGGCACCACGCGTAAAGAGAGAGAGAGAGAGATGAACATGCAAGGAAAGGCAGGGAGGTTAACCAGACGCACATCCGGTTTGCTACCCTGCACTAGGGAAAGGATGAATGGGAGAAAAGAGGTTGCTGAGAGATAAGAAGGTACACATAATCACGAGCACACTCGAGGGAGCACACACCGTCTACAGGCTGTCACTCAGGTTTGTTGTCTTCAAATAAAGTAGGAGTGCTTTAGTCGCTTGCTGAGCAATTGAGGCAGACGCCCAAGGTCCCAGAATCTTTTGCACACAGAATGGTCTAGAGTCAAGTTTATTCAAAACCATCCGGATCTGGCATCGCTGCGTGTCGTAGAAAGCGGAGCTGCACAGAACGTGTTCAATGGTCTCTTCAGCTCTGCAGGAGTCGCATGTAGAGGTGTTTGCCATACTAATGCAAAAGGAGTACACCTTTTTGAATGCAACACCCAACCAAAGGCGGCATAACAGTGTCGCATCGGAGCGGGAAAGTTGTGATGGTAGCTGTATCTTGAGCGAAGGATCCCGTTCATATAAATGATACCTTTGGAAGCTGGTAGACGACCAGGACGTGCTGTAAGATCTCGAGCCAGAAAGTAATGTTGTCTTGCTGCATCTGTCCTTGATAGAGGAATCGGGACCACACGGGTTCCTTCATAGGCTGAGTGGGCTGCATCATCAGCTAATTGATTTCCGGTAATACCGATATATCCAGGCAGCCATTGATATATAATATTATGCCCTCGTGCTAGAGCTTCATGATGGCAATGTCTTATTTCATGATTCCGCTTACGCATGGCACGCTGCAAACTCTGAAGCGCTGCCTTCGAATCACAGAATATGACCAATTTTTCTGGACGCTCTTGAACGAGATATTGTAAAGCGGCTCTTATAGCAGCAAGCTCTGATGCCGTAGACGTAGTCATATGCGACAAGTTAAATTTGATTGTCATTGCTGCAGCCGGAATTACAGCGGCACCTGATGAGCTGCTGGACGAGACGGACCCATCAGTGTATATCTGCGTTTGGTCCAAGTACAACTCATATAGTAATAGCAGTGTTGCTTGCTTCAATGCTACCCTGGAGTGATTGCTTTTTGTTTGATACCCGGAATTTCCAGACGTACTTGCGGCTGGTCGAGACACCACAAAGGACATTCAATTCTCGAAGCTGGCGTATATCATGATGGAATGCTGTTTAGGTGCTTGGCTATGACGTCTGAAAGCGTAGCACGTGGTCTTTCGGAGGGTAGAAAGGCCAAGTGGCTGTATGGGACACGGCTGGCATGTCGAATGTGTGCTCTGAGGCAATCCATAGCTCTATATGTCCTGCCCGGATGGTCTTTGGCAAGCACGATTGGGGCAAAAGTAGAAGCGCATCGGGGCAGTCCTAGGTAGATATGCCGAACCTGACCCTGCAAACTCTTCAATGAATTAGTATTATATTTGCAAGTGTTAGTCAGTACCAGCAAGCTGTAGCACAATAGACCCAGAAATAGGGCCCTATACAACTGTACCATGGAGGCCACAGAAGTTCACCATGCTTTCCTGCACATGAATTTTGTTATATGCACAATAGATAGCAGTCTCTTCTTCAAGTAGGCACAATGCGGGCTCTACGAAAGACTTCTGCCAATCAATATGCCCAGGAAACGATGCGTCCATGCATATTTGACACTCTACCCATTGATGTAAACAGGGTATGGCGTCGTTTGTTTGCGTGTAAACGAAATCAACGCGCACTCTACAGTTGATATAGTCAGGCCTTGTTTCTGAAGGTAGACTGTTGTGAGAGTTGCTGCCCACTGTATTCGTGCACGCATCTGAGGGCGAGTAACTGCAGCACTCCAGAGGCAAATATCATCGGCGTATATGGATAGGCACACCAACTTTGGTGGAACCTCCGCCAGACCTACGAGGGCAACATTGAACAAGGTGGGGCTTAAAACACCTCCCTGAGGTACTTCGCAGTAGGTGTAATGTTCAGTAGTTTTACCCTCATCTGTTTGCACAAAAAAGAACCCTGCCAGTTATATAATTTTTTATCCATTGAAACATTCATCCACAAATGCCCATAACTGCGAGAGAAGTGAGGATGGCATCGTAAGCTACATTATTATATCAAACCTTCACGTCAAGAAAGAGGGCCACTGATACATGCTTGTGATTTTTTTCTTGCTGAACAAATGGCGATAAATCAAGGACACAGTCGATGAAGAAGCGTCCCCGACGGAAGCCTTCCACGCAGGAAGGGTAGTTGGTGTATCGTTCGAAGTACCACTATCCTGGTTCAATGTACCAGTATTCATTTTCAGCTAAAGGGTGATAATCCAGTCTATATAGGGCACCATAGAGTTCTTGTTTTCTCGGATTAGCTGTGTTCTGCACCTTTGAGGTGATGTATAAAGCTCTGGAGTAAATAAGCATAAAAACTCTTTACAGTCAAGGAGCAAACTTAGATTTTTAGGAGCTGTTACTGAAGTAAAATGTAGTATGTTTTTGCGCGAGAGCACAGTAAGCACAACAATGCAATTAAGTATAATTTTTTTCGATATATGAGTTACCATGTGTACTAGATTACTTTTTTTGCGAGTACCACATTTCTACACATTTATTAGGAAAGGCCGGTTGAGTAATAACTCTACCATATATAACAATATGTCAATTATAAAAATGTCACGATTTGAGTTCCTGCTCATACGTCGAGAATAGAAAGAGAAGACCATGTAATACGATACGCTTATGACCACATATCGGATAAAGTCATCTCACTTTAGCCTTCTGGGCAGCGTTTTGAAAGCTTAGCGTTTCGTACATGGCACGTAGCTTTCTTGAACGCTGCCGGGATGGGGTACAAAGACCGCATGCGTGTGTTCCCACCTGAAGAATTTTTCCACTGTGCAATGAGAGACGGGGTACTGCAAGTTGGCGTAGGGTTCAACGTATTGGAGCAGTGAGAGGGGTGTTGCGCCTTTGGGTAGCGTGGTGCGGACTCGGGCCATCCGAGTCCCCGGAGAGGACGAGTAGAGAAGCCGGAGAAGGAGAAAAAATGTTTATATACAGTATTTACATGGTAGCGTGGTACAACATGAAAAGAGAATCACCCACGAGCGCCTCTGCGCTAGCGTTTTTATACATCGTCCGCCTTCCCAAGATCCCTTGCAAGGAAAATTATGCGCAGGATACTCCAATGAGATCGTCGTCTTCCTCTCCGTCCCCGAAGAGGGAAAGCCAAACACCGCCTCCCTCTGAACCTAGGAAAGGGGCAAGGCATGCCCAGTTCGCTGTTTGGTGAGGGAGACCCCACGCGCCAGCGTGGCACCACAGTGAGATGACGTGGAATCCCATGCGCAAAGTCGCTCCTTGATGCCGCCAGGTTGACTCAAGCAATGCAGAATACCCCGTACAGCTGCTGGGTCGACGCTGCTTCGGAGTGTTGCTCTCGGCTGCTGACAAAAGCTTGGCCAACGACTTTTGTGTCAAGAGGAGCCGGCGACGTGGTTTTTCCCGATTGTCCGCGTCCGTCGCCGTCCCGGTGCAGGGTTGACTCATCAACAGCTGCCAGGTGCCAGCAGGCCGCGAAGACCACGTGGAACTTGGGCGAGGCACAACAGCACCCCCGCCGCCAGATGATACATCGGGAGGTCGAGTTGTTCCATGCAGCTCGGCCGGATCGATGTCGGCGACGTTCCGGCAAGGCTCTTGCTTTCTCGAAGGGCCTGGTCAAACTGGAATGCTCCAAGAGCTGGCCTCTGCGCACCGCTTCGGTGAAAAGTGGGTGACAAGCTCCAAGAAACGACCTTTGTCAGCCACACACAATGCGACAAGCACCGCGTGCACGCCACTCTCATCGCCAGGCCTCAGATTTTACAAAGCAAACATCTTATCTTAATAACTTAAGCTCAAGGAAACAATGTGCATACCAATCGGGACAAGTGTCCAGTAACTCTTTCATACGTAATTCCATTTGGAATCGAGATAACATTATAATCAAGCTAAACAAGCAAACTGTAGAGCTCGGGACAACGAGGGAGTCAGTGAAAATTTCTCTACGCCCTCACTGTAACACATTGGAATAAAAAAAAAAGTACACATAAACTAGGTAAAGGTAAACAAAAAATCAAACAAACCTTCCGCGTCTTTTGACGAGTCAAAACGCTCGACTTAGGGCGTCTGCATTTGTATGAAGGCCACCTTCTCTTGTAGCGCACCTCGAAATTGTGCTGCTGCAGTGCTATGCTCCATCTGAGCAAACGACCATTCTTAGGTGACATTTGGTGTAACCAGGTTAGTGGAGAGTGATCAGTTTCTATAATAAACTTAGAGCCAGCAACATAGCAGCCTAGTTTTTGTACGGCCCAAACAATGCAAGCACATTCTTTTTCCGAAGTGCTATAAGCCTCTTCCCTGCTGCTCAATTTGCGACTCAAATACAAAACCGGCCGCTCCTCTCCACTCTGGTCCGTCTGACATAGCACTGCTCCTAAACCGCGTTCGCTTGCATCACACTGAATAGTGAAAGGTTTTGCAAAATCCGGTGCCCTCAAGACGGGTTTCTCACTCAATGCGTGCTTCAGCTTCTGAAAAGCGTCTTCCTTCTTAGAGTCCCATTGAATGTTCACAGGTTCGGTCTTGCGTAAACTATCTGTCAAAGGGCTGGCAATCTCGGAGTAATTCGGGACGTAATGCTGATAGTAACCTGTGAGGCCGAGGAATGCTCTCATCTCGGTCTTAGTGCTGGGACGACGATAACCGACCACCGCGGCTACCTTGAGTTCGGACGGTCGACGACGCCCATTTCCTACAATGTGCCCTAAATAGCTTACTTCAGCACAGCCCAAATGACATTTCTCTCTCTTTACCGTAAGACCTGCATTGTTGATCCGTTCCAAAACCATCCGAAGGTGTTCAACATGGTCTTCCCATTTGTCCGAAAATATCGCCACATCGTCTAGGTAAGGCAGCGCAAATTTCTCGAGCCCGTGGAGAACCTTATCCATCAGGCGGCTGAAACAATACGGCGCGTTCTTGAGCCCAAAGCTCATCATCAAAGGACGAAAAGTGCCCAGGGGTGAGATAAAAGCAGCGTATCGACTCGCGCGCTCTGTCAAAGGGACCTGCCAATACCCCCTAACAAGGTCTAACGTAGAAATGTATTTCGCCTTAGACACTGTCTCTACCCTCTCTTCAATGTTAGGAATAGGGTAAGTCTGGTCGACTGTTACAGAGTTCAAGCGGCGATAGTCCACGCATGGCCTTGGATCACGGCCCAGAATCTCAACCAAAATCAAAGGCGAGGTGAAATCACTGTCTGCTTCGATGATAACACCTAGGTCGATCATGCGGCGAATTTCGGCCTCTAGTATCTCTCTCTGTCTAGGTGACACCCGATACGGCTTACAGCTGATCGGCTTGTTAACCGTCAGCTCAATGTCGTGCTTAATCACATCCGTTTTGCCTGGCTTCTCGGAGAAAACGGTAGCGAATTCCTGTACTAAAAGCTCTAAATCTTCCTTTTGAGCCTTACTTAGGGTGTTCCCTGTGTCTACCCTATCTGACAATGTGCTGCTGACCGTGCCATCGGAAAGACAAAGGATTTCCGCGCCCTCATCCTCAGGAACATTGAGTGCAAGGTTACTACTGCTTTTCGTCGCATGTAGGGTTTCATTAGGTTACTGTGATACACTTTGGGGCATTTCCGGCCCCACTTTACCTCGTAGTTGGTGTCTGAAAGCACTGACATCACTGTCGCTGGTCCCTCCCATTGTACGTCCAGCTTGTTTTTTCTTGAAGGGCACAACAGCATCACCTCATCGCCCACTCTAAAGACTCGCTTTCGAGCTGACTTATCGTAACGGGCCTTGGAAAGCGCCTGTGCTGCGCGCATGTTGCTCTCCACCACTTCGCGTGTAGTCCCCAGTCGCCCCAATAAATCCAGTACATAGGAAACCACATTAGGGTCCTCCCCATATCCAGTCCATGACTCTCGTATCAAGTGCAGCGGACCTCTCAAGTTCCTGCCGTAGACAAGTTCAGCCGGGCTAAAACCCGTACTCTCGTGTGGGGCCGACCTCAGAGAAAACATCGCAGCTGGTATACACCCCTCCCAGTCACTTTTATGCTCAAAGCACAAAGCTCGCAAAACGCGTTTCATGACCGAGTGCATGCGTTCCACAGGGTTCGACTGTGGATGGTGAATAGAGCTATGCGCTATTTTTATCCCGCAGCGTTCTAGGAATGTAGTCGTAAGGCAGCTTGTGAACACACTTCCGTTGTCACACTGTATCTCCGAGGGAAAACCCACCCGAGAAAAAATAGACAACAATGCGTCCACCACGCATACTGAACTCAACTCTTTCAGTGCGATTGCCTCCGGGAACTTGGTGGCAACGCACAGCGCGGTCAGGACGTACCGATATCCTGATTTAGATGGAGGCAGAGGCCCCACGATGTCAATCACGAGCCGACGGAAGGGTTCTGTGATTATTGGCACTAGTTTCATTGGTGCCTTCCATTTGTCTGTTGATTTTCCTATCCGCTGACAAGTGTCGCATTCACGGACAAACATCTCTACATCCTTCCAGCACCCGGGCCAGTAGAACTCCTGAGCCAGCTTAGCTTTCGTTTTCTTTATACCTAAGTGGCCCGCCCATGCGTTGCTGTGGGCCAGGTCGAGAATGTTCCGCCGGTATTTTAGTGGAACTACCACTTGGTTGTAGACCCGCCCTTTAGCGTTCTCATACCTGCGATGCAACACCTCGTTTTGGGTGTAGAACGAAACGTTCTTCCTAGAGTTACCTTCCTTATGTATGGCATCTAGCAGCATAGAGAGTGCGAGATCCGCCTTTTGATCGACCACTAGCGTTGCACGGTCGGTTCTGGCTAGCTGACACCAACTAGTGGACGCGGGTGTTAACACCGAGCCTGTCACCAAGTCCTCGTTTTCGGGCGTTAGAGATATTTCCTCGCTGTTGTCGACCATAGCCCCAGTTTCCGTCTCGACAACTCGCATGGCAGACTCATTTTCCGTCGCAACTACCTCAGGTTTTCCTACACTGCCCCCGGACGTCTGCTCCCCAGAGGGTGAGCTGCTCAGCTGTTGCGTCAGCTCGCGCGCCTTCGAACGGGTAAGGGCCATGCAAGCTATTTCGGTGGCAAATGATTTTCCACGTGTTTTTAACATTTCCTCAGACTTATTTGAAAATAGGTAAGGGAAGTGCTCCGGAAGGTTGGCTGAAATTGCTGCTTCCGTACACAATTGGCCGAAAGGGCCCTCGATTACAACCCTCGCTATCGGTAGGCAGACGCTTTGTTTTTCTGCCACTTGCCGAATCCAGGCACACTCTCCTATATAGTCTTCGGAAGATACGCAACTTGGATGCGCTACATCCATTGTGGCCGCCGAGTCCCTCAATACCCTACACATTCGGGCCGTTCACTGAGAGTGTCCTCATGTAAGGCTTCAACAGCTTTAAGCTATCCTCTGACTCCTGAATTGTGGCAAATGCCATGTGCTTCTTACAGCTCCTGGCCATGTGGCCCTTTTCTCCGCAGCTGTAGCAAACAACTGGCTTCCGCGCTTCTAACGCATGCGCTATGTCACCAGGCGCCTTTGAACCTGATGAAGGTGCCGCCTTAGTCCCCTCACTGTCCTTTCCCTGCTGACTGTCTAATAACTTGGAATTCTCGGGTTTCCAGTTATTTCTTGCAAACCTCTTGCGTCCCTGGTTTCCCGACCAGCTTTCTACCTTTTCACTTTTTTCCGAAGTTCGTGGTGTACTGCGGAGACTACGGCGTGAGCAGTAATCTTCGGCGAGTTCTGCTGCCCTGTTCATGTCTACGTCTTTCATCCTATCCTGCACCCAAAGCCTTACCTCCTCGGGAATTCCCCGGTAAAACTGCTCAAGTACCATCAACTCAATGACCTTGTCAGGGTTGCCATAGACTTGCGCGCTTTTGAGCCACTCTTCAAAGTTGGCTCTAATTTGGTAGGCATAGTCTGAATGAGATTCGTTGCCCCTCTTAGAGTGCCTGAACCGCAGGCGGAAAGCCTCTGTCGATAGGCGATATTTTCGTAGCAATGCAGCCTTTACCCTGTCATACACCTCGGAGTCCTCTTTATTCATTCTTGCGATAACATCGGATACTTCGCCTGGTAGTACGCATATCAGTTTTTGTGGCCAAGTCTCCCTACTAACCCTGCATTTTCGCATGCTCGCTCAAAATGCACGAGGTATAATGCAATGTCGTCACCCGCCTTGAAGGTGTGGATTAGATCCTTTATCTTTGATTCTCCACCCCCTGAATTTCGATTTCCCACGGACATACGAAGCTCAAGTTCTTTCAGACGGATTTCATGTTCTTTATTCTCGCGATCCCTCCTTATTTCCTCCTCTCTCTGTTCACGGGCTAAGCGCTCACGCTCCTCTTTCTTTGCCAAAATGGTTTCTCTGGCCTCAATGGCCTCTTCTAAACTCACTTCCTCTTTTCCCAAGTGCTCCAAAATTTGTTGTTTTCTTTTAACCGAGCCGACCGAAATATTCAGCTCCTGACAAATTTCGAGGAGTTCTTGGACCTTAAACTTCTCCATCTTAGATATGCACACCGTTTCTCTTCTAAGGTAATTTTGCCCACGAGCCACCCAATTCTTGGTCTGTGAATCAAAATTTACCAAAATCACCCTACCACGTTACCGACCATCTGCGCTAACGAGTCTGGCGAAAAGAAGAGCAAACACGCGGCACTCACCACTTCGATGCAGCCGACGCAGGCGAATCCCATAAGCTGCCAGCCACTGTTGCGCCTTTGGGTAGCGTGGTGCGGACTCGGGCCATCCGAGTCCCCGGAGAGGACGAGTAGAGAAGCCGGAGAAGGAGAAAAAATGTTTATATACAGTATTTACATGGTAGCGTGGTACAACATGAAAAGAGAATCACCCACGAGCGCCTCTGCGCTAGCGTTTTTATACATCGTCCGCCTTCCCAAGATCCCTTGCAAGGAAAATTATGCGCAGGATACTCCAATGAGATCGTCGTCTTCCTCTCCGTCCCCGAAGAGGGAAAGCCAAACACCGCCTCCCTCTGAACCTAGGAAAGGGGCAAGGCATGCCCAGTTCGCTGTTTGGTGAGGGAGACCCCACGCGCCAGCGTGGCACCACAGTGAGATGACGTGGAATCCCATGCGCAAAGTCGCTCCTTGATGCCGCCAGGTTGACTCAAGCAATGCAGAATACCCCGTACAGCTGCTGGGTCGACGCTGCTTCGGAGTGTTGCTCTCGGCTGCTGACAAAAGCTTGGCCAACGACTTTTGTGTCAAGAGGAGCCGGCGACGTGGTTTTTCCCGATTGTCCGCGTCCGTCGCCGTCCCGGTGCAGGGTTGACTCATCAACAGCTGCCAGGTGCCAGCAGGCCGCGAAGACCACGTGGAACTTGGGCGAGGCACAACAGGGGGTAAGCCTCGTTACCTGTGGCATGGAGAGAGTGAAAGGGGGGGGGGGGGACGAAGTTAAACGATGTTTGCATACTGGTTCGAGAACACACGTGGAAGCAGTGGCAGCAGCTGGACACAAAGCGAAGAAGCGAAAAGCTGTGTTGCTGGACATGAAGCAAGGAAAGACCCTCAGCATGGCTTCGCAGCGAACGCTCTTGCCAAGAAGTGGAGGCTTGCGTTCCAGTCGATAATCTTGAAAACGGGGTGTGCAGTAATTACGAAGGTTCCAGCCAGTGGCCATGCCGTCTCAGTGAAAAGGGTCAGGGCTCCTTTCTTGATCGACTTTCAAGAAGTGCTCAATCGAATATTCCTCACCATCCGTGCACAGAATATGCACGTAGGTAAACCAGTAATGATGGCAAAGGAGAAGAAATTCGCATTTCTTGATCGAAAAGGAAACTTATATTTTTAAGAGTCCAGATTTCATGATAGGACATCACAAAGTGTTTAGAGTATGCCGCGAATGACGAGGAAAGCAAGTGTGTGTATAAAAGAGTTCCTAAGCGTACGTAGTGTTATACTGTTGTGCCAAGAGATAATCGGTGAGACGATTACTGAGAATTTATCCTCGCTACAGAACGAAGGGTTGTGCGATGGTGGGGACGGCAACACCACTGGTGAGGGCGAAATTGACACTGACCCATCTTCTGCACAGATGAACTCGCAAAGTTCCTTGTCTATTAATGGTTCACTCACGGATTTCATGCGCTCGAAAGGTTGTACGCCAGCTTACACGCAGCTGCTGTATGCGACGCACACAGAAGTAGTGAACCTGCAACAGCGCAAGCAAGTACGCATCCAAAAATACTCAAGCACACCAAGCACATCAGGCATCCATCAAACGTGCCAAAAAACATGCTGTTTCTCAGAACTCACATTCAAGAAGTTTCTCGTTTTCAGTGGCAATGAAAAACTTGAGCCAAAATAATTGAATATACGTTTGGCACCCGATTTCCATGCAAACGAACAAGCACTTTTATATAATAACGCTGTTTTGTTTTCGAATGTTTGATACCAATTATTGGGGACTGCACTCTTTCACACAGTAGCATCTCTTGAAGTTGGCAGATGTTGGAGTAAACACACATTGTCCTTCAGGTACTGGGCTGGTTAAATGTTCCAGGCCACTATCCTACGTATTCATAAGGCAGCGTGCCCTGGAAACTTTTGACCCCCGCCCTCCCCGTACGTATTGAAAACAGGTGCAATTGAAGGACACAAAAAAAGCTGATGACGTATTACCAGTAAAGACAGTATGAATGTCTCGTCAACACTTTTTATATAAAACAAAAAATATCAGCGGCCGTTATTTACTGGTGACAGTACCTGTAACCACAGGCCGAGGATAAGAGCTTGCTGATGAACTTATCTGAAGTTATTGACGAGAAGCTAGAGCGTGTATTGAACAAGGTTCCACACAGTCAGCTTTTCGGGAATTTGTGGAAGTTTTCTCGAACCGCGAACTTCACTCATCACCATCGTTAGTTTGTTTTTATTTTCTTCCATGCATGCCTTTTTATTCCGTCATCACTTCACATGTTCAGTGCAACATCAAAAGGTTGTAGTTCGCTGTTGTGTTCCTGGATTCTTGAACATACTGAATGTGCACAGAGAAACACCAGAAATACCCGTTTCTTTGGACAGCCGAAGAGACCGGTACAGCGATGAGGAGTAGATGTACATGTCGTACTCGAAAGGAAACAGACGTGAGAAAATGAAACTAGGTCCTCCAAGAAACGAGAGTGTGGGAAGAAGAGAAGTGTGGGAGCAGTGCGAATGGAAAGAACGCAAATAAAAAAAAACAAGTGGTGCTTCCCGCTTCGTAGCGCTTGAAGTCTCACTGGTCGCACCTGGCCGTTTCCGCAGCCCTTCTTTGGCAGCTGGCCCCTTTCTTGCGGTCATCGATTTATCGACGTTGCTTTCCGCGATGCGAAAACGGCTGCGAACACTGGTGTTTTCAGGGTGGAAGAGGGTGAAGACATGTGTGAGGCAGAGCTTCAGTGGGTAGAAAATCTGACAGTTCTTTGTCACGACGAGTCTTTTTCTTCTCTTTTGTTAGATTCGTGAGTGAGATAGAGAAGCTCGAAGATAAAACCGGAGAAGAAAGAGCTTAGCAGAACCTTGATAATTCGGCTGCCGTGGAAAGGCGAAGCACTGGTGCTGGGATGTTCCTGTCTAACGTGCCCGACTTGCACGACAGGTTGCCGGGGTAAGCTTTACAAGGGGATTGGGTATAGAAGTCGGGCACCTGCACTCTCATCCGTTGCCACCATAGCTTGTCTATATATCATATCTGTATTGCGGGGACGACGACGAAGTGTCCGGGTATCCAAGCGCTTCTCTTTGTGCTCTCCGATTTTTTTTGTCAGTGAAACTTTCAGTTTTGTGAGCGCTCTGTTTCATTTTAGTGAAATCATCGGTCTTTTGAGGTGCCTCGCCTCTCCGTCTTGCGGTGATGGACATGGAGCATGGCAGAGGCCCGCCTGGTCACAGGTCCTCACACCCGTCAGCCACAAGGCAGCGAGCTGGCTCTCCCAGTGACACTGAGGACACCGATCTCTATTCTATGTCGGAAGACGACACATCCGATGGCAGCTTCATACCTGTCCGGGGTAAGAGGGCAAAGAGAAGGACGGCGAATACAGCAGCATCAGCTCCTGCAAGCACAGCGACTGTGCATTCAAGGCCTGCGCGCTGGCCGCACGTCATCATCTTCATGCCCGAAGATCCATCAAGCAACCTACGGCTCCTGAACAGGCAAGCCCTTTCGGTTGCTCTCGAATGTGCGGTGCCACATCAAATTAAAGACGTACGAGTAAACCCAAGGAAGAACATTCTCGCCATAGACGTGCACGATGTGAGTGCGCTAGGACAGCTGCAGCAAATGACTGAGCTAGGTGGCATTAAAATGAGCCCCTTTATCCCGATGGATGACAAATCAATTGCCGGTGTAATTTATGACATCGACACTGCCATTCTTAATGCTGACTTGTCTACCCTCATCAAGCCTGCAAACGAGGGAACTGTCATTACGCAAGTGCGGCGCCTTGGAAATACGCGCTGCGTAAAAGTGTTTTTCAAGGGAGATTGCATACCGTCCCACGTTAAAGTTGGACATTTTCGACATCCGGTTCGACCATTCATTCATCCCAAAGCCACTTCAATGTCATCAGTGCTTCAGGCTAGGACACGTCAAGGGCGTATGCCCCAACTTACGACTGTGTCCCCGCTGCGCTGAATCTCATGCTGAAGACGCCTGTCGGGCGACTACTCTGAAGTGCGCCAACTGCAGTGGTCCTCATGCTGCCTCGTCGAAAGACTGCCCTCGAATCCAAAAGGAGCGCGCGGTTCTCAGACAAATGGCCCGAGACAACTCAACACAAAGGGAGGCAGCCGAAGTAGTCCGGCGTCGGCGTCGACGTCGGCATCATCGAAAGTCTTCAAAGAAGGCACATTCCCGAGACGCTCCTTCCCACTCTGTAGCGGTTCGTCCAGTAGCGCCGCGAAAGGGCCCACCACTTCTACGAAAGAAACAGAGAAGCCTCCTTCTCTGGAGGAATGGCCCACGCTCCCGACGCGCTCTTCTGCCAAGGAACCTGTGCAGGTTGTGGCCATACAAGAGCCGTCTCCAACCATGGAAGATATGCCTAAAACTGATCAAGTGATCTCGGTGCTGCGTTCCCTTATAGAAGCCATCCGAGCCATATTAGTCGACATGAAGACACCATCTGCTCGAAGCGCACTTGGACTATTGGACGCCCTAAGCCCAGTGCTTGAATCTCTCAACTAGGAAGATGGCTACTCACACCTCAACATTTCTTAAAGAAGTCAAGGCTGCATCCATCATCCAATGGAACGCCAGAGGACTAAAATCACGCCTTTCAGATTTTCGTCAGTTTGTGTTTACCAACGTGTTTCCAATTATCGTCATTTGTGAACCCAATTTGTCGAAACCAATAAGACTATCGGGGTACGAAGCTGTCATGTCTTCAACGAACGGTGCGTGCAGCAAAATCATCGTCTTTGTTCGTCGTGAACTGACGTATGTTGTGCAACCAATTGCACCTCACGATGGCAATCAGTATGTCTGCATCACTGTGAAAAAGAACCAACTCATGTTTACTCTCATAGGCGTTTATATATCACCGTCAAGTAATCTCGATTCCAGGAGATTAGCGGATATTTTGAGAGTGTGTCCTGCACCATGGGTCCTCATAGGTGATTTC
Organism: Rhipicephalus annulatus; assembly: GCA_013436015.1. Lineage (NCBI taxonomy): Eukaryota > Metazoa > Arthropoda > Arachnida > Ixodida > Ixodidae > Rhipicephalus > Rhipicephalus annulatus. The sequence goes on from WOVY01000505.1 coordinate 148,155, forward strand.
AATGCGCACAATCACGCATGGGGAAGTACGCGGACAAATGCAAGAGGACGCAGGTTAGCAAACATCGCCTACAACTATGGCCTTACTCTCCTGAACGATGGCAGCCCCACTTTTCTTCGAGGGGTGACATACGGCAGCTGTCTCGACCTTGCTTTTGTCTCCAACTCCCTCGCGAGATACGTCAAGTGGTTTCCAGATGTTGAGACATGAGGAAGTGATCACATTCCAATCTACCTTAACATCAAAGGCTTGTCTAGTTATGGTCCACGGACGACCATTCGAGCAGTCCAATGGACCAACTTCAAATCTGACATGCAAGATGCTTGCAGCGATGGCCTACGATCTGGGTTAGAGGAAACAATTAAGAGCACAATGCAAAACGCCACTCGCACGGTGACGATATCTTCCACACGAAACGACTTTGATATAGAGTTGGAGCGACTCCGAGCACTGCGACGTCGGGCGGAGCGTCGGTATCGGCGTACAAAATCAATTCACGATCTTAGGGCAGCCAGGAGGATGCAAAAGAAGATTCGGCGTCGCATGGATAGAGTAGCGTCGGAACGATGGACAACGTTTTGCCAGTCACTAGACCCTCGCAAGCCACTCTCACACATTTGGAAAACGGTGCAAGGTCTGCGTCACCCTACGGAACAGCGCTCTCCATTCAAAGCGCTTGCGCTATTTCAAAGGAGGCCAGACATCGATGTCGCAGAAGATTTCTGTGCGCAGATCGCCAACCAAGTCACTCGCCCAGATTCTCCAGTGAGAGGTGACGTCCCCCGTTCCCGTGACTACCACATGGACCTCCTTTTTACAATGGAGGAGCTCGAGGTGGCACTAGCTCTCTGCAGGCGTTCAACTTCTCCGGGCCCAGATGGTATTCCGTACCGAGCCTTGTGCAACCTTGGGGAAGGTGCAAGGAGAGAACTGTTGAGCCTCTACAACATCTCGTGGCAGGATGGCAATGTTCCTGATGACTGGAAAGTAAGCCGCTTGTTACCCATCTTGAAGCAGGGCAAATCCCCACTCGAACTAACCTCATACCGCACAATAGCGCTGGCCAGCTGCGTAGGGAAGATAATGGAACGGATGATACTAGGCCGCCTGGAGTGGTATCTTGAATACTACAAGATTTATCCGAATTCAATGGCTGGTTTCCGACGCGACCGCTCTTCTATTGACAATGTCGTTGATCTAGTTTCGTACGTTCAGCACGAAAGATCCCGTAAGCGACTATCTGCAGCTTTGTTTCTAGATGTGAAAGGCGCTTATGATAATGTACTACATGAAGCCATTTTGGGTGCTCTTGCGGTGGTTGGCCTTGGTGGTCGAGTCTTTCGGTGGATTTCGAGTTACCTGGCTGCAAGATCATTCTTTGTGTTAACAGAAGATGGCCCAACTACGCGACGCTATACTTCCAGGGGTGTTCCTCAAGGCGGAGTTCTTAGCCCGACGCTATTCAATCTTGCACTAATTGGCCTTGCTGAATACTTGCCAAGCACCATTAAAATATCAATATACGCAGACGACATCTGTGTCTGGACATCGGCAGTCACACGTCCTCAGATACGTTCCCAGCTTCAAAAAGCAGCAACTACGATTGCCAACTACTTGTTCAAACAAGGTCTCAGCATATCACCAGAAAAATGCGCGCTAATGGCTTTCACTCGCAAAGCAATGACCCCTTATGTCATCTCAATCTGCGGGCGACCGATTTCTTACGCCAAAACCCACCGGTTTCTGGGCATCATTATTGATAGGGACCTCTGTTGGAGTCCGCATGTGACCTATATGAAGAAGCACCTGACCACTGTTTCTCAACTGTTCAAGTTCCTGGCATGAAAGATGTGGGGGATGTCAGTAGACGCAATGATGGAGCTCTACAGGGCCCTGTTTCTCGGTTTCCTCAGATATAGCTTGCCTGTGCTTAGCAATATCCGCAAGACCAATGTTCGTGTTTTACAGGCCGTACAAGCTCAAGCGCTGAGAGTGTGCCTCGGTCTGCCCAGATGTACGTCAACAGAAGCAACAATTGCAATTGCTGGTGACTATCCGATACAAACTCACATTGTTGTAGAAGTCCTGAGAACGCACATCCGACACTTCGCACGTGCCCCCGGCCATCACCTTGCACTGTTGCCTTCAGAGAGGCGCCAAGCATCGTTCGCCAAAATTATCGTGAAATACAACGATAAACTTCCCTCGGGCTTCACTCATGCATCTAAACCATCCATACCACCTTGGTGTCTTATTCGACCCACAGTGCATCTTAGTGTACCAGGGATCCGGAGGAAATCTGAGTTTTCGTCACCCGTGCTGAAACAACTGTCTCTTCTTCTTTTGCACGAGAAATATTCAGACAGCATACATGTATACACCGATGGTTCCACGAACCACCAGTGTTCGTCAGGGGCAGTAGTTATCCCAGCAAGAGGTGTTACCCTTAGCTTTAGGACTGACCACTCCACGGCATCTACAGCAGCGGAACTAGCTGCTTTGCGCGCTGCACTTTGTGTGATCAATCGGGAACCACCGCAACAATGGTCGATTTTCAGCGACTCAAGGGCTGCCCTACAATCTGTGCTCTCAGCACTGCGTCGCGGCCCGTACGAACAGCTTGTTTTCGACATTCGATGCCTTCTCCACACTTTACTCGAGAAAGGGCATCATGTGACGCTTCAATGGCTGCCAAGTCATTGCGGCATCATAGGGAACGAACATGCCGATACTGCCGCGCGGGCAGCCCTTGAAGGAACACGAAAAGAAGCCATACCACTTTCGAGGACTGATGCTGCCAGTAATCTTCGACGACTTGCGCGTGAAATCACGTTTTCAATATGGTGCCCACCAAGCATCGATACGAATCGTCAACACCACCTGTCCTATTTGATGGCTCTCCGCATGCCCACTGGACTCGACCGAAGAGAAACCACCCTACTTCATCGCGTATGGCTAGGAGTGGCATTTACAAAATCTTACTCCTTTGTCATAGGAATGGCCGACAACGCTCTCTGCGATGCCTGTCATTGCGAAGAGACGCTACAGCACATCCTGTGTGACTGTCCATTGTATGAAATCCAGAGACAGTCATTGGCGTCTGCTTTTGCGCGCATCGACAACAGCCAAATGTCTGTGGACACTATTCTGTGGAGTGCCCGAGAGAAGACACTGCAACAGAAGGCGACGAAAGCTCTGTTGAAATTCCTACGCGACACCGACTTGAACAAGCGACTGTAACAGCAATGTCACACACCGCGAAAGACAAGACTGGACTATGACTGAGTGTGCGCGCATGTGCTGCCGAATGTGCTGTTTCTATCTTCCGTCTCTGCTCTCTTTCATCTCCCCCATCCCTTCCCCATGCGCAGGGTAGCAAACCGGCTGCCTATAGGCTGGTTAACCTCCTTGCCTTTCTTTTCCCTCTATTTTCCTTATTTCCTTCAGTTTTGTACGGTGCCTCGGCTCAACGTCTTGCGGCCATGGACGCGGGGCCTTCCGGACGACCGCCTGGCCAGCAGTTATCTCGGCTGACCACCGCGAGGAAGAGAGAAACTTCACTCAGTGACAGTGAGGACACAGATCTGCACTCAGCCGCCGCGGAAGACGACTCATCCGACGATGATTTCATTCCTGCCCGGAGCAAGAGAGCGAAGAGGAAGATGGTCAACGCAGCCTCGCCCACCTCTGCGAGTACAGTATCTATGAAGTCAAGGCGTGAACGCTGGCCACACGTCATCATCTTTGTGCGAGGAAGAGTCCTCAGAAAACCTGCGATTGCTGAACAGGCAAGCACTCTCCGCTTTTTTTGGAACGTATGGTACCTAACGAAATCAAGGAAATCAGAGTAAATACGCAAAAAAATGTACTCGCCATAGACGCATTCCACGTGAGTGCGCTTGGACCACTCAAACAAGTGACTGAGCTAGGCGGCATCAAAGTGCGGCCCTTTACAGTGATTGACAACTCATCCATAGCTGGTCTGATATACGACGTGGACATTACGATTCCCGACGCTGAATTGCCTACCCTCATTAAATCGGCCAATGAGGGTACTGTCATCACTGAGGTACACCGCCTTGGGAAGTCACGCTGTGTGAAGCTGGTCTTGAAAAGCGATTGCACACCATCCCATGTCAAAGTCGGACATTTTCGACATCCTGCTCGGCCTTTTGTGCAAAAGCCACTTCAGTGCCACCAGTGCTTCAATTTAGGTCACGTCAAGGGCGTATGCCTGAACTCGCTACGGTGCCCCTGGTGCACAGAGCCCTATTCGGAAGATGCGTGTCAGTCCACATTTCTTAAATGTGGTAACTGTAATGGCTGGCACACTGCCTCACCGAAAGACCGCCCTTGAATTAAGAAGAAGTGCGCGGTGCTTAAGCAAATGGTCACAGACAATTCGACCCACAGGGATGCTGCCGAAACAGTTCGGCGTCGGCAGCGGCATCGGTGCGATCGTTCGACCTCAAAGACTGCGCAAGCTCAAAACGACAGTGCCACCTCTACTGCTGCACCATTAAGTCGAGCCGCAACAGGACCGACAAGCTCATAGAAGACTTCGGAGAGGGTTATCTCTACAGAGCAATGTCCTATTCTTCCAAGTTATCCGCTAACCATAGAACGTCAGCAGACCACGCCCACTCAGGGGTCTTCACCAACCGCTGATGACACAAATAAGAAATAGGGCAAAGTCATAACTATGCTTCGTTCTCTGATGGATGCCATCTGGGAGATCTTCTTGGACATGAGTACAACGTCTGCTCGAAGCGCTCTCAAAGTACTGGACGCCTTAAGCCCAGTACTTGAATCGCTCAAGTAGAAATATGGCTAACTATCACCCTAATTTCCAAGAAGTCAAGGAATAATCCATCATTAAATGCAACTCCAGTGGACTGCGTCTTTTCGAACTTTCGCCAATTACTGTGCGCCATTGTGTTCCAAGTCATCAGCATTTCTGAACCCAACGCGTGTGCGACCTCTCGTTTCTCTCATTTTTTTCATCTTTCAAACTCCCTCATCCCTATCCCCAGTGTAGGGTATACACATACCGGTCGCTCCAGACTGGTTAACATCCCTGCCTTTCCTTTCTCTTCCTCCTCCTCCTTCTCCTCCCTATCTGTATTGCGGGGATGCAGGAAGCAGCGAAACAGCAGCGCATTTCTTCTTCAATTAAGATCAGTGTTGATGAACGTTGAGGTTGTAAACAGACTTCCAAGTAGCACAAAGATGGCTGAAAGAAAAAGTTAGTAGGTTTCACCAAATGTAAAGGCAATGCTACAATAACCCGCCAGTGCTTTCAGATGGCATTATCTAAAACATCGGTTTAATCTTCACACAGATGCTAAGCTTCTCCTGGCTGAACTCAGAACTTCGATTCCATTGTACACGCTTGAAATCACCGTTATATTGTTTTTTCTGTCCACATTCATGTGTCCATCTGTATCGTTATTTTCCTACATCATTATGTCTCTTCTGATCGTAAAGTGTATAATAAAGGCAGATATAAGAGACAAACACGACGCGCACGAGGACACAGTTATGTTGTGTTTTCTCAAGAGTGTCATGCTAATACTCGCGACGAATAAAAATGAGCAACTCATACAGGCAATCGTCGCTCTGAATTTCATTCCTGGTTTCAAAATAACTAGTGACATTTTGTAAAAAATGGCAGCATATTCACGGGGTGATAGGGGGAGAGTGAGCGAAGCATCCGTCCGTCCATTCGTTCTTGCTTCCATCCGTCGATGCGTCCGTATGTGTGTGACCATCCATGCGTCCATCCGCTTATGCGTGCGTGCGTCTGTTCGTGCGTCCACACGTCCATCCGTGCGTCCACCCCTGCGTCCGTCCATGCGTCCATCCGTCCGTGCAGCCATCTATGCGTCCGTCCGTGCATCTGTCTGCGTGTTTGTTCGTCCATCTAGTCAACATTCCAAGTACCATCATCTCGCATCTTTTCATCATATATGCGTCCGTCTGTGCGTCCGTCCGTGCGTCCATCCGCCCGTTCGTGCGTACATCTGTTCGTGCGTCCGCACGTCCATCCCCCTGCGTTTGTTCATGCATCCGCCCTGCATCCATCCATGCATCCATCCGACCATGCATTCATCCGTGCGTCAGTCCATGCATCTGTCTGTGTGTCCCTTCGTCCATCTAATCAACACTCCAAGTACCAACATCTCGCATCTTTTCATCACTTATTCCGCATATAGAAGCACCGCCATCCAGCGGACATTCCAAGGACTAAACGAGAGGTGACATACGCACACTTTCTTACGGCTCACGCTTCGTGTCTACTTCCCACCTTTAACCACCTCGAGTTCATGGTATATACTAGTTCGCTGTATTCATGGCACTGCGGCCCAACGCTCGCTAAACCTTTCTAAAACCAAAGAGTCTACGCCCAGCGAGTACAGCGTAGCAACCCTTCTTTGTCAGATAGTGCTCAATGTACATGCCAATGGCTGCTAATGGGGGATGACAGACAGGAGAATTCGGCTTTCAGTTAACGCGCACGCTGCGAATTTTTCATTGATCAACAATGAACAGCAGAAATCTCCCACCGGCACCACCTTGCAGGTCAAATCGTAAAACATGTAACGTACTACTACGAGGGACGAACGGGTGCTGCTTTAAGGAGCTTCGCCCATAAAATATTGTCGGTAAGTGAATGCTGCTTACGCTTCTACTATACACAAAAACTCCAAAGCTCTGAGCATATCGCCTGTCGCAAGTTGCGGAGCATGCATGCTATACAAATGACCCTCACAAGAAAAAAAGATCTTCGAATACCAAATCACGCTTGTACAGGAGTATCCATGTATGACATACGCGTGTTTCTGGCAGCTAAAAACGATTCAGGAATGAAAAAGAGGTGTAAATACAAAGTGTGTCTGATCGATTGGCCTGTAAAGAAAAAAACAACCAGACCCCACTTTTCGCGATGACTCGGAGTTCATCTCCTCAAATTCGAAAGTGACCCATAACTACGTCTTCCTGACGCGTGTATTCATTGGAGCAGCTCGGTGACGGTGCCAGGGACAAACTTCAAACGGTTCTCTTCCTGGGTCTCATCGCCATTTCCGAGGCTTGCCGCCTTCTTTAATGTCGTATCGTCTTGAGATTCTTGCTGTGCCCTACTTTTCCGTGACTCGCTTCTCAAAACTCCCACATTTCTCGCTGCCAACGATGTATTTTATTTTCGGGAGAAAATCACGCGGCCCTCTTCTCGCCGCTCGCCACTGTGACCGTATACAGATGACCCTGCGACGAGAATTCTAGTCACGTCCAAGTCGGCTGGTGTCACAAGCGAGAGTGGCCTTTCTTCTCTTCTTCTTTTCGGGGCAATTCTATCTCTGATGGCCTCCAACTTGTTTCAAACAAAGTGAGATGAATAAGCGAAAGTTCTTACATCACACCATGTGCTTAAGCGAAAAGTTCTTTTATCCCCCTTACCCCTTTCCCCAGTGCAGGGTAGCCAGCCGGTCTGAGAATTAGCTAACTTCCCTGTCCTTCCTCTTTCATTCCTCCTCCTCCTCCTCCCTCGTCAACGCGACCAACATGATTACTTCAATAGCTCATTGCTGGCCGTAGGATTTGTGTAATCTGAAGACATAGTAGGGCAACACGACATAATTTGTGCTTCATTGTGGCCTCACAAACCTTGCGTATTGATGTACGGAATAAACAGAAAAAGGTACAGCATTGCTCATACTGTCAGGAAAGATGTCGAGGAGGGCGACGACACTGTGCGTGCTTCTGGAGGCTATACAAATTATGAATTAAGCACGGAAACAAACAAACAAAGATACCGAAGATTAGAACGACGCTACGCTGATGCTCGTACCCATTAGTGAGCTTTTATTTTCTGTGCTTGCTTTCAGACTTCATTGAACAGCAAGCCTCTTTTCACATTTTGCAAAAATATTCTTTTGTATTCGTTCATAAGAAAATTGATAAATTAAAATATTGCAAGTTCATGTTGCACGTTAAAGAACTCCAGGTGGTCGAAATTTTCGGAACCCTCCACTACGGCGTCTCTCATAATCATGCGGTGGATTTGGGACGTTAAACCCCACATATCACTCAATCAAGTTCACATTGAAGTTTCGTCAATTCATGTTGAAGTTTCTGCCGATAGCGTCTAACACGGGCGTTGCCGAAGCACATAGATAGAGAGCCGGAATGAGTAGAAATAGGTATAATGTGTCGGAGTGTGTAGAATTCATAAAGTGGAAATATATGAACGCCCAAGGTAGAAAGAAGGAAGCACTTGACAGAACTTTCTTGTGTAAAATTCACGCTTGCGCTCATCTTTAAACCAGTACATGAAGCAATCAATAGTCGGTGTTTTGTTTTTCACTCTCTTCTTTCTCCTTTGTTTTTGTGGGAGATGGAGGGGGTTGTAGGAGCTTGAAGAGAGGAATCGCTGGGGAGAGAAACTAGAGTAAAATGAAGGGGGGTAAATGAGCGAGACATTGAGGAGAACTGGTCGGTGAGTGGGTCGACTGCTTGCCCTTTGCGGTGGGCACTGTGTGCTTTGTTTAATACGATAGAGCTCGGTAGTTTTTTTTTTTTCGCAGAACTTTTGGTGTTGGCACCGGCATCGTTGGTTATGAGCGAAAAATGAACGTTGTCGATGACCGAAAAATCAAGAAAGATGCCAATAAAATAAACAAAATCTTCGGCTTGAGTGAAATTCAAACCAAGGCATACGCGCGGAAAGCAGATTTTCTCTCACTAAGCCACTAAATTCCTTGAAACTGTTTCAGAAAAAAAATATATCAATGCTTCGTAATGGGGGGAGCTTCTAATGCAAGTAGGCTACTAATGTGTGGCAGAAGCGTCGAATCGCCCCAAGTGTCAGTACACGCAAGTTACGCACCAAAAGTTCACCAAATATAGAGCGCTCAGGCATGGTTAACCATCGCCATCATCAGCGATCGTATCAACGAAGTGCGCATGTGAGCTTGGCAGTTTACGGGTGTGCAGGGGCCTCTTCCCTTATTCGCAAAATAAAGAATTGTGGCCCCGATGGACAATGCCCAACTCTACACGTAAAGTAGCTATTCTCGGATATTTTGAAAATGGCCAATGTTGCGCGCATGTATACGTTTCTATTCTTGCGACACGGTTGACGCATTCACCGATAATGGAAGTCAGACTAACACGTGACAAGCCTTCTCGGCTGCTGACCCGCAGGGCGCGGGTTCGAATCCCGGCTGCGGCGGCTGCATTTCCGATGGAGGCGGAAATGTTGTAGGCCCGTGTGCTAAGATTTGAGTGCACGTTAAAGAACCCCAGGTGGTCTAAATTTCCGGAGCCCTCCACTACGGCGTCTCTCATAATCATATAGTGGTTTTGGGACGTTAAACCCCACATATCAATCAACACGTGACAAGCCGATGCGCACGGGGCTCAATTACCCTATCACTTTCTACTCTTGAAGGCAACGCTGAAGCGTCGTACATGTTTTCGTCCTTGTTTACATTGTTCATACCCCATATCAGTGACGCTACGATGAAGCTACACAAGCGCTACCGGATTTCGTTTTAAATAAAAGCAGATAATTTTAGTGCACGATGCATAAATAACTCGTCAATGCTTCTACGCTAACTCTGCCACCCCCTTCAAGGATATTTCTAAAGCCTAAAAGACGCTTACGCCATCGCTTCGTTCGTAATACCAAACTATATTTTCCTCTGAGAGAACGTCGATCAATACTTGGTGTATCGATTTTTTGCTGAATTATACTATACTAACGCGTAATCAGGTGCAGCCAAGCCTTCATCATGCTCCGTCGAGACCAACATATGAACGTTCCCGTTCCATCTATTGCGGTGTTGATCCCGGCCACGGCGGCTGCATGTCGACGGAGGCCAACTGGATATACCCTAGATATCAGTGCACGTTAAAGAATACTAGATAGATGAAATTTGCGCAGCCCTCCACTATGGCATGTCTCATAATCTTATCGGCGTTTTGTGATATAAAACCCCCATTATAATATTAACATTCATTGCGCGCTAACGAAACCGGGGTAAAGCGCTAACAATATACTTTCAACAAAGGTGGTTCTGGGACATTTTTATTGAGCGACTCGTAGACTGTAGAGTTCGGGTAAGTTTCATTAAAACATCGCATTTGCAGGCTTCGAGTGCTGTGTATACAGCAGCTGCTCACAAATGGTGTGGACGCACGGAGCGAAATCGATGGCTCACAGAGGTTGGTGGCTAAATGCGTTCTACCGGAAAGCCACAGGCACCAACCATTAGAGCGGAATCGTCGAAATTTTCTAGCTTGCTTTTTAAGTGCGGCGGAGAGGTATGCGATGCAGGAGGCCGACCGTTTAGATTGGAAGATAACAAATAACAATAACAACAAGAGAAGTGTATGTAGTCATTGTAGTTAATAAACATCCACTCAATAGATACGCCCTACTTCTGGGCGCCGAACGAACTCGTCGCAAAGTCGACATGCGAAGAATTCGTCGTATTGAATTTCGTTTTACGAACTTGTAGCTTTCGTGCCATCTGTAGCGATCGATCATGAGTGAATGCATGCCAAACGTCGCTGTTGGAATCTTTTACTAGACGTATGGAAAGTGCTGATGCATGAGCTTAACGTGCTGTGATATCTAAGCTTTTCTTTTTGATTTTTTTTTGCGCGACAGCGTTAATGAGTTCTCTTTGTGGACATTTGTCCGTTGGCGTCATTGGGTGGGAACGAAAAGTCAGTGTTTTTTGTGTTCGAAAATTAGAGATTGACGCGAATAAGTATATAAAAATATCCGCCTCGAGTGGCAATCTAAACCAGGCATTCTTCGTGGCAAGCAGGTGTTCTGCCGCTGAGCTAGGCCACTGCTGGAATGTCTTGCAGCAAAATAGCAAGAAATATCAGCCTGTGCAATCGTATTTAGAGCTTGGTGAATCCTTGATGCAAATAGTATTGATTGTCAGACGCGTATATAAACGCACAATGCATGAAAGCACCTTAGCTGAGCAACCAGTGGAGTGTTTAATGGCCCACGCACTATACACATTGCTCAGGAATACTTGGTCATTATCAGCAAACAGCAACAAAGTGTGCAGGTGCGTTTGCTGCCTAGCGGACGTGTAATGCAAGGTTGACTGATTGATAAGTTAGGTTTAACGTCCCGAAACCAGCATATGATCATGAGAGACGCCGTAGTGAGGGCTGCGGAAATTTCGACCACCGGGGGTTCTTTAACGCGCACCCAAATCTGAGCACACAGACATACAACATTTCTGCCTCCACCGGAAATGCAGCCACCAAAGCCGGGATTCCATCTCGCGACCAGCGGATTCTGCCGTTTCGTAAAAGGAGAATTATGGCGTGATAGGGCCCACCGAACTGTGCTCGAAGTAGACATTTTGAGATAGTGTGAACCTGCCAGTTTTACGCCCACAGAGGTTCCCTTCCCTGCGACATGGTTGAGGTGTCAGCCAATAGCCGAAGTCGCCATAAGGAAGGCGATTTCAACGAGGCCCGATTACGCTATCGCATTTTAACCCCTACAGTGATCGTGTGTACAATTGTACACATAAACATCCGAGGCGCATAGCCCACCGCGTGTTTCTTCAACTGGCTCGAAACTTAGTATAGACATTCGTGCAGGCTTCCTGAGTGCACAACTAGCATTCACTTAACTCTAATTTGCTTTCTATTGACCCTGAGGATTACTTTGCTGGAGATTATCATACACTTGTTTTATTTGCATTGTTCTCAATTTTTCGGTTACGCATAAGAATATGATCTCTCGCTCACAATCAATGACACCAACACCATCACCGATGCCGATACCGGAATTTCTGCGAAACGAGCACTTGCCGAGACAGCAGAGAAAGAAAGAAGTTTCTATTATTCCAAAGCTTACAGCGATCATTTCGACCGTCAATTTGGCTCTGTATAAATCCAAGTACCGCCCACGCAGTGCGCCGGATTCGTTCACGAACCCCCACCTGCCATTTCGTCCTTTAAACGTCCCCGTCATATACCTTCGATTTCGATCTATTCCTGTTTTCGTTTCACCCGTGACAGACAGTCCTGCGGGCGAGCAAGTCCAAGGTGACCCCTTCCTCGTCTGTGTAGCGCCCTGGCCTTTGGGCGTGGCTTTGAAAAAGAGACCAGGCCCTAGGCACAGCCCTGCTATAGCGAACGACCGTTCATACATAAATGATTAAATGTCGTGCGGGGCTAACGGCGTGTCATAAAAAAACAAAAAAGACAAAAGACAAACAGGTGGCCGGCTGTAGGGAAAAAAAAAACAGCGCCAGCTGCGCCATGAAATGCGTTGGCGGTGAGGGCAACGCATTAGCGCTTTCGTGCTAGCCGACCATCCGGGCCACGCGCCGTGCATTGATCAAAGGGCGTGAGCTCGCCACTGCACGCACTCTGGCTTCCGAGTGAAGCACGGCGTCCTAACACACTAACGTTGCTTCATTTATTTACAGCGTACGCACACGCTTGTCTGACCGTTGTTTTCGTCAAATACGCTTTCCCGCGGCTTGTAGCATTTACTATGTGCGTATACCCTACATTAAAACGCGAATCCTCCCACTATTTTTTACAAGAGAAAGTGCAAGACTCCATAAATAATTCTAGCATGCCACAGAGTAGTGGAATTGTAATCTGATCGCGTTCATTTGTACTTCATTGATTGGAATGTAGAACGTGCGTAAAATACAGCCATAGAAATTCTGGTGCTCACCTTGTGAACTTATCCATGTATTATGTTTATGGTTGTCGGTTACAGCCTTGGACAGAACAAATATTTAAGTCAAGGGGGGCGTGTGGGGCATTATTTGTTATTTTGTTACCTTTGGGGTATTGAATGTGACATAAATAGAGTGAATGAAAGCGAACAAAAAAATACACCTTGGCCGTAGATAGTGCCCGAACCCACCTTCGAATCATGCGTCCGGTCCTTTCCCAGTCCGTCGTTCTTTAAGATGCCCCGGAGCATGGGCCATTGTCCTAGCGGAAATATCACGAAATTCCACTTAGTCTCGGAGGCCTTCGTTCTAACAAGGCCAGTTCACCCGGCCCCTTACAAAACTTATAGTAAAACAGCTGGCGTCAGCACAAGAAAAAAGAGAAGTAGGTGAGCCGGACTGAGCAGCGCCGGACTGAGCAGCGCCGGGCGCCGCTATCACCAATCGCTCAGGTGAGATGACCTGAGCAATTGGTGATAGTTCATTGTGATAGATCCCAGCGAGGATGAGGACGAAGTTGCACTATGATACCGACACAGAGTTCATATCCTGACCTTCTTTTTACTTCGTCCTCGTCCTCTTAGCTCTGTGACTTATCAAATAGCGCACCACTAGAGAAGTATGCAGCACACGCACCTGCAAACTTTGTTGCTGATTGTTGATAACGACCAAGTAGTCCTGAGCAATGTGTATAGTGGGTGGGCCAATAAACACTCCACTGGTTGCTCAGCTAAGATGCTTTCATGCCTTGTGCGTTTAGACGTTCCACTACAGTAACGATGCAGAGTTCGTATCGTGACCTCCTTTATACTTCGTCCTCGTCCTCTTAGCTCTGTGATTTATCGAAAAGGGCACCACTAAAGAAGTATATGTTGTGGTGCTGGTTAGTAAAACATTATCAAATATTAAACGGTGTTGTGAACCAGGCATCACCAAACAACGGTGCTGTGGACTAGGTGAGCCCTGTGTGCTTCTACTCTGATGCCTCATACCCGACGAAGTTTAAATTTTGTAATGACACCACTATAATTGCACTGCACACTCTCGCCAGCTGAATTGTTCAGTTTATTTTTCCGTCCATTTATACTTTTTCTGGACTGACTAAGTACGCTTAGGCATGAGTATGCTGCTACAGTCTTATGTAATTACGTTAGCTCTCCAACATTTCGTGGTGTGTATCTGAAAAGTGCGAAGGGCCACGAACGTCGTTCTTGGTATCTTGAAGGCTGTGCAACTAGTGGCGACTCGACGGCGAGCCGGTGAGCGATCCGCGAGACGCGCACATGCATGAACGCGCATCCGAGAGCGGTCGCGTCCAATAATCCACTTCTCGTGGTTTGCTGCAGAGTAACGAGCCTGTGTTATCCGAGGTGTGTGCCTGCCACTTTGAGTTTCATGAGACAATGCGCTGTTCTAGCTCTTGAAATGATCTTTTCTTCTCGGTTCACAGTTTTCTGTCATCCTTTCTTTGTTTGCACTATGCATTACCCTTCTTTTTCACGCATAAGAATTACATACTAATCGCTTCTTTTGCCAGCTCAAAAAAATGATCACATTCCTAATTAGGACTTTTTAGGAAACCAAGCACCAAGTTGTGGTTGCGCATTGTTGTGATATTCATTTCTTATTCATTGGTTGATACTACATCTTGTTTGTTTCTTTGAGATATGTGATATTTGTAATGACGTCTCAATTAACGCAGCCAGGGAGCCTTTCTGGTAAAGTGGCTTAAATACAGTTGGTTGTCGATATTAGGAGGTGCTCGTAGCCTTTTGTACATGAATAATTCGTTTTTGTATGGTTGATTATTCTCGTTTATATAAGACAGTCGATTCGGGTGGTAATTAGAAACAATGCAATATTGATGGAGTTCTTTACATGTATGAGCTTTCACCAAGGTAAAAAGGTGTTTTTATTCTTTGTTTTTAATTAGGTGCCTCGTGTTTGATGAGACATTTAAAGCGTCAATGAGACCTTTTTTTTAACGTCTCTGTCACTCACCGTGGCTTTACTGCTTGGCACCAATATTGAACGCATCATTCAGTTTACGTGGACTTCTAAAACTACGCATTGTTGTACTTGCCAAATTAACTTACGCCATAGACAGATGAATGGACGGACGGACGGATGGGCGGACGGACGGACGGATGGACGAATGGATGGATGGATGGATGGATGGATGGATGGATGGATGGATGGATGGATGGATGGATGGATGGATGGATGGACGGACGGACGGACGGATGGATGGATGGATGGATGGATGGATGGATGGACGGACGGACGGATGGATAGATGGATGGATTGAATGGATGGATGGATGGATGGAGAGTGCTCGGTGATCTCGTTCCTGTGTATGCATCACGCATTTATGTGCCCTTCCAGAGAACTTATTTCATGTACCTCTAGTAGACGCCGACCTGCTTTTCATTAGAGAGTTTTAGTACTGCGGAATGGTGCTACGTACGCATCACGCAAGCGCCTTGCGTTACGTGGCGTCGTTTGCCACTAATCGGCTTTTAGTACGCCGTAGTACCCGCGTACGTAACGAGCGTGAAGCGTGTTGCGTCATCTGGTAGATCAAAATAGAAGTACGTTTTGTTGACAGCCAATAACAGCCAATCCAAGTGTTATTAGCCAGATTATGGCCATATTTGAATCCACAGAGCCGGTCTGTGCTTGCCTTCGATGCCGCCATTTTGCAAAACGAAGTCTAGCTCTGTCGCGAACTTGTTCGAGAGCGACGCGATCACCTCATACGTAGGCACGCACGCATCTCATGCGTGCGTACGTATAACGGCTGCGTACGTAACGCGATACGTGCGCGTTGCGGTCTGCACATGCGCACTACGCAGAACGTGGCGTCCTTACGTACGCAACGCCGCCACGTACGCAGCGTACGCAGTACTAAAACTCTCTATTATTTTTTGAAGGCACGTTCCGCGACCGCGACAAAAATTCATTTCTCCTTTTCTTCATTATCTTCGGCGCACGCAGTGTGCAAGCGCATGTGTGTCTGTGTGTGTGTGTGTGTATGTGTGTGTGTTTTTTACTTAAATATATATAAACAAAACATATGGGAAATATAATCTTTCAACCACCGGTGGCACATAGCTGTATGTCTATGACACACATACCCGTGGGTTGATATGTGCCACATGTCTGGCGGAACAGGTTTGACGACGCACGTGACAGGATTGTGGCATTATTCATGTCAAAACCAGCAAGTCAAATTCATCAAACCATCTTGAACTCTTATACTAATTTTGGTTTATTCCAAGTTAAGGTGGGGATCAGTGAAGCACCCAGACGTAGGCTGATAGATAGATAGATAGATAGATAGATAGATAGATAGATAGATAGATAGATAGATAGATAGATAAATAATAATAGATAGATAGATAGATAGATAGATAGATAGATAGATAGATAGATAGATAGATAGATAGATAGATAGATAGATAGATAGATAGATAGATAGATAGATAGATAGATAGATAGATAGATAGATAGATAGATAGATAGATAGATAGATTGATAGATAGATCTATTGAGTTTCTGAAGGCATCGTCCCCTTGTTATAGAGGGAGGAACACAGGGGGTTTCTACGTAGGGAGGGGAGGCTTAGCGTTAGCGCTACGTAGTGGGCCTTCTGAGTGACCTTGCGTTCCTGTAGGATTCGGCTCTTTATTAAAGAATGATAATTTATATAAAAAAACTTTCAAGGAGAAGAGGACGACAAAAAAGCAAATGAGCAATCAAGCATCAATGTCAATCTTAGCAGGATTCAGTATTTGGAAGAAGGGAGCTAGCAAACAAGCCATGATGCAAGAAAGTAATTATAGCCCAGGACATAAGCTTGCGCTAGCCCTGACTTTCGATCCTTGACGCCTGCCACGCTTCGACGCTCTATCCTCGACACTTTTAACGTTCCGGGATGCCCACGTGTCGACAAATCACGTCGCAAACCGAAGAAACCATTTTCTTTTATTTAGTAGTATTTCGTTGGTAGATGCAATAACGATGTTTCATTTGACCTTAATTCCATTTTATCCTCGTTATTCCCAATAAAACCTGAATGAATGCCTTCCTGTTTTCCTTCGCTGTCCCAACTTTTTTGTCTCAATCTCATTTTTTGTTTTGTGGAGGAGGAGTTGAGGGCTTAAAGGGGGGGCGAACTTTTGGTTGCGCACGCGACCCGACCATGAACACCTGTCTTGTCCTGCGACACAAATAACGATGTCTGGCACAACGAAGAGCGAGATAAATTTTTCTGGCGTGCTGACCAACCACGGTTAGGTAAAGTATAGTTAAGAAAACTTTAGATGCACGAATATAAGCCTAACTGGTATAGTGCTGCGGGAACAAAATAAAAAAAATTGTATACGCTTTGTGTCTTCAGTGACGTCGCCAGATTGTAACACCGCGTAAAATTGTCCCAATATTCTTTTGCACCGTTTTTAAAGGTGTCAGTATACAGCACGAGATGTACTTTGGAATAATAGGCAACGCCTGGGCAAAGATCGAAATCCATGCGCAAATGCTTTCAAACACCAGCTTGAAGTTATATGTAGGACTTGCTTTAGAAATATTCCTTAAAAAGTTGATAGCAGTGTGAATAACGCGTTGGAGGTCAAGCCAAAGTGTATCCTGCCAGATAACTATTCAAGAGACAGAGCTATCATTATGTGGGGTTTAACATCCCAAAATCATCATATGATTATGTGATACGCCGTAGTGAAGAGAGAGAGATAAAGATGCAAGGAAAGGCAGGGAGGTTAACCAGACGCGCATCCGGTTTGCTACCCTGCACTGGGGAAGGGATAAAGTGGAGAAAAGAGGTTGTAGAGAGATGAAGGGCTCTGCAAACTTCTACCACCTGGGGTTCTTTCACGTGCGCCCAAATGTGAGCGCATGGAATTACAGCAACTTCGCCTCCATTCGTAAAGCAGCCGCCACCGATGGGATTCGATCCCGTGACCTGCGGTTCAGCAGCCGAGTACCTTAGCCACTAAGACCACCACTGCAGGGCCACTTCAAGAAAGAGGCAGCTGGCTTCTACTGCAGCTTCTGCTGTAGAGTTATTGCGTGCAGTAGCAAGTTTCCTCATGTTTGTATAAGATATATTATGCACGATGGGCAGGTGAGACCGCAATGTCCAGTTGATGTAGGATTTTGTAGGAGCCCCCTTGATCGGCAGCTGCTGCCCCAGGGTGATTCGGATAAATATGACAATACGTTGCAGCAGTACAGTACTCGATTACCTCGGGAAATGTATGTGCAACATGTCAACCTTTGGCCTTAATTAGCATTATGAGCTCGGATAACCCACAATATGAAAAATATATAGCCGAAATGATCTCAGAAAGTTTACTATAATGCCGGAAACTGTGCATCTTGCTATAGCCATGTTTCGATAGCTGTGTATTCAATGTGTGCACTGCAATAAAATGAATACTTCCAGTGGCCTAAGTATTATGTGAAATAAGGAAAAAACAAAAAGTAGTAAAGATAAAAAGGACGAAGGGAAGAACAGAAATAAGGAAATAAATAAAAAAGAAGAGTAGCAGAAAAAAGAAAAAGAACAAAGGGAGGAAGAAAGCAAGAAAGAAAAAAAGGAAAAAGAAAGAAAGGAAGAAAGAAAGAAAGAAAGGTCATTTTAACAAAAGACGCCGTTAGTACTCCTCCAGCCTTCAGTCTCTTCAGTCTATTCGGGCCTTGACAGTGGCATGTAGCCATGTTCTTACATGACACACATCTCCTGATTAAAATTTTTGCACCATTGGCGTCCCGTAATACCACATTTGGCATATGTGAAGCTAGCGAAACGGCCGCGAGCGCATCATCACTGTGGCATGTAGTCATGTTGTAACATGACATGCATGCCGTGATTATCATGATTGGATGTGTCATTCACCTTGATCGATTTAATTAATATGTGGGTTTAACGTCCCAACACCGCTATATGATTATGATAGACGCCGTAGTGGAGGGCTCCGGAAAGTTTGACCACCTGGGGTTCTTGCACACAGATCTGCGCACGCGGGCCTACAACATTTCCGCCTCCATCACAAATGCAGCCGCCGCTGCCGGCATTCGATCCCGCGAACTGCGGGTCAGCAGCCAAGTACTTTAGCCACTACACCACCATGGCGGGGCTATGTCATTTATCTATGTCGTGCGTTCGCGCCGCGTAATACCGAGTTTTGTACAGTTTGCACAAACGGCCATGAGCGCATCAGGAGCGTAGCATGTAGTCATGTTGTTACATGATACGCATGTCATGTTTATCACGTTTGCACCAATACTATACCTTTTCCATACATTCACGTCCCGTAATACTGAATCCGGTATAAGTGAACCTAGTTAAATGGCCGCCAGCGCATCATAAGCGTGGCATGTAGTCACTTTGTTTGTTACATGACACGCATGTCAGGATTATCATGTTTGCACCAGTCAAATACCTTCGTCACCCATTCACGTAATGTAATACCAAATTCGGTATATGTGACGCTATCGAAACAGCCGTGAGCGCATCATGAGCGTGACATTTAGTCATGTTGTTACATGAAAAGCATGTCATGATTTGCATGTTATTGTTGTCGCTTGTGTTCGCTATGCAATCATGCCATACCATACCAGTTTTGCAACATTCCATGTGAACGAAACCACCGCAAGAGCTGCAGGACCATAAAATGTAAATCATGACATTCATGACATACATGTCATGATTTCCATGCTATGACTGCTATGAATAGTGAAATATGTTCTTCATACAGTCATCTTATACCACACAAAGTTTAGTATCGATACCATTATCGAAACGGCCAGGAGAGCTTAAAGTCGTAGGCGGCTGGATAGACAGATAGATAGATAGATAGATAGATAGATAGATCGATAGATAGATAGATAGATAGATAGATAGATAGATAGATAGATAGATAGATAGATAGATAGATAGATAGATAGATAGATAGATAGATAGATAGATAGATACGCTCAAAGTCGTCTAAGTTTGCTGAGAAATGCATCGCGCTTAAAAAAATATATAACAAACGTACATTGATGTTTCACGTGTATGAGCAACCATGGCCTCCTACCGAATATTTTGAGACATACGGGACTAGCAGTGGACAGGATGACATCACTCGTTTAATGTCATGGGATACTGAGGATGCCACCCACATAGATGGTAAAAGGTCAGAGCAAGTTTGTTATATTTTGTTGAGTTACGTTTTAATAAATTTTTTGAATGAACGACAAAAATAAAAATGAACTAAAGGGACAAAAAATAAATGTTGTGATCAATATTTGATCACTAAATCAAGCCAACAGCGATTATCAGTGTCGGATTAGCAAGCTACCACTGTACGCCGCGCCATGAGAGAGCATTGTGGCAGCAACAAAAGTGGTATATGTAATATCAAACATTTCCGAGCAGAGATAGAAACAATGAGGAAGCAGAGACAGTGCCTCCTCTGTGACTTCACCTTTGAGAAAGCTTTCTTGATATGGGATGCTAAAAGGGGCGTCCCTTGCAGCTTTTCTCGCAGCATTTACTGCTCCACAATATAGGTAAAATGCTGGTACACTTTGTACTTTTGGTTTTGTCGTCTACACAAATTGGTTCCATCACTAAGCTTCTTTCCTCTTCTGTTTTACTTCTGGCTCACGTACACTTCAAGAAGGACTTTGTAGCTTTTAATTTCCGGACTAGATGACGCAAGACATTAAAGGAGCTTTCAAGAAGCTCTCTGTTAGAGTGGTTAAGCAACGGGTGCTTCAACATTCGCGCTTACACTACCATGCTAGAGCATGCACTGATCATTTTACCCCACGTACCAGGCCTTCACGTTAGGCTTCTGGCTCTGGTATGCGAAACTTCACGCAACGCGTGTCGCGAATTCGAGTATACAGAAACTGTTCCTCGAACCAGCTATTTTGTGCACGTCTTTTAGACTTCAGTCACTTCGGCACATTGTTGCAAACTGTGTTTCATGCCCAGTACGCATAAAGTTTTATAAATGGCCATCGAAATCAACTTACACTGCTAAGGTATTCACCTTAGGGTATATTTTGATTTTTTTCTTCACTAACAATATATTTTCAAATTAAGGTCCAATACAAATTTTTCATTCTGTGGTGGAACGTTTTTCGGGATACAATTGCATCACACATTAAAATTACGAAGTATTTTATTTCCTTAGGAGTGTTCTTGGTTGATGAGAGTTGGTCAACTTCGCAGACCTTAAACATTGGCTTTTTCTTTGGCTTAGGAGGCTAAGGCAGGCTCTTGCGTTTGTCTTAGATAACTTGAAGGCCAGAGCCATTCAGTACGGCTGTTATTTATAAAAGTCGTGACCATCATCATCACAGTCGGCATCGTCGGAACTTGTGAGGTCACGTGAGCAGCCGTAGTCTGTTAGTGTTCTGGTAAAGGATAATAATGACTTATGACTGAGCCCTTTCCCAAGGATTTGCAGCTATCCACCGGTGCACTCCGGGCCATTGCGTCACCTACGCGTTGTGCAATTCGCATAGTGTGACGCGTGATGCAACTCTACACTACCCGTTTGCCACGGGTTACTACGCTTGTGAATGTGACTGCATGACCGACATCACGACTGCAATGAGACTTTCTATAAGTCTCAAGCACTAGCGGGGCTCTGTGGTAGGATACAGTACTCCTTGGCAGGATGTCTGTATTTGACTGGAGCTAAAGCCCAGATCCTTGTGGGAACTTTTGGTCTCACGAAAATCTGGTCTGGTCGCGTCAGTATTTGTATCACTTGCAGCGTTCGCGACTTCGCGTGATGCAAACACTCGAGTGACCTTAGTCCCTGATGACATTCGATCTATATCTTAATAAGCAAAAACTTAAACTCAACCACGCAAGCAGCACCTATATAAAGAGAACCATATATATATATATATATATATATATATATATATATATATATATATATATATATGTGTGTGTGTGTGTGTGCGCAACGAAAGACAATGAGGTAAACTAGGCCCACATCTTGTCTACTCATTATAAGCGACGAGCAGCGTGAAATTCACAGCACACGAGTAAAAGGACACCGGACGACGCGCTACTTGCAACAGAATTCTTTATTCAAAATCCCCATACTTGAAAGCGGTTTATGTTACTGGGTCCTGTCTGCTACCCAGCACTGGAGATGAGGAATAAACTGGCAGAAAGAGAGACATTGAATTCAGTACTAATATACAGTAATAATAATACATATAAATAATAATATCAAAAAATAATAATATATGTATAAATAATATTATATAAGTGCATACCGGGTGAGCTGGCCTAATTTCATAATAAAGGGCAGCGCCAGAAAATTTGGATACATTTTTGTGTGTCTGATTTTCTTAGCTCTGCTTTTTAGTGCTATTATAATCCGTGACGTAATTGAGGGCTGGCGCATAATGGCTGTCCTACGAATGCAGCTGCTGTCTCTTGTTATTCTTTTATGACTTTATCAGCCTCTTCTCGTTGTATTGTTGGCTTTATTGATGTCGTACAAGCACAACAGGGTAATGTGTCACATATATGCATTGCCCAACACTCGTGGTTCACGCTGTTTTGTCACCGGAGGGAATGGCGCAAGCACAGACGTATTTGGATTTTACTTTCAAGATGGTTGCGCCATAGACAGCCTCCGTCTGCTGGACAAGCCACACAGTTATATGCAAGCGGCACCGCAGATAGCTACTTTTATTTCGTCACCTGATCACTCCGTGAAAATCAGCGAATCACGCACGGTCAATGACTCGCAAGGGCTTGCTGGAGCCTTTCGAGGGACCCTGGAATATGCTTGTGCGGTGCCCCATTGGGGAAAGGTAATGGCACCGTTTTATTCGATTACGGTGCTCCCCACTTCTTATGCTCTTGGCAGGGTCATTATGGCAGTAGCAGTAGCATCAGCATCAGCAGCGTTGTGGAAATCCTTGCCTCCAGTGATTGTGGTACCAGTAACTAAATTATGAAAGACAAAAATAAATAAATAAAGAGCCCAATGCTTTGCAATAGATCTAAAATAAGATGTTGCTCCGTCTTCTTGTGCGAAAGCAACTCGTCCGCATGCAAGAAGCTGCTCATATAATAGAAAGCGAAGGGCGTAGGACGATACAGTCATGAATCTGATGCGTTCGTCATTTGAGCTCATGCTTGGCGCTAGGTGGTTTCGCTGCGTAGGATTGTTGTACAGGATGCTATTCCTCCTTTTTCTAGTCTTAATTTATTAAAAACAACCATGGGATGTGCTTCTGTGTCTATTCTAAAGATGAGAGTGCAGCCATTGAAGCTGTATTTAATAAGGGGTGTACTTTCATGGTCATGATTAACGGGAATGATTCCACATTACTGTTTTTTGGTAGTGATCACTTAAGAGTCTATTCTCTTTCCGCGGCAGAAATACGCCTATCAGGTCGACAATCGTGCACAACCAAGCCATTCTTGAGAAAACACAAGGACGTATTGTGACAGGCGCCCCTGCATTTGTGGACACAACCATGCACCACTATTGACTCTTTCTATAAAGTTAGGTATGTTTAAAGCTTCATCAGCATAACTATGTTTCTGTTTGTTGCGCAGTTTCCTCGCGTGGTGTTTCTCTGTTGTCAGATGACATATTACATTACTTACGCCGCATGCTGTGGCTGGCCTGAGCGACATGCGTGAGAGGAATTGTTAACGTAGAAACAAGTTTGTCAACAACAACAGTGACTCAGTTTATGCCGAGCGAAGGACTGGCGGGTACTGAATTGGCGTTGCCTCTTACATATGGCATCCCCCTTAACAAAACGTTCCTGTGGACATTAAAATTCACTTGCGTGAGGCGTTAGCCGATGAGGCAGAAAGAGCCCTGTTACTGACGCCATGTGTTAACGAGCCTACTCGTTTAAGTTTCTGTAAACAATCAGCGATTCTCGCTTCCCCTTTCCCTATTCGTAGAGTAACAAGCCACCAAAAGGTTTTTTTTTTCTGGTCGACCTTTCTGCTTCTTCTTTTTTTCATGTCTATATTCTCTTCAGTGGATATACCGGTCTTTCAATATCAACAACCCTAACAATGGCGCACATGTCTGCAAGTACTTGTTGGAGTGTATTTTAACAAAGTAATAATTATATAGTTAATTAAATAATTGATTGATTGATTTATAAAGTACTGCCGGCGAAAAGTTCCAGCAAGGTGAGGAATATACACACGATACACACTAAATAACAGAAATAAACGAGTTTGCAACCTCTTTATTTACAAAACTTTCTGACTATAAGACGGAGTGTTATGACATCAAAATATAAAAGTAAAAAAGAACAGTTGAACGGCTAATTCATAAAATACTTTAAGAAAGTCATAAAATAACAACAATACTTGCGCAAATGGTCACGGTCATTGGTGGAATGCTTCGAATAGTTTATTCCAATCAGCTATTGTTTGGGGCAAGAAACAGCACCGAAAATTGTCATTCCTTGCGAAGATAAGCGTTAGAGAATAAGGATAGTGGTGCCGAGTCGCTCTGTTTAATAAGGGGAATACGTATGTAGTCGTGTCCCATTACAGCCGATGTCGACACGCAGAGAAAAACAAGTGTGATGATTCAAGGTATTATTTTTCCACGGCTTGGTGGCATTTAGAAAATAAAAGGTAATTTAGGATGCACTTTGTTAATGATGGTGCAATTATTATTAATATTTGATTTGCATACACAGATACACGAGGACACAGAAGAAAAAGGGAGAGAGCAAGTTGGCAACTGCCACCTGGAGGGGCACAACGCCTGCTCACTCTTTCGGGAGGAGGGAAGAAGCAAGACATACAACAAATGAGTCACTGGTCAGTTTGATTCTAAAGAGTGCATATTTTGTAACTCGAGGTTCCTGCTAACGCAAAATCTCAAAACGTACATAATTATTAACTATCATATGCCAATTTTCAAGAAGGCAACTATCGAGGCACCAAAAACGAGGCGTACAGATAGATAGATAGATAGATAGATAGATAGATAGATAGATAGATAGATAGATAGATAGATAGATAGATAGATAGATAGATAGATAGATAGATAGATAGATAGATAGATAGATAGATAGATAGATAGATAGATAGATAGATAGATAGATAGATAGATATAGATAGATAGATAGATAGATAGATAGATCGCTAACTTCAAAAACTATTAAAATTAGGTGACATTTTTGAAGACCATAAGCCACAGTTGGTACGGTTCATTGCCTTGCCACGGAAAATTCACCACCATATCGTGGCAGCCTTTACAAAGACGTGTTGTGCACTCGTTGTCGCAATGCTCGATGTCTTGACCAGCTACACCGTACCCTTGGCTCAGTCATTTACAAAATGCAGACACATGAAGTTTTTACTTCTGTGGGAAAACTGAAATAAAGGCTTTGCTAGTTGTTTCACAATCACCTTCTTTAAGAGGCCTTGCTAGTTGGTCTTTTGGATTGTGCAATGTTTCCAAAAGCCTACAGTAGCTAGCACTTGGCTGCAGACACAATGTTTTCAAAGCCGTATGCATACGCCCCCCCCCCCCCTTTTTTTCGCCTATTTCACGATACCGAACACCAGACAGTGCAACAAAATATTTTTAGAGGTGACTGTATTTAATCAGCGCATACGTTTGTTCGTATCTATTGACATGCCACCAGCCCGACATTGCAGTTTCAACGTGCCGCGTAATTTCGACGCTTTGTTTCTAATCTTTCAGCATCAGTATGTCCGCATAGTCAAATATTAACGCGCCACACTGCAGGGAATGCGTTGTCGGTTCGTCCATTAGCGAGAACAGAGTCATTTCTGCATAACTCCTCGGCTTTTTTGTACTGTGAATGTTGCAGACAGGCACGAGGATTACACAACATGGACTGAGCGATGCGAACGTCTATTTCTATGTTTATTTTGAAGAAACACATGAAAAAAAGAAGCCGTCGAAAAGGGGACGTAGCAACCTTATTCTTTTATAAGGGCTTGTGGCGTGGCCTCTATTTGAGCTTTTCCGTAGAATAGAGTGGGACACGTATCTGCATATTCGTCATTGTTATTGTTTCCACTGAGAACGTAGCAATCGGTTAGGACATCGAGCATTGTGACATCGACCATCCAACACGCTATAATCTTTATTTGTTCTGCATAAACGGTGACAATAGCCTGTGAATTTCGCGCGGGGAAGCGAACTAACTTACAAACCATGAAAAATTATTTTTAAAAGCGTCACTACTGTCGTTCAGTTGTTGGCCTTGGGTTAGGGAAGATATCTAACGGGGCAACAAAACACCACTGTCTTGTTTATACACTTGCTTAGTGAATACGCAAAAAGTGTGGCCAACCTGTTTCGGAACTATACCATGCAATTAGCTCATTGACACCTATTTGAAAAATTCGAAGACTATGCAAAAGTATTTACAGGCACATCTGTACGCAGCGATGGGCCATGTGCTTCTGCAGCCTTCTTCTGCCCTTCAACTGATATCAGACGGTTGTTCAAAGTACCACGTCGTCAGTGACAGCCGAGCTAGCAGCGATAGATGCAGCCCTTAAGTACGTGCAAGAAGGGTTACCAGCATCGAAGGTCATCATCCTAACCGACTCTCGTGGTGCCCTTAGTATAGACTCACCCGCCAGGAGATCGATGGCCCTATTCTACGCAGCATCATGGAATCCGCCCAGAAAGCTAGATTTCTGAAAATTATTGCTAAGAAAGAACCATATCAATCAGTTATGTACATGCAACAAAAATATAAACTAATCAGTTTTCAAAATCTTTACAGTTACAACGTTTGTAGGACTATAAAAAAAGAGCTGAAGCAAAAAACTGTACTATCTGACTTAGCCAACCTGCAACCTTCGGAAAATAATATGATACCCGTAAGCATAACCTCTGGTTAATACCACGATCACGCACAAAGTACGGTGACCAAATGGTACGCAGTGTTATTCCCAGAATGTTGAATTATTTAAGCAGCAATGACGTAAATATAGAAACCATGACCACAAAAAATATTGCATCTCTGTTCTTATAAATTGTATTATGATGAAATCTACCCTTTTGTATCCGTTTGACCTCTTATGTATTTTTCAACACATGTATACACAGCCTCTTCAAGCTACTGATGTTTTGTTCTTCTATTCGTAGGAACTGTTGTATCCTGTTTACGTTCAGATTATGTAATTATTTTATTCCCAATAGCATGGGAATTTCTGTACATTATGCTTTTGTTCTCATTTGTATGCCACTGCTTGTGACCCATTTATTTTTAGGTAGCGGGAGCTAGTCAAGCTGTTTTAGTGCAGCTTTTACTCCCGCCATCCTTCATGTTGTACTAGACATGAAAATAAAGATTCAATTCAATTCAATTCAATTCAATACTCTTTCACGTGGTGTATGCCTAGCTGCACAGTGGATACCTTCGCACGTGGGCATCGCGGGCAATGAAGAAGCGGATCGCCTTGCTTCGCCTTGCAACCATGAGGATTGGGACTGTCCGGGATTTCCATGTACGATGGACAACGCTCGTCTGCTTATACGCCAACACCTCCTAAAGCAGCAATCAGACGAGCGTGTGGCGGACGCATTGTTCCCTCGCCGTGTTCTTGGCCGTGTCTTGATTCGTCGTTCCAGAGCGCTGTTATATACACTAAAAGTGGGCTCTCTGCAGGTGCGTGAACGATTACACTATCAAGTGAGAGTCTATTGTGCGCTGCTTGATGCTGCAGTGAAATGCTTGAGCACCTCACTGTGCGCTGTCCCGCATTTGCTACGCAGTGGGCTCTGCTGATGAAGGAATATCAATTCCTGGGGCTTAAGTGCACAACCCTTGACCTTTACCTCTTTTTGAGATGTAGTACTTCAAGATGCGACCGGGCCCATCGAGCTCTCCTTACTTTATGGACCAAACGGTTCTGGCTACTCGTTTATAGTCGGATTTTTTTCTTTACTTCTACTTGTCTAAGTCTTCATCATTTTTCTTTGCTTCCCTCTCTTTTTACCTCTATGCAGGCCTCTGCACACTGAGGCGGTGTGTCATACATTGTAAATTATAAGGTGGTTCAAAAGCCAGCTCCTTCAGCTCAGCAAGAGTATCTTCAAATCAGGCTGCCTGTAAAGTCTAGAGGGCATATTTTTACGTTACATGAGCTCCGATTTTCGAGCTCGCGTGTTTTCTGCGATTCTGTTGATCGATATCTGGGCTTTGACGTTCAAAACCACCATATAATTAAGAGAGACGCCGCAGTGGAGGGCTCCGGAAATTTCTACCACCTGGGGTTCTTTACCGTGCACCCAGATCTCAGCACACGGGTCTACAAAATTTCCGCCTCCATCGAAAAATGCAGCCGCCGCAGCTCTGCATTTGTGTCGTGCGCCATCTTAGCTCTTAGCGGCGCTCGACGTCATGCCGCTGAAGTCACATGACTGTATCTCCAGCGTTTGTTGTTCTGCGGCAGCACCACATTCACTTTCCACGCAGACACTAGCTTGCGGTTCGTTCCTGACACAGAAGCAAATAAGCTAACATTCCACTTTCTTTTGTATTTTAGCGTACGTTAGCAAAGCCTACGTTTGTGAAAGAAAATCGGCTGACGTCCATACAGTGTGCGTTTCCAAAGCGACTGTGAAGCGCCTGCATTTATAAAGCCGGAAATAGATAGGTATGTAGAAATATGTTGCTATTTACCTACAGTAGCGCATCTCAGTGATTAATGTTAAACTTTGAAGAAGTATCATCGGGGCAAAAGGCAGGCAGAAACAAGCGGTGTTTTTGTAGGGAAA
Organism: Rhipicephalus annulatus; assembly: GCA_013436015.1. Classification (NCBI taxonomy): domain Eukaryota; kingdom Metazoa; phylum Arthropoda; class Arachnida; order Ixodida; family Ixodidae; genus Rhipicephalus; species Rhipicephalus annulatus. The sequence continues at coordinate 176,698 of WOVY01000505.1, forward strand.
GATTGACCGGAAGCAGTTTTGAACTGCTGCGTCAACCCATTCTTTTTTGATACACAACAGGACGTGTAAACAGATTTCGCGGTTTGCAGCCTGTCCTCTCATATAATATTTACGTGAACAGCTACCCAACTGTGCCTTTGACCTCAGCTGTTTAACGTTTCAACGAAGTGCTTCCGCTGATATCCGGCAACAAGAAGATAAAGAGGGCTCAGAGACCTGTGTATGTTGATTTTTATTCTTTTTTATTCTTTAGGTTGAAACACGCATTCTGCGTAAATATTGCAGTCAATGATGGGCTTATCTCATCACAATACGTCACCGCCGGAACAAAATATAAAACTAGTGTACACACACATAGATACGGTATTGATAGTTAAAGCTCGAGATATTTTACAGGCTACCGACCTGCCAAACTCCAAGGGCTGTCGGCTAATGAAATTTGTAGTGCTGGTAATGCTGAAAAGCGAATTTTTATACCAGGCCATTCCGACAGCCTTATGTAGGTATTCAGAAAAATGTGTAGGCGCACGAGGTCTGTTCGGTTATGTTCTGTTGTAACCGTCTTCCTGCGGAGAGTTTGACGTTACCTCGGCTACTCCATATCTGTAAGTTAATCAGAGGAAAAAGTATAAACAAAGGTTACCCGAAAATGCCATGATGCAATTACATGATATCTACGTAGCTGTAGCACAGCTCTATCTCACTAGAGAAGATTGCGGTGTGATTGAAATTACTGGGGGGCATATATATTAAGTTATTGCAGTTATTACAATGCATGTGCAAGTAGGTCTGCAGTCCAAACGTGAACGTATCTTGGAGGACGGGCATGTTTGCGCGAACACGCCTTTTTCATTGTGTAGTTTTCATTTTCCTTGCACAACTTCAACATACATACACTTCATGCTGCTTGCAGGATTTTTTTCATGTTTTTTTCCTCCATATAAGCACCCCTCTACACCAACTTTCATTTTCACGCCCGCAGACCTTTTTTCGTGATTATTAGGAAGCTAGGTCGTAGACTATTCTTACAATTCTAGTATGATTTTTCAGGGGTGAAAAAAAAAGAAAAAAGTTTTGCCTCATTTGCTTATTACTAGTTTCTATTATTACTACCATTTTCTTCCTTTTTTTACCTTGTGGTTGAAGCGTAAACGATTCATCTACTCTCATTCATTGCGAACTCCACGAGGTCATTTTTTATTGTATTAGGGGATCAGCTTTGGTGCTTCCACGTGCATTCGCTTCCTACGCATTTCATTTCTGATGTTCTTTATTTATTAGTTAATTAAACAGTGAGACGCATGTACAGTTTAGTCCAGACGAGCTCACAGAAGAGAAACTGCGCCTTTGATATCAAGCTGCAGGTCCCTAGCAGCTTGCATGTTGAAAGCTTCAATCCTTTGTTTTTCCTCAGCTTGCGCACTTGAAGCAGTTTCACACCTCCTATTGTGAAAATTTGGAAAAGTGTGTTTCAAGCGTTAAGATGTGTTTTACTGCAATTCAGATGTGTTTTCAGATTATTTGCATTGTACCAACAAAAAAACAAGAAATGGCGAAGGAGTTTCCTTCACAGTACAGCATACCCTTAACTAGTGTTCAAAAACATGCGTTACATTGCTGTAAAAGTGTCCCATGATTTCAGTGTGTACGCACTCACACGTGCTGTGCGTTCTCTTATTACTTGTCCTCTTTAGCAAACATTTCTCTCCGTATTGCTCCAACGTGGTCTAAACAAAAGAGTCCGATAATTTCAAAAACTTACAAGAGTACTCATATACTTTCCGTGTCTCCCAGTCACATATACATTCCCGCCACCGCCCTCGCCACGAAAAAAAAAGAAAAAAAAGGGGAAACATAATGAAGTTCTCAACTGAGGAACCTGTTGAAATGCTTATTGAAGTAAAAACTAAAAAGACCACATACACACTCAGTAAGAGTCTAAACGGGCTGATATGCAGGCCACTTTCTATAACACGAGTATCCTAGCTTTGCACCGACATCAGAACGAGGACACAGCGTTTGTATGACTAATATCTTGCGTTTATTATCAAAGGGGCATATTTATGAACCACCCTGGCTACTGCAAGATTTTCAGACAACCAATTCGCATGAAGACGAACGCCTCAGATGACGTATCAAACGTCAAGATTGACTGTCGCCGTTGTCGGCGTCCCGCAGCGTCAGCGTCGACGCGACGAATTAGAAGAAAGCAAGCATTATCACTTCATGATGACACTGCATGATAATAATTTCAGAAGTTAAAATGCTGTACCGTCGGAACGTGGCATAATATCATGAAGTCGTCACATGATATTCTTGCTTAGGGAAAGTGGAGGTAGTGAGAGATCACGGAGACAGTTGGAAATCATGAGAGGTCCAGAAAGCTTGCAGTGCCGCCAATTTCTGAGGATGTGCTGACTGACGTTAGGGAAAAATCTCTCGGAAGATCAATTCACCGACTGATATCAGAAATAGGACAGCTTTATGTATCCAGTAGCCCCAGGTGAATGCATAAAGACCCTGCATAGAGCTTCTTAATGTTAACTAGAGGGTACTCTGGCACTGCGCTCGTTCAGCGACAATGGGAATTATGCACAGTACACGGATTTGCCTTGTCTTTGTTCTTGCGGGCCTCGAATTGCACTTGTTGCTTCGTTTATTTCTATGTTTGGGTTTTCTTTCGAAGAAAAGAACGAGCCATTTCAACCTTCGTGACCAGATTTGAATTGACAAGCCTAAATATTTAGATTAAAATGGAGAAGCGCAACCGCTCAGCGTTTGCCGATTGCTGTTTCATGCATGAAAAGCAGCTTGAAGCCACGCGAAGCCCAAAAGAACGTAGAGCACAAAGACAAGTCAAAACTGTGTAATGCCCATAACTCACATGCTCGCTCAAGCGTCATGCGTTGCAGCTCCCATAGACAGTATTTACCTGTAGTGTATATATAGCAAAGTCTATACATGTGAGTGTTCCTTTTTTACGCTGATGTGGAGGTGAGAATTATCACTGTTCCTTTCGTCGACCACCACATTTGGCTGGAGAAATGACCTATCAGTGGCTTTCTTTGCAGTCATCGTGTGGAAAACAGCTTATGACTACTTATATATATATATATATATATATATATATATATATATATATATATATATATATATATATATATATATATATATAAAGAGAGAGTGCTCGGTGCTCTCGTTCTTATGTATGCATCACGTGTTTATATGTCATGCCAGGGAATTTATTGCCTGTACCTCTAGTAGACGCCGACACGCTTGTCATTATTCCTTCCAGGCACGTTCCGTGACCGCGACAAAAATTAATTTCTTCTTTTCTTCGTTATCGTCGGCGCACGCAGTGTGCAATCACGTGTGTGTGTGTGTGTGTGTGTGTGTGTGTGTGCGTGTGTGTTTGTGTGTGTGTGTGTGTTTGTGTGTGTGTGTGTGTGTGTGTTTGTGTGTGTTTGTGTGTGTGTGTGTTTAGTAGCGTATCAACAGGCTGTTTTTAGTGTGCTCTTTTGTGTGGCAGCGCGGCAAGCGGTGCTGTTCGATCCTGCGTTTCCATATTGATCTGGCTCAACGCTTTGAATTGTTTTCTTTTCGCATGCTTGACCTTGGGACGCATTTTCGTCATCTCTCGGTCGATGCCATAACAAATTAATTGCGAAATTGGAAGCCATCTTAGGTAATACTTCATTCGCCAGTTGGATTAAGGACTTTTTGCTCAATCGAAAACAATTCGTATTCTTTGAACAAGCTACATCGAAAACCGTTTCTGTATCATCAGGCGTACCACAAGGATCAGTTCTTGGACCATTGTTATTTTTAATCTATATCAACGACATTGCAACAAACATCGACTCTAACATAAAACTTTTTGCTGACGATTGTGTTATATATCAGGAAATCAATAGCCATACAGACCACCTTGCGCTGAGTGCCTCCCTAAATACAATATCCGAGTGGTGTAAACAATGGCAGATGTCAATAAACGTAAAAAAATCCGCTGTGATCACAATAACTAAAAGAAAACAGCCCTCAATATTCAACTATGCAGTCGACGGCACCATGCTACCTAAAGTAAACCAACATAAATATTTAGGGGTGACGCTTACTTCGGACCTTAACTGGACCCAGCACATAGATAACGTTTCCGCAGCAGCACTACGCAAGTTATTTTTTCTTAAAAGAAGCCTAAAACTAGCTCCCACCCCAATAAAGCTGCTTGCCTATAAGACATTTATAAGACCGATTTTAGAATATGCCAACGTGGTTTGGTTCCCGCATACAAAGACTAACATAAGGAAACTGGAAGCAGTGCAAAGAAAAGCGATAAGATTTATTCACAACAGGTACAGGCGCACTGACTCCCCAACTTACCTTTTAAACGCATCCAATCTAAAAACGCTGCTAGAAAGGGCGAAAGAAGCCCGCTTAAAATTCTTGTTTCAGATAATTCACAACAGTTTCAAGATAAACGTGTCGAAGTACATTTCGTTTTCCGAAACCCGACCTACACGCCAACAGCATCCCAATATACTAACAGAATATTCATATAGTAATGAAACCTTCAAGCATTCTTTTTTTCCACTTGCCATTAGGGAATGGAATCAAGTACATCCATCGATCACAAACACCAAATCATTCTCGGAATTTGTTAATAAAATTGAAGGCACAAGCAACTAATCCTCGACACAGAAAGGATATAACTACAGGCCTGTCTCAATAGTGTGATAAATGTATTCATTGTATATATTTTGGTAAACGCTATTTGTTCTTGCCTTATATTTATTGTAACCTCTTTTTACATTTATTAGATATTTCATTGTTCCTGAAATGTTTTATGTTTTATATATTGCACTTTTTGTATTGCCCTCCTGCTACGCTCTCAGATGAGAGCAGCAGTATTGGAAATAAATAAATAAATAAATGTACCGCGCGTACGATGGAACATCGACGCTGACCACCTAGCCGTCCAAGGTCGTTGTAGTCGTTCTAGTTCTGGATGGTTTTGCACTCTGTCCTGTGTGTTCTCTATTCGTCTCCAGCTTTCTCTCCGGCAATCTTTGATGGTTGGCTCCCTTTCAACGCGTCGTCATTTGAGGAAAGAAATGGCCCGGTGTGCGCTCTCTAGTAATAGGGTAACCTACGCCTGTACATATGCGCACGTGACAACACAACTCTTCAGGAACGTGACAGGCAGAGTTCTTCGTTCAAGTCGTCAAAACGCAAAGGTGTTCCGCTTCCCGCTGGCCCGTCTTTCTGCCTCAAAGCACCGACTTGTATGACATTCGCCCGTCGAATTTGTGTCCTTTCTGCGGTGCCTATTGCAGCGTATTCATTAGTCGGTGCTAGTGCACTTGAAGCAGTAGGGACCTGCAAAACACGGTCGGCCCACTTCAAAGCAGCCCTACTCTGGTACAATGACTTACGTAACCACTTCGTCGCATAATATGATCGCCACGCACGCCCCATTGCACTGACAATAGTTTCATAAAATACTGCAGCGAAAGCATTCTCTGCACGGACACTCCAGAAACGATCGCAGTCAGTGTTCGTTATGGAGTCGTGAGTTATGGGCATTACTCAAAGCCTCCGAGACTGTCTTCGGCAACGTTTCGTTTGTAGTGTCACTCACGTTGTTCGATTTGCATGAATAGATCGTAATCAGAGAAAGTGGGGTGACCGCTGGACGATCGTCGTTGATCGGACACTGAGCTTGAGCAAAGGTTGCCACATTTGTGAAGGTTAAAAAGTTACCATGAAACAGCCCCACCAATGCTGGGCTACAACTGGAGTGAAACTGCGAAGCGCTTCATGTCTCCATAGCCTGGTCATAATTTCCCACTTTGCGAGCGGGGAACGTGGTATGACAGCCACGCGAGTGTCTTTTAGCTACAGTTAATATGCATGCATGCCATATGCGCGGCTTATGGTAAGATTTTGCCTATACTTTAGGAAATGTGCTGAATGAACGGTCGAAACCATGGTGCGTAGTTGTAGCTAATTGTGGAGGCCCCGCAGGACTTCACTACACCGCATTCAAGGGGCGACATCACCCCGCGAAGCAAGAGCATGCACTGTTAGAGAAAGGTGTGAGATAAAAGTCGCATTCATTGAATCTTTCATGTATTTGATAAATGCAGAAATCTTCATAGTGCCTAGTCGGCCAAGCGCCCGCCAACTTTCGTCGCGGACCGGGAAGTCATGGCTTCTGCTACGGTCAGCGGAACTTGTTCTTCAATTTTTGTGTTTGTGTGTCATCTGATCGCGTGCATTTTGCTGACGTACGTATTTCAGTTACGGAAATACATCTTCATAGTCTTGGTGGAACCCGACACAAAACACTTGCATGGTAAAAGAAAAAAAAGAACAAGAAACGCTTCTAACGAACCACGAGATTGATTGACTGATTGATTGATTTGTGGGGTTTAACGTCCCAAAACCACTATATGATTATGAGAGACACCGTAGTGAAGGGCTCCGGAAATTTTGACCACCTTGGGTTCTTTAACGTAACGAACCACGAGACAAAATCCAAAAGGGAACAGCGTGGGCGTGACAAACTGTTGGCTCCGCATAGACGGTGGTGGTGATCCCGGTGGCGAATCCTCCCTGTCCTTCCTCATTTATTCCTCCTCCTCCTCCTCCTCCCGGCGGCGTAGGCTTTTTTTTTTCGTCAGAACGTCCAGGGTGCACACGCTGGCCTGTAGATGAATGGCTGCTGCGAGGTGACGTGCGCCCGAAAGGTCGAACAGCATGATGAAGGGGAAAATGCGGAGATGGCACCTCTTACTTGAGGTGAAGAAAGTTTCATTGCATATTGCAAGAATGTTGTGCTTAGAGCAAGTTTATTGGGCTACTCATTCAGATACAGCTGTTCGCTAAAAAAACTGATCAGATGGCCATTGATTAGGAAAACCTGAAATAACTGCAGATCTAGAAACATCGGACCCAATGACGTACCCGGAAAGTATATATGCAAGAATGATGGTTATAACAGTTCTTGCAGCCAGTGGTTGAATCCAGGTAATTGCCTCGACTAGCGATTGGGCCAGAAAACCCTTCGGCGTACCCATTTCTCTTATTTTATTTATTTATTTATTTATTTAGGTACCCTAAGGGCCCAAATGGGCATTACATAGGGGGGGAGAGCTGCAATCGAGAGCTGCCGTCTTAGAAAACAGTTTCAAAGTCTGGGTAGAGTTTCATCAGCTATACGAGAACTAATTTCAAATTCACCTATAGATGGAGGCAGTTCAATGAAGTGAATTGCAGGAGCAATTAGGTGGTGAGAAGAGTGGTGAAAGGGAGAATGGCGACCAATTTCAATATCCTTGTCTAACGGAATAAGCCCAGCGTGTGTGGCTTAGACCACCCACCCTTTATTAAAATATTTTGGTTTCAGCCGGATGGGAACGTTTCGCTGGGGGGTTGCGGCCGATTAAAACATTAATCTACCACAACCGTTAACGTCTTCTATGAAACCGTCAACGTCTGCTCTGTCGGCTGCACGGTATGTATATTGGCGCTTCGATGCGTAGTGATATATGAGGAGCAAGATTGTTGGGAACCATTTTCTGGCATTTCCGGACTGGCATATAACAATGAAGTCAAGAATGCAAGAACTTGTAGCGTCAGATGACAGACAGTCCGGCGATTAATCTAAAAGAGCTTTGCATGCCGAGAGAGTGGTTCGTTTGTTTGGCAAAATAAATGTGAATTCAGGCAAATAAATAAGTGGGATGCTTCTGAAAATATGCCACAACATGAAGAAGGCTAGGAATCAGTACTTGCCCCGCTGCGGTGGTTTACGGGTTAAGATACTCGGCTGCTGACCCGCAGTTCGCGGGATAAAATCCCGGCTGTGGCGGCTGTATTTCCGATGAAGGCAGGAGTGCTGTGGGCCCGTGTGCTCAGATTTGGGTGCACGTTAAAGAACCCCAAGTGGTCAAAATTTCTGGAGCCCATCATTACGGCGTCTCTCATAATCATATGGTCGTTTTGGAACGTTAAGCTCCACATATCAATCAATCAATCAGGATTCATTACTTAAACAGTCCGAATATTTTAGCATTCTTTCACGCTCAAATGTTACTGCGTTCTCTATGCCTCCATTGAAACTTCCTTTATTTTGTGACTTGGATCAATGTAGAGCAAGAAAATAACAGCAAGAGAACACAACCGCAATAAAAAATTGGCCTTGTATGTGCATGTTACACTGCAAATGTCGTCTTAAGACGACAGTCTTGTGTCTGGAGAGAGGGAACAAATTGTTTATTTGATGTTCTGCGCAAGAAAATTGGTGAATGGTATTCTGGAGGTGCTCCATTATGCACAAAAATGCAGCGTATGCGGACGAGCGCATCAAGTCACGTCACGCGTGAGAAATGAGCGCTATATGGTAGTTATCTTGGAAAACGAAGCACGCGGCGTGCGTGCCCGTCTCGGAGGCGATAAGGTGTAGAACGCAAGGCGATGGGTAGGTGCCACCACCGTGTCCTCTTAGCAAAGCGTTGGAAACGCTTGCCTTTTCGTGCAAGCGTTGCATCGTCAGCGCAGCGTGATAAGTGCTACGGACTTTAGAATTATTTATGTATGCTTTTTTATAGTAAAAAGACACAAATACAGAATATTTACTTGTTTTGGTGCATCAGATATGCGCAATAATTGCTTTTTCTTTGACAATCGCACAAGTATGAACGCTAAAGCTTGAGCAATATTGGTGGGTGCTGCGGATGTGGTCGGCCGTTGGGAGTATCGTTTGGTGCGGTTCAGGGTATTGTTAAGCATTGATGGACAGACAGACAGACAGACAGACAAGACAGACAGACAGACAGACAGACAGACAGACAGACAGACAGACAGACAGACAGACAGACAGACAACAGACAGACCAATATTTTTTGCGTCGAAGGTCTCCAAGAAATACTATCGTCTTTAAAAAATGCCTGTCCATGTCCTCTTCTCTCACGTTGGTGCGTTTTCACGCTGTTATTTCTTTGTTCTCTTTGCCTGTTCTAGTAGATAACGTAGGTATATCATTGCTAAAGTTTTTTTTCATAATTCATTTACGAGTGGTGCGTTGTCTTCTAAGATCATAAAGGCACAAACAGTCCAGCGTAGCAGATTCCCCGATCTTTGATAAACGAAAACTTATATAAAATAATTGTTTGCGGTGAACGTGCCAAAGTGACAATATGATAATAAGTGACGCCATAGTGGCAGGATACGCAAATTTTGTCCACATGGTTTTTAAACAGGCTCTCCAGTCGTCGCTTCTCTGCAAAAATGCGGCCGCCATGGCCGTGATTCAATACCCTCCCTATTGGTCGGCAGCCGAGCACTATAGTCACTTGACCACCGTCTTTTTAAAGACCACAGTCTTTCATAGAACCTTCAACGGAAATATTTTGGTGTGTCTGACTCTCTCTTTGTACATTTGTCTGTCCGTCCTTAACGGTGCCCTAAAAGGCACCAGACAATACCCCAAACGGCCGACCCCATCCACAGCGCCCACCAACGTTGCTCAAGCTTCAGCGTTAATACTTTTGAGATTGTCAATTAATAAGCAATTATTGCACATTTCTGAGGCACCATAACACGTCAATATTCTGTATGTGTGTCTTTTGCTATGGAAAAGGTGTGCATATGTAATTTTAAGGACCGTAGTGTTTATCACGCTGCGCCTGACCATGCAACGCTTGCACGATAAGGCAAGTGTTTCCAACGCTGTGCTAATGGTGGTGGCACCTACCCGTCACCTTGCATTTTACACCTTATCACCTCGTAAAGGTTCGTATACTAGGTAAAGGTTCACGTGCTACGGGATGCCGTCTGACAACAGGAAAAAAAAGTGTTCTACACTGGCTGTAATGGCTACAAATGACACTGGCTGACTAGCCTATGTTTTGATGCCCACAGATACCCGATAAAACATATCATGAAATTAATACAGCGTAGTTCAATTGGTAAGACCATTGAACACGCAATCGGAAGGTTGCAGCTTCTGTACCTGGTGGTAGCAGGTATAGTCTGTTCGTCCACTTTCCTTCCTTCGCATCTACATATCAGTTTAAACTATATACTTTAGACAGTACAATTAACGCCCCCTATACTTTCCTTGGCATGACTATCTCCTAAGAGAAAGAACAATTTTATTAAAAATGAACGAACCCAGTACTGGTCCACTAATAAAAAAAAAGCAAGCAAAAACATCAGAGGCGTGATGAAGCAGCCTGAAGCATAACTTGTCAGAAAAGCTTTGTGAATCAATACAACGTTGTGATGTAGCACATTGGGATGATACCAGACTTCGCTGTTAGTATCAATGAACTGGCTCGCTTCTGAACTGTTTTCGCACAAATGAAATGATAAGCTCAACTCTAACATATAGTGAGGATGGCTGATTGCGGCTATTTTATTATGTTCTTTGTGGTAAGTTACATCTAACATTGCATCAGATGCTTCTATTGAGTGCAGACACACTCTTAGATAGACGCCAATTTTGCTAATGTTACCTCCCAAAGACACCTTCAAACCCTCTCAGACGCATTATCAGGAGAACTTACGTATCGTTCTGTTTTTCTCATTTGATGCGGAGGTGTAATTTGTGTATGCCATGACAACTGAATAATTTTTAAGGTGATAGTCTTTCTCAGAATCAAAGTGAGGCCTTGAGCTTGTTGGTATTTCATGATTGAAAACGAACGCGACAGTGCGGCAAAACACAAAGGTAGGGAAAAAAAATTGCCCGCAGCTTCCCTCGGGGGAACACTGAGGAGGATGCGGAGCATATAATTGGTTAACGGGGTGTTAAATTGCGACTTACTTGTGTCGATTGCTAAATTGGTTAACGTGGTTGTGAAATGGGGTGTTAAATGAGTGAACACGTACGGCACGTATGCGAAAGGGCGGTGTTTTATTTATTGCGACGAACTTTGAGGACGATGTCTTTGTGGTCGGTAAAGTAAAGAGTGAGTGGATCGGGTTGCATCGGTCGTAGGTCGAAATTTGCAGCGCGCGCGCGGCACAGATGGCGACGGCGCGACGGCGAATGCGCTGTCAGCTGTCGAATGTTCTCGAAGGAGAAGCGCGCGCGGCACAGATGGTGGGCGACGGCGCGACGGCGCATGCGCGCGCGTCAGCTGTCGAATGTTCGAGAAGCGGTGCGGACGGCGTGGACGGCGCACTACAAGGCGCGAGTATAAGATGCTTCCGCATCTAAAACACGACACGGAATGGACACTACAAGCGCAAACTATCAACTGAATTTGAAAAAATGAGAACCTAATGAAGAGAGGGGGGGGGCGGAAATCTCGCTGCTACACGTAGTGTGATTATGATTACGAGATGCAGCGATGACTCGAAGTTTTTCCTGAGTATGCTGATTCAAGTGGCTTCTGATTAATTAGATTTCTATTGGGGTAAGTAGAATGAACCATCTTCAATGCAGCACAAACACGTTCCAAGCACGCTGCTTTAGGCGATGCCAAGGCAGCACAAACGCGTTTCAAGCGCACCACACTGAAGGTTGTGGTGAGACAAATTCTAGACTAGCAGCATTTCTGAATACGGGGGTCAGGTATAGTTGGTAATACAAAACTGAACATAAGCTTCGCTCATAGACTCATTATGTAACCTCTTAGAACAAGAAAAACTAGGCATTGGCGCCACTTTTCCCGTATACCAATACTTTTCAAAACTAAATCCCACATGAACATTGTTTTATCGCGATCCATAACATAATATCCTTCCCTCCCTCTTCATGTCTTGCAATCAAGGAACATCGCAAAAGAATTATAAAACCATTTCTTTTCGAAATCGAGCATTAACTTGAGCAGAAATTGAAACTTCTAATTTTAACGTGAAGTCTTTAATGTGCTCAGTACGTTCGTGTTATTTACAGAGCATTTCATTTCTTTTTAATGATTGTCTTATTTTCCCCTCTGCGTTCCTCTTATTTTTCATCATTGTATTCAGTTTGTCATGTTTAAGTTCGCTGATGTTGTTACACGGAGTTCTTCAACATATATTGTAATTCCGTGTACAAGCATTTCGTTTCACGCAATATGGTTATAGGTTGCATTATTTTCATGTGATTTCAGCTTTTCCTTTTTTTTCTTGCATTTCGTTGAAGATGTTATTGTTTTGCTTTGTATTGCATCTCCTACATGGGCCCGCATTTTGCTCTGCAGTGTAAATGAATAAATGAACAAATAAATAAATATAAATGAATTAATAAATTGCTTCGAATCCGTCTACCTGCAAAAGTACTAAAACTCTGGTGAGTCTGAAATTCAGCAGAGACAGGGGAGGCGCAGTTCCAGGTATGCCATGGCAGCAAACGAAGCACTTTGGAGTGCATGTGCTGCATGCACTTCAGTTCGTATGGCGCGTGCAAATGACAATGCCGTGGCAATGACCACGTGCGGCCACACGTGCGGAAAATGGCCTTGGTTTAATAAACGTTACTCGGCCAAAGGCTGTACCATTATTTGAGAACATCATTAAATGGGTCCCCCTCAAGCAAAACAAAAAAAACTGAAAAAATACCTAACAGAATCAGCGTAATGGCGATGCGTGTGTTGGACAACTCTGCCTTGCAAGGTGTCATTAATCCTTTCTTGGCACTGATTGGGTAGGTGGGTCAATTCCTATATATGACAGGTTGGATATGTCGCTTCTCTGGGCCCCACTCATTCCTGTTGGGCAGCAGAAGTAATTTTTCTATATATGCTGCTCCCATAAAGCCCCACTGGGCTTACGAATATATCGAAGACATTAGTAGCGACGCATGCTTAGAAGTGAATATGATTTTTTTATATTCGGTGCAATAAATGGACTCTATTAGTTATCTCGTAAAAACTTCGGGTAAATGAATCACCAACTATGGTGCCACTGATGTAGTCAACACCATAATTATACAAACTATATACTCTTGAACTGGTAGACGTTGAAAAAAATTGGTGTTTTCAATACTGTCGTGAGAAAGCATAAAATTTAATCAATATATCTTGTTTCAAGGCATGCCACAAGCTGTTAAATAACAATTATCTAAGCTATAATAATGAGCACTACTAATACAGATGTCAGACGTTCAGTATGGCTCACGATTGAGCCTGATCCTTATCAACTTTCTGTATCATGGTTCGTTCATAGAGCTAAAAGACTGGAGCCAATTACTGTTGAGAAACATGGTTCTATTCAATCGGACTTAATCTTTTCCCTTAGGGTGTAACCTTATCCCTAAAGCACAAGATGGCGATCAAGTCCTATTATATAGGGTGTAACCCTAATGGACAAGAACAGAGTACAATGTATCAAGGAACAAACGGGTGTTAAGGACATCAAAGTCGAAATCAAGAAGGATGATCACGGCCAGGGCACGTAGCGCGAAGGCAAGATAGGATCACAGACCGGATTCCAAGAGAAGTCACGCGGGTGAGGATGAGAGAAAGTTAGGTGGGCAGAGGAGATTATAAAGTTTGCGGGTAGGAAGTGGCAGCAGCAAGCACCAAACCGAGTTGACTGGTGGTATATAGAAGAGACCTTTGTCATGCAGTGTGCATAGTCAGGCTGATGATGATTATGGTGATGATGAACCGCGATGAGCAGGACACCATGCGATGCTGGTATCACACAGTATTGCCTTATTGGTGGTCAGTAAACAGGACGAACAGAAGATATCAGAAAAAAATTTGACCATCATCCACTATAGGAAACCATGTAGGGATGCGAAGCTGCGAATATATGTTTCACTTGGCGGGAGATGGTGTACTTTATTGAAAGCTTGTGCTAGCTCCAACGCTGACACTGGCGACGGCATTGACGCTCATCGCGGCATTGCGCCGTAGAATGATGCGTGCGCACTCCCATACAGTTTCCTAAAATTAGGTAGAGGGGACTCTGGCGCTGCGATCGTTCAGCGACCATGGGAATGATGAGTAGTACACACATTTGTCTAGTCTTCGTACTTGCTGGCGGCAAATCGTACTTGCGGCTTCGTCTATTGCTGTGTTTTGGTTTTGTTTTGAAAGAAAAATTTCACCCTTTTGAACTCCGTGACCCGATTTGGGAAGGTAAGTCTAAAAGAATAAAATGGTGAAGCGCAACCGCTGAACGTTTGCTAATATTTGTTTCGTAAGAAAACAGCTCCGAGCCGCACGAACACACACGGAGCCAAGAGCAGGCCAGAAGTATGAATATTAGACAAATGTGTGTACTACCCATCATTCCCAAGCTCGCTGGAGCGACGTGCGTTGCAGCTCTCATAGACACTAGCGCCAGAGTTCCCTCTAGTCTATATTACGAAACTCTATGCGCGCTCCGTCATTTTGTACCGCGGAACTACTGTGGCGCCCCCATCGGAGTATGCAGCTGTCGCACCACCCGTCGTGCGCACCGCTCCATACAAGGGACGATCCCTAGAAGAGCGGGAGGGGAGTGCGGGAGAGGACAGGAAGGGGAGAGGACGTGGAAGCGCTCTGGAGGTTTGGAAGCCCTGGGAGTAAGGGACGGACACTGCCCCTGTCATGAGCTGCTTCGCATCTGAAAGCTATTTTTGTGCCAAAGGTATTCTTGTTATGCTTGTTGCTTAGGACCCCATCGTCATTATGCTGTTGCGGAGCGCATAAGCAGCTTGCGCTCACCAAGTTTGAAGAAGAAAGGTACTTAATGCTCACAGATGGGTACAGTGATACGCCTACAAGTTTGTGGCACAGCTGATGCCAACCTACTATTATTTCATAGGTAAATATCACTGAAGCAACAATGACGTTAATAATAATCTTTATAATAAAATTAAGAATAATAATAATGTTATTATTGTTTTTATGAAAAATAAATGTCGCTTATATATGAGCCCACAAGAGATAATTGTGCAGCGTGAGAGAAAGCGTAAAGGGAGGGAGTTAAATATGGTGAGAATGACGTAGAATACTTGGAGAGCTGAAAGCGCAAGTGGTCGAGGTAGGAGGAAGGAGTATGCAGATGAAGAGAAAGGAAGAACAAGGAGGGCAAGCAGGCGCCCGTCCCATGTGCTATATTATTGTTGGAGAAAGGAATAAAAAGAAAGAAGGAAGCTGATTTCAGCCTGAAGCATGAGTGCCTGCTTGATACATGTCTATATTATTACGAAATATGGAACAGTAGCCGTACTCCTATCGCTTTGCAAGCCAGAGACATGTTAGTCCATGGTATAAGCACTTTTAGGGCTGAAAATTGTCTGTAATCTAGTTAACAGAGTTCAAATAACAGTGTTCAATGATAACGCAATCATGAATACACAATGCCTATTATATAACCTGTTCACAGGTATGGAGTCATAAATTATGCGTCTCACATCCGAATAGAAAATTGTGTGTGCTTTAGTGACAGTCGTTCCTTACCGGCACGATACATGATATTCAATGCTAGTTTCTGGGTCAGGATTCTGTATGAAACTATGCAGATAGTGGCTGACAACAGTAACACATGTCACGGCTAGACGATCGCACATTGTGTGTACATTGCACTCCAACAGTGCATATCGAACACCAGGCTTCACACCTCCACAATATTTTCTTTATGACTTGTTTTTTTTTCTTTTCTCTCTCAGGTCTTACGAAATTCCTTGGTCATAAGTGCTTCTGGTGATTTATATGTCCGGGCACTTTCTTGCTGCATGTTACCGTAATCTGATCGCTTATTGAACAGCGAAGGCAATGCACTCAATGTTTACTGAGAGACGGCCCAACTACAGCAGTTGTTCACAATGCTGGACGATGGCCGTTCAATGAAACCAGAAGTGCGTTTTCATTGAATATCCATGTCTGGATGTAGTTCTTCTGAGGTGCGGAGACGGGAAGACCCGTTTTAGCTGGAGCAAGTATTAAGGGTAACTAGATAGGCAAGACACGTTCCTTCGAGTAGTGCTACACCATTTTCTTCAGTGCCTTTTTAAGTAAACTCTAGGTCATCGCATTCTGTAAATAGACAGCTGGCATTGTTCCCTGTGAGTTCTGTGTACATAACAATAGTGTAGATGACGAAAGTGGCAAAGTAGCGTAGAAGTGTTTGTATGATGGTTTAGGAGTGCTCGTCGGGTAACGCTGCAGAAAGCAAATATCGCTATGTACGAATTGGCCGTAATGGGAACATGAGGGATCTGAACGTAGGAAAGAAAAATAAAGGAAGCGGGGAATGGTTACAAGGGCACGCAATGTAGCTCTCAATCCTGCGCTGTGAATACGAGAAAAAAGTGTAAGAATGAACAAAGTGAGTGTCAAAAAAGAAACATGCGATTCTAGACACTACACTGTCACAGTTGTCTCATTATCGACTCTGTTGGAAACACTTTCTCTTCAAAGGATGATGTTTGGTATGTAGTTTTGATTTGATGGATTTGATTGATATGTGGAGCTTAATGTCCCAAAACCACCATGTGATTATGAGAGACGCTGTAGTGGAGGGCTCCCAAAATTTCAACCACCTGGGGTTCCTTAACGTGCACCCAAATCTGAGCACACCAGCTTACATGGTACGTGATTTTCCCACGATATCTGTAAAGTGAACTTCAGATATACGATGGTGTACAACATTTTTAACACTTAGTCAAAGATACAACGGCATAGAATAATGGACGTGAGTTACGTACACCGATCTTAAGTCAAGCATGCATCGGCAGATATAATGACAATTTACGAAAAGCGCTTACATGTAAAGCGCCCGTGTAAGAATGTTCAATACGATCGCTATTTGTGCTTATTGTATAGCATGTGGACACCCGCACGCTTATGTATAAAAACAGACACCACGACTCGTAGCAACAGACGTTATTTCGAAAGATTTCGAAAAAAAAAAACTTCCCACAACCAAGCACAGTACGCTCCGTTTACTCCCGTAGTCACAGTGTATTGGCTATGAACCTTACCGCGCACTAAGGCTACAGTTTTTATTTTATAACACTTTATAGGTCGCGCTATATTACCTTTGTAGAGGATCTGCGTAACAGACTTTCCACAAGCAAGCTAGACCACGAGAGGTCAGCGGCCGGTACAGGTGCAATAGGTTTGGTTCCCGGAGCTCGAAAGAAAATTGCAGCGACAAATTCTACTCGCTTATTTTTTTTCTTTTCTCGCTTCTGGTATCTCTGAGAGTTCGTGTACTCGCCAGATAATGGAAAACAAGGGGGAAGCCTCCATGACGTGAGAGCAGCAGTGTCGCTCCAAGCGCGTCTTTCAAAACTATTGAGGCAACATTTGAGATCAAGGCATTGCAACACATCCTGTCGATGGCAGATTGCTTGCGTTCGCTGAGCTGGAAACAACTTTGTTCCGGACTTTCGCTCTGTCGCAAGTGATGAAATGGCTCTCAATAAAAGAATACGTGGGAGTACGTCCCTTCTGTTTCACTTTCTTTATTTCCAACTAGGTATATAGTAAGACTATCGAAGGCGTCTTTTGCTGCGCCATTTTGGCGACTCTTTTCCGTCCTCTGCTCTTTTGCTTCCTTTCTGGTGACGCAAGATGAACTGGATGCCTGATGCTGGTGAAACTTCGGTCAAATGCACAGTGGTCGTCCATAGGCGCCGGAGAAGACAGGTTGTATTGTTATGTTGTTTAGAATCATGCCGTTGCAAAAGTGTTGCCATTGACCACTGCCTGAGAACACATATGGCACGAAACAGAGAAGGCGAACTATGGTGAAATTCTCCGACACTGTGTACTTCTCGCAGGTCAGTTTTGAGCCCACCTGAACACACCCGCCTCAGTGAACTAGTGGCTAAGTCATTCGGCTGTTGACCCGCATGTCGCAGTATTGAATCCCGGCTGCAGCGGTCGCATTTTCAAAAAGGACGAAAATGCTTGATGTCCGTGTGCTTAAATTTGATTGCAAGTTAAAGAATCCAAAGTGGTCAAAATTTCTCGTGCCCTCCACTACGGCATCTCTGATATTGATATGGTGATTTTTGGACGCTAAATCTTAACAACTGTTATTATTAGCTCACCCGATCAAAAACGCAAAATACATAGCGCCAGTGTGTAGGTGTACTTTTTAAAAATATTTATCTGCAG
The DNA here is from genome assembly GCA_013436015.1 of Rhipicephalus annulatus. Taxonomy (NCBI): domain Eukaryota; kingdom Metazoa; phylum Arthropoda; class Arachnida; order Ixodida; family Ixodidae; genus Rhipicephalus; species Rhipicephalus annulatus. Next base: position 194,754 of record WOVY01000505.1, read on the forward strand.
CTGAAGGTAACTTGTAGGACAAGCATATTATCGAATCGATTAAATGAAGACACCCAAGTGAACACTGTTTGCAGGTATATATGGCTCAGGCTTGTCAAGACTTGAGCGTTGGTCAACAATGCAGCGAGAAGTACTGAGTGTGGCGCAGACAGATCATGAGCATGATCTAACTTTCATGAGTGGCAATTGCTAGATTCCTGAAGGCTTTCTCGGAAGGGAATCTTTGTACACACATCGATTTATTGACGTCTTGTCTACACACCCACATTGAAGCGATAACTGTTAGAGGCACGTCGAGGAACCAATTTTACAGCTTTGCGGAATTTTCGTTTTCTTTTTATTTCTTGATGCCGAGACTACTAGTTGAAAATGTGAGGGAAATATATCTGACAGACGCCATACTAAGCACGAATTACTTTTTTCATGCAACTTTTTTTTAATAATACAGAACGAAATTAGGAACAAGGGGTACGAGTAACAGAAACCCTGTTGCTTACAGAATTTACATGCAATATACCAGCAGCGTTTCGTATTGTTGATTCATGTTAACTATTGCTGGCATCTCTTTTTAGATGCGGAGCATCTTATACTCGCGCCTTGTAGTGCGCCGTCCGCGCCGTCCGCGCCGTCCGCGCCGTCCACACCGCTTCTCGAACATTCGACAGCTGACGCGCGCGCATGCGCCGTGGCGCCGTCGCCCACTCTTCCACCATCTGTGCATCCCTTCCTTCTCTACACACCGCGCGCGCTTCACTCCTCCACCATCTGTGCACCCTTCCTCCTCTACACACCGCGTTCGACATCTACAATTCTCCAGTGGACGCGCATGTGGCGTCGCGCTTCGAGAACATTCAACAGCTGACAGTGCATGCGCCGTCGTGCTGTATATATACTCAAGGTCGGCGCTCGCTCGCTCAGTTGCCGCTCGTCGGTTGGTTTGTACGGCGCGTCGACGTCCAAGGTCGCGGTGAAATGAATTCCAACGAATCCACAAACACAATGATCGACGTCCCTTCGACCAGCGCCGCCCTTTCGCATACGTGTGTACGTGTTCACTCATTTAACACCCCCTCCTACAACCACGTTAACCAATTTAGCCATCGACCCAAGTAAGTCACAATTTAACACCCCATTTCACAACCACGTTAACCAATTTAGCCATCGACCCAAGTAAGTCGCACTTTAACACCCCGTTAACCAATTATATGCTCCGCATCCTCCTCAGTGTTCCCCCGAGGGAAGCTGCGGGCAATTTTTTTGTTTATTGTCTTGCGATTGTAATGAGCTTCTCTTCATTTCCTACCTTTGAGCAACATCTTGAGCAGAATCCAACCAGCCAGTACGCTTTGACCTGCAAGGTAGTGTCGGTGGGAGATTTCTCCTGTGTGTTGTTGAACAATAAAAAATTCGCAGCGTGCCCGTTATCTAAAAGCCGAATTCTCCTGTCTCTCATTCCCCATTAGCAGCCATTGACATGTACATTGAGCACTACCTGACAAGAAAGCGTTGCTACGTTATACTCGCTGGGCGTAACCACCTTGGTTTTAGAAAGGTTTAGCGAACGTTGGGCCGCAGTGTCATGAATACAGTGAACTAGTATATCATGAACTCTAGGTGGTTAAAGGTGGGAAGTAGACACGAAGCGCAAGCCGTAAGAAAGTGTGCGTGTGCTATCTCCCGTTTAGTCCTTGGAATGTCCGCTGGATCGCGGTGCTTCTATATGCAGAATACACGATGAAAAGATGCGAGATGGTGGTACTTGGAGTGTTGACAAGATGGGCGAACGGACACACAGACAGATGCATGGACGGACGCATGGATGGCTGCACGGACGGATGAACGCATGGACGGACGCAGGGGCGGAGGCATGGACGAACTCAGGGATGGACGCATGGAAGGACGTGTGGACGCACGAACAGACGCAAGCACGAACGGTCGGATGGACGCATGGACGGTCACACAGATGGATGCATGGACGGACGGAAGCAAGAACAAATGGACGGAGAAAGGTTTAGTGAGCGTTGGGCCACAGTGCCATGAATAAAGTGCACTAGTATTTAATTTGAAGTTGAAGTTTATTGAAGAGTAAGAATACATATAAAGGAACAGATAAGCGGAGTACATGAGATTTAAAAGGGGAAGCCTTCACGACGTAAGAGTAGCTGTGTCGCTCCAAGCGCGTCTTTCAAGACATGAAGGCAACATTGTAGATCAAAGCATTGCAACACATCCTGTCGATGGCAGATTGCTTGCGTTCACTGAGCTAGAAACAACTTTATTCCGGACTTTCGCTCTGACGCAAGTGATGAAATGGCTCTCCATAAAAGAATGCGTGGGAGTACGTCCCTTCTATTTCACTTTCTTTATTTTCAACAAGGTATGTAGTGAGACTATCGAAGGCGTCCTTTGCTGCGCCATTTTGGTGACTGTTTTCCTCCTTCTGCTCTTTTGCTTCTCGTCTGGTGACGCAAGATGAGTATATACAAGGAACTCGAGGTGGTTAAAGGTGGGAAGTAGACACGAAGCGCAAGCCATAAGAAAGTGTGCGTGCGCCACCTCATGTTTATTCCTTGGAATGTCCGCTGGATGGCGGTGCTTCTATATGCGGAATATATGGTGAAAAGATGCGAGATGGTGCTACTTCGAGTGTTGACTAGATGGATGAACGGACACACAGACAGATGTATGGGTGGACGCGCGGATGGCTGCACGGACGTATGGACGCATAGATGAACGCAGGGATGGACGCACGGATGACCGTGTGGACGCACGAACAGACGCACGCACGGACGGGTGGATGGACGCACGGATAGTCACACAGACGGACGCATGGACGGACGGAAGCAAGAACGAATGAACGGACGGATGCTTCGCCCCACTTTTCATCATTCAGCCCGTGGATATGCTGCCATTTTTTTTATCTTTCGTTTTGGAGGCTTAACGAATCATTCGTTGTTCATTCCATGTCCCAAAAATATCATCATCATCATAAACGATTATGCGCCCCAGAAGTTTGCTTCATCCCACTACTCGTCACTCGTTCACTAAAAATCAAGTAGGCAACAATTACCCCAACAAATGGCTACGTGTCATGGAAATTTGTACGGCTTATAAAAAACTGTATCACCATCACAGTAAACGAGTGCATGACACAGCTATTGGGTAAATCCCACTGCGCATAACGTCCTCCAAAATTGAAGATGGTTCGACTAACAACTGGTTGTGAAGCGACGGTGGTGGAGCTAAGACCCCGAGTATGCGTGCAACGTGTAGAGAAAAGGACCAGCCGCCGTGCCCATGGCGAGGCCCATCCAATCAACCTCTTCTTTATTCCGAACACTGCTCTAATCTCCGATCATGACAATGTCGCTCCTCGTCATCTACACAATTTGCATCATCCTCCATGCTCCCTAGTGTGTTTTCATGAAGAACAATACCACAATTGCTGTAAACACTAAACGCACAATGTTCGTCGCTGATAGTTTGAGGTCCAAGTCAATCTACGTGGAACAATCCGGGTTTGCTCTTGCACCTAGTTTTCCAACGGTGCTTCCGACGCTTGTTCCATATAGGCGCCTTCGAACGCGTTGCCTTCGGTGAACTTGCGCTCTCGATGATCAGGTTTCGTTAGCAGAAACGTGGTTTTTTCTGCGAGCTCATGATGTTACTTACTTTTAGAAGTTTTCCCTTTGAATTTCTTGTCTTGGCTGTGTTCACCTTGGAAGCATCATCCTTTTTCCTCCATTCCGGAATTGATTGCTTATTCGCCGGTTTGGCCCTGTCTCAATATACTTAATCGGTAGTGAGGTAGCTCGGGCGGTTCACATTCTTCTCCTCCTTGATGTTTGTATCTTACTCGTAGAACTAATACAGGCAGCAGGCTCCTCTGCTCTCGCAGTTTTTCTCTTGCTTCTTTTCGCTTGAATGCGTCTTGGTTTGCTTCTGTCAGACATTTCTACGCGTGGCTGCGAGGACTGTGCAACATCTGAATCTGCTGGCCTTGGCTTGCATCCATTCTTGATATCTCTTGAAGCCCGTTTAGAACTTCGAAGGCTTCCCGTTTTTCATTAGTAGAACTTTCTCCCTCCACCATATGCACTTGATTTGTTGTAACTGTCGTGTCCTTTGCTTCATTCATAGTGTATGCCGACGGGAGTTCTAACGGCGTGGGCCAGTTCTTTGAAAGTAGTGGGGAAATCATGACTTTTCGGCTTCCAGCGCATTCAGCAATTCGTCGTGAGTCTGAGTCTTCTAGCTTCCGTAGAAGAATGCTGCTGAAGAAGCAGAGCCAAGATGGTGGCGCCACATACGAAGAGTGCACGTCAGCTTGTACTTCTATTCAAATCCTTGTCGAGCACTTAATACGTCCGCGATGTTTTACTTCACTCTGACCTTGGCTAGAATGAACTGGTGTCCATAAAGCTCTGCTTCGCCCGTCTAAATTTCCAAGCGATCGTTTTGAACTGCATCTTCTGCTTCCTTGTCGACTTCTTTAAGAAGCTTCTCGGGAACGGTTTGGAATGCTCAATCAGAATTGAATGAATATATCGTAACTCACTCACTGACGGACGCTCCACGTGTATTTGACGTTCAATGTTGGCGATGGCTTCTGTGATGGCCTTTTGCACTTCATTCCGCCTTGCGAACAGGGCCTCCATTATCCAGTCCAGTGTCGGAAACGTGAGAGATCACTGGCCGGTAACGTCACTAGGTGAAGTCGCAGTCAACGTGGTGTCCGTCACAAACAATTCGCTGAACGAAGTCTCAAGCAATGTTGAGGTGTCATGCTTCTTGATCTAATTCTCGGGAACGGTTTGGCTTCGCACATCAGCTTCAACCAACGGCGACTTCACAAAAGTCCTCGAGGCTGCGACTGCGGTTGAAATTTGTGAAGGCCGCTCCGTCTCAGTTCTGAAGCTTCTTCCTCCCGTGTTTCAGCACCAAAATGTAGACAAAAGGACGAGCCGCGGTGCCCATAGCGAAGCCCACCCGATCAACCTCTTCATTATTCCGAACACTGCTCGAATCCCTACGATGATAATGTTGCTCCTCGTCCTCTACACAGTTTGCAACACAATGAGAAGTTACGAAGCAGCGGGGGGGGGGGGAGATTAAAACAGCGACGGCGTGCCAATGTTGATTGATATGTGAGGTTTAACGTCCCAAAACCACCATATGATTATGAGAGACGCAGTAGTGGAGGGCTCCTGGAAATTTAGACCACCTGGAGTTCTTTAACAAGCACCCAAATCTGAGCACACGGGCCTACAACATTTCCGCCTCTATCGGAAATGAGCCGGCGAAGCCGGGATTTTATTCCGCGACCTGCGGGCCAGCAGCCGAGTTCCTTAGCCACTAGACCACCGCGGTGGGGCTACGTGCCAATGTCGTCACTGTGACTGTCTGTGGTCTAACTGAAACATCTATATGCGCTGATAATCTTAATAACAAAGTGGTATCAGCTATCTGATTGCAGAAGCTACGCCTAACTTCCCTCTATACCGCTTCCAGACACCACCACTCCACGAAGCAAAAGCATTGAACGAACAAATCATGAGAGATAAAAGCCGCATTTCTGTGTCTTTCATTTGTTGAAGGTAGTGCAGTTGATTAAGTGCCCGCTTTTTGCGCCGTAGAAAGAGAGGTCATGGGCTCAACTGTTGTCGAGAGAACTTTTCAGTGTGGTGCACTTTAGAGGCCCTTGTGCTGTTTTGTTACAGCTGTTTTGCTGGGGGAAGGTTGAGGTCCATAATTTTTCGTCTACTCCATATATGGATAAATTCTGCTGCGAAAAAAAATTACGAAGGATACCCGAAACGTATAGTCTTTATAAAAGAATAAAAAAGCCCAACGGCACACTCAAACAAAATGAAACATGGCAATAATTAGTTTGCTTGCAACGATTGGGTACACTTGTCGTGCACCCATGAATTTAGTTTGGCGAGAGCATCTTGAGGATTTAGTGCACAATAAAGTCGTAAAACACTGCTTCGCCACAAGGCAGTCAACCTATAAGGTTTAAATATTTACCAGAAATAACCGAGCACGCATCGTAGTATTTAAATGAATAACGCGGAAAATGTTTGGACACGCAAGCTTGGCTCCCGTGCTGCAAAAAATACGGAACCACCACCTTGTCAAAAAACATGATAGCTCCTTTCACGTGCATTCCACCAGCTTTTGATCCATAGGGAAGATTAACCTGACTAAACTCAATCCCCACGATACAAATCTTGACCGCCATAACACGTCCATCAAATGCAACATAAAGTGATGGGCATGTTGCACACCGAGGTTGTGAATCTTCCTAATAAAACCCTATTCGTTCTGGGAAGACGCTAGCATACTTACCTTAAACATTACCATAATTGGCAATCCAATTAACTGAGCACTGGGAACTCTACGAACGGGAATCACTGCGCGACAATGCTACGCACATCTGCCGGTTTCACATTAGTGAAGGTACATTTGGTTTAGGCTCTGCTTCTTTTTTTCTTCGCCCTCCAACTGTCTTCAATTTGTTACGTCTTTCCGTGACGGAAATGATGCATCAATATAGCATTCTTTAGCCTCAGCACTGAACGTTTTTTGTGTTAAATATGTATCGCAGCCTGGCTGGCTAAAGCCCAATCAAATTTCGCTCAGTGTTTTGGACTCCATCCGCCGTGGTGGAGCAGTGGCTAAGTCAATGGGCTGATGAAGCCTAGGTTGCGGGTTCGATCCTGGCCGCAAAGGTGCCATTTCTATGCAGTTGAAATGGTAGAGGCCCGTTGACTGTCTGATGCCAGTGCACGTTGAACGACACGAGGGGTTCAGAATTTTTGGAGCTGACCACTATGGAGCCTCATTTATTGTAGTTTTGCTATGGGAAATCCCAGATAACTGTTGAGGACTCCACATTACAATGCTGAAATTGTGCCTGGTTAACCTCCCTGCCTTCCCTCTTGTTGTTTATCCCTCCTCCTCTTCCCCCATTGATTGATTTGCCTATAGAATACATTATAAATTTTTGTTCACTCTGCCTTGCCTTAAACAATTATCTGCATGTCCGTGCAACTTCAGGTACGTGCTATAGGACATATTGGCCACAAATATTATTTACATGAATAAAGTAGAAAACTCACACACTTTAATTGCTTTTCCTTCCTAACTGTTCTAAGCCACTGTACTCGTAATTAGGTTTCTGTAATTATTTAGAGATTATGAAATGTTTTCTTGCCAACAACGCCCTTTCCCTTGTTACTACAATAATAATATTGGTTTCAGAGTGTCTGTAGCAGGCTTATAGTTTACATAAAACACGTTCAAATAAAAATGAGTAACTTGTTTTAAATAGGAGTCTAGATGAGGGGGAAGGGATAATAATCAAGGATCTCAAACAAAATTAATTACTTGAACTGAAGTGTTATGAATGCGAAAACATAGAAAACGTCTTAATCCAAGCTGCCGGTAAGCGTACTTTTTTTATTTATATCGGACTTCTTCACACGGCCGGAAACTATGCAATAATGATTGTTTTGACATTGCAATTAGAGCTTCTTGCAGCCGTGCTGAAGAAGAACATTGTCATATCTACGTAATTTCAAGCAGTGAGCTCATCTTCCTATAGATTCAATTATAAAAAAGTTGCCCACCGACAAGTTCCCAATAAAAAACTTTTAAATTAATTCTACCGTTCTTCTATAGCTACGACGGGCATGAAGCGTCGCCCGGTAATTACTATTAATTTATGCCGCATTGATTACGTTTAAATGTGCTTATACAGCGAGCCATCGAAACGATTGAAGCATGTCGCAACTTCATCGAAAGAAAAAATCTCGCCAGTTTGCAATCCCAGTTAAACATATGCTCTCTAATATCTGCACTAACAAGGCAAGATGAGCTTACACAAATTGATGAATAAGCTGAAGAAACAAGTGATGATCAGTAAATGACGGGTGAATAGCACTATCAAAACGTAAACGCATAGATGCTGCATCACTGCATTAGATGGTGTTTGCAAAATAACAATAAACTTTTACTTACAAATAAAAATAACAAAAACGCAATTACTAGACAAACGTACTCCCATTGTCAATTTTCATCTGGGAACTTCATTGTTCAAATGAATGAACACCGAAGGCTTTTTGTTCCCTTTTATTTTGCGGGTATAGGAAGGTCGCATTGCTTTTGCCATTGTGCTCGATAATGAGGTATGTAGATTATGAACTTCGAATGAGTTTCTTCGTCCTGGTTATTCCTTTCAACGCCCAACCAAGGAACAAAAATTGCGGGACTTTTAAACTTCGCATTTAAGAGTTAATTGCGAGAGCGATATCTTGTTACTAGGGCGTATTTAAAACACTTAGCGCACGAAATTGTTTTTGAACTCGCTATGCGCACACTACGTGGCCTTAGGAGAAAAGGCGCAGCAACGTGTGTGCCTTTTTTAGAGGGTGACCAGCTTAAAATCATACAGGCATTACGATAACCACATATTCTGACACACGACGGCAATGAACGCTTGTACCACCAATTAATACTGCAATATTTCACGGCGCATTGGATGTACAGGACGCGCATATTTGTAAAGAATTCACTGCATTTACAAGCAGAGGCATGGCTGTGTGGTAGCACATTCGCTTCACATGCAGATGACCCGGCGTCGTTTCTGACTTAGACAGATGGATGGATGGATGAAAAACTTTACTGAGGTCGTGAAAGATTCCATCCCCGTTTTATAGGCGTAGGATCGCGGACCTCTCTCACGAAGAGAAAAGGAGGCCTAGCCAGCCTAACCACCACATTATGGGCCTTCTGGACAGCCTGGAGTAATTGTAAGAGAACAGTACTCATAAGAATAGAATGAAAGACATTTTCTTAAAATTCTTCTTTTTTTTGTAAAGATAGGCACCTCCAGAGCATGTGGTTAAAATCATTGCGATTTTGGCAGTCCGGACAAAATTCTAAAATATTGGAGTATTGGCTACAGGTTACAATGCTAGGGTACGTTCCCGTCTTAAGCATGCGAAGAGAGATTGCCTGTGTCCTAGACAACATTTCCTCTAGCAATGGAAAGGACCTACGGCCTCATTGATAGAGCTTTCTGACCTCATTGAAGGTAGTCAAAATGTCCCTAAAATGAACGCTCATGGCTGATTCCTCTGTCTGGGCCACGCAAGTCCCGGCGCGGTATAAGGGAAGCCTCGCGCCTTCCAGTGGGCTAGCTCGTTGACATTGAGAAGGCCCCCGACCTTCAAACCATGGTGAGCAGAGAACAAAATAATAGTGTTGTGGGTGAGGTCCTTGTGAACGAGAGCTCTAAAAACTTCCTTCCACGCGAAACCAGAAGCGAAGGCCCTAGCAGCAGATTTAGAGTCCCTATAAATATCAGTCTTTTGTGGATCAAGGAGAGCAAGTGCAATGGCCATCTGTTCTGCTTTGTAAGAAGAGGTGGTTAGAACCGAAGCTGAGGAATAAAACCTGACCCTTAGTTTCTACGGATACTACTGCAAAGTGAGCGAAAAGCCGTACTGGGTGGCATCGACAAATCATGAAACAGACGACTGGGTGTGAGCTTGAGCTAAAAGAGAGGAAGCTCGAGCCACACGCATGCCCACGTTGTACTGTGGATGCATATTTCGTGGAAGAGGACACACTTTGATGCGAGAGCGTACACAATGGTCAAGTGGCGTATTTTGCACTTCAAGCGTCAGGGGATTGACTCCAGTGACAACCAGAACCTTTCTCCCCGCTGGTGTGATCGAAGGCCTGGCAACTTGTGCCATTTGTGAAGCCTCAATAACTTCTTCAAGCATGTTATGGACTCCGAAGTTCTTAAGGTTCTCAGTGATTGTGCGCATACGAATGCCAAGAACTTTCTTGATGCTTTTCCTTTTTAGGATATTCAATTTATTTATCTCACGGAGTTGCCACTTGTGCATAGAAGCGACATAGCTTATAAGGCTCATCAAGAATGCATGGAACAGTCTGACGAGGTTGTCCTCCCCGACTGTTCGAAATGCACGAGATTACTCAGATGACACCTTCCGTCTTGGAAGTCAGACGGTCGATCGTGTGGGCGTTCTGTCCATTCGCCTCGATAATCATGCCCAGAACGCTTATGAATTCCCCCCATGAAATATGCTGCCCCGATGCCGTGTGCAGCCTAATGTCGATGTCGGCCAGTGGTTGCCAGTTTTTGGTTTGGGGCCTCGTCTCGTGGGTCGATATAAGAGAAGTTCAGACGTTGAGGGTGAGAGCTTGAGGCCCATGTCCTTTTTGTATACTTCAACAAAGTCGACGGCCTCTTGAATAGAGCTCTCCACAGAGCCCTCCGAGCCATATTGCGATGTCGTTCGCGTAGATGGCGAAGTTGATGCCTTCTTGGTTTGAAAGCTTGGCAGCAAGGCCGCGCAATGTTAAACAGCAGTGGGGGTGACGACTGAGCCCTGCGGGGGGCCGAAGGCACCGAGATAATAGGGCTTAGACTTGAGATCCTCTAGCTGTACAGTTGCTTTTTTATTCCCGAGGAACGAGCTGGTGAACTTGTGATAGTTGACTCCTAAGTTGAGAGAAGAGGTGAAAGCAAGTATGTGGGAGTGCGAGACACTGTCAAAGGCCTTTTTAAGATCGAGTTCGAGAATGGCTGTAACGTATTTCGTCTCCTGATCTATGATGTGATGCTTCAGCATTTCATGACGTCTTGAGTAGATTGTTTTTTACCATTTTTATTTTAGTTATTTATATTTATTATTTATATTTATTATTATATAAAGGTATTTATAGTTATTTATTTTTTATTAGTTATTTCATACGCATTGTTCTCGATTTTTCTGTCATGCATAAAATGATGACTTTTAGTTCAGAACCAACGACGCCGACACCAATGACAAAGTTTCTGCGAAACTAGCTTTTTAACGCTATCACGTTATTAGGAGTTTCGTACTATTTTGATCTGATACACAGCAATGTCGCCTGCATTACGACATTGCACCAATAACGTGACAGCATACTCTATATACTGAACTACGGCTGCGGGTCATTGAGAGTGGAAGGGAGAGAGAATGCAATCACCTACACTAACCCTTAACCATAACCAAACCGCTGTCTTTGTGTCCATGTCAGCTCTTCTCTCAAATATGCACTCATTATCAGTCTATACACGCTTGAAAGTATAGTGAAACTTATCTCCAACTAACACCTAAAATATTTCAAGAAAGCTTTAAGGAAGGCTTGAAAAGCAAGAGGACACTGGTGTTTCAGTGTGCCGGCACAGCCGAATAAAGTTTTGAAAAAAATGCAAATTATGTTTATGTTATCGCCCTCATCTCTCGCCAGAATTCTCAGATTGTTTTATTGTCAGATCTTGTACTGTTACAGGTTGTTAAGAATGTTTCAGGCATTGAACGTGGTGCCATCATTGCCGTGCATACTTTAGAACCATTCAGATTTTTGTACATATGTTCAAATTTCTCACAGCACCAATTTTCCGTAGAAATGGCCAGTTCGTTTATGAGTCAATAAAAGGGGGTTAACAATTAAGAGTACTGCAAAGCCTATCATGGGAGAGCAGCGACTCAAGGAGACGTTTTATCAATAGACTGACCGTTGAAAATCCCTGGATTGCAAGAGAAGTGTCTATATTATATTTCAACGTAATAATTAAGGCTAATTCACTCTTGAAAAAATATCAATAATACAGTGCACATTGCTGCCAGTTCTTCTGAGTCTTAATAAAAGAAAAATATTACCATTAACTATGATTTAAGATCTTTTTCCACACGTTCTGTGACGTTACATACAAAGTGCTGGAAAATGGCACCTGTTGTCTCCGAGGCGGAGTCACATGTCAATTTCACTTTTCAAACGCTCGATCACATACATATAACATAACATACGCATGTTTGCTGATGCACTGCGTTTTGTAGCGCACAGTAACGAATGTATCTGATCAAATTAGCCTACAAAGTGACATTAACCAAGTGCAGCGTTGGTGTGAAAGATGGCAAATGGAACTTAATCCTAACAAATGTAAACTTGTGTCGTATCAGCGTCGCCATAACCCGCTCATCACTTCCTACGTAATCTCTAACACTCCTGTTCAACTTGTGCAATCCTACAAATACCTTGGCCTAACTTTGTGCAGTGACCTAACTTGGGCTGAGAACATCCGGACTATCATCGCAGCTGCTAATCATACTCTCGGCTTCCTAAAACGTCATCTGCGCAACGGACCCCGCCATGTAAAATTATTAGCATATCAGTCCCTCGTAAGAAGCAAGCTTGAATATGCATCGTCAATTTGGAGCCCACAACACACGTATCTCATTACTGCACTCGAATCACTTCAAAACCGTGCTACTAGATTCATTCAATCCTCATATGCCTATCACATTAGCGTGTCATCTTTAAAAGAAGAAATTGGCCTGTCCCCTCTATCTTCCCGCCGCCGCATTGCCACCCTTTGCTTGTTTCATAAACTTTTTCACAGTCCACTTGCAATCGAACCTTACATCCCCCCCCCCTTTCGCAGGTCATATTGCATTGGCCATGTCTTTCAAGTTGCCCGTCAACGTTCCCGCACCGTTACTTTTGCTGTCTCATTTTTTCTTCGTGCAGCAAAAGACTGGAATGACCTCCCCCACCATATTGCAGCAATCACCTGTCCATCAACATTTATGCATAGCGTCACAAGACATTTTTCAAGCTAATTCATGGCTTTTTTGTACGTTTTTTGTAACCCCGCCCCTTATGTAATGTCCCCCTGGGGACCTTTAAGGTAATAAAAATGAAATGTGTTCATTCTGGTAAACCGCAAGTCTGTAGCACCTTTGTAGTACTTGCAGCTTGACAGCTTGTGGTCCATTCTTTATTTTTTCACGTTTTCAATCACTGTTTCAATATTTTCGCTAGACGTAAGTGAGCGCTCTATTACTGGCTGATAGTATAGGCTTTTCTTCTTTACTTTTGATGAGCTTGCCATTCGGCTAAGCCTATTCGTCGCTTTTTTGCTCTCATGTAAAAGGCATGAAGGAAACACTGACACACTAGAACAGTCTTCTTGTCACTTTTCATCACATTGTTTCCGCATTATTGAAACTGTACCACCTTATCAAATTTTCAGTCCTAGTTTTGTTCTGACCTACTGTAATATTCGCGGGTATTTCACATGTTGACATTGCTCGGCGAAGACATGCAGCGAGAGTAATCTTGAGACGTATTTATTCGCGTTACAAGGCGAAATTTATCTTTGTTTCAGAGCGCAGCAATCACTCGGGCTTCTATGTTATGCGCGTTCTTATCCTTTACGAATACGGAGATCAGTATTCCCCTGTATTCAGACTATAATAACGTAGCGCTACAAAACTACTATTCGCTTAACATGGTCCATCAGAATACCAAAGATGACTTAAATATTAAAAAAAAATTGGCAGATCCCACGTGCAGTGGGAACCGATATATGTGAAGCACGAATGAGAAAGGTTTACATGTCACTTTAAAACCAGCACACTGTCACGAGGTGGAAGTAAATGGTGCCCTACATGACTTCCGGGTCATGGTTATCATGTTTGGATGTGTCGTTTAGCTTCGTCATCTATTCACGTCACGTGATACCAAATTTAGAATATGTGGAGCTAGCAAAACGACCACGAGCGCATCGTGAAGGGCCCAATGTACACTAATGTTGAGGCGCGCGCACGCTGTGCACAGTGACACTACGTTAGCGAAACGCGACCACTCTGTAGCCTGACGCCAGACGCGACCGGCGCGACCAGCGTCCGTCGGCGCGGCCCGACGGCAACCGGCGCAAAATGCGACATCCTGTGTTTCGCGCCGATGCGTTGGCCAGACAACACTGCGTCGCCCTCTTTTCGTGACGGAGGGACGCCGGACGTCCTGAAACGTGCAAGCGTCAAAGCAGTGCAATGCGGCGGGTGCCTGCGAGTATATGGCAGGACTTGTGCCTGGCGTGGCAACGCCGGCGTGACGCAACGAAATGAACGCCGGCGAGTACGCGCCAGGCGTCATGTCGAAATGTATTGGCAGCCTTGACTGGTGCATTTAGTACTGTTCTCACATGACACGCTTCTCATGATTATCATGTTTGCACCAGGCACATACCTTCGTCATCCATTGACGTCAAGTATTACCAAATTTGGCGTATGTAAAGTTAGCAAAACAGCCATGAGCGCATCATGAGTGTGGCATGTAGTTATACACGACCCGCATGTCATGATTATCATTTTAGGAGCGAAGCTCCTTAAGGCGTGGGCTGTGCGTCTCCTGTATGTAGCCACCTCTCGTTCAGTTCTTGCAGTGTTCACTAGATGGCGGTACTTGTAGCTGACGGCATTAAGTATTACGCTAGCCACCACCCGATCTAAAGGGTACAGCCATATTCATCCGTCCATTTGTCCAACCATCCATCCATCCGTCCATCCATCCATCCATCCATCCATCCATCCATCCATCCGTCCGTCCGTCCGTCCGTCCATCCATCCGTCCGTCCGTCCGTCCGTCCCATCCATCCATCCGTCCGTCCGTCCGTCCGTCCGTCCATCCATCCATCCATCCATCCATCCAAAAGATGCAAGATGTTATAAACTAGACGGCGGTACGTGTAGTTGATTATGAAAGATGCGAGGTGTTATAAAATAGGAATGATGCCACATATGGCGCGTGTCATCGTTCGATATAGTGCGGCGACGTACGCTAGGGGGAGCGTTGCAATAAAATCGAGTGGGCAAAATGTACGGAGGATTCATGGTTTACCAGGTTTACCTCCGGAGCTTCGCCCACTCATCATCATTCACTTCGTGGATGTGGCGGCACTTTTTTTGTATGTGCCATTTACCTCTTTCATCCGTTCGCGTCGCGTCATATCGAGTTTGGTACATGTGAAGCTATCGAAACAGCCGCAAGCGCATCATGAGCGTAGCATGTAGTCATTTTACATGACACGCATTTCATATTTATCTTGTTTGCATCAGTATCATACCTTTGTCATTCATTCATGTACCAGTAATACCAAATTTTGTATAAGTGAAGCTAGCGAAACGGCCGCCAGCGAACCATGAGCGTGGCATGTAGTCAGGTTGTTACATGACACAGATGTCATGATTTTCATGTTAGCCTTTGTCGTTTGTGTTCGCCATGCAATCATGTCATACCATACCAGTTTTTCAACATGCCATGTGAAAGAAACCACCGCAACAGCTGCAGGACAATGAAATGTAAATCATGACATTCATGACATTCTTATAATGATTTTTTGTCAAATATATTTTCTATACAGTCATGTTATGCCATACCAAGTTTGGTATTGATACCATTATTGAAACAGCCAGGAGAGCTAAATGTCGTAGGCGGCTAGATAGATAGATAGATAGATAGATAGATAGATAGATAGATAGATAGATAGATAGATAGATAGATAGATAGATAGATAGATAGATAGATAGATAGATAGATAGATAGATAGATAGATAGATAGATAGATAGATACGCGCAATGTCGCCGAATTTCGCAAAGAAATGCTTCGCATTTAAAATGAAATAATCTAAATTATCATTTTTACAGCCTTTTCAGTTGAAAGAGCGCGAAAACTCAGTAATGCCTTTAATGAAGCCTTATATTGTCACATTGCCAGAGCTTTCTAAAAACCTCTAGCTCCAACAAAACGACGCCAAATCCCTCAAGAAGTTTGAAAATCGCTGTATTTAGCAATAAATTGTTAGGGTTTGCATCAGCGGAGGGCAGGAAGCCGTGGTGGGCGGAACAAATGTGTTTACAAAAAATTGTTAACGATTTAGAGTACTTGGTACTCTACTACGGGAGAGCTTAAAGCCGTCCCCTGGGCCTCACACTTCACGAGGCCACCACTTTTTGTTTAAAAAATTTTTTTACTGATTTCGAGTACTTCGTACTCAACTATGGGAGAGCGCTGAGCCATCCCACTAAAAAAAAAATTGGTATATCCCACGTACAGTGGGAATCGATGATATGCGAAGCATAAATAAGAAATGTTCATATGCCACTTTAAGCTCAGCACAACATTACGAGGTGGAAACGAATGATGCCGTACAGGACTTCTGTTTCATGATTATCATGTTCGGATGTGTCGTTTACCTTCGTCATCTAATGACGTCACGTGATACCAAATTTAGTATATGTGGAGCTAGCGAAACGGCCGCGAGCACGCTATGAGCGTGGTTTGTTCTCATGTTCTTACATGACACACGTGTCAGGATTATCATGTTTGCACTAGTAATATATTTTGTCATTCATTCACGTCACGAAACACCGAACTTGGTATATGTGGAGCTAGCAAAACGGCCACGAACGCATCATAAAGGGCCCCATATACTTTAATGTATCGTTGACGCGTGTGCACGCTGGGCACAGCAACGCTACGTTAGCAAAACGGGAGCACTTTATAGTCTGACGCCAGGCGCGACCAGCGTCCGCGCCGTTCCGACGGACGCTGGTCGCGCCTGGCACGAAATGCGACATCCTGCATTTCGCGCCAATGCCTCGAGTAACACTACTCCATGCTAATGCGTTATCCAGACAACACTGTGTCTCCCTCCTTTTGTGACGGAGGGTTGCTGGACGCGCTGAAACGCGCGTGCGTCATAGCAAGGCAGCGCGGCGCGAGTCTGCGAATATATTGCAGGACCGGTGCTTGCATGACGCGACGAAATGAACGTTGGTGAGCACGCGCACCGCGTCACGTCGAAATGTATTGGCGCCTTGACTGTGGCATGTGGTCATGTTTTCCCATGAAACGCATATCATGACTATATTGTTTGCACCAATCACATACCTTCGTCACCCATTGGCGTCACGTAATACCAAATTCGGCATATGCGAAGCTAGCGAAACGGCCACGAGCGCATCATCAGTATGCCATGTAGTCAAGTTGTCACATGACACGCATGTCGTGTTTATCATGTTTGGATGGATCATTTACCTATGTCGTCCATTCGCGTCACGTAATACCGAGTTTGGTGCATGTGAAGCTAGCGAAACGGCCGTGAGCGCATCATGAGCATAGCTTGTAGTTATGTTGTTACATGACACGCATCTCATGTTTAACAAGTTTGCACCAATATCATGCCTTCGTCATCCATTCACACTCCGTCCTACCAAATTTCGTATAAGAGAAGCTAGCGAAACGGCCACGAGCTCATCTTGAGCGTGGCATGTAGTCATGTTGTTCCATGACACGCATGTCATGATTTTCATGTTAGGGTCTGTCGCTTGTTTTCGCCATGCAAATAAGTCATACCATACCAGTTTTGCAACAAGCCATGTGAACAAAACCACCGCAAGAGCTGCAGGACCATGTAATGTAAATCATGACATTCACGACATCTATTTCAAGATTTTCATGTTATGACTAGTCAACTAAGTTCTTCATACAATCATGTTATGTCATACCAAGTTTGGTATTGATACCATTATCGAAACGGCCAGGAGAGCTAAAAGTCGTAGGCGGCTAGATAGATAGATAGATAGATAGATAGATAGATAGATAGATAGATAGATAGATAGATAGATAGATAGATAGATAGATAGATAGATAGATAGATAGATAGATAGATAGATAGATAGATAGATAGATAGATACGCTCAAAGTCGCCGAAGTTCGCTAAGAAATGCTTCGCATTTAAAAAGAAACGTAAAGGACGATTTTGCCTCTCGGAGCGTGAAAGTAACAAAAGTAAATACCGAAGATCAACACACAGATGGCTAGTTAGCGAAGATGAAGCATGCGGCCCCGGTATTGATCACTGGGTAAATCTCTACATTTATTTCAAACATTTCTCAGTTTGTGGTTCTATCCGTCCTGAAACTTCAATTGATGTTCGCCACTCTTGAGTTCTCTTCTCATTTTTACTAGACCAGTGTTGAGTATAAAGCTTTTTGAATTCCACTCACGGATACACGCCACAAGGTTCTAAGCTGGTAGAATAAATTAAAATAGGTTTTCGCAGCTGGCATGACACAAGCTCAGCTCTTCAAGAGGCGGATCTGCGCCATTTCGCGCAGTGTGGACCAAGGTCAACGTGAACTCGAAATTAAACTCCTCCGCATTATAGAAGTATTCTTCCTGTCTTTTCTAGCTCGGAGTGCCAATTGAGTCTTTCGCAGCGTAGATATTTTTCCCCTTTTCTGCTATCGTTTCAAGAAAGAAAACTTATTGTAGACAGCAAAAGCAAACACAGAGAGTGACCTTGAAATATACCCTGACTTCGAAGCGTCTCTTCCGACCAAGCTGTCTCAGTTTTGATTTCGAAAGGGGTTAGCATAAAAATAAGGCATTTATTACATATCTGTAGGGCTCTTGCAAAACTGTTTGGAACTATTTAAACTCACTCACACTTCCTCAGCTGTTGGGCGCTTTCGTGTGAATTTGATTTCGGGGCTGTGATTGGGGCTTTAGTGCTAATTCATCCAGAAGGACACCATCCGAAAACGCATTTTGTTTTACTTCATTCGTCACTGGGTTGCTAATTATTTTGTTTGGGTGTTCGTAATTACGATATTTGGGTCGCTAAGTTTGCAGAAGAGAGGCCTTGGCCCCCGAACATCTGGATTGGGGACGGGCATATTTTTGTTGTAGCCAGGCGAACAGCACCCTCACCCATGCCCGATATTTGAATTAAGTGAGGAAGCACAATCTATTCATGATACACTAACACATTAACTTCTTTGTAATTTCATAAGGTCGTAAACTTCCAGGCACCACAATGTTATGCACCGATCTACGGCAGTGTTGACGGCGATCTATTCGAGCCATTTTAGCTGCGGAGCTGTGTACGCCAGCCTTTGCCTGTAATGTGTTCCTCGAAAGCTTTCATCACATGAACCGGCGTGTGTCATGGTAATATTTCTTGTCTGCTTCTTGATCTACTTCATCACCGGTTTCTCCAGCGCATGGCTATAACTTGAATGGGTGAGAAGAGTAGTACAAACAAAAAAGAGAAAAAAAATATTCTTTGAAGAAACAAACATCTTCGGGAGTTGGGATTGAAGCCCGCTTACCCAGGCTCCAAAGCCGAGCATTGTAACCAGTCTGCCATTCAGGCAGTTTTTTTGTCGACATGGCATTTATTTCAATACGCCTTAAAATGTAGTAGACAGTACCGCGCATGGTTACACTGTTTCAGTTGCATAGTGATCATAAGTGTAAAAGCGCTTCTATTCAGGCACGCCAGGGGAGCTCAATAAATTATTCTATAATATAGCATAGCAAACAAGCTGGCAAGGAAAATGAGGGTGAGTAGATTAGAAACATGGAGTGGAGAGACTGAACCGTATCATGGAAAGAAAGAGAGAAATAAAACAAAGAAAAGGGACGAAGAAACAAGAGTGGGAAAACGAAATAGAACGAGAGAAAGAGATGCAATAAAAGAGGAACGCAGAAATCTAGAAATACAGAAATAGAAAAAAGCGACTGCAGAAAGAAAGAGAGAAAAGAAATGTAGATAGAGAGAAAGGGGAAGCAAGAAATATATAGAAAGAGACAGCGAAAAAAGCTGGAAGAAGATATAGAAGACACGGATAAGATAAAGAACAGAGAGAAAGCAAAAAAAAAACATTCGGTAGACCCCACGTATTTTGGGAATCAATGTTATGCGCAGCGTATGGAGGGAAGGTGACTGTGTTGTCATTTTAGGGGCGAAGCTTCTTATAGCGGCACCCGTTCGTCCCTCGTAGTCGTAGTCGTAGTGTGTAACACGTGTTACATTTTGACCTCCAAGGTGGTGCCAGTGGGAGATTTTTCTTGTGCGTTGTTAAACAATAAAAACAAATTCGCAGCGTGCGCGTTATCTAAAAGCCGAATTCTCCTGTCTCTCATCCCCCATTAGCAACCATTGGCATGTACATTGAGCACTATCTGACAAGAAAAGGTTGGTACGTTATACTCGATGGGTGTAACCTCCTTAATTTTAGAAAGGTTTAGCGAGCGTTGAGCCGCAGTGCCATGAATACAATGAACTAGTATATACCATGAACTCGAGGTGGTTAAATGCGGAAAGTAGATACGAAGCGCAAGCCGTAAGAAAGTAAAAGCCATATTCTCCTGTCTCTCGTTTCCCATTAGTAGCCATTGGCATGTACAATTGAGCACCATCTGACAGGAAAAGGTTGCTGCGTTATACTCGCTGGGCGTAACCTCCTTGGTTTTAGAAAGGTTTAGCGAGCGTTGAACCGCAGTACCATGAATACGGTGAACTAGTATATACCATGAACTCGATGTGGTTAATGGTGGGAAGTAGACCCGAAGCGATAGCCGTAAGAAAGTGTGCGTATGCTACCTCTCGTTTAGTCCTTGGAACGTCCGCTGGATGGTGGTGCTTCTATATGGGGAATATATGACGAAAAGATGCGAGATGGTGGTACTTGGAGTGCTGAATAGGTGGACGAACGGACACACAGACAGATGCATGGACGGACGCATGGGTGGCTGCACGGACGGATGAACGCATGGATGAATGCAGGGACGGACGCACGAACAGACGCACGCACGGGCGGGCGGATGGACGGATGGACGGTCACAAAGACGGACGCATGGACGGACGGAAGCAAGAACGAATGGATGGACGAATTCATCGCCCCACTCTCCATCATTCACTCCGTGGATATGCTGCCATATTTTAGCTTCAGCTGTCTTTTGAGCCTTCTGTGGCGTAGACATTATCTCCCATTTTCTGCCGCCGTATCAAGTAATAAAACTTATTTAGACAGCAAAACGAAATAGAGTAAGACTTCAATGCGTCTCCTCCGACCAAGCTCTCTTACTTTTGATTTCGAAAGGGGTTAGAATTAAAGTAAGGCATCTAATGGATGAAGCAATATCTGCTCGGCTCCTGAAGAGCTGTTTCCAACTATTTATAATTCACTCCTACTTCCAGAGGTTTTGGGTGCTTTCGTGTGAATTTCATTTTGTGCCTATACTTGGGGCTTTAGTGCTAACTTATTCAGAATAAAAGAAACCGGAAATGCAACGTTTTCCTTGATTCATCACTGGTTTTATATTTGCTTTGTTTCAGTGTTCCTAGTGATGATATCCAGGTCGCTATGTTCACAGAAGACAGGCCTTGGCCACCGAGCATCGCGATTGGTGACGGGCATGTTTTTATTGTAGTCACCCGAACAACAACCTCACCCGTGCTTGATATTTTAATTAAATGAGGATGCACAATCTATTTATGCTGCAGTAACGCACCAACTTCTCAGTAATTTTATAAGGTCCTTAGACGGGTTGTAAACTTTAACACACCGCAATATTTTTCTACCTATCTATACGCCGGAGGTGACTCCGATTTCTTCGTGCCATTATAGCAGCGGAGCTGCGTAGGTCAGTCTTTGCTTGTAATGTACTGTAATTTGTCCCCTGAAAGTCCCCCGAAAGCTATTTTCATAATAAACCAGCGCGTGCCCTGTTAATCTTTCTTCTCTACTTCTTGATCATTCTCATCGCCGATTTCTCAAGCATATGGTTATGACACCTTGGATGAGTGACAGAATAAGTACCAAGAAAGAAAAAAAAGAAAGGAAGATAGTGAGAAATAAAGAAATGAAGAAAGAAATATTTTTGAAGAAAAATTTTCTTCGTGATTTGGGATAAGAACCAGTGTATCTACGCTACTAGGCGAGAATCGTAACCAGTTTGCCATTCAGGCACCTTTTTTTTTTCGTCATGGTATTTATACAATACGCTTTGAAATGTAGTACACAGAGTACCACGCAGAGTTACATTGTGACAGTTGCATATATTGATCATAAGCATAAAAGCACTTCTATTCAGGCATGGTAAAGGAGCACAATATAGCGTTTTATGATATAGCATAACAAGCGAGTTGAAAGGAACATGAGGGTGAGAAGATGTGAAAAAAAGAGTGGAGAGAGTGAACGGTATCATGGAAAGTAAGAGAGAAATAAAGCCAAAGAGGGAACGAACAACAGGAGAGGGAAAATGAAATAAAGGGAGTGAGATGCAATGAAAAAGCAACACCGAAATTGAAAAAATAGAGAGACAGAAAAAGAGAGAGAAGACAGAAAGAAAGAGGGAGAAACGAAATGTAGATACAGAGAAAGAGGAAGCGAGAATTGTACAGAAAGGGAGAAAAAGACTGTGAAGAAAGCTGGAACAAGATATAACAGAAGGCACGAATAAGAGAAAGATCGGAGAGAAAGAAAAAAGTTTCGGCAGATCCTACCTACCTTAGAAATCGATGTTATTTATGCGAAGCATGCCTATTGAAAGTGAGCGTATTGTAATTTTTTATCGCGCGAAACGTTACCAAAAGGTGATAAACATATATATAAATGCACCCACAGCCATACGTTAAACAACCACATATGTTTTATAACGAGTTATTTACAGTTAAACAACGATGCCAACAACAACTTGGGTCTTCGCAACACGAGAAGCGGTAGGGGCTCGCGAAGATGGTAGGCCTGTACGCTGCTACATAAATCAGCTTCAGTGGATGGCACAGAATTCCAATTTATATTTTCCCGGTGTCAGGACTTCCGCGTGGCCTCGGTCTCTAAAGAAGCAGCCCGTGTGCTCTGGCGTGCCACGTAAACTGACACCAAGCATTTATTTGGTTCCCGGGCCATATGTGCCACACGTCTGACGGAAAAAGTTTGACGACGTACATGACCGGATTGTGACATTATTCTTGTCATAGCCAGCAAGTCATATTCGTCAAACAATCTTAAACGCCCATGCTAATTTCGATTTATCCCATCTTAAGATGGTGATCACTGAAGCACCCAGACGTAGGCTTATTGATAGATAGATAGATAGATAGATAGATAGATAGATAGATAGATAGATAGATAGATAGATAGATAGATAGATAGATAGATAGATAGATAGACAGATAGATAGATAGATAGATAGATAGATAGATAGATAGATAGATAGATAGATAGATAGATAGATAGATAGATAGATAGATAGATAGATAGATAGATAGATAGATAGATAGATAGATAGATAGATAGACGGACGGACGGACGGACGGACGGACGGATGGATGGATGGATGGATGGATGGATGGATGGATGGATGCGAGTGAGTGAGTGAGTGAGTGAGTTCTGTAGAAAGGCCTGTCAACGAGCCGGCGCATGGCCTACACGTCCAAGACAGCGTTGTTGGGTAATTTCTGCGGCTGGCACTGCACTGTTGGCCACGTCGATCAGCACTTTAACCACCGGCCCCTCTATGTCATACTTAGCCGCTGCGGTGAGTCAAATGCGTAACACAAATAAATTGCAGACGTGGAGCTATCCAGGCATTCTTCAACGGGGCTGAGAGTAGACATGTAAAGGGGCTTGGGAGGAATTCACCACCTGTGTGTAACACTCATCTTTCGAACCTGTATCATGCCCCACCGCGGTGGTCTAGTGGATAAGGTACTCGGCTGCTGACCCGCAGGTGGCGGGATTGAATCCCTGCTGTGGCGGCTGCATTTTCGATGGAGACGGAAATGTTGGAGGCCCGTGTGCTCAGATTTGGGTGCACGTTAAAGAACCCCAGGTGGTCGGAATTTCCGGAGCCCTCCACTACGGCGTCTCTCATAATCATATGGTGGCTTTGGGACGTTAATCCCCACAAATCAAATTAAAAAAATCAACCTGTACCGTGCTGTTATGACTACGAAGGAACGAGAACGAAGTGGATGTAGTCGTGAAGAAAATAGCGCTCACGCCATCGAAAATCGCTGCCTTATGTGGTGGCGTGTTGTCTATTGAGCATTGTTATAATCCCTTGAGTGGCTACCAGAGCGTTGACCTTGAGCAACGACCGGAGAAGTATACACTGCATGCACTAGAGTGCCCGCCGGCGGTCGCCGGACATGATGCGAGCAAAAAAGCTTGCTGAGAAAGCTCCTAAAATTTAATTATTCGGATATCACTGGATCGAAACAATTTTCTCCAAAAACTTCGAATGTTAAATAAAAAAGTGCATTGAGAAAACAAGAAAGAACATTTTTGTTAAACGTATGTAAATCCAGTCATCATTTTGCATGAGATTGGTGTAAGCCACAAGCCTTTTTCATTCGCGAATTCACATTGTGACCACACGTCAAGGCCCCCGAGTCCTGAGCCAAAACGGGTTCTGTTACTCATGCCGCATTACTTGCCAATAACATGATTGTGCATGGTGACCCCGCCTTTAAAAAAAAAAAAAACTCTGTGTCGTTTCATTTTTTCGCGAACACTGTTTTCGTTCCTCTGCGTCACAATCATGTAGTTCTTCGCATCGGCGTTCTCCAAGAATCATCCGAATCAACCAGGCTGCGGTCAAATACAGTCGAAGTACTGAGAGTTTGATGACAACAAACAATGCATCTGCTTTCCGGAACCAGTAAAAATGTCTGCAGTATCCTTCTTTTTTCAATTAACTAACTTTTACTACCTGTTAAAACTTCCTTTATGTTCATTACATGCCGCAAAATTTGTTCTTCTATTTTTTGTGGTTAATTCTATGGGACTTTACGATGAATGTTATTAAATGATGGTGGTGAACCGGAACAAACCAAAACTTTATAGCAGCAATTTTGCTTCGGTGCGCCGATGCCACAACAAGCTATTCACCTACTGTACAAGACTTGTCGAAAACAAGCAGTGTTTATTCGACATTTAAATCCTTAGCTATAGCTCGTAAGAAATTGAAACAGAGAGACCAAATGTCCTAACACTGCATACGCCATAGCTGAAATATACGGACTTCATTGTGCGAAACAATCTTCTTCGCATGATGTTCCTCGAGGTGCAGATGGGATCGCATTTGTACAGAGCGCCCGACCGGCTCCTTCAAATAACAGTTTTCTGTATAAATGTGCGAAGACCGGCGCCGAGATCATAACTGACTCTCGTCTGTGTGCCTTAATACACGCGTGAAGAGAGATTCGTCGCTAACATCACGTAACAGCTGCGGACAACAGCGTCCACAGCCACGCATACCGACGCTCCAAACAAGTGTAATCACGTCTATACTCGTATAACCTACAATAGTGCTGCACTAGATAAATGTTCGATCGGCCTATCGAGTAAACTTCTCAACGTTTTACTCTCAACGATCAAACCATAAAGATTGGTTGGTTGGTAAAAACATTATTGGAAGTTCGGCAGAGTTTTCGCCGACAGGGACTTAGGTCTCCCGCGTGGGGACGTAAAGACCTTGCCTGACCACCACCTCGAGTGCGTGCTGGACGGCCCAGAGTTGGTCACCGAGGCTGGCGCTGCACAGGGCAGTGGCCAACCGTGGCGGAAGGGTTCCGGATTTAGCACCTTGCGGATTTCTGACGCAGTCCCAGAGCATGTGATTTAATGTGGCAACTTCAATATGGCACATCTTACATATATTCGTCGATATATATTGGGGTATAGTCTGTTGAACAGCGATGGGTTGGGATACGTGTGCGTCTGCAGTTGTCGTAGGGCCGCCGCCTGCATCCTGTTCAGCTTCTCGCTGGGTGGAGGAAAGGTTCGGCGGGCCAGGTATAAAGCCTTGGTGATTTCGTTATAGGTATAAAAAGGATAGCTTTTTTTTAAATATTGGTTCATAGGAATGTCGCAACTTTCTCTGGAACCTTTTGCTGCCATAGGACAGTATAAAATGTACAAAGGAGAATATTACAAAGTGTGAAGGCCATTGGAAGAGTATTTCTTTTTCAATTTGTAGATGTTTGTTTAATGTAGCCTGGAATTCACAACACTTTCAATTTCGTTGATCGATTCTGCAGCGTTGAGAACAAGTAACTTCGAAAACGAGGGAGAGTTTGTTGCAACAGACCCGCCGCACTACCGTGGCTTTAGTTCAACCACCATTTCTTTGCCGGTATAGTGGTTCAATACAGACACAAGCCACAAACGAGTGTTGCCTCAAGGATGCAATGAGAAGAAAGAAGTATGTGATGGTCTGCGAATGACGCAAGAGCTGATGGCAGGTGGCGTTTTTTTTTTTTTTGTCGCTGCTCTGCTTAGTGGTGTACGTTTATTTTTATCCCAGAAAATGTTTGCCGTTGTTATTTCACACTATGGTATCAATACAAAGTAAAAATAAATAGAAGGCACTCCTGACAAATTAACTAGATTTTTCAAAGAAAATTGTATACTAGGCAAACGTTGACCTCAATGTGGTTTCCTAAAAAGCTTCGCTCTTTTTGAGGAAGGAAGAGAAAGTATTGCAAAAGTTGCCGCAGATTTGAACAAGTCGTGGGAAGCCTGAAGGAAAAACGCTGCTAGTATTTGCCTATTTTTTCCCCTCTTTGCTTCTTGCAATTCTCTTGCGCATCTGTTTCTAATTTTTCTTCCAATTTCTTTTTCTTTCTTTCTTTTCTTTCTTTCCTTCAGACAATCTCTGTTTCTTGGCGTTCCACTTTTTTCTCTCGGTATCTGTCAATGGTTCTTATTGATCTTCATGTTTCTTTTTTGATCTCTTTTTTACTTTCACTTTCTTTTTAATTGTTTCTATCTATATATACCAAATTATATCTCTTTGTTTCTTTTTACAGCTTTTTCTTTTTTCATTCTGTCTTTTTATTCAATTGTCATAGCTTCGCAGTCATATTTCGGGCTCTCACTCGATATCTTTTTGTATTTCGTGGGCACCCGTAGTAAGTCAACAGACACTGATGCATACTAAATATAAAATAAGAAATTGTCTATATTCAAACGTTGTCCAAATCATTCTTCAACTTTCTCGCAGAATATTCTGGCCAGCTTCATTAGTTGAGAGTTTCTAAATAAATGTCTGATTAGAAATCTGTGGTGGAAAGCAAAAATAGTCAGCAAACTTATTCCATGCAGTATTCACAAACATGTATTTGGTCGCGTCGTCGTTGATCGAGTATGTCGGCATGTTCCTAGATTCTGGATAGAGATAGCAGGTGCACCCTGTGTTTAAGCTGCGAACCCTTAAGGTAATCTAGCGCATCACCTAAATCTGCATGCTTACTGTTTCTTACGGGGTTTTTTATTCAATTTTGTGTTTGGCCCCTATTCAAAATATGGACATCAGCGTCTGAATCAAACTCAAGATCTTGAGTTTAGCAGTGTTACGTGATAGACTGCTAGCCACCACGTCGTGCAATGGTAACAATTAAAGCATCCTACCTGAAGCAGACACATTGCAGCGCTGATTTCTCTCGTTAGAATCACTCACTCTCGAATTTTTCCTCTCTCTTCATGGCGTTATGGACGCCTGGGTAGTTGTTGCTTTTCAAATCCGTTTACTTGACACCACAATCCGCTCCTCTTGATATCAGTTGTATCATGGGGATGTCAAAGGGGTTAAGTTCACGGCACAGTTCGACTACGAGGCCTGTCTCAGTTTGTCATTATCGTTTTCTGCCTCCGTCAACTGTGGAACGGTGAAGAAAGTTCGGCTCCTGCTCGGGGACGTGTCTTTCCATGTGTTCTTTACAACTGTCAATTCGTGTTTTTTGAACAAATGAGGCGTGTTGTCTATAAAAGTTACTTTCTCTCTGAGTAATCCCCTTGAGACAAGAGTGTCTAAAAGTCAAACATTGCGCTGCCTGAACAAAATAATGAAGAAAGCTTGACGCAGTTATGGATGGCATTGAAACAAATCCGTGGAATTGTGACAAATACAAAAAAAGGTTATTGGATCAGACAGTGGGCTGACAGAGCGTCTCAAAACAACAAAGCTGGCACAATATTTGCCCTGTTAGCTGTAAACTAGATATATTCGAATTGTATTTTTATTACATCACCTAAATTAGAACTACGTCTACAAATGCACACTCTGATAGCTTCCCAGCACACACTTTCTGCATATTTGTTTTAAAAATCACTACAAATTTATTCGAGTATAGTCTCAAAAGGCTTTATGAAGAGAGGTGGAAAGCAAACAGAAGGTGAGTGGAGCTTCAATGTCAAAGAACCTAGTCACAATAATACAACTGTGATCGAACGACAAAAAAAAAGAAAGGTACTAGCAGTAATGCAGCAGTGATCAAGCTATATATCATATTCCACCCTAGCTAATAAATAACACTAGTTCCTTTCAAACGTTTCTTCTTCCTATACCAGTTATGCTGTGTCGCTGTTTCAACAGTCTATTGCTATTACTATGGTAGAACAAATATTGTTAAGGGTAACTTCTAGAAAATAATTAAAGGACTGTATTATTGCGATATCCTTGAAAACTACCCGACAGTGTGAAAAACATGCCCCGGTGCGCTTTCCAAGAATATATTAACAAATTTATTATAATAATAAACAAGTAGAGACTCCTTATGCAGTATCGGTAAAAGCGATTTGAAGGCGAGTGGAATTCGTTGCTGCTATCTACTATTGTATACTACAAATAATAATAATAATAATAATAATGGGCAATCGAGCCTTTATAGGTCACGTCAAAAAATCAAATAACTAACTAGTTAACCACTAAAGGGAACCAGTAACAACATTATAACGTTTAAGGGGTGGTGCACTCATATATTGAGAAAAAAAAAACGTCAGGCCTGCGTGGAAGGCACAGCACACTCACAGCAAAAACTAAAAGAGCGGCCTTTCAGAGCCTTTTCAAGACACTCATTGGGTAACTACTCCAAGAACACTTGCTTGATACCCGCTAGGTAGTTATTATTAAATTTATTAAGGTAGTAGGCCGGCATTCCCTTTCCTATTTTTCTTCATTCTTCTGAGAAGTGTGGTATCCTCTAAACACTTGCAAGGAATTTTGTGCCAATTGTTCGTGCAGTGGCTCACGACGATGAGGAATTATCGCTGAAGTGGTTATGCGTCATGGTTGATAGGCGAACAAGAAGAAGCTTTTGTAATGGGTTGGAGCATTGGACGGCCCACTCGTTACGCTATTCGCATTGTGCGACGACTGGTTGTTCTTTCGCTGTTTTAAAACGCTTTATAGGCCGTATTAAAACGATTGCTTTCCCAACATCAAGCCTGCCTAAGGCAAGTTTGACAACAAGTTACATGCATCGGCGTAACTTAGTGGTAGAATACTGGGCTGGCACCCGGGGTCGAGCCCCACTGTGTCATCGGTGGTAGGTTTTTTTTTCTAATTTCGCGCGATGTGGTTACAGACTCCGGCGGCGGTGGCGGCGGACAACTGCGCGTGACCTGAGTTTTGATCTGATAACAGCTTTCACTGTAAAAGAAGAAAAGTTTCACGAAAGCGACTTGCCTCGAAAATTTGGGAGTGCTTTTCTCAACTGATAACGAGCGAAACAGCGTAATACTGTAGCGTCTCAAATTGTTCTGGATTACAGTACGAAGATTACGCGTTTCAATGCTATTTAAAATGACGCTCATCTGGAGGTTGTCTACCATTATGTTTATGTTCTTGTGGTTCGCTTTAGACCACCGCGCGCTCGTCCCTTAACTCATGTGTCCAAGTGGCCTTTAGAAAAATATACAAAAGTAGACAAAATGACGGAAGCGACATAACGACGTATAATTACTGCAAACTTCTTCAAAGTTACTTCTTAAATGTACATTTTATATTTTTTTGGGGCGCATATACCAGCACATCGATAAAACTAAAGAATCCCCGAAGGTAACCGCGTCAACCGCGGCGCAATCGGATAAGTCGGAACGATGACGCTCCAAGAAAAGCCATCTTCCCCACAATCGACTCATCGATGCCGGGGAACACAAAGAGAGCGGAAGTCACGAGTTCCGAGCATCAGTCATCATTCAGGTTGTTTAGTTCCGGCTTTCTATAGATTTATCCTTCCTTCTGAAAGCCTCCGCGCGCTACAGTTTTCTATGAAGGGCTTGTACAGGCTCGGGGCAAAGTGATTTAGACCGAGTAAAGTGAATTTGTGAGAGCGCGAATCATACTCAATGCCAACGTCGAAGTTCGTTATAGGATTCCAGGAAAAGCTGGGTTTCGCGAATAGAACTAATCGAATTGAATGTACTTCTTCTGCGGGAGATCTTGGGAAGTCAGAAGGAAGCCCATACACAGAGGCTTCAAGGATTGCCTTGTAGGGTGTGGCAAAAGGAGCCGTTCCCACGTGCTGAATGCAGCCTGTTACATCTGGCGAAACACTGACGGTGCAAAATAATGCAAACAGATGGTACGTGTCATTATTTTTTCGAACTAAGAAGTAACGAATGCTTTTGCGCAAAACAGTTTTGCTGTCTTTCAGACTGTGAGGCAAGCAAAAAAGTTATACCTGTCATCTTTCTAAGTGAACTAATATCCATTGCACCATTTCTGAACGGGGTCTTTGCACGAAGTGTTGAGACTGGGTCTGCTAAAAAGTAATTCGACCACATAGTTTCTGTGCATGTCGGAATCCAACTTCCCACACAGAGACTTTGTGACAGTTCGTTGAATGTTGGTTCTTTAAGGCATGAAAAGTCTGCCAGGTTCAGGTCAGAGCTGATGAAGCCCTGATAATGTATTTGACTGTTATTCCTGTTATAGCTGAACGTCATCTGTGCAGGACAGCATAATAATTTACCGCCCACATATAAAGGTAATTTTCGTAACAAAGAGCAATTGAAGTATTTGAAAGCTTTCAAATAAGCAACTGAATGCTGCCTGAACATTTTTGACGGCGCAAAAAATAAATATCGCGAACCAAACACACACATGCGAATAAACAACCGGATTCAATGCGTGATATAGTGAGCAAATTAAATGGCATTTTACGTGGGGCTACGCCCTTTACTTAAAACGAGCAGTTTTCCCAGCATCAGAACTTCATGGCCCAGGCGACTGCAGTCCTGAAAAAATGAAATACCTGAGAGAGAAATTTTGTACAGGTGGGCGATAGATCATGGCCGGAAAGTGAATCATAGACTGTGATGCTCTTTCGCGTGTGTGTGTTTGCGAACACATGCACGCACACATACACACACAGGCGCGAACATACACAATGGGGAATGTGTTTCGCGGCAAGGAATGATTGTTTTGGACATGCGTTTGGTTGTGTGTTGTTCTCCACACATTCACAAGCTAGAATAAACAAAATTACCAGTTTTCTATTGTTTGGTTCGCGTTACGGACAAGTTTGTCATTTGCACTTTAATACAAATGACCCCGTGTTATTGTGAATGGTCATCGTCGTCTTTGCTGTGCGGTTTCTTTCTCTTCGTGCCAGCATTCTAAATTTATCGATGTGGTCTAGCACCTTAGCGAGATAAAACTTGAGCATATAATCACACGACAATATTCTTTGAGCCTTTCTTCAATTAATTGTATATAAGGGTAGGTTGGTGCCAATGCGTGGCGCCAGCTACTCCTTTTCTCTTGCACGAATGCCGACATCGCATATTTTGTAGCAGACACAAGGCTACACAATACGCTCACTTTCAATAAGCTCACTTTCAATAAGCTCACTTTCAATACGCTCACTTGTGTATGAAAATACGCTCACTTTCAATACGCTCACTGTGTGTATGCAAAGCTGTCACGTAGCGTGGACAAAAACGTGACACACAATATCACTTATAAAGCAGCCTGTCGCTGTCGACTCGGGTTCTGGCCGTAGTAATGCTGGAAAAAATGGTGAGAACAGCGCAGTGGCTTGCCATAGAACACATTTGATTGATTGATATGCGGGATTTGACGATCCAAAACCACCGTATGATTATGAGAGACGCCTTAGTGAAGGGTACCGGAAATTTGCACAACCTGTGGTTTTTTTAACGTGCAGACAAATCTGAGCACCCGTGCCTGAAGCACTTACGCCTCCATTGAAAATGCAGCCACTGCAGCCGGTATTTGATTCCACGACCTTCGATTCAGCAAGCGAGTACCTTAGACACTAGACCACCACGGCGGGGCTGCCGTAGAATATGTTCGCCATGGTGTGGTGCAGGTGGGCACTCTAAACCTTCTCACATTTTGTCCGCCAAGTTGGTGCAGCGGCTGTGGTACTCAGCTGCTCACCAGATTATAGCGGATGCGATTCCGGCCGCAACAAACGGGCTACTTAATCGTTAAACGGCCTACGCAATCGTTACACCCTATAAGGTTATTTTTACATTATATTTTAAGAACATAACAAGTCAGCATAGCAAGTTTAAGAAATTTGTTGAAATTGATTGATATTTAGGGTTTAACGTCGCTAAACCACCATACAATTACGAAAGACGCTGTAGTGGAAAGCTCCGGAAATTTCAACCATCCGGGGTTCTTTAACGTGCACCCAAATTGGAGCACACTGGCCTACAGTATTCTTGCCTCCATGGAAAATGCAGCCGCCGCAGCCGCGATTTGATCCCGCGACCTTCGATTCAGCAGGCGAGTACCTGAGCCACTAGACAACCGCGGAGGGGCAAACATTTGTTGAAATAAACAAACTAAATTACGGAAAGAACACTTTTGAATTGAACTGACCAATATACACAAAGAACACTTTTGAATTTGTGACATCGCATTAACGTTCGCGTGATGAACTGCAAGGACGGAACTGAAGCATGGTATTTTGGACTTTTTGGACATGGTATTTTCTGTTCTCACAACTAACGTATGATAGCGAAATCAAGAACACTTGGGTTCTGAAAGGACAACTTATTTGTCTAAGCTGACAAATTTTTTTGTTTATGTGTCTCTTTAAGATCAAAGTGACATTGACATAAATTAATCGCTCACAAAGAAAGGTACAAATGAGAATTTTTGTTCCGCATAAACGAATAAATAGTCCTTTTGGTTACTATCTGAAGTACAATCTGGCATGTTTTAAGAACGTTATTAAAGCCACGTTCAAGCTGGAAAGCAATACAGATAGCGTTACATTGCTCGAACAAACGTACCACGGGACTGTGCAATTCGCACAACGTTTTCGTGGCCCTGCTTATGCATATTTATTGAAAGAAAAATGAAAGGAAGTCTGAAAGCGGAAGTGAACTTACCTTGTATCAGCAGGGCGCCGGAAGGTAATACACGACGTAAACAGAAAGACAGGAGCCAGGAAGGTGAACCAGAAAGAAAGCGTCTAGTTGGCTACTCTACGCTGTGTGAAGGAGAAGAGCCACAGAAAAGGTGAGAGAGAGAGAGAGGGCAGAAAGAAAGGCGAGAAAGGTAATCGGAAGCATGTACACCAAAGTCCAGAGAAGGTTCAAAATGGTTGATCCCTTGCATATAACCTCTGAAGGAGCACGCGAGCCCACACTTTTCCATCTTTCACGAAGACACGCACGTGTAGACATCTCAGGTCCTCACCATTCGAGACCAGTATTGTGGTTATGTATGCCTGCTTGTGGCCTATAACCGTGGAAAACTACTTCGCCTGGCACTTCATCGGTTGCAAGCACAGCTCCGGCGAGCTTAACAAAGCATCAAATAAGGTGCGCTGTCAGCGGGGTACAAAGCGTAGAGCTCTGATCCGCTTAGGCGATGCTCGAATGAGAAGCGACCTCGCACCGTGGAATGCCTACTTGGCATTCAGCCTCTTTTTTTCTTCCATTTTGCAAGTTCACTGCTAACCTGCTGACGCTGTTCGAGATTTCTGTCAAGCTTGATGGTTTCACCCACGCTCGGAGACGCTTGAGTTCCGCGTTCGTTTTGAGATACCTGGCTTGTCCGGTTCATATCTTACATTATCAGTGAAGACGCAGCTTTGACAACACAGAGGCTCCGCACTAACTTAGGCTACGTGTAATACCTCATACTACCGACGGCTATTGATATTTACATCAAAATACCAGATGAGACACACTGGGGCATTTCGCTAGGCGCCTTCGACCCAGCGTAATATAAATTGGCAGATAAGTTGTCACTTCGCTTTAATACGAGTTTTCTTCTATGGTGGAGGGTGAAATTCAAGAGTAGTCAGGTACATAGATTTATATGCATGTTAAAGAAAGCAAGGGGGTTCCAATGAATTCGAAGTTTCGCTCTAGGCCTGCTCCGAGCTCATATTCTATATTTTGGGGCATAAATACCGAGGCTGGTAGTTACTTCATAAACGGACTTCATTGACAACGTCTGGCAGCAGGCAAACATCCAGCAGAAACAGTTGAATGGGCTTGGCGTCCAAAGCTCGCACTTCGCATCAAGAGATGATCGCACTGATAATTGCCTTGCTCCAGCACTGCACTACCATCTTTACTGATGGAAATGCATGGCCAAAATGCCAAGCTGTCCTGGCGAGCATTAGCGCGAAGCCATGCACCGAAGCGTGAGTAGATCTCCTTACCATCTTCTGTTCTTTATCCACTGCCGGCCTCCAGTGCCCTCGCAGCTGCTAATTATTCAGGTTCACTATGGAAGCTTTCCATGTGGCACTTACTGAAATCTCTCTTGAATACTACACTGCGTATAATTTGAGTCATCTAAAGTTAAATATCATTACAGAAAGCTTTTCCTGACATGTTTATTATTCCTCCTGCTCAGAAATGTAATAATTTTGGGGACTGTATATTCCGCGCGTTTTGTACAAACGGGACCTCAAAGATTCGCCTTGAGACATCAGCAATGTTGAGAACGGGCAAGTTGCGAGTGTATTGCTTTACTTCAGATGCCTGTATAACATTGCCGTTTTTCTCTTGCCTGTGACTAACCTTTTTTGGCTTGAATACTTGGACCGGTGTCCTTATACTCGCACTTCCCATCTTGCACCATCAGTAAAGAAAAAATAACCTTTTTATTTATTCTTGCATGCATGTTCAGTGTCACACGTGTTAAATGATAACTGTTTAACATGTCTCGATAAAACCTAGAATGCTCCGCGGTCATTGCTTCCAACTCATGAAATTTTGTGACAAACGCAAACCGCTTCCACAATAGCGTCATCGCTCCTTGTTTGTGTGCGCGGTACTTCCTTGTCCTTGGGCCAGCGGCGCAGCTCCCCCCCCCCCCCCCGCAGCTTTCTTGCCACGGCATACGGAACACAAAGGGACACTCGGCCACATCTGCCTGTCCGGCCCTCACTTTAGATGTAGGTGTTGCCCTTAACCGTCTAAATGAAAAGTTATGTTGGCCGCGCCCCTGCCTTGTGCTGCCAGCAGGGCCAATCCTACCGATACAATCTTTATTTGCCCATAGCGACAAAGCTAAAAAATGAATTGAGAAGAAGACGTGCTTCGCTACTTCGTTTGGTAAAAACGAAGTAGCGAAGCACGTCCAGACCTGCGCAGAAGGCCCAACACAGTCACAGCGAAAGCAAGAAGAGCGGCCTTTCAGGGCCTTTTAAAGCACTCATTGGGTAACTACTGTAGCACACTTGCTTGATATACCCACTAGGCCATTAATAATAAAACTTTTTGGTGGTAGGCCGCCATTCGCTAGGCTATTTTTCGTCATTATTCTGAGAAGTGTGGTAACCGTTAAACACTTGCAAGGAATTTTGTGCCAATTACTCATGCAGTGGCTGACGACGATGAGGAATCATGGCTGAAGTGGGTTTGCGCCACATTTCACAGGGGGTGATGATGATGATGATCACAACTTTATTACTCCCAAATGAGGGGACCGGCCGAGAGGTCGGTTACGCTGCTTAGAGGAGGTCAGCGGGAATCCCTTGGGACCCCGCGGCCTCCAATGCTCGTGAAATTACCCGGCGTTGCTGTGCCGAGTCAGTGATATGCATAAGGGACTCCCATGTATCTTCCGTGTGAGAAGCGTCAGCGTACTCTGGGCACGTCCATGCCATGTGTATGAGGGTGACCAACAGGGGAAACAGGAACAATTTTTGTAATGGGTTAGAGCTTTGGATGACCAACTCGTTGCGTTATTCCCATTGTGCAACGTCTGGTTGGTCTTTCGCTATATTTAAACGCTTTATAGGTCGTAATAATGCGATTGCTTTCCCGGATTTAAGCCTGCCTAAGGCAAGTTTGCCAATAATTCCCAAGCACCGGTGTAGCCCAATTGTAGGATATTGGGCTGGCACCCAGCAGAGTCGGGTTCGAGCCCCTATGTATCATTGGTGCTAGGTTTGCGCGATGAGGTTACAGACAGCGGTGGCGACGGTGGACCACTGCGCGTGACCCGCGTTGTGATCTCATAGTAGCTCTTGCTGTGAAACAGGACAAAGAAAGTTTATACTATTTAGTTTTGTACAATACTGCAGTAGATATTCCAAGCAGGAGGGGGTGTATACAAAAAACACATATAAACTGAAGGAAAAGATCACAAACTAGTGCATACCAAGTTTAAGGTAGACGACCAAGAATCGCACTCTGTGATTTCTTACGGGATGAGTGAGTATTTGTATAAAATATAAACGATTATTTTTCTGAATGCAGGTTTGATAAAGTAAGTGCCGTTCTCACGTGAAACTGTGACTAAGATTTATACGCATGAGGTAGTATATAGATAGATAACACGAGATACAAGAACAAATAGGATGGAATGCATAGTAGGTCCGCTCGTCACAACTGTTCTTCTGTAAAAATCATGTCGAACGCATGGTCCCGCTAACTGGATGGTAAAAGCGTTGACGTGCTTCACTCCCTTTTCTCGGTTTTTCTATCAGTGACTCCTTTTCACAGTTATTTTACTCTGTTGCCGCATAAGAATTACTTACACAGATGCGTTTACCCATCGCCAGTACTCATTAACTTTTTTTTAACTTTTTCATTTCGTCACTGGTGAAGTGACTATAGGGTAGTTCTGATACCAGCAATGGTGTTGAATGTAAACATTCGACTGATGTCTGTCTGGTTGGGTATGAAAACTGGGAAATGGTTTAAACTTTATCCAAAAATGTTTCAAGAAATTTGACGTTTTGGAACTGACTTGCTTCTTTCCGCACGGGAAACTGGGACTACGGTTGATGACCCTCTTTCTCTTTCTTGTTTCGCCGTGGAGCACAGTCTGTGTGTATACGCTGGGGGAAGGGTTCTGAGAGAGCGGTTGATCTTTTGGGTCATTCGCTGTATATGCCACGACTCGAGTAGTAGCCTTCTCCTCCAGTTATTCTCGCTGTCAAAGATGAACGTTGCTTTGAAATTTATCCTGAGGTTCAACGTCTCAGCATGCTCGGCGACTGCGCTGGTGCTCTTGTCTGTCGTGAGAAACGCAGTATGCGTTTCGATCTTTAATAGCTAGCCTGCACGGTTAAACATACTATTAAGTGAACAAAATAAACAGCGTTCTCGGCTCGGCATTGGCGTTTCAGTGCGATGTCTCGAGCGCGAATTTCCAGTTGTTCTTGGGAGGTGCTAAGCCAGCGAATGGTCGAGAGTGAGGCGCGAGTGGACGTTAAAATGGGGCGCAGAAAGGAGAGAGAGCGAGTGGTGAGAGAAGGAGTCGCGAAGCACTACACCTACCCTCTTCTACACTATCTCGCACCACATGCTCCGGTTGCTAGGGGCGAGGATTGTGCGTGCGCCCGAAGCTGTTGCTATGGGAGATGGAGTGAAAGCGCAGAGATAACCACTGCCGGCAAACCGACACCACCGCGGACAACACCGGATGCCTGACATAGCCCTACTAAGATACGCATTCACAATTTAAAGATACTTTAAACAATTTCTAAACGGTGCGACCGGGAATTCAAACGTGTCAACCCCCAATCTGCAAGGCGCGGCGCTTATACCCCATATCACACGTGGCAACAAACTAAGTGCACTTTGAGTAGGTGTACTTATGCTCACGAAGTATCATTTTTGGCGGTTCGCTGCTACATGAGAAAGCGAAGTGCACCTTGTAAATGATGACAGTGGCAAAGGACGGATTTGTAGCACAACGTATAAATGTTATTTTGGCGCCTGTGTCTCAACGTCGGGCCACGTTGTCTTCGTGGAAGTAGCACCTGTGGTACACGCCGTGTTAAATGGCTAGAGAACAACTCACCTACACATGTTCAAGTGTGCCTGGATGTGAAGAACGCGACGGGTGCAGCCACTGCACCGCATGTGCTGCTGCATTCCCCTAGCGGACGTGGCCGCAAACTGCCCAATGGAAAGAGTAGCGAGGTTTTTTTTCATACTTTATGTGACTTGTTTTAATCCATTGCAGCATTTATCATAATAAAAACGATGGTTTTAAATAGTATGTGCGCCACGTTAGGCAACTGCGTATTTCTGTGCAAGCCACTAGTACCGAGGCTACACACTTCGTCGCAGCCGTCGCAGCGAATACAGGTTGGTCAACACACTTGCCTGAAAGTGTACTTAGCAGTGAGTGACACTAAACCTTCTGGTGTGGCAGCGCGCCAATGACACTCGCGGCGAAGTGTACTCGCTCTAAGTACACTCAAGTTGCCACGCGTGGCAGGGCCAATACATCGTCCAGCATACCAACGGTGAGGTACTCATATACACCACTTACCGTTGGTGGTACGCAGAATGGGCAAGTGAACTGGTGAGTTTTTTTTTTCTTTTTTGAAATCACCAGCTAGAATACGCGAAGGGCGTACCTTAAAGCTCGTCGCCCTACTGGTTGTGATGCGCACGCGTTTTTTGGCTGGCTCTGCCACTTTTACTTTTAAATACAAAGCATTTCTTAGCGAATTTCGGCAACTTTGAGCGTATTCATCTATCTATCTAGCCGCTTACAACGTTTCACTCTCCTGGCCGTTTCGATAATGGTATCGACACCAAACTTGGTATGCCATAACATGACTGTATGAAGAGCATGAGTGACTATTCATAACATAAAAATCATGACATGAATGTCATGACTTACATTTCATGATCTTGCTGCTCTTGCGGCGGTTTCGTACACATAACATGTTGCGAAATTGGCATGGTATGACATGACTGCATGGCGAACACAAGCGACAGACCCTAGTATGAAAATCATGACATGCGTGTCAGCTAACAACATGTTTACATGCCACACTCATAGTGCACTCTTGGCCGTTTTACTAGCTTCGCATATACCAAACTTGGCATTACGGGACGTGAATGGATGACGAAGATATGTGACTGGTGCAAACATGATATTTATGAGACGCGTGTCATGTAACAACATGACTACATGACACACTCATAATGTGCTCGAGGCCATTTTTGACAGCTTCACACATGATAAGTTCAGCATTACGTCACGTGAATGGATGACGAAGCTATGTGACTTGAACAAACAAGATAATCATGAGATGCGTTTCATGCAAGAACATGACTACATGCCACACTCAAGGCACCAACACACTTTGGCGTGACCCGGTGCACGTGCGCGCCGGCGTTCATTTCGTCGAGTCACGCCGGTGATGCCACGCCACGCGCTGAATTGCAGGCGTGCGCCGCATTGCGTTGCTTTGACGCATGCGCGTTTGAGTGCGTCTGGCGTTTCTTCGTCACGAAGGCAGACGCGGTGCTGTCTGGATAACGTCATCAGCGCGAAACGCAGCGTGTCGCATTTCGCACCGGTTGCCGTCGGGCTGCGCCTTACGTTACGTTACGTAGGAGTATATTGGGCTGTTCAGAAAGCGCTCGTGACTGTTTCACTAGCTTCACATATACCAAATGTGGCGTTACGGAACGTGAATGGACGACGAAGGTAAATCATACGTCCAAACACGATAATCATATCATGAAAGCCGTCTACAGCATAATTTAGCTCAGCCTCATAACGCTGTGTCGATTTTAAAGTGACATATCAACTTTCCTCATTCGTGCTTCGCATATCATTGATTCCCCTGTACGTGGGATCTGCCACTTTTTTGTCATTGCCTTTAACATTGGGGGCGTTTTTTTTTTACCAGGAGACACTACCTTCATCAGCCTTGCGAGGTTAGAGGGGGGGAGGGGAAGCAAAGAGTTGACAGGAGACGCAAGCATGCGGCACGACACGTGAGGCGCGAGCATGCGCAGTGGGGATGTGGACATCGCCGCCGACGCACGACGCGTGACATCGTGTGACAGAAAAATGCTCCGCATTTAAAACATGGCAAAACTGTGTCTGCGCACTGTCGATACTTACTCCACAATGTTCATAATTCAATATAATCTTAATTATAGCTTAGTGAGATTATTATGCTCATACACACACAAAAGATGAAAAAAGGTAGAATGTTTAGTAGTAGATCATCCTGATGGCTGAATCATTCATTAGGGAAGAAAAACAAGGAACCATAAAATTATGCAAAGGCAAAGAGCCGGCTGTGGTTGCATCTACTCTAAGCGAATACATACCTTCGTTCAGAGAACGAGCACAAATATTTTAATACAACAAATGCAACTTGAGGACGGCAGGATGAAAAGTACATTAGATGCGTTTGCAAAAGACCGACTGTGCAAAAGATCGACTGCATTGTGTAAAACTTGAGAAACTTCCCTATCCCTACTTCATGCTGCAGACGAAGCCTCTGGTGCATGTCAATTAATGAGGATGACACTGGATCCCTAAAATTTTAGAAATGCAGTCATAGTGTTTTCTACAAGCGTGGCATTTATTTCAGTCATCCCGCACTGTTGTAATCACTGAACATAGCGTAGGGCACATGAAGTTCACTCCTTGAGCTTTTCCATTTTTTTCTCACTTACACTTCTGCGTGGATCGTTATAACGGGCCATGGACATGGCTGCCCTCATAACATTGCTCTTGTAATACGGCTTGAGTGTTTCATCACAGCTGAGAGGCGGATGCTCCGGTAGAAAAATTAAACATTTCGGAGGCTTGGGTTTGAATTTCTGTCGGTTGACCGAGTGTGAAAACAGAAGCGTCTTGAGGAACTTGTGGGGCAACAAATGCCTGATTTGCGCCGCCAATGGCATGCGGAGGGGGCACGTCAGCTGTGGTCCTGCGTTGTCCTGGCCGCATCTGCTCAGCAGTGTTTTCCTCCATACTGACTGTGGCTCTTTGAAGGCACTGCAGGAGTTCCATCCTTCTCTTCTTAGTGCATGTCTCCCTCACTTGAAATTCTTCACGCTGTTTCTTCAGTCGATTCAGGGTGGCAAGTACGGAGGTGATGCTCTGGTCAAGTTGAAATATGCGCGACTGTATAGCGTCCTCCTGCTGGTAATTGAGGACCAGACTGTTCACTAAGGTTTGAACCGGCGTAGCCGCAAGTGTGCTGTTTGTGGACGTCATCGGAGGAGGATGAAGGGCTTGCATCGCTGCTGGTTCCGAACTCCTGGCCGCTGACGACGGGGTCTGCACGTTTTGTGTTGGAAGTCCCACCATGTTCTCTTGGCTATAATTCATAGCGCCGGTCGTAGGAGCGCGAACGTTTGTCAACAGAAGCGATGATCCGCCGTTGCAGACTGAACCATACGACAGCGTATTGGTCACAGATGACACGGTAGAAGCAGAAGTCGATTCGGTCGGTCCTGTTCTTCGAAACACCGGATCACTGGCATTAGACATGACCGCTAATGTCGGGGTTTGCGCTATTTGTGCTGGACAACCCGCAATATTATCCGTGCTCTGGTTCATGATATTGCCCAGCGAAAAAGCAGTCATCTGTGAAGAAAGCAGGACATCACTGCGATTCGCTAAAAGCGACTCCGGAAACCACATAAGTGCCGAAGCAGAGTCTGAAGCGATAGAGTTTACTCCGAGAGTTGTAAAGGGTTTCATTGAGGGTAACTGCAACGGCTGAACTGAAACACCAAGCGCTGTTTTGTTAGCTTGTGTTTTCGGCTTTCGTTTTTTACTAGCTGGTTTCGTAGATGGTGCCTTGTTTCTAGCCACTGGTGGGGGTGGCTGCACTGGAGAAAGAAAAATCGCAGACAGAGACGTGGGACTTGCCTCAGGTGGTGGCTCCTGAGCCAGTGGTTCCGACTTGACACTCGTCAGAGTTGACGGTGGTCCCGACAGCGACTGTACCACGTCTGCCGTGGACTTCGTGCTCTCATCCGAGAGGCTCACATGTTGAGCAAACGGCTGTCCTTCAGGGATGTTAGCGGGTCTCTTCGTCGAATTGTTGGTGATACTCATGACATGTTTTCGTTGTCCATGTTCCATCAGCATATTCGGCTGATCCGTTGGCTCTATAGAATCTGGGAAACTTACAAACATTTCCTGGACTTGTAATGGACACGAGCGGTTGTCTTTAGGAACAGGACATACTGAATCTTCGTCAGCGAACAGTTCCATCGTCTGTGTCGCAGCGCAGTCTTGGTGTCGCTTACTTCGCCACTTTTGGGAGGCCTATGTCGGTGGCAGTCGAATAAACTTCGTTGTCGTTTTCTTCTAAGCACACGTGCTTGCGAGGAGCCCTCTCGTGATTACGGATAATAACTAACCTTTTTTTCATATTGTAAGAATTTCCTAAAACAAAAATGGAATAAAACAGGGTAGTACATAATGAGCATATAGGTAGTAATGGTAATACATAAATATTAGTATACATGAGGAGGTTTTTCTCGAGATGTGCTATACCAGAACGAAAACTAGCTAAACAAGGCTCTATTGGCAAATACATACTGTCACCTTTCCTCTACTAATAATAATAAATTACTGATAATTATTAACAACTTATTATTACAGTTTTAGAGGAAATTCTAGGATATGTATGTGCAAAAAGTCCTATTGGGGTAATTTTGGTTCTAGATTCAGCTCAATAAAAAAAAAGCTCCCCACATACGTAA
Organism: Rhipicephalus annulatus; assembly: GCA_013436015.1. NCBI lineage: Eukaryota > Metazoa > Arthropoda > Arachnida > Ixodida > Ixodidae > Rhipicephalus > Rhipicephalus annulatus. The sequence goes on from WOVY01000505.1 coordinate 237,198, forward strand.
TGTGTACAAAGCAAGACAGGCCAGCACTGGAACTACAACTGAGGTTTAATCAACGTTACGCCTGCTTAATGTCTTTTTCCAACAGTGCTTCGAGACCTGGCATGGCTCAGCGGTAGAACAATTGATTGCCACGTAGAATTCTGGATTCTATTTCTGCTGGGACAACAACATTGTATTCGTCAGGTGAACGCAGCCGATGTCGGTGAAGGGCCCAATACGCGTCCGTAGGGCAACGCACGAACATACGCATGCGTTCACTTTGTTGATGGTTCTGTTGCTGATGATGGGTCTGGGTACATTGTTGTGGGTGGACTTGTAGAATGCCATTCATTCCTCAATTCAGAACCCTTCACGCCTGGTACGATCCTACGCTTCTTCCACGCAATATATGATGCGCTAAGGAAACTTCTTACACTACATTATATATATATATATATATATATTTATATATATATATATATATATATATATATATATATATATATATATATATATATATATATATATATATATATATATATATATATATATATATATGCTCAAAGCAGTTTCAATGAATCTAGTGGCTCTGTGGTTGGCCACGCAGACGCCTCACTCGCACCTGGGGAAGTGGTGTTATATTCGAAGCAGCTTACGGCGGAGTTCAATGTAGTGTGTGTCGTGCCAATGCCTCCTAGAAAAACTATGCCTCGAACATCACTCTCTTTTCAATTGGGAGCCTGCTGCCTGCACGCAGACTCGGAGGTCATGCCTCCTGCCTTGTGTTGCGAAGGGCCACCGCGTGAGACCGCTCGCCTCCGTACAACTCAGTCACAAGACATAACCGTACCGCTCTCTCATGTGACATCACGGCTGCTCGTTTTCAACTGTGAGATTATTGCTGTGTTCGCACGGGGCGGCCGTCGGAGACGCTCACCTTCGTACCGAAGGAGGAGGGTAAAATCAGAGGGTAGGGCAGCGCGTTCGCGGCTCACGTTCCAGGCATAAGTTTTTTTTTAGGAGGATGGGCATGGCCACCCTTACAGCGCACGTAGAACAGCTCGCCCCAGCACTGCCAGAACGCAATCACACGCTAGCGCGATTCGGCCTGTGTAAGGTGCTGTGTAAGGCACTGTGGCCTCTCCCCCTTACACTCTCTCGGCAATGGCATGACGGCCTCGGAGAACGAGACTTTGCAGACGCATGGTGAACGCACGTGCTCCTGCGTGGCGTGACTATGAACCCGCGTCGCGTGCTCCAAGGCGAGTTCGGCACGAGTAACACCAACAGAAACAACAGTAAATTTGTGCTATGCTCCGCTTGCAGAGAGAGAAACAACATTTATTTTATAATGTAAACGCAAGGTAAACAGCGGTAGCGGTATCGGTACCGAAGCAGCAAGAGCAGGCCAAGTATACCGGCAGCGTCGCAGCAGCAATCAGGCAGACCTGGCTCGTGCCTCGCGCCCACATGTCAATGTCACAGCAGTAGTGGGCATTCCTCTTCACTACACTTCGTCCCCCGTCGGAAAAGGAGCCATCTTGGCGACTCACGGTGAACAGAGTACGAGCGGGTCGTAATAAGGTTTCAGCCGCTGTACGTGAACAATTTCACGTTCCCGAAAGCGCTGGTCTGTGGATGGCGTAACGGGTTCGACGATGTAGTTAACTGGTGAAGTCTGCGAGACAATGCGGTAGGGTCCCTGGTATTTTGAAAAAAACTTCGAGGAAAGCCCTGTAGGCACAGCGGGAACCCAAAGCCACACAAGAGTGTCCGGAACAAAGTTAGGGTATGGGTGGTTATCGTCACGCCGAGATTTTTGTCTCCATGGGTCGATGGTTGTGAACGACTGGGTGACCTTACGGCATTCCTCGGCGCGGCGGGCAGCTTCAGAGATGGGCGTAGACTCGGAGGAATTGGGGTGGTAGGGCAGAATGGTATCTAGTGTGGTGGAAGGGTCTCGGCCATATAACAGGAAACATGGTGAAAAGCCTATAGTCGCCTGTGGAGCAGTATTGTAGGCGTATGTCACAAAAGGCAGAATGAGGTCCCAGTCGGAGTGGTCTGAGGCAACATACTTTGATATCATATCCCCTAGGGTACGGTTGAATCTTTCCGTCAATCCATTCGTCTGCGGATGGTAGGTGGTGGTAGTCCGGTGAATAATACGGCATTCGGCAAGGAGTGCGTTGACGACTTCAGAAAGGAACACACGTCCTCTGTCGCTGAGAAGTTCGCGCGGTGCGCCGTGACGGAGAATGAAGTGCCGCAAGAGATTAGAAGATACGTCGCGTGCTGTGGCAGCAGGCAAAGCGGCTGTTTCTGCGTATCGCGTCAGATAGTCGACAGCGACAACAATCCAACGGTTTCCGGAAGCCGTGAATGGAAGAGGCCCATACAGATCGATCCCAATGCGGTCAAAAGGCCTGGCTGGGCAAGGAATTGGCTGGATCGGACTAGAGGTATGATGAGGCAGAGCTTTCCGTCGTTGGCACTGCGGGCATGACTGAATGTACTTGCGCAAAAAGGTGTACATGCCTCGCCAATAAAACCGGGTGGAAATCCGAGCGTATGTTTTGAAGATGCCCACATGTGCGCACTGAGGGTCAGCGTGGAAAGCTGAACATATTGCAGCACGAAGATGGCGAGGTATGGCAAGTAGCCACTTTCGGCCCTCAGACTTGTAATTCCTGCGATAAAGGAGGCCATCGCGGACCTCAAAATGAGCCGCTTGACGGCGCAACCTTCGAGAAGATAGAGAAGTCGACGGATCTGAAAGGAATCGCAGAACAGAGCTGATCCAGTCATCCTTGAGTTGCACAGACGCCATGTCACAGTTATCTGGGAACGCAACCATTTGGTCCACGGCAGATAATCATGCAGAGCTTTCAGCGGACATAGGTGAGCGTGATAAAGCGTCGGCATAAGTGTGACGTCGGCCAGACCTGTAGACAACATGCATGTCGAACTCTTGCAACCGCAAAGCCCAGCGAGCTAAATGGCCGGAGGGGTCCTTCAACGTGGATAACCAACAAAGCGCATGGTAATCGGTGACTACGTCGAAAGGGCGACCATATAGGTACGGTCTAAATTTACCTAGAGCCCATATAATTGCCAGACACTCCTTCTTTGTCACAGAATAGTTCTTCTCCGCTTTGGTGAGGGTGCGGCTTGCGTATGCGACTACGTACTCCTGGAATCCCGATTTACGCTGCGCGAGCACGGCGCCGAGTTCAACACCGCTGGCATCGGTGTGTACCTCCGTCGGAGCAGTCGGGTCGAAATGACGCAAGATTGGTGGCGAGGTTAACAGACGGCGCAACTTTTCGAAAGCATCGTCACAGGCGGGTGACCAAGCGTAACTTTTCGAGTCACTGCGTAGAAGTTCAGTCAAGGGGGCGGTGATCATAGCAAAATTCCGAATAAAGCGGCGGAAATACGAGCAGAGGCCAAGAAAGCTGCGCAGATTCTGCAGAGACGCAGGTTTAGGAAACTCTGCAACTACCCGAAGCTTGGCTGTGTCAGGAAGAATACCCTCTTTAGATACAACATGACCGAGGATGGTGAGCTGACTTGCGCCGAAGCGGCATTTTTTAAGGTTGAGCTGAAGGCCGGCGTCAGTTAGGCACTGCAGCACTTCATCTAGCCTACGGAGATGCGTTGGAAAATCCGGGGAAAATATAATCGCGTCATCCAAGTAGCACAGGCATGTTTTCCACTTCAGGCCACGCAAAAGATTGTCCATCATCCGCTCGAATGTTGCGGGTGCGTTGCAAAGACCAAAAGGCATGACACAGAATTCGTAAAGGCCATCAGGTGTGACAAAGGCCATCTTAGGCTGATCTTCAGGTGCCAGAGGGACTTTCGAGTAGCCACTCCGTAAGTCAATAGAAGAGAAGAACTCCGCACCATGGAGGCAGTCAAGGGCATCGTCGATTCTCGGTAACGGGTAAACGTCCTTTTGAGTTATTTTGTTAAGACGACGGTAGTCAACACAGAAGCGAATTGACCCGTCCTTCTTCTTAACGAGAACGACTGGAGATGCCCAGGGGCTGTTCGAAGGCTGGATGACGCCACGCTTGAGCATGTCAGCTACTTGGTCATCGATAACCTGGCACTCGGCTGCGGACACGCGATAGGGTCTTTGACGCAATGGCGCATTGGTACCCGTGTTGATGTGGTGACACACGGCTGACGTGCGGCCGAGGGGAGTATGCTGGCAGTCGAAGGAATAACGGAACTTGTTCAGTAGTCGTAGAAGCTGAGCACGTTGCGAAACGGTTAACGTGTCGGCGATGGAGCTGCTCAGTACGTCCGGCCTAATAGTCTGCGGCGAAGAGGCACAGGTCACTCCGGCGACTTCGTGTTCGGCGGAAGGACCAGCCGGCATGTCGATAATTGCAGAAGGGTCGAGACTGTAAACACGCCCGACGCACTCACCCCAAAGTAGTGTTACAGGACATGACAACAGGTTCGAGATGAGTAGTCTGCTGACGCCGTCATGAAGTTCTAGAAGGGCATAAGGTGGCGGCGAACACTTGCGACGAACGAAAAGAGCAGATGGCGTGAAAAGGTCACTAGACTCGGCGAGAGAGTTGCAAGACACCATGGTAAGGGCAAAAGAGTGTGGCGGTATGATGACGTCTTCAGCAACAAATAGTTTGTCCCCGGTTTCATGAGCATCATATAATGGAGCGTCGTCAAACACTTCAAATGCCACCTCAGCGTGCGTGCAATCGATGACGGCCTTATTAGCGGAGAGAAAATCCCAGCCCAAAATGAGGTCATGGGAGCAGGAATCCAACACTAGCAATTCAACAACATAAATGAGGCCATCAATCGCGATGCGAGCAGTACAAGCAGCGGCCGGTGTGACGTGATCTGCGCTGGCTGTACGAGTGATATACTAGCTAGTGGCGTCATAACTTTTTTCAGCAAGCGGCAGAGTCTAGCACTTATCACTGAAACTGCGGCACCAGTGTCGATAAGAGCGAGTGCAGCGACGCCGTCCACATGTACGTCCAGAACATTCGTTGGTGAAGTGAGAGGCCTTGGTCTTTTCGCTGGTGACGCAGTTCCTGCCTCTGGAACTGCGGCAATTAGTTTTCCCGCTCCGGCGATGAAGGACGACAACGCATCGGCGATGGCGAGTGGCGTCGAGGTGATGGCGAGCGGCGGTTAACAGGAGTGCGGTGGTCGGCGTACGATGACATCTGGTCGGGTGGCTGAGAGCCTGTGAACGAACGGCGCGGTGGCACATAAAGAGCAGGTTCGAAGGTCTGGTTGTAGCTCTGTCGGTAGACAGGAACGCGCCGACGGCAGTATCGCGCTATGTGGCCAGGTAGCCCACAGGCAAAGCATATTGGGCGATTGTCGAGTGAACGCCATTGTCCACTACTCTGGACGGACCTTGGCTGAGCGAACCGAGGAGTGGGTCGGAGCGGCACGGCTGAGGGAAGCGACGTAAAAGTCTGTAGAGGTGGTCGAGCCGCTACTTCAGCATAGCTTAGAGGTGCATTTACCTCGGCACAGGCAACAGGGCTCGGCAAGGGTGAAGTGTCACGGGCAGATGGCAGAGCCGCGCAAACTTGCTCCTGGATGACCTGGCGAATGTTTGCTGACAGAGGTGACGCTGGTTGGCCGGCTGTTGATAGCAGCGATAGCTGACGAGCGACCTCAGCACGAACAAACTCCTTAATCTGCGATAGCAGCGACTGAAGGTCAGATGTGGTGGTCAGGCTGGAGAGGGTGTCATCCGGGACGTCAGGGCGTCGAGTGAGAAGACGCTGTCGTCGCAGCTCGTCGAAACTCTGACACAACTCAATGACCTCAGAGACAGTGACAGGGTTCTTGGAGAGCAGCATTTGAAAGGCGTCGTCGGAAATGCCTTTCATGATATGTCGCACCTTGTCAGTTTCTGCCATCGACCAGTCGACATGCCGGCAGAGGTCAAGGATGTCCTCTATGTAGCTGGTGAATGTCTCACCAGTTTGTTGGGACCGGCCTCGTAGGCGTTGTTCTGCGCGAAGTTTGCGCACATCAGGGCGTCCAAAAACATCTGCGATGCAGGTTTTGAAGGTAGTCCAGGTGGGGATATCCGCCTCATGGTTTCTGTACCACAGCTTGGCAACATCCGTTAAATAAAACATCACGGTGCCAAGCTTTGTGGGATCGTCCCATTTGTTAGTAGCGCTGGCTCACGTGGCCTATTATATATATTGCCTCGTTCTTGCAATAAAGCTTCAGTTGATAGTCTGCGCTTGTCTGTCCTTTTTTTCTCTCCTTCTTGTTTCCGTCAGTTTTTTGCGCAGTTACATACCTTATGTATCGTTCATACGATTCCAGCCAATCCTCAACGTCTTTCTCGTCGGTGCCGCTGAAGATGTCGGGTTCTCGCAAGAGCTGTGCACCGTTACAGCTCCTGCGTGGCGAAGCCGGTGGGGGTGTGAAGACAGCGTCGTCAGGCATGACGGACGGCAGCTTTCGGCTACGCAGTTCCAGGACTGAGGAAGACCACAGCACTCTCCACCAAAATATAATGTAAATGCAAGGTAAACAGCGGTAGCGGCGTCGGAACCGAAGCAGCAAGAGCAGGCCGAGTATACGGGCAGCGTCGCAGCAGCAATCAGGCAGACCTGGCTCATGCCTCGCGCCCACGTGTCGATGTCGCTGCAGTAGTGGGCATTCCTCTTCACTACATTTACACATCCGGCGTGCTGGAAGTCACCGGCCACGCAGCGCGCGGGTATTCCCTATCTGAATACTATGGCTAATAGAGTCCTATAGTCCCAGGACCTAGATCTTGAGGACGTCGTGCTCCGGCTAGGCGTTGGATACTCGGGCTTCTCCGCTCCCGTTGTCCAGGGCGTCGGCTCCCTTTCTCCTCTGCTTTGCCAGGGCCTCCTAAAGCCGCTAGATGGCCCTTCGTTGCGTCGTTGAATCTTCAGAGCGTATCCATGCTCCCACCTCTTCGGGATACGTGGCGTCCTGGCACATGCCCGTTCCCATAGTTCACAGCACACAGTCTTATTACTTACCGGCACTGGTAAAATAATGGTACGATATAGAAAATATGGATGTTGTTTGCAAGACATGTAAGAAAGAAGTATGTACGCTTGATCGTATGCTCTGGGAATGTGGGTCGCTTGGCCGTGGCATTTACCGGGAGCGGTTTAAATGAATGATAAAGTCTCACGACCATATCCCTTAAGTCCTGGCTGTCCAGTACGCCCATGACAGGGCTAGAAGGCTTGACCTCCAGGTCCCAACGTGGGATTAGCCAGGCTGGTGGCTACACCCTGTACAGGACGTATAAATAAAGTTGTTTCCATCCATCCATCCATCCAGCACTGTTACACCCGCCCCACGTGATGTGGCGGAGGGTGGCTAGTTCATGTTCGCACACGCTACACTTTGCGTTCACAAACATGTCTGGGCATACGTGCCGGGCCGATGCTGGCGTTAGCGTGCATTCTGTTTACAATTGTCGGAGCTTCACTGCTTCCGCACGTGGCAGTTCACGATGCGGGGGTGGAAAGGCTCTCCTGGCCTCACTGTATGCCTCCAGGATCCCTCCGTAGTCGGTGAGGGGATCGAGGTCTTCTTCACGTTCTTCACCGCTGGTTTCGAGGAGACGGGCTGCCGCGGTCCGGCACGTGATGAGATCACGGGCCACAGCGTCCGCCTCCTCGTTGCGGTTCACGATGTCGGGAGCCAGTTGTCGTCCCATGTGGGCTGGAAACCATTTGAGGACGATGGTTGGCCCTGCAGCAGCGCCGCGAGCAGCCCGCGAAGCCGCGATGGACCTGACTAGCCGCTCCGTACCCCGCCAGACCATGCCTCAGGCAAAATTCTTGATCACCTGCTCTGAGTCGCTTAGCACCGTGCGTGTTCCCGGCCTACCTGTGGCCAGGCTATCGCCACCTCCTCTGCCTGGCCGGCTGTTCGGCCGCGCACGGTGCTTGCTGTTAGTAGTTTACCGGTAATAGTGCTGACCACCACCGCTGCGAAGGCGTTGCATCTTCCCGCATACCTTGCGGCGTCCACGTAGACTGCGCCCTCGTCTCTCTGATGTTTACGGGCCAGCACAGCCACTCTCACCACTCGCTTGCCTGCATCCCTTTCCGGGTCCGTGTTCTTTGGCAGCGGGTATACGATGATCTTCCTCGTTGCCTCGTTGCTCAGAGGGACTTGTTCTTCTACCTCCCCGTCCAGTCCTGCTCCCGGGCGAGGAGGTAGTAATCTCACCCGATCGAGTAATCTTCTGCCTGCGGCTGTGTTGCTCAGGCGGCTCAGCTGCGAAGCTCACTGCGAAGCTCTCTGAGAGCGTATTGTGTGCTCCTAGAGACAGCAAGGCCGTTGTCTTTGTGCCTGGTAGGAGCCCGAGATCCCCCGCGTAAGCCTTCCGGATGGCGGCGTTGATCGTGGCTCGTTCCGCACTGGTCCAGCGGTGGAAGGCCCCCGCATATGTCGCGTGGCTTATAACGAAAGCCTTCAGCCGACGCAAAAGCCCCCTCTCTTTCATGTCCCGGTAGCGGGACGACACTCGCTTGACCAGGCGCGCTGCGACGCCCATCTTGGTTGTGAGGTTCTTGACCGCCGTGACGTTGGTTTGGGTGCCGTCCACGAACAACCCCAGGACTCAAAGCCTGGGACGTGCGGGATCGGCATACCGTCACTGGTACGCACGATGATGTTCTCGGCAACCTCTTGACTTGCCTTCTTTCTGTGCCTCCCAGGTGGTGGCAGGATGAGTAGCTGTGATTTTTGTGGCGAACACCGCAAGCCCGTGCCCGAGACCGCAGATTCCACGGCGTCCACCGCCGCCTGCAGGCCCACCTCGATGTCTCCGTCACTTTCACTCGTGGCCCATATAGTTACGTCGTCGGCGTAGAGGCAGTGTCGGATCCCCGGGCCCAGCGCATCCAGACTCCTGGCCACCTCGATCATGACGAGGTTAAACAGGAACGGGGAGATGACCGAGCCCTGTGAGGTCCCGACACTGCCCAGCTCTGAAGAAGAACGGCTAATTGGGCTAGTTGGTTTGTTTGGGCTAGTTGGTTGACAACACAGTGCTCGTGTTGTCCTCTTTGCTTTCCTTGCCTCGCCTTTCGTCTGTTTCTTCTAGCACCTTCGTGCTCACGCTGCAGCCCTTATTACCATGCCCAGCTCTCCTTCTTCGAGCTTCGTTCTTCCCACCTCCAGCCTGGCGGTGTGGCGAGAGAGGAAGGCTCTGATGTAGTTGTATGATCTTGCTCCGCTTTCCAGGACGCGTTATTATCGGGCCTGTTAAACCAGCAGCGAGGTCAGGCGCATAGTGGTTGCATCTTTAATGAGCTTCGCTCATCGGTTTTCGTACACGGAACAACTGCTATAGTTTTCATAGGGTTGCTTGCATGACAGATATACGCTTTAGGGAGACTGCAAAGTTCTTGCGCTTAAAACGCTTGCAGCCGTGTAGGCAGTGGATGCTACGGCTTTCTACTACTATCCATCTATGCAATTCATCTATTTATCTATCAATGTGAGATACACAACGAGAGAAATAACTGCGTGTACTTCAATAGGACCGTTTCAAGGTTTACAAACACTGCCCCTTGATGACTTTCGGTTCTGTGTACCGATGTGCTTTAATAACATTGGAGGACCACAAAAGCTTTAGTAAATAGCCCGCTGTTTTTCTACAGCTTCATTCCCTTGTTTGCCACAATATAGTGAAATAAATGTTTCTTGAGTTACATAAAAATGCCAAACATTCCCTTGCACTTCACGCACGTTTATTTTAAGTTAAAAACGAAAGAGAGTCTTCTTTAAGTTGGAAAAGAAATTGAAAACATGCTTTCAGTTTCAACGTTAAGAGCTGGTAAATGAAGTGACCGGAAATGTTTTTTGGGACAACGCTTGTGACCTTGAAACCGTCTATACTCTCTGAAATGCCTCTACATGGTACGAAGAAAAACAAAGGAGCCATCATTAGAGTTCTCAATTACGACTGTGCTTAGTCAAACCACCAACTCAAGAAGCATGCAGCATGGATGGCAGGAAGAAATAGAAATGATAATTTGGTCTACGGTGGTGCAATCCTTCATTCCGAGCTGTCCAGTGTAGATGCGGTGAGATGTAGAACAAACAAGAAAGAGAAGGAAAGAGAAAATACGGAAAGAAAGAAATAGAAATAATGAAAAAAGAAGTAAAGCTGTCTTAACAGGAACACGTTTGGTCGCCACTGTGGTTGATTGATATGTGGGGTTTAACTTCCCAAAACCACCATATGATTATGAGAGACGTCATAGTGGAGGGCTCCGGAAATTTGACCACCTGGGGTTCTTGAACGTGCACCCAAATCTGAGGACACGGGCCTACAACATTTCCGCCTCCATCAGAAATGCAGGCGCCAAAGCCGGGATTTGAACCCGCAACCTGCGGGTCATCAGCCGAGTACCTTAGCCACTAGACCGCCGCGGCGGGGCACACCACTGTGGCTGTGAAAGCACGCCTGTCGCTTGTGCTTGCAACCCGACAAAATCACCATCAACCTGTTTCATGGTGAAATCAGGTGTACAACTCAGCTGTGAAGTTATTCCCGCTCAGTAAACCCCATATATATTGCTGCTTTTTGAAACTCACTTAGGTTCTTTTAGGGGGTGAGACAAGTACCCGAGTAAGTAAACTGCAAAATACTGCCTTCTTTCACCACTTAGACGATAGCTCCATGAACCAGGAGTCACTGACGAGCTCAGGGCAAACACTGTACAAAAGAAGGTTTTATATTTGAATGACCTGCTTTCAAATTTACGAACACAAAAGCCTTAATGCTCCGGCATAGCTATGTCGCAAGTCGCCACAATAGACGGATTAGAAGTGCTGCTACGCAAAACCATCTTCGTGGATCTCAAAACTTAGATGGGCTTTAGGAAAGCTTCTCTTGAGTCAACTCCTTGAACCCTTAATCTTCTTCTCAAAGCGTTGAATGTTAGCATGACCTTTGGGCTTTCTATGAAGTCATCTAAGTTTTGATTGAAAGTGAAGCGGCAAGCCGGCACACTCTGCTGGTTTGGCATCGTTTAGGCTATTGGACCCTAATCAGGCAGCCTTGCGAACAAGTGACGCAAAACAAACAAACAAAGAAAGAAAGAAAAAAGGAAACAAAGAAATAAGCAGAGATACAAACAAATTAACAAATAAACGAGCAATCAAATAAATAGAGGCGATGGTTTGAAAAAGACCGAAGCAGTAGATTATTAAAGCAAAAAATCCGGTGGATTTGAGAAGTGAAAAGACAACAAGTTTTGCACGCTCTCCTATACAACATTTGTCCATTTGCCTGCTATCGACGCACAAGTGTGTTTTATGCCTTTGCGGGCCTGCAAAAAAAAAATGTCATAGTGGTCTGTATTAGGCCCCAGTTCACTTGTAGGATGCTCAGCGTTTGGGCAATCAGCATATCAGCACTCATTGTGTGTGGTATGCGTAAATTTTCACGTATTTTGGCACGCGTGCTTCTCTTCCTGTATTTACGTAACCAGCCTGTTAGACGTGTAACGACTGCTTTGCTCAATCCACGTCGGAGGGCACGTGAAACTCAACATATAACTTAATATCTTCTGATCAGCGTGCCTGGATAGCCATGGGTTTGCCATGGATTCGCCATGGTTTCGCCATAGATAGTCATGGGTTCACGGGTTTGAATTTCTCCTTGTCAAGACGTTCTTTCTCGCCAAGAATTTTTCTTTCCCTCTATCGCCTTTCTTTCTGTCTTTGTTGTTGTCTTTCCACACGCCAGAGCTACTGCATATCGAGCCGGGCAAATCAGTGCACGTGTTCCTGGGAACAATGCACAAGAGAAAAAAAAGTGCGTGCCGGTTTTACATAGTAATTTTCTTTCTCCGACGAACGGAAACTTGAAGCATAATAGTTCGAAACTCAAAACATGCACCACCTCTTTCGTCTTCGCTTATTTTCAGGGTGCAGAGAGCATAATTGATAAAGCGATTCGGACATTACGATAAGGTTAAAAACAACTTGTTATGTCACGTGGTGCCACACAGAACGAACCAGAGTCGAATTACACGCTCTGTACTCAGTGGTTGCGGGCATTGTTTTAGCGAACGGCGAAAAGCGTTCTCAGCAAGATGCGTCGCAACTCAGGCCATATTTTCTACCACTCGTTGAATTGGTCTACCATATTACGTCATCGCAATCGTTTCTTCTGACAGCGAGTACAACCAAACCCTCTGCGTCATTCAATGTACGCCGTATAAACAGACACAGCGAGAATGCCGTGGATTCTGTGTGAAAGATCGAGATGTTTTTGTTTCGCACAATGGCATTACTCCGGCTCTGCTGGCCAATGAACCGGGACCAGCCGAAAGAAGATTGGATGACAGCGTGCCCTTTAGCTCTCTTCCTATACTGCCATAGGCTATTTGGAGTATGTTAGCTCCGATGTTAGTAAGGATGGATGAATTACTGGAAACAAGATAGGCATTCGCGGACACCCTCAGTAACCCGAGCGGCGCCGGGGCACGAAGGCCTTGAGGTCTAGGCCCGCGTGACATTAGGACTTCTAGTGTAACGTGAGATAGGGTGAACCCCACGCCCTGCGCGGCCGGAGGGAATCCCGCATGCTGGAACCCAATAAAGTTTATTCTCTCTCTCTCTCTCGCGCTTGTTGTCCGATCTCGATAGCCGAGTCACGAACCACGTCCCACTAGTTTCGAAATTACTCCTTGATTAAACTATGGAAAGGAAAAAGAAACATTGATAGCCGAAATTTACACAAGTAGTCATCCCATTTGTCATGTCTTGTTTTTAGAAGGCACAATGGAAGTAGAAGGTAAAAAAATGTTATTTTGGAATAAGATTTCTAGAACAGGAGGAAGAAGAAGAAGCCGAAGTGTGCGAACGCTTCCACTACGGCTCCTGCTTTTTTCAACGTTTTTGCGACGCCACTTTGTGATTTCAGCGTCATATTAGTGCAACGACTTCCAGAAGACACAGGGACTCTGCCGACACAATTTGCGCGCAGTGAGTGCTTGCTTCTTGCATTTTATTTCACCTCCGCCATCGTCACTCGCCCGCCGCCAGCTAGCCCTGACGAGTATCTTCTTTGCTCTAACGTGGCGCGTGCTTGCTCGCGCGCCCCGTAGCCGCACTGTCTCGCTGAGCGATGGAGTACCAATTGACAGGGGAAGACATTGACCCTGAAGAAATCACGCCAGACCAAGGCTGGCAGACCGCCTCGTGTCGCCGAGCAAAAAATGAAGGCTCCAAACGTGTGCCATCATATAGCGCTCTGAAACGCAACGAGCACAAGCCCCGCAACAGAGAAAATGTGAAGAACAAGATTATTCGAGAAAGCCGAATGCCTCACCTACCAAAGAATGACATCCGCATTATCATTAGACCCAGAGGGGGTCTTAACATCGCTAGGGTTGGCCCAACGACAATCGCTGAAGCCATTTCGACTTCGGCAGGTATCAGCCCATCGGAGCAGCAAGCAGACACGCTCTGCCCCAATATTAAACAGAATATCTTAGTAGCAAGCACGCCGAAGAGAGAAAATGCTAATCGCTACGTGCGCGTTAAAGAAATTCGCATCGCTGACAAGACCTATGAAGTTAGTGCCTACGAAGCGGCACCACATTCTACATGCAAAGGTGTCATTCGAGGGATTCCCGTGCAAGACGGTTCGGCGGACATTGATGCGAAGATTGTCAACGACCGCAATCCACTAGCTTTGGCTGCCAAGCGCATCGGAAGTACCACTGCAGTGATCGTGGCCCTCGATGGACATCGTGTGCCCAATTTTGTGCGATACGGATCGGTGCTACTTCAATGTACACTATACCGTAGACAGATAGATATTTGCTACACCTGTGGTCGGCTCGGCCATCGAGCGGACGTGTGCCCGAACCCTGGAGACGTTATCTGCAGAGGCTGCAGCGTGCCGAACCCCGAAAAAGAACACCACTGCACACCAACATGCAAGCTTTGCGGAGGAACCCACTTCACTGCCGACAGGGAATGTAAAGAACGCTACCACATTCCATACGTGGTGCGCCGACGACGATGGGAGCGAGCACACTCGATGCGACACAACAGTTACGATGCAATGAACGAGTTCAATGCAACCACTGACGACGACCAGGCCTCGAAGCTTTTTACAGATGGTCGACCCAATGGCAGCCGATCCCGGTCCCGATCCCGGAGTCGTCCCAGGAACCGCAAAATGCGTGTATCGAGGTCCCGGAGCCGCCCTCGGACCCACTCCCGCAGCGCGCGAAGTGGGACCCCAACCAGATCTATATCGCGAGGCTACTCCAGGTCTCGTTCTGGTTCACGTCACGGTTCCCGTTCAGGTTCCCGACACGGATCACGCTCCGGCTCCCACTCAGGTTCCGGGCCTCATGCCAGTTCCAGGCCTCACCCCAGTCTCACCGGGGTCTCGCGTCAACGATCGCCTAGCCCATCGGCACCACCATCGCCAGGCAACGTCAGCAAGAATAAGCGGGGACCTCTCACTTGGGCGGACGCCGTCCGGAGAAAAGGAAACACTACATCACAGGTAGGGTCGGGATCACTCCCAGAGCATGATACACACAACACCTCTGAGATAGCGATCTTAAAGCAGGAAAATGCGATGATGAAAGAAACAATACGCAAACTCACAGTCGCAATTGCCGAACTAAAAACTGACAGAAACGCACGCGCTGCTATGCCCCCAACCGACAACGACGACAATGCAGTCACTCCGTTGCAGCCGCAACCCGTAGGCGTTGGTAACGACGACGGCGAGAGCGCACCCAAGAAACGCGCGGTCGCCCACGACCAGCCAGCTTTAAAGGAAGAGTTAGACGACATTAAGAGCACGCTATCGGCGATTAAGGAAAGCCTTCGCTTTCTTGGCGAAAGCATGGCTCTCGTGCAGTCTACTCTCGCGGTACACGGCAATCGTTTGGGCCAAGTGGAGCAATATCTTGATCACGTCGTCGCCCCTGCCGTTGCCGCGGATAAGCCGTTGTCGCAACGTACAGCCGTGCCCAGTCCACCGCATCACGCGGCCCTTATGCACCCGCCGGGTGCTCAGGCCAACTCTTAATGCTTCAAGATGGCCAGGCCAATTGACGAGTTGCGAATCTGGCAATGGAACTGCAGGAGCTTCACCCACAAGAAAGCTTTCCTGCAGCAATACCTCCGTAGCCACGAAGCCAAACCTCACATCATGCTATTACAAGAGACTGTAGTACCAACCGCCACGTTTTCCGGATACCAGTGGTTGCCCGGCCACTCGGGAGGACGCGGTATCGCCACCTTGGTCGCTAACAAGATTACCTGCACAGCGCACAGTCTCAATGTGCCCGAAATTGAGCACGTTATGGTCGAAATCCTCCCTGTAAACATATCACAACAAAGCGTATACATGCTCAATGTATACAGTAGTCCCAGCCACCATAGACAAAGATTCACACGCTTGTTCCAGAAAGCTGTCCGCCTCGCGGGGCCTAACCCGCTAGTGATTGCAGGCGATTTCAACGCTGCGCATAGCGCCTGGGGCTACACGTACGACACACCCAAAGGTAACGAGCTTTGGAAAAGTGCGAATGACATGGGCCTTATTCTCATTACGGACAAGGCCTTCCCCACTCGCACTGGTACGTCCACGCAAAGAGATACTACGCCGGATCTATGCTTCGTCAAGAATATCTCCGACGCCCACTGGTCCAACCTCGCGGTAGATCTCGGTAGTGACCACTTCATATTGGCTGTACACCTCCCCACAGTAAGCAGGAAGACCAAGTCGTACACGTGGGTCGACTGGGACCTCTTTCGTAAGACCCGCGCAGAACGACCTCCTCCCGATACCCCACCGAGCCTCGAGACGTGGACGGCCCAGCTCAAAGCTGATGTAAACAAGGCAACGAAAACTATCACCACAGACCTTCCAACCGAAAGGATGGACAGTCGTCTCGCCCACCTACTAGAGGCCAAACAGTCTCTATTGGCCCGGTGGAAGGGCCAGCGCCTTAATCGGAGGTTACGCAAACGCATATCTCAGCTGAACAAGACCATGATGGATCACTGCCGCATCCTTTCAAAACAGCAGTGGGACGAAATTTGTAATTCGATTGATGGTCAGGTTCGAAATGGCAAAACGTGGAACTTACTCAAACACCTCCTCAATGAAACCAACACCCGCACAAATCAACGTCATTCGATCGTGAAGATACTTCATCAGGCTAAACAAACAGTGTCACCGGAAGATGTTGTCAAGAACCTCGTGGAAAAATATCTCCCGCTCCCCACGGGCCCTGTGACCCCTCACCCTGATTACTCTGGCAGCAACAACACTAACTTAGACGCCGAGTTCTCTATTGAAGATGTACGCCGAGCTCTCCATGAGCTCAATGGCCGCTCAGCCCCTGGCCCCGATGGCATCACCAACAAGCTCCTACGCAACCTGGACGATTCTTCCGTCACTTACCTCACTGACACTATCAACGAGATATGGAAAAAGGGTGAGATACCCGATGCTTGGAAACTAGCTCACACGGTTCTGATACCCAAACCGGGAAAGGCGCCGAGCCTAGATAACCTACGCCCCATATCTCTCACGTCGTGCGTGGGCAAAGTGGCTGAGCACGTCGTCCTCAACAGGGTTGGTCGGTACCTCGAAGATAACGACTACATCCCGCACCACATGATTGGCTTCCGACCAGGGTTATCCACTCAAGACGCCATGTTACTCCTAAAGCATCAAATTCTAGATGGTGGAAACACTCGGGACACTCGTGCAATACTCGGTCTCGATTTAGAAAAGGCCTTCGATACCATAACGCACTCGTCAATCTTGAAAGCGATCGCAGCCCTCGGCCTAGGTCATCGATTTTACTACTTTATCCGCTCTTTTCTCACTCGGCGCAGAGCCGTCCTCCGCGTAGGAGACCTAGTGTCGGAAGAAGTGGAGCTCGGACAGCGGGGCACTCCTCAGGGATCCGTCCTCTCACCCACGCTCTTCAACCTCGTGATGATCGGGCTTTCCGAACGACTTTCAAAAATAGACGGGCTAAATCACACTATCTATGCGGATGATGTAACCATATGGTGCTCCACAGGGTCGGATGGCTTCATTGAGTCCGCCCTGCAAGAGGCTATCGACACCACCGAGTCTTACCTCGACCACACCGGTCTCAGGTGCTCACCTGCGAAGTCGGAGCTGTTGATATATTTGCCGAAACGCCGGGGTGCCAAGCCCAAAGGGTGGAAACCTCCGGCGGAACGCAATATCACCCTCCACACCAGAGATGGTCGTACTATACCCAGGGTAGACACCATCAAGGTCCTCGGCATGATCATCGAGTCCCGCGGAACCAACACCCAAACAGTACACAAGCTCAGGACTAAGACCGAGAATGCCATACGACTCGTACGTAGAGTAGCCAACAGGCACCATGGCCTCAAAGAAGACAACCTGCTGCGTCTCGTACACGCGTTTGTTTTGTGCCATTTTACGTACGTTGCCGCTATACACAAGTGGCTACGTGCTGAGCGCGATCAACTCAATGCGCTTATTCGCAAGGTGGTCAAACGAGCCCTTGGCCTCCCTATCACCACTCCAACGTACAAACTCCTCGAGCTTGGCGTACATAACACGCTAGAAGAGATCGCCGAAGCTCAGGAACGTGTGCAATTGACCCGACTCACTACAACCAAGGCGGGCCGCCATATTCTGCGCGAGCTCGGCTTCTTCTCCTCGAGGGCCAGGGACCCCCAAGAGTTGACTCTAATTCCCCGTGAAATCCGCGACCTTATTACGATCGCTCCCATACCACGAAATGTACACCCCGAATACAACAGAGGCAGGCGCCTTGCGCGGGCGACCGCCATTCTCAAGCGCATAGACATGGAAGCGGACAACGTCTCGTTCGTGGACGCCGCTGCCTATCGCAACAACCAAGCCTTCGCCGCGGTCGCGGTATCATCCGCGCAGCAGACTCTTACCTCAGCCACAATCCTCACCCAAAACCCCGAAGTAGCGGAGCAAGTAGCTATAGCTATAGCTATGCTCGACAGCAAACGGGAATTCATCTACAGCGACTCCAGGCCGGCCATCAAAGCCTTCGAACGCGGAGTCATCTCCGACCAGGCGTTACGTATCCTGCGCAATGCGGACCCGAGTGCACTGAAGCACCACACTGTCATCTGGTTCCCCGCCCATCTCGGCCAGGTGCCGGGTGCCCTACCCAACCTCAACGAGATCGCCCATGATGCAGCGCGCGCACTTACCGACCGCACTGCCACAGGGCAACCTCATCTTGCTGGGTTGGATACCAATCGGGATGCACCAATTACGTACAATGAAATTACAAAGCACTTTTACTTGGAACGCCGCATTTTTCCACCCCCACATCCGAAACTTAACCGACCGCAGGCATTAACCCTACGCCTATTACAGACACACACGTACCCAAACCTTGCCACGCTTCACGTTTATTATCCCGATGCATACCCCAGCGACACATGCCCATCATGTGGACACACAGCGACACTCGAACATATGCTCTGGGAGTGTAGAACAACTCCTCCCGACTCTACCTTGTTGAGAAACGGACCGATCCCGCCGCTTCCACCACTGTTGCGAACGACGGGCCGATCCCGCCGAAGCCACCACTGTTGCGAAGCCACTTCCGAGGCTGCCACCGATGCCACCACTGTTGCGTAGCGTAGGTTTATCAGCTCGCGACTGCTTCTGCGCAGAGCTGATAAGACGAGCGGACGAGACGACGGTGAGTTAACCAAGGTTTATGTACAGCATATACACAGAGGCGTTACAATTTCGGCACTGGGGCCGACAGAGACTCGAAGGGCCGAGCTCTCCTCTCTAACACATAGGTCAGCCCTTCGCCTAAGACCGCTGACTCACACACATGCCGGCTCTCCGACACGGGGCCTCCTCTCACTCACATAGGACCGCCGATCGCGACGCGCCGCAGGGCTTCTTTTATTTACACCGGGTCCAACCAAAATGTCCAATCAGAAGCGCCGCTTTGTCGTCAGGGCAGACTCCTCCAATGGCGCGCCGCGCCATGCGTCAGACCACCAGACACGCGGACGCCGGCTCGCTGTCACGCGCGCAGCTGACTCACTGCACGTGGGCCAGAGGGGCGCCGCGCGTGTTCACGCCGCCGAGGTGATCGCGCCAGGCCGACTGCGGGCTGTCCTTGACCCAGATTGCCTTTTTCAGAGGCACGGTCGTTTGACGAGGACTCGCTGGCATAACAGCACCCCCACCGCCAGACAATGCACCGGAAAGACGAGCTGCTTCCACGGGGCTCGGATGTCAGGTGCGCTCGTTCGCCAGGTCCCTCCAGGTTCGCCTCCAGGGCCATGGGGAAAATACAGCTCCAGACTGGTCCGGGAACACATCCCATTTTTTACGACGGATCCCAGCTCCACTGGCTTGTCGCCGCAACTTGTCGACCAGCTTCACTCGTCTCTTCTGACCATCTTCGGTTTCAGCACTTGTCGATGGTTCTGCAACTTGCCAAGAACGGTTCGACAACAGACAACACACGACACAAGCAAGTGCCCTCGGTCACCCGACAGAACACCAGACAAAGTATAGTACAACATATACCTATCTACGTGTCTATCGGAATTTTGTTCCCTCTACATCAAGAGGCACACGTGGGACAAAAGACTCTTAAAATGACAACTCAATTTTTTTTTCCACGTACAACAACGTAACGAATTAGAATACCACAAAGTTGGCCCCTTGAGAGCACTCTGAACGAGAGCGCTCGGCCCAGGTCGTGATGAGGTCAAAATTTTGCCTCGAATCGCCAGCCAGAAACCGAAAGGTTGAGAAGTTACTAGCTAGAACGCACTGCTCAATGCACCTCCATTAGCGTTTAGCTTTCCCTTTTTTTTTTTAGCGAACGTCAAAGTTGCGCTGTGGAGCAACGTGCTCCACCTCAGTAACCGGCCACTTTTAGGCGACGATACCTATGCGGCACCAAGAGCGGCTCACACTTGCGACGTTCCACAGGAGAACAACGATACGGCTTGCTACGGATTGACTCCTCACCGCTTAGCTCGACATCGTGTTCGATCACCCTCGTGTTTCCGGTGCGGTCCGAAAACACGTCTCCAAACTCGGAACCAATCTTTCTCAGGTCCTCTTTCTCAGGTCCTCCTTCACTTAAGCTAGGCTCTAGGTTCAACTGTTCCCAGATTACTTCCGATTTCCTTTCGATTATCTCACTAGAACTAAAAATTTCTGCTTCCTCTTCCTCTGAAGCACTTAACAGCTGATTTACGACCGCTTGATGTTGAACATTGGGTTTCATCAAGTTGTAAATTTTGTTCGGCCGCCTTCCTAATTTCACTTTATAAGTTGTATCGCAAGGCTTCGATAATACTTTGGCGGGCCCTTCCCAATCAACCTCAAGCTTGTTCCTTTTGGATGGCTGCAGCAGCATTACCTGATTATCAACTTCAAAAGCGCGCTTCACCGATTTCTCGTAGTGCTCCTTCGACAGCACTTGTGCCGCATTTTTCTGGCTTTCCACTAGCGCTTCAATTGAGAGATCCTCACGCTGCTCTCGAATGAGCGTCTCTCGATCAACTCTCGGCAGCTCGCTCCAACTTTCCGCTACAGGCGAGAGCGTTGCAACCCTCTCGCTCTGACTCAATGGCGCCATGTCGTCTCCCCCTACCGCGCCGGCCGTGCCGACCGCTTTCGCGACGGGCCGCTCGCGTGACTGCTCACATGACTCATGCGGAAAATTTCCTTTCTGGGGTTCCGTCGACCCGCCGACAAGGTCACTTGAGAGTTCACTGCATTGAACCAGATCAGGCTTCCGCGTTTGCGATCGCGTGAGGGCCATGCACGCTAAGTTGGGGAAGAACGATTTGCCCTGCTCTTTGAGAAGCTGCTCCGAGTTGTTGGAGAAAAGATAAGGAAAACGATCGTTTAGCGCGGCAGACACAGCCGCTTCGGTGCAAAGCTTACCGAACGGGCCTTCAATGACAACGGTGGCGATTGGTAAGCGAACACTCTGCTCCTCGGCGACTTGCCTGATCCACGCGCATTCTCCTGTGAAGTCATCCGGAGACACCAATGAAGGATGGACAACGTCCATGGTTGCCGCTGAGTCTCTAAGTGCTCGGCACGTTTTCTCATTCACCCTAATTTCTTGGAGATACGGCTCCAACAACCGAATGTTTTTTTCTGATTCTCGGATCGTTGCGAAAGCAAACTTTTCCTGACAGTTTCTCGCGATGTGCCCTTCCTTTTTGCAGTTGTAGCAGATTAGCGGCTTCCGTTTGCTTTCCGATTCAAATGCCTGTGTGGTAGAAACCTCACTCGATTTCTCCGCTTCTGTTTGCCCTTCCCCTACACTGTCCTTCGTAAGAGACGGTTCCTTCTTGAAATTACGGTGCGGAGCGGATTTCCGTTGATCAGGTTTCCTTGAAAAGCCCTCTTTCCTTTCATCCTTTTCAACGCGCACTGCCCTGCTATGCAACTTTCGGCGAGCATAATACTCCTCAGCTAACTCAGCTGCCTTATTTAACTGTACTTCCCTAAGTCTGTCCTGCAGCCAAAGTCTGACATCCTCCTCGATGCAGCGGTAGAATTGCTCCAATGCAACGCATTCCACCACTTTATCGCGGTCGTCATAAACACCTTCGCCCTTGAGCCATTCAATCAAATCGGCTTTAAGACGAAACGCGAAGTCAACGTGTGACTCCTTCCCCTTTTCAGCATACCGGAACCTTTGCCTGAAAGCCTCGGGTGACAATTTATAACGTCTCAAGAGCACTTCCTTCACCTCGTCATAGCTCTCAAACGCTTCCCTCGACAAGCAAGTTATCGCGTCGGACACTTCGCCGGGAAGAAGAGCTAGCAGGTTCCGCGCCCAAAGAGACCGCTCCAAAGCGTTTCGCTCACAGACGTGTTCAAACTTGACGAGATACTTCGCCATGTCCTCGCCTACTACGAACGGTGGCAGTTGGTCCCGAATTCTGAAACCGCTGACCTGAATCGTCGGAGAAGCTACGCTAGGCGCCTGCGAACACTGTAGGATTGCCAATTCTAGTCGTTTCAACTCTAGGCGCTCTTGTCTCTCGGCCTCCTCGCGCTCGCGAGCTTCTCGCCTTTCTTCACGTTCGCGAGCTTCGCGCCTTTCAGCCTCCTCACGTTCGCGAGCTTCTACTTCTCGCCTTTCAGCCTCCTCACGGCGTGCTTTGATATCCACCCAGGCCTCATCGACTTCCTCAGCCGACACTCCCTCATCCTTCATGATCTCAAGGATCGCTTGCTTTCGTTTCGCACGGCCCAAAGTAATGCCGAGTTCCTCACAAATTTCGATGAGTTCCTTCACTTTAAGGTTCTCCATCGTTCACACTAGCCTCTTGCTGTTTCCCCTGTTAAGAATCTACTTGCCGTACCCACTATAAGCCTACTAGCAAGACGCGCAAGCAATTTTTCACACTCCCGTGTTTACCCCCTCCGCATTAACTTTGGTTTCAAAGCGCTTCGACTTGGCTTGAAACGATCAAAGCTCACTTCAATGCTTCACACAGCCCTTCTCTAAACTACTACAACCTGAGCTAGAGTAGTCTGGTGAACTGAGGGGAAAACATCAGGCACTCACCGCATCGATGTCGCTGACGCCGGCCGATCCCGCAGCTGCCAACCACTGTTGAGAAACTGCTTCCGTGGCTGCCACCGATGCCACCACTGTTGAGAAACGGACCGATCCCGCCGCTTCCACCACTGTTGCGAACGACGGGCCGATCCCGCCGAAGCCACCACTGTTGCGAAGCCACTTCCGAGGCTGCCACCGATGCCACCACTGTTGCGTAGCGTAGGTTTATCAGCTCGCGACTGCTTCTGCGCAGAGCTGATAAGACGAGCGGACGAGACGACGGTGAGTTAACCAAGGTTTATGTACAGCATATACACAGAGGCGTTACAATTTCGGCACTGGGGCCGACAGAGACTCGAAGGGCCGAGCTCTCCTCTCTAACACATAGGTCAGCCCTTCGCCTAAGACCGCTGACTCACACACATGCCGGCTCTCCGACACGGGGCCTCCTCTCACTCACATAGGACCGCCGATCGCGACGCGCCGCAGGGCTTCTTTTATTTACACCGGGTCCAACCAAAATGTCCAATCAGAAGCGCCGCTTTGTCGTCAGGGCAGACTCCTCCAATGGCGCGCCGCGCCATGCGTCAGACCACCAGACACGCGGACGCCGGCTCGCTGTCACGCGCGCAGCTGACTCACTGCACGTGGGCCAGAGGGGCGCCGCGCGTGTTCACGCCGCCGAGGTGATCGCGCCAGGCCGACTGCGGGCTGTCCTTGACCCAGATTGCCTTTTTCAGAGGCACGGTCGTTTGACGAGGACTCGCTGGCATAACAACCTCAAGCAAGTGGGAGAGGTCCCTCAGGAGCTCACTTCTCGCCGACCAGCGATGGGCCGTCCAGCAGGCCCACGAAGCGGCCGCCAGGTACTCCCTGTCGGTCCCTACGTGGGAGACGCCCGCTACGCGCTAAGCGCGTCCTGCAGGACCGAAATAAAGTTTTTCCATTCTATTTCTAGAACAGAAAAAATCGACAATTTTGAAATGACGAGAGAAGGAGGAAAGGAAAAAAGGGTAGGAGCGCTACCGAACGCAACAATCCCAAGTACTCACAATCTTTCTATGAGCTGAATCAAATAGTTTCTGTTGTTGCTTTGGGCCGATTAATGGCTTTCATCTCAAGTGAAGTTATGCTCCGATCAGGCCAGTAGCCAGGGGAGGAGGGAGGTCTAGTAGCCCACCCCAAAATTTGGATTGATTGAGGTGGATGTTTTACCAAGAACAAGTAATAAAAGGGAAGGGGGGATTAAAAGCCTCGACTATGTGAACCTACCCTCCTAAAAAAATTCTTGCTACAGACCTGGCTCCTATACTACGTGTATTCAGTGCAACACCTCGCTTCAACCATAGTTCCAGATTTTAATTTCAAAAGCAAAGCTCCTTATGGTCGAGGCTTGTCCATTTGCGTCGGCGTTGGCGTTGTACGATATAGCCGCCGATAGTGATGATGACACATTTTCTTTCTCTCATCATGGCACAGCACGCGTAAGGTAGCCACTATGCGCCATGAAGATGAAGATAATGACCACCATGATCACGAACAACGGCTGGCTTCTGCAGTATATGACATTTCGATATACTCTGCGATGCAATTTGTATGACTGTGAACAACGAACAATCCCCAGAAGAACGTGACCAGACCTCATATTTGCCAACTTCAGGCTATATCAGATACCAGAAAACAGTAATAACGAAGGCAAAACAAAATTCACAACTCAGAGCAACATGACATTTATGAACAGTAAACATTCCACATTCACATAAAAGTACACCATTTTGTCAATCATTTCCTTACGGGAGGGGTCGATGTCAACGGGTGATTTACCATAAACACCGAATGATACCATTGCTTCGCCCACTCATCATAATGGACTTGATGATGGACATCATCATGGAGTATTAGGAAAACCGGAAGCAACTTATTTATCATCATTCACTCCGTGCACATGCTGTGAAAACCAGTAACGCCTATAGGTATATTATTCCTAAGGACATATACACAAGACGCCATCTATCGATCACGTCATAATTCAGAGGTGACTACATACAACATATTCGTATGCCAGCTATTCACAAAGGTTATTGCTAACAGAATTAAGACATTAGATTTCAATCAACCAAAGGAACAAGCAGGATTTTGAACAGGCTACTCCACAATCGAGCACACTGATTTTATTAACCACTACACATAACTTTCAGAGTTTACGAGAAGTTACTTGATTCAGTAAAATATCAGTAGTCATGCAGACACTGCGGAATCAGGCCGTCGACAAATATAAACAGCCCAGAAGAAATATACAGACGACCAACTGGTACCATAGTACTCCATAAAAAAAGCGACAGAATAGCAATCAAGAAGGGTGTAAGACAAGGGGATACAATCTCCCCAATGCTATTTACTGCGTGGTTACAGGAGGTTTTCAGAGGCTTAGAATGGAAAGAATTGGGGACAACAGTTAATGGAGAGTACCTTATAAACCTGCGCTTCACCGTTGACAATGCATTGCTGAGTTACTCAGATTGCAACTCATAATTACTGAATTATACAAGGAAAGCAAAAGGTAGGTCTTAAATTTATTCTGCAGAAAACGATAGCAATGTACAACAACTTCGGAAGAGAACAGCGCTTCGAGATAGGTAACAGTGCACCGGAAGTTGTAAAAGACTATGTCTACTTAGGACAGGTAATAACCACCGAGCCGAACCAGGAGATAGAGGTAACTAGAAGAATAAGAATGGGGTGGAAGACATTCGGCAAGCTCTCTCAAATCATGACTGGTAGATTGCCACTATCCCTCAAGAGGATGATATATAACAACTGCATCTTGCCGGTACTCACGTGTAGAGCAGAAACCAGGAGGCTTACAAAGAGGGTTCAGCTTAAATTGAGGACAATGCAGTGAGCGATGGAAAGGAAATTGATAGGTGTAACCTTAAAAGACGGGAAGATGGAAGAGTGGATCAGAGAACAAACTGGGGTTAAGCATATCATAGTTGAAAGCAAGAAAAAGAAATGGTCATGGGCCAGGTATGTAGCGCGTATGCAGGATAATTTCTGGTCATTAAGGGGTAACTGACTGGACTACCAGAGAAGGCAGCGGGCTAGGGGGAGTTAAAAAACTTGGTGGGCAGATGAGATTAGGAAGCTTGTGGGTATAAAGTGGCAGCAGCAAGCACAGGACTTTGTTGCCTGGCGAAACATTGGAGAGGCCTTTGTCCTGCAGTGGATGTAGTCAGGATTAATATGATGATGATGATGATGATGATGATGATGATGATGATGATATCCTACATACGGAGGAGAGAACGACCCACAGCCTGAGCAACGTAACACCTAAAACATGAACTTGAGCCCGAAAACAATAATCTGTGCGCGACTCCTTTGCGAAGTTTCTTCTACACAAAGCACACAATTTACTGCATATATTTCAGTTCTGTTAAAAAAAGATAACCGCCCAAGCACTCGTAGGAATGGTTATCCAGCAAAAGTTGAAACGTGCGGCCCCAGTGTTTAGCAGTGGATTCGACCCGACGTGGCACCAGGATACAGCGAGCTGAATGCTTGCTACCATATTGAGAAGCGCGTGACGCCATCTGTTGCAAGCGCGGCGAAGCAATACCCTCAACTGCCACGCGAGCAGACGCTCTGAAAATCAAACGCGAAACTTGACAACCTGAAGCTGGCTGTAAGCATGTTTTGCGCTGTTTCTCTACTAAACTTTTTGCGCTGATTTCGTGTGAAACATGGAGAAGACCTTCCTCGATAGTCCAGAATGTCTGCAGCACGTGAATTGCAGACTGCGGAAGCAACTTCATCAGGTACGTACTCTCCGACTGAAACAAACATGAACAGCGGAACGCGTTGCATTTGACTCAGTCGAACTGCGGCGTGCATTGGCTGTGGTAAGGCACAATTTGTGCTGTAAGCTGGCGTAAACGTAGTGCTAAAATATGGCTTCAACTTACGCTCATTGACCGAATGTGTATCAAGTGCTAGTCCTGCCGGGCACTCGGAACACACACGTGGTGGAAATGTGCCAGCCAGAACAAGATTTTAAAATACTATGGTGACGCTGGCCGAAACCACATGTAGATTCGCCTAGTGACAGTCAAGTTCGACCGAGTGGAAGCCATGCTTTTTGCGTTTTTCACATCCCTTTGCATTGCGATAGTAGACAGTTACAGTTGTTACTAAGCATGCGCGGTGCGTGCATCCACGCGTGAGAAGTAAAACGTATATCCTATTATTGACATGCGGCCGGCGAAAGAGAATAGTTTTGTGCCGCATACTACAGGCATACTCCACGCAAACCGCTGCTGTAAAGTGGAACAGCTGGAGTAGCGCTTGAATGAACGCAATAAGTATACTTGTGGAGCTCAGCGTTTTTTGTTGTGGACTGAAATCTGCGCAATCGCAAAACACCACACCAGCACGATTTCCGCGATGCGCTGTGAACTTCACAGGCAGTGCTCAGCAATCTCTTCCTTTTGCGCTGGTTGTTGTTGCATCAGATGACAGCGCAGTGGTAATCAGATGATATTTTATAAACGGGTGCAGCGTGAACAGGTGCTTTTTTGCTATTTGAACTCCCAGGGCCACTGAATTCCATGCTAGCGAGTCGCGCCTCGGCAGTTCCAAACAAATTATGGTGTCTCTGGGAGTGAGGCTATACCACCAAAAGCGCCTGAGTAGAGATAGGCATGTTCTCGTCTACATGCAGAAAAAATTTGGCACCTTTTTTTTCATTTTTTTGAGAACCACGCATTTGTTGTGCGGCATGGCTTGTTGCAAACGGTTGACATCACTAGTTAGCTCAGCGGCGTCGTTTGCAGGACCCATCAATCACCAGCGCTTGCATTCCCGTTCGCGATTTAGCGTGGCTCGAAAAGCTGTCAGATCATCGGTACGCAGTTACTGGCGGCACTCGATCTCCTGAGCCTGTTCTTGTGCCAGGACTTCACGAACCACCCTCTCTTACGTTTCCACTGTCGGCACTCTTATATATAGTTCTCCATGGCATATATATGTGACGCTATGATGACTGGGAGACGTGGCCTGGCTCATACCCCAAATTTATTCTACTCTCACTTCTTCCTCATCTACTTCTACCAACCATCACTTCATACATCACACGATTCCCCCTCCCCCCGAAAGATAGCGTGGATTACAAACAAGAAAAAGTAAATAAGGAGAGGTTAAAAAGTGACAAATTTCATAGTTCACAATTGGTTCTGTGCTCCAGGGAAGTTCCGTAAGCTTTCAGACTTCAGAGGAGAGTGCAGCAGTCCGGTTAACACAGGAGTTCTGGTGGGCGAGGCTGGTGGTTGCGTCCTGGATAACACAAAAATGCTTTGGACTTGGAGATAAGGGTAATCACAGCTGGCATTCTTGTAAAGAACGAACGAGGTTCGAACATCTTGCAGAATTGACAGTTACAATATTTTAGGCATCGAAGTCCTCGTCGTGGGTGATACACAGGCCGTGCAAGCAGCTTGCGTGAGCGTTGATCGAGGTTGATTGGCCGCTGGCTGTGTTCCTTCTTGGTACAAGTGGTGCTTTTGTGGCTTTTGTGGCTTTTGGAGATTTTTATATAGCGATGTCGCAGATGTTTTAATTGAAGACGCATTTTCAATCTCTTGTGGAGAATGTATCCACAATGATGGGCCTTCCCGCAATGTTTTTTGAGCCTTAAGAGTGGTTTTATTGAAGTTTTCTTTCGTCGCTGACAATGATGAAGGATACGTTGACGTTGTACTTTCTTGCTTTCGTCGACTTGCTTGGGGTGTGACATTGATCGTGATGTGCCAGGATTCTTAGCGATTCCTCTGCAGGCATCTACAACACCAACCAATGCAGCTGTTTTTGGTGCAAGACGATGTGGGGGGTTTCGCACACTTGAATCTTCTGTATTCATAAACGGCTCATTGTTGGTGGTTGCCTGAAGAGTACTTGTGTCATTCATCATCATCATCAATTCTTTATTCATCAAGTGCGAACATGAAAAAGTTTATGGGTACAGATTCACTGGGAGGTCCCAAGGTAAGAACCGCAGGCTGGACCTCCCACGGGAAAAAAAAAAAGGTAATCGTCAAGCAACATTGAAATACAATTGTGAGCAATTAAACACAGTATAAACACAGCATAAAAAAGAGAAAGATGAAAAAAAACAAAAGAAAACAAAAAAACCATTAGAATAATAAGTAGGAACACTAAAAAACAAGGAATACATCGTAAATAAAAAAAGACATGAAAATACAGTTAGAATTCAAACAGAAGGGCCTAACAAGAAAGTCTTTAGTTTGGTTTTAAAAACACAAAGTGATTTAGAAGATTTAATATCAGAGGTAAGTGAATTCCAGAGTGAAATGGCCGAGAATAGAATCATTTGTTTGCCGTAGTTAGTGTGTATACACGGAAGTAAGAGATTCTGGCGTGAGGCAAAGCGCGTTGAATTGAGATTATTAGTGATGCAATGAGGGAGAATATCTAAGACAAGGTGATCGTGCAAGACGTTAAAAAATAAAATACCAATGCTGTACCTAAACAGATGATGAAGGGGCAAAACACGGAGCTGATAGAACAGCGGGGAAGATTCTGCTTGTCGATGGGAAAATGTGATGATGCGTAACGCTCGTTTCTGCAGTGTTATTAATGGGGCGATGTGGGTATGATACGTACCACCCCAGGAAGAAATGCAGTAATTTAGGTGACTGTGGACAAAAGCGTAATACAAAGTTAGGAGAGTTTGCAAGTTGAAGTATGGTCTAGCTCTAATCAGAACTCTTATGCCGAACATAACTTTCTTTGAAATGAAGATTACGTGCTCATGAAATTTAAGGTGAGAATCGACTATTACGCCAAGAAAATTAGTGCTACGACGATGTTCAATTTTAATACCGGAAATATACAGGGAAGGGAACTCGGAAATTTTTCTTTGCGGGGAACTAAAAAGCAGAAAGCAAGTTTTAAGAACGTTAATAGATAATTTGTTGAAGAGACACCATCGCTCGAGGGAAAATAGGTCAGCTTGGAGCATTTGCGTTAACGTACACATGTTTCGGTGGGAATTAAAGATGGTAGTGTCGTCAGCATATAGCACGCATTGTGAAGAGGTTAAACAGCGAGGAAGGTCATTAATGTAAATTAAAAAAAGAAGTGGGCCCAAGATTGAGCCTTGTGGAACGCCTCTGTTAACTGTGACCGGGGGTGATGTTGCTGTGGAAATAGAAACTATTTGTTGCCTGTTTAAAAGAAAGCTGCGTAACAAAGTTAGAGCAGGACCCGTAATGCCATAACGCTCCAGTTTAGTGAAAAGAATGTCATGGTCAATGGTGTCAAACGCTTTTGAAAAATCTATGAAAACAGCAGCAGCAACGTCGCCGTGATCAATGAAAGACTTAATTTTATCTGTTAGACATGCAGTCGCAATATTAGTTGATAGGGCAGCACGAAAACCAAACTGAGAGGGGGTGAGTAAGTTGAATTTTTTAAGGTAGCGGGAAAGACGGGTCTCAATAAGTTTTTCTAGAACCTTATCTAAGAAGGAAAGAATAGAAATGGGTCGATAATTATCCATAAAGCGCGCGTCACCTTTTTTGAGTACAGGAACAATTTTTGCTATTTTCAAGGACTGTGGAAATAATCCGGTTTTAAAAATTAAGTTGAATATATAGGAAAGCAGTGGCGCAACAAGTCGACGTACAAGTTTCAAATGGAACCCATGAATACCATCTAAGCCAGGCCCGGTAGTCTTTAATCCTGCAATGGTAGCTTCGATTTCGTCGGAACAAGTAGGAAATAGAAAAAACGATTGGGGGCAACGCAAAAGGTCAGAAGAATAAGGGCACGAGGGAAGTTGAGAGCATACACCCGAAAAATGATTGCTAAATGCATTAGCGATATCTGCAGGTTCAGTAAATGATGAGTCGCCCTGAACAATGGATTTGATGGGCTTGTGCTGAGTAGCGTTATTCAGGAATTCCTTAACTAACTTCCATTTTTTCTTTATGTTGTTACCGCACCTATTGAATTCATTGTCGTAGTAGCGGCGCTTGGCGGCTTTAAGGAGCGAGCACAGAACTTGAGAGTAGCGTTTATAACGTGCTCGGAGATTAGAATTTAAAGGTTTGCGCTTCATCTTTTTGTATAGATTATCTTTTTTACGCAAGGAAAGAAGAAGCGAATTTGAAAGCCAAGGGCACCGAGGGGCAGCGTAACGCCTATTGGAAGTTATTATTGTTGTACAGTCACCGACAGCATTGATCATTGCATCAGAAAATTTCTGTATAGCGATATCAGGATTCGAGACATTGAATATGCTGGACCAGTCTATTTCTGATACAAGGTTAAAAAATTTTTCACGATCAAATATAGAATGCTTGAAGGTTTCAGTTTTGTTTTTTCCTGCTTGTGCAAGTAAAAAAAACACGGGGAAGTGATCGGTAATATCGCAGTCGATAGTGCCAGCTTTTATTGGGGAATCATGATTAGAAAAAATATGGTCAAGGAGGGAATGGGAAGAATGATCTACGACACGTGTAGGAGTATTTATCAGTGACTCATAACCGTAGCTACAAAAGGCACTAGTGTAGATCGAAGTGATAGGATTCACAGAATCAAGAAGATTGATGTTAAAGTCGCCCATGATGAACACATTTTTGTTTTCGAAAGACAACTTATCAAGCACTAGAGAAAGTGAATCGCAGAAATCAGCTGCATTAGATGAAGGAGAGCGGTAAACGGAGCCAAAGACTGTCCTATCAACATTTGAAGAGTCAATTGGATCGAGTTCAACCCAGACAGATTCGCATTTGGGAACATTTATGCTTAGATCTTTGCGTCGACAATACGAGAGCTGGTTTGAAACGAAAATGGCAGAGCCCCCGTAAGGGCTACCACTACGATGATCGTATTCGCAACCATAGTCGGCAAAGCCATACATATCACGATCTTCACAAGTAAGCCAGGTTTCGGAGAAGCAGATAATGGAGAAATGATGGTTCAAAGTATGAAGTAGTGTGGAAATCTTGTTACAGTTCTTTTTAAGGCTACGAGCATTGAAATGTATTGCGCTGAAAACATTCGCGTTACCTAAACATTTCGCCACCTGTGCTGGTGAAGCACAATTCATTACAGAAGAAGAGAGAAAGCTACAAAGCCAAGGAAAGTAGCCTACGAAGTAGCACCTCGGCTTTTGTTTTCATCGTTGGCAGTGAGGTTGTATACGAGATTCACGTCGCTTTGATCTTTTGATTGATGAATACCAGACGCTTCTACAAAAGACTTTTCTTCACAAGATACTGATTGTGAATGATTCTGTCTTTGTTGAGCTGCTGAGCTGAATACTTTGACCGAATAAGATTTCTGTAAACATTCGTTGTCTGGTTTGGTTTCGTGCGGATTTACTAACTCATCGTGCGTAAAATCGACGGTCTTATGAGGTGCTTCCTCAGGTTTATCAGTAATGTAGATGACAGGTGATACCAAGTTAGTTTGCAAGGTACGCATGCCGCACGAAGTATTAAATGCCCCTGGGTCATAAATAGTGGATTCAAATCTTTTATGCAGCGAAGAGTTAAGCATTGGCGATATTTGCGCTGATGAGGAACCAGGTGGAAGGTTGTGAAAACGATCGCGTGGTCTTTCCGTTAGCACGTGGCTAGCTTCACCTGACGGGAATTGTAAATCCATGCTCCGTGGTCGAATTCGTGAAGGCTGCTTATGACTGCGATGACGGAGTTCGAATGCATTGAGAGTGCGTGTTCTAATCGAATCTTCTTGAAAGTCTTGAAACCAGATGATCATTTCTTCTTTTATCTTTTGCCAAGACTCGTCGTTGTCGTTTTGCCAAGACTCGTCGACACACACACACACACACACACACACACACACACACACACACACACACACACATATATATATATATATATATATATATATTGTGAGCGCTGATTGTGTTGCTCATCATTTTCACTTTCACCTGCGCATACAAAGCACCGTGATCATCATCATCGTAGCCGCTCGCTGTTTGTTCGGTTGCTGGCTCGCGCGTCTGGGTTGACAATAAAAACGGTCGCTCCTTCGTACCTGACGTCGTCTCACAAGTGGTGGAGCGTGCTGTGATTCCCAAGTCCTCGTGCACTACCGGTCACCTCTGGAGCTCCGATCAGGTCGACGGCTGTGCTTGCCAACAGTGATGGCGCAAAACGACCCACCCCCTGCCGCCTTCTTCGCACCACCCGCTCAGCCTGCTGGGCCTCTCCACACCGTGAGTACCTCGCAACGAGACCCTCCAGTGTTTTCTGGCCTTCGCGGTGAGGACGTAGAAGAATGGCTGGACAGTTACGACCGTACCAGTGCTTGCAATTACTGGGATGAGGCACATAAGCTGCGCTATGTACCCTTTTATCTGAAGGAGGTTGCTAAGACGTGGTATCATAACCACGAACGCGACTTTCCTGATTGGTCAGCATTCACGGTGCAGCTGCGTCAAATATTCGGCACTTCTACAGGACGCTCTGAGGTAGCTAAACAGAAGCTCGCTACCCGCATCCAGGGGCCTGACGAATCGTACACATCGTACATTGAAGACGTTCTGGCCCTCTGCCGCCGCGCCCAAAAGGACATGCCGGAGGCCGATCGTATTCGGCAAGTAATGAAAGGCATCAACTCCGTCGCCTTTAATGCTCTTGTCATGCAGAGCCCGACAACAGTTCAGGACATTATTACCACCTGCCAGCGCCTGGACGCACTTTACTCAATGCGCCTTCCACACGCCTCCTATGACACTCGTCTTACTGGCGAGCATGAGCTGCGAGCTCTAATTCGCACCATAGTGAGAGAGGAACTTCACAGCCTTGTTCCTGCCAGCGCACCGACTTCACCTGCCCGCTCACCCCCTCCTAACCTGCGGGAAATTATAAAGGACGAATTGGCGTCGATGACGAGCGTCGCACGTGCCCCGCCTCCTGTGCCCTTACATGTGCCTACGTATGCCGAAGTCGTGTCACGGCCTCCTCCACCTACTCCACCTGTAACTACGGACGTCGTATACGACCATTTGGCCGCGATGGCAGCCAAGGCACCACCACAACCACACTTTCCTGCCTGGCGCCCTACGCGCCCCGTCTGTTACTACTGTGGCATAAGAGGACATATCTCCCGCTTTTGCCGTCGGCGCCAGCAAGATGAACGACGAGGTTATTCTTCGTACGAGAGTGACCGGGCTGCGAGGTCTGACCCCTACGTTCCAGGAACCTACATTCCCTCGTCACGACGTTCGCCTTCGCCTCCTTTGTCCCACGGTGAACCTCGTTCTTCCCGCTCACCCCGCCGTCGTTCACCATCGCCCTTCCGCCGTACTACTTCGCCTTTACGTTCTGCCCGGATGCCCCTCGACAGCCACTCGGAAAACTAGCAGCTGCAGTTTTTGGAGGAGAAACTGCCTGTCGTCGAAGTGTCCCAATTCCTCCTGCGCGCCCTGCAAATTTACTAACTGTTTGTGTAGAAGGCATTTCGGTTGACGCACTCGTGGACACTGGAGCAGCCATTTCAGTCATTGATCGCGAACTATGTCATCGTCTACGAAAAGTGCAAACTCCATATGTTGGTCCGGTGTTATGTGGTGCTAATGAAAATAGAATTTACCCTATTGGACAATGCACTGTTCGTGTTCTGATCGACGGAATTCGCCACCATATACAATTGGCTGTGCTTTCTTCATGTGCTCATCCGATTATATTGGGCTGGGACTTCCTGTCAGCCGCTTCCGCTGTCATTTCGTGTGGTCCGCCCGTTATTCGCATTACGGACACTGAAAATTCTAGTGCTTACGATTTTTCGTCGCCTCACCTTGTTGCAGCTGCAGACTTTGTACTGCCCCCGGCCCAAGAACGTATCCTCACCATTAGATCCAGCGATACCATTGACGGTGACGCAGTGGTTGTCCCCGATCAGCGCTGCATTTTCCGAGGAATCGCCATCGCATGTTGTCTAGTGCGGTTTTCGCGTGGTCATGCCAGTATCACCGCCTACAACACGACAACAGAGCCACAACTACTGCCAGAGGGGTCCACTGTTGCCAGCCTTATCGACATAGCACCGGTATGTGTCGTCACTGTATCGTCTCCGCCGACAGTCGCTAAGTGTACGCCACCAGGAGGCTCATCTAATGCGCTTAAAGCCACTTTGAGTCCATATCTCACTCCAACGCAAACTAATGACTTAATGGCCCTTTTAACAAAACACAAGACTTGTTTTGACGTTTGTTCGGACGGCTTAGGTCAAACTACGGTGACCTCTCATCACATCGCCACAGACGGTTCTCGTATTATCCGCCGTCGCCCTTACCGCGTGTCGTCTTCAGAACGCAAGGTCATCGAGGAACAAGTCAATGACATGCTCGCACGCAACGTTATCAGGCCTTCCACAAGCCCTTGGTCTTCTCCTGTTGTCCTAGTTAAGAAAAGGGACGGATCAGTGCGATTTTGCGTTGATTACAGGGCACTAAACAAAATTACGCGCAAGGATGTATATCCTATGCCTCGAATTGACGATGCACTTGACACCTTACAGGGTGCAGAATATTTCTCAAGTCTCGACCTACGATCTGGGTATTGGCAGATCCCGATGCATGAGTCTGATAAAGAGAAGACAGCGTTTGCTACTCCTGATGGTCTCTTCGAATTCAATGTGATGCCTTTTGGGCTCTGCAATGCCCCAGCCACATTTGAGCGAATGATCGATACGGTGCTGCGTGGCCTAAAATGGAAGACCTGTCTTTGTTACCTGGACGACATCGTCATCTTTTCATCCAGCTTCTCGCAACACCTAGAACGTCTAGACGAGGTGCTCACATGTCTAGCCAAAGCCGGTCTCCAGCTAAATACCAAGAAGTGTCGGTTTGCGAGCCGCAGCATCAAAGTGTTAGGCCACGTTGTCAGCAAGCTTGGCATCGAACCTGATCCCGACAAAGTGGCCGCTGTGCTGCACTTTCCTAAGCCCACCACGCTCAAAGACCTTCGCAGCTTCCTCGGCTTAGCCTCTTACTTCCGCCGTTTTGTCCGTGATTTTGCCACTATCGCGGCTCCTCTTCACAAACTCCTGACCACAAGTGCATCATTTCTTTGGACAGATGACTGTGAAGCTGCTTTCCAGACCCTGAAGCGATGCCTCACGTCAGGGCCAGTTCTTCGCCATTTTGATCCCACAGCCCCTACTATATTACACACTGACGCAAGTGGGCACGGAATCGGCGCTGTCCTGCTGCAGCGTGACCAGGCTTCACAAGAGCAAGTCGTGGCTTACGCGAGCCGTACTCTCTCCCCAGCGGAACGCAATTACAGCATCACTGAACAGGAATGTCTCGCTATCGTATGGTCCGTGCAAAAATTTCGCCCCTATTTGTATGGCCGCCGCTTCACGATCGTCACGGATCATCATGCGCTCTGTTGGTTGTCATCATTAAAAAACTTGTCAGGACGCCTCGGTCGTTGGGTGCTCCGACTGCAGGAGTATGACTACAGTGTCACATACCGGTCGGGTCGCAAACACCAAGATGCCGACGCTTTGTCACGCTGTCCGCTGTTGCAAAATCATGACGCATCTACCTGCTGCGCAGCACCTCCCAGCCAAGAGACCAAGCAGATGACCAGTCTTAGTCCCATCGAGCCCACTGCACCGGATGACTTCCTTCAATCCGCAGACCTCACCTCGCTCCAACGTGCAGACACGTACTGCCGTACAATCATCGATCGGCTCACCGGCTCATCTCGTGCTCCCAACAGCCGCTTGCGACGACAACTCACGCGTTTCAAACTTCATGACGGAACGCTACTTCGACAAACTTACCATCCTCTCGGTAGCCGATGGGTCCCGGTCATACCTCGCTCACTTCGACTCCAAGTCTTAGAAGCCTTTCATGACGACCCGACGGCTGGCCACTTGGGTTTTCATAAAACCTACGATCTCATTAAGACTCGCTGCTTCTGGCCTGGCCTCTCCACTAGTGTTTCCAGGTACGTCACTTCCTGTTCATCATGTCAGCACCGAAAACGTTCGACAACTCTTCCCGCCGGCCCTCTACAACCTCTCCCGTGCCCATCCGCTCCCTTCGAGTTCGTCGGCATAGACTTATACGGACCCCTTCCGCTTACCGCCGCCGGTCACCGCTGGATTGTTACTGCCGTAGACCATCTTACTCGCTACGCTGAGACGGCAGCTCTTCCTACTGGAGCTGCCAGCGAAGTAGCCGACTTTGTTCTGCGTGCCATTATCCTGCGCCACGGCGCCCCTCGTGTTCTCCTGAGTGACCGTGGCAAGACATTTCTTTCTCGTGTGCTCGCTGAAGTTTTACAGGCCTCTGACACAATCCATAAGACCACCTCGGCATATCATCCGCAAACAAATGGTCTTACTGAGCGTTTTCATAGAACTTTGTCAGACATGATCTCTATGTATGTCCAACCCGATCACAAGAACTGGGACACAATACTACCTTTCGTCACGTTTGCCTATAACACTGCCCTACAACGCACTACAAGTTACAGCCCGTTTTTTCTTGTGTATGGCCGTGCACCATCTTTTGTTCTAGACACCAGCTTTTTGTCCACGCCTTCTGTCCCATCTGCGTCCCTTCCGGAAGAATTCGCTGCCCGTGTCAACCACTGCCGCACAATCGCCCGCGCCAACACCTCTACCATTCAGGCCCAGCGAAAAGTTCGTTGTGATGCGACACGTCGAGTTGTGTCATTCTACCCAGGCGACGAAGTGCTCCTCTGGACACCTGTTCGCACACCCGGCCTCTGTGAAAAATTCATTCACAGATACCTGGGTCCTTACACCGTGCTTGAACGAACATCGGCCGTAAATTATCGCGTCGCTCCGGTTACTTCGGCTTCTGATCGCCGTCGTCGCGGGACCGAGATCGTCCATGTGTCTCGCCTGAAACCTTACATCCGGCGCTCATACACTTACTAAATGAACGTCTTGCAGACCGCTTTCGTGTAGGGGGGAAATAGTGTGAGCGCTGATTGTGTTGCTCATCATTTTCACTTTCACCTGCGCATACAAAGCACCGTGATCATCATCATCGTAGCCGCTCGCTGTTTGTTCGGTTGCTGGCTCGCGCGTCTGGGTTGACAATAAAAACGGTCGCTCCTTCGTACCTGACGTCGTCTCACAATATATATATATGTTTGTGTGTGTGTGTGTGAAAGGTTTCGGGAGAAACTTATGCGTGCGTGCTTAGCGCCACTATACTGCGACGAGATGTATGACACCACTCACAACACAGTCAATGACACGCGTGCTTTGGTATAACGGTGAGAGTGACGTAACTGATAGTACAGCCAATGAAGACCGCTCGTGACACCACTGCCAGACAGTTTTTCGTTTCTACTAGCAATATACAGCTTCCACTGGGGAGCACCTTCTCAAAGAAGGCGCTAAACCTAGAAGTGTTCGTATCGTGAAGTAATGAAACCGAGATTTATGAGTGACAATCGACCAAAACACGAAAGCCCCAACATTCATCCGTCACTTCAGGTTACATAGATGACCTGCTCATGAACTGGAATAATACATCTTTGCTGACGTCTATCAGCTTACAATCCAAAAGGGTAGCCGTGTGAAACGCCACCACGTGCAAGCTACGCGGGTTCAATTCTTCCTCGTTGCATTGCACGCTATATATATAAGTTGAAACTTTCGAAACAGCTCCTCTCGACATAACTTTCGATGGCTGTACAAGGACCCCATACTCATGTTTGCCGTGTGGCTGCTGCAGTGCTAATTTATGCACCGGGGTATTCCTTCTCTCTTCCCTTCAAGCGAAGCTGTCCTAATCAAACACATGAAGTAGCATGTCAGGCATACAGCTATAGTCCAACCCTATACCAGCTCCCCGTTTGAAGTACCTGGTGCAGAAGGATGTAGGATGGGAATGAATGCGAAGCTAATGAGTTTTCTGTCCTTTTCGGACGGAAAAGGCTACACAGATCACTGTATTTTCACTGTTTGTTCCTTCCCTGATCTTCCTCGCAAAAGGGCTTGCCGTACTACTCTATAGGCGCCAGTGCTACATGCGTGCCTCTCATTAAGTGACAGTAAGGAAAGAAAGCTTGCCTTTCCTGCCCGCTGTTCTTTCTGGCTGTCTCTACCAAACGACGACAGCGTTGCCCTCTTTCTTTGATCCTCCGCAAGAGCAAACAATCGAATCACGAGGACCCGACCTTTAGCCATGTTTTGTTCTTTTATTTGGACCTGTACGAACTTTGCCGATCCTAATTATTCGGCAGCTTCTGATGTAAAAAAAGTAGGACAAAAAGAAATCAAATGAGAAGAGAATCATGCTGCATCGAAGTAGGTTTGTCTCCTTTGTCATCGTCGTCGTCAACATAGTAGTAGTAGTAGAAATAGTAGTAGTAATAGTAGTAGTTGTAGTAGTAGTAGTAGGAGTAGTAGTGCACTGTCAGTGATGGTGGTGGTGGTAGCGGTAGTGGTAGAAGTCCTAGTAGTAGTTGTAGTAGTAGTAGTAGTAGTAGTAGTAGTAGTAGTAGTAGTAGTAGTAGTAGTAGTAGTAGTAGTAGTAGTATGGTTGGTCTAAAGTTGCGTCGTAACTCTACGGGAGAGCTTTGTGCGCTGCAAGTGGAAGCCGCAAGGTGGCGCTGCGTTCTCGTTGGTCA
Source organism: Rhipicephalus annulatus (assembly GCA_013436015.1). Classification (NCBI taxonomy): domain Eukaryota; kingdom Metazoa; phylum Arthropoda; class Arachnida; order Ixodida; family Ixodidae; genus Rhipicephalus; species Rhipicephalus annulatus. The sequence goes on from WOVY01000505.1 coordinate 276,511, forward strand.
TAGAGTTACTGTATATGCTAGCTTCACTATATATGCTACTTACTGCTACCTACTATATGCTACCTTACTGTATATTCTACCTAGGTAGCATATACAGTAACTCTAGTCCGTCACACCGTGGCATGTGACCGCGCGTTTTTCAACATATGTTGGGTGTTGTGCGCGTTGTGCATGAAGATCGAAAAGGCTGCCGCGTACATACGGCGTTACATGGGCATCCATTCGGTTACAGGAGAAATGAAGAAAATTCGTGCATGTTCTGGCTGCCTATAGATAGCAAATGGCGAGAAAAGTGGAAACGCGCTATACAACAAGAAACTGGTGGTTTCACATTTGATTTCTGGCAAGTGTATGTGTACGAAAACACTGGTGAGAGCTTTAGCCAGTGGCTAATCAAAAGAGTTGTTGTAAAGAAGCCACACGCCGATTCAAAACTTTTGCTGGACGCTCTTCCGAGTAATTTCTACGGCCTCCCGGCGTATCTGTCCAGTGCAAAAAAAAAGTGTAGAGCTCGCTCGCCTATATTAAGCGTCACCGAGAACCGTCAGTTGAGCTGGACACTGTTGAATCTGCATCGACACTATGCCTGAGCCCCTTTAACACAGCTGCCATAGATAATGATGCTGTGAATGAAAGTTCGAATACTGGCCGTTTTTTCCTTGTTGCATGTCAGTAACACAAAAGCTCGATGAGTCAAACGATCACCGCTTTCTCATACAAAGGCACTGAGAAGACCAAAAGTGCAGAGGTGGAATGTCAAACAGACGGAGCTACATGTAGCTTGAAAAATTCGAAGCACACATTCCTTTGCTTGGAAGGGAGACTTCCACGACTTGATATGGTGCCGGTGCAAAACAGGATGCACCAAAAAATTGTAGAAAACTCACGCAAGCTGTAAAAGAGTGAAAAGTTAATTTTCATATCAATGCATCATGAGCAGGAGAAGATGCATGTATTGCGTCACATGCTGACGCCACCGGTGCGGGAATCAATCGGTCAATTTTCACATTGAAAGAGGCATGGAAGGCTTTCATTTTAACAGTAAAATCAATACACAAGGACAGGGAAAACGCAGCAAGAGTAAGCTTCACAGCAGAGTGAAGGAATGGGAAACTACATTGCATGAACAGCGCGCTTGCATCACAGTGATGAATCAACGTAAAACAAAACACTAAAACCAGGCAAAAGCCGTATGAAGTACTGCTTGACCCTCACTCCTGCTAAAGGCACTGATTTATTCAAGATGGCTGTTGGTTCGATAAAGACGAGGCTCTTTTAAGATGTATATCTTCTGATAGAGACAACAAGTGTATATATAGCCTGAAAGACTGGATATGCGCTGTCATGAGTTGCGAGCTTCAACCACAGACCTTCCGCGGTGCGTAAAGTTCCACCAGAATCCTTGGAGAACTCTGGATTCGCCACGAGTATTCACGAGATGCTTCAGAAAAAAATAAGCATATATTATACAGTAGCATCTCAGGTATACTGGGGAAGCAGCGTGCGTTGATTGCAGTCGAATTTCTAGCATCAAGGCCTCATTCGGCGCTAAATATCCATGTAATAGAGCTTGCCCAAATTTTCAAAATCTTTTTAGGAGTTTATAAATGTTCACTAAGAGCAGCAATAAAGTGCTGAAGCAAAAACTACAGGCCCAAGAGACAATTTGCTGCTCTCGCCGCATCCCCAGATGCACATGTTTTCAAATGCATAAGGATTGCCAATTTTTTTTAAACAGTAGCTCCTTTTGCCCATGTTTAATCGCAATTTTTAGTCGAGTTAGTTGTTTCTTTCACTTTCACATTTCGTTTTCTAGAGACATTCGGATCACTTTCGACAGTAAGACGGCGCTGAGGATCAGACCTTGTTCACCTGCGTGTAAACGCTACCAGTACGAAATTGTGCTTATGCGGAAATTATCAGATCACATATGGTGCTTGGGCATGGCCATACGCCCCAATGCTTTATTTCTCAACACCCTATGACTTTACGAAATCTTCGCTAAGTTAGTTTTGTGACTTCTGTTCGAGGAGGAACTGCATGTAAAACCCCTCATGTAAAACCCCTTCATTGGGGCCTTCGAGGTATTATAAATAAATAAATAAATAAATAAATAAATAAATAAATAAATAAATAAATAAATATTGCCTTCATCATTGGAACCATCTGCTGTGCATTTTATTCAAACTTTTGCTCGTTGGCCACGCTTTCCGAAAATGCCTGTACTTTACATGATGGGCGCGGGCACCAATTCATTGGAAGCAGATTACCAAGGGAGTAATCTTCTGTGCTTTGGAAGAGTGATCATTCAATCATTTTTAGATGGGAAATGAGAAACGTTCCTGTATTTTAAGCCTTTGTCAGTGTGGAATCTCTCGCATGAATACCTCGTAAATTCATATGCTGCGTAAAATGTTCTTTTTTTCATTGCACGCAAACATAACTGCATTTGGTAGATCAGTTAACAATCAGCATTCGATGTCACATGTTGCGATTATACGCTGCCCAAACGCGATTATACAATGCACGCATAACACCACGCCATCATTTGTACACCCGCACGCCCCACTTTGATAGCTTCAGTCAATTGTCCAAATACATAAAATAATCAAAAGAGGTTTATAAAAACGTTCGGAACAACTTGACGCCACACACTCCAGGCATAATGTTCATGCGAAAGCATGGAAAAAACAACAAAGGCATGTAATGATATTCTGTACTCAAGTAATCATTGATAAAAACGAAGTTGTGAAGTAAACGCTGTTGTTTTACAACCCGACGTGACACGACTAGATTAGAGGACATGGGGACACGCGTTGGAATGTTTAGAGCAGAAGCCTAGGACCCGTGGGCCGCATGCAAGCCGCTGACTTCTCGCTAGCGGCCTGCACATAGCTCTCTTCGTCTTGTAGTCTCTTATTATTTGTAATTTAAGCATTTTTTGCCTTGGGGGATCCCCTCCGCCTCCCTTGTCACCATTTGATGATACATAACCGCGAAACTACACTCAGAATTGGTGTCCGCCTACTTCAGTCACTTTGTAGGGTTGTATCGGCACGTTGCTGGAATTTTGGTGCCAAATTTACTTTAAAGGTTGCCAATTTCGTAAATCATGTATGGGAAAGGACTTCATTGAAATGGCACCACTAGCTGATATTTTGCGCGAACCACCTTCAACCAACCTATTTCACACTTTACACTGTCCTGGTCCTTGCAGGAGTAAATTTTAATGACTAGCTAGCAGCAGATGTCACAAAACGAGCGCTCAAAAAAGGGCACACTGCCAAATTCTCGCGACTAAGCTACGGAGAGACACCTCGAGGTTAACGATAAAAAAAAGAAAACAAGCATCCAAAGACTGCCCGGGCGCATGTCCTTCTCCCCTCGGAAGCGTATGTTCGCCGACGAACCTTCTCACAGCACGGCCGAGCAAGCCATGGAAATTTCTCGATGGAAGGGGCGTGGTGATTCCGGGTTGCGTCATACGTCGCGGACGGCCGTCGAATCGTCTCGCGCTTTCCCCCAGCCTTCGCTGCGCATCGCGCCGACGAAATGATGAGAATTGTCTGGAATCTCGCGCGGAAGGTATTTGACCGAGCAGCAGAGATGAAAGATCAGGAGAAGAAGGAAGTTAGCGCCAGCATGCGTGGGGTTATTCCGCCGCGTCTGTCGGTGAAGGTTTTGTCCTTAGTGACAAAGCAGGAGAAGAAGAAAGTATGCGCCAGAGTGCGTAGAGTGTTCCGTCTTGTTGGCGAAGCTTTTTGTCTTCCGTGAGAAAGGAGAAGAAGAAGAAGAGAATTTCCACCTGAGGGGTGAGAGAGAGAGATAATAAACTTTATTGAAGAATTAAAATTACGTGACTAATCCCGGGTGGAGCCCTCTTGTAGAGCCCCACTGGCCACAGCGGCTCGCCGGGCCTGGTCTAGGGTCACCAGTTGGCTCCCCAGTGCCAGCTCGGAAAGCCGTGCTTCCCAAGACCACGTTGTGAGTGTTTGTATTGAGCGCACCAACCTAGATACTGCATTGGCTGGCCGCTCGGTACATTGGTAGGTTATGTGTGTAAGTGTGGCTGTGTGGTTACTACACCATGGGCATACCCCTGTTGTGTATATATGTGAAGACTCGAGCTACAGGCAAGAGTGTGTGTCTACCACTATCGACCGAAGACGCGTGGCAACAGCTGCGTGTGTGAAGCCGACGTGTTTCCGGCGAAGAAGTTTGGAGCCTGGAGAGCGGTCAATTGAAGACGTGAGGTTTCCTGGAAGAGAAACTTCGGGGGCAGCGGAACGACAACAACGCTGGACTTTGAGTGAGTGATTCTCGGAAGAGTATCATCCAGACTTTTGTTCTAAGAACTTTGGACTGAATAAGTTTTCTAACTTTTTAGTCTTTAAGTGTCTTAGTTGTTCGATGCATGCGACTGCAATGTAGTGCGTATTGTTGTCTGTGTCCGTTGTTTCGAGTGTGGCTGATTGTACTGCGTAGTACGTTGTTTGATTGGTGACATTTTGTATTCAACTATTGTCGAGTATGCATACTTGTGTATTGTTTTGATCTGCCATTATTGAGAATATAATTTTGTTTTGTTTATCAACTCTCGGCTCTGATTTGTTCTTTGGGCCACAGCCGGCGTCCACTGGCACGCCAAATAGGACCACTTCTAAATTGTCCACGCTTTCGTGGTGTGGCTCGGGGGGCCGATACTTCGGCCCTTGGAATTAGCTCGGCGATCGCCTCCCGAATTAACGGTACCCGCGACAGCAGATTGAGTTGGCACATAAGCGCTTCGCTGTTTTCACAAGTTTCAATGCGGAGAACTGGCTTTACGTTGCATTTTGTTTTCTTTTTATATGACATTCCTCTTTCTTGAAGTAAAGCGAGATCCAATACTTTCGTCTGTCAGCTCTTCTACACAAGCATAAAGCATAAAGGCTTCGTCTGTAGTCTCGAAGATTGACACTTAGGTTCTGCACTGCTTAAGTTTCACCAAAGACGCCATAGGTGTCCCCCATTTCAGAGGCACGACATGGCAAAAGCAAACGACGGTAACTATGTTACTGTAACTCACGCGTTTTTGCACTATGCGAAATCTGAAGCAAGTGCGAAAGAGAAGAAGTTCTGGACAATCTAAGTCCCGATATATTCATACTTGGTTGCCTTAAAGCTGAAAAGGAAGCTTGCATAAATACGACATTCGACGACATGCTCCTTTAGAGGAAATGAAGGCACTCGTAACACTGATGTACACGCCAGCCGCCACCGCTGCCGTCGCCGGACAAGGTGCGAGCATAAGAAACTTGCCGAGCAAGCTCCTAACAAAGCAATCAAGCTGTGGTATGGCTATATTGAATTCTTTCAAAAAATTTTCGAGACACTCTCGCATCTTCCTACTAAAGAAAAACGCTAACCACGCATAAAGTCGTAGAGATAAAATGAAGATGTCTCCTTATGTTGCTTGGAATTCGTCACTTCATCTAGAAAGCACAGATGAGGCTGTAAAGCTGAAAACAAAACGGGCGTGAAACTTTTTTTCTTGGAATAATTTGGGGATTTCCTGTGGTGGATTGCTTGGTTTCGTTAGTAAAAAAGTTAACTTAAATTGAGACGTCTTTACCGCCATCTTCGCGAACGAGGTATATATTGCGGTTGTGATGTGCATGTTGTATTTACTGCTTACACAGTGCGCAACCGAACGCATACGTGGTATTACATTTTCACGGTGGGCAAGAGAACGTGCTGTCTCTTTTTGCCGCTTTTCACGAAGCGCAATAGCAAGTGGAAGTTGATCCAGCTGTTCCATGTATATGCAGTTGACGTTTCTATACGGCTGAAAACTTTAGGATAGAAAAAGCTGGCCCAAAGTTTGACGTCGTGTAGTCTTGAAGTGCGGATACAGGAAGCTTGAGACAGGTAGTTTTCACTAAAGGCCCCAAAGTTTCACGTCTTTTTTTATATACCAGTATACCTGTTACGATGTCCGTAGTAGTAATTGTTAATTCCAGAATGCCTAAAATAATACAGTTCGATCACGACTTATTAATGACTTAGGCAGAATCATTTGATTTCACTCAAAGTTACAACTTAGGGCGGCACCAAGTTGCTTTAATTTATTTTAAAATGCTGCCTAAGACCGACAGAGATAAACTCACCCTCGTTAAGTATGACGCAAATTTTTAGGCAGCTGCTACTCGAGCTCCTGCTAACGGGCGCGTACTTGCTGGTACATGTTGGTACAGAAACAAATGCAAATGAAATTTAGGGGGGTTAAGTGGGCTGCTGCTGGGTTGCTACCCCACACGGAAAATGGGGAAATGGAACGGAAAACATGACTCCGTATCTGCATGTTAATCTGCAAATGTCGTCGAAAGATGATAGTCTTGCGTGTGGAGAGAGTGAACATAACATTTATTAGATTTTCTGCACAAAAAAAATGGTGAATGATATTCTGAATGCGCTGCGTTAGAGTGCCTCGAGCGCGCTGCGGAGGCGAACGAACGCATCCAATCCTGTCACACGTGAGACAAGAGTGCCGTCTGTAAGTTTTTTTGGAAAACGAAGCGCGTGGCTCTTAGATGGGTGTGCGCGCCCGTCTCAGAGGTGATGAGGTGTAGAACGCAAGGCGACAGGTAGGCGCCACCACCACCTCGTTTGAGCAAAGCATTGGAAACACTCGCCTTTTCGTGCAAGCGTTGCATGGTCAGATCAGCATGATAAGCGCTACGGTCCTTAAAATTACTTATGTATGCTTTTTCTAGTAAAAGACGCGCATGCAGAATAGACACGTGTTGTTATGGCGCCCCAGACATGCGCAATATATGCATTTTAATTGACGATTGCACAAGTATGAACGCTAAACCTTGAGCAACATTGGTGGGCGCTGCGGATGGGGTCAACCGTTTCAAGTACCCTATGCCGTTAAGAGTAGACAAACAGACAATTGTACAGCACAGACAGACAGACAGACAGACAGACAGACAGACAGACAGACAGACAGACAGACAGACAGACAGACAGACCCAAATATTTGCGTCGAAGGTCCCCAAGAAAGACTATCGTCTATAAAAAGAAAGAAGGGAAGAAAGAAAGAGGACAAGTAATACACTTGCATGCGTAGCGGCGTCAACCGCGCATAACCACAAGTTCATACAACTGCTGGTAATTCGTTATGTATGCATGCCTGGTTGTAGCCTGATGATCTAATGGTAGTAACTCTCAACAAAACCAGCAATGATAAGAGTACGTGGTCTCCGAGGAGACACTTCACTCGACAATACGCTGTCGAGACTTTCTTAAGACTGCTTCCGTTCCGTCTGTACTGTAACTGTCACGAGGGAGAAATAAAGAACCCTAGACAGAGAAAGTGAGCGTTTATTTGATTTACCGAAGTAACGAGGAATGAATGTCGCTTTCAAGGAATTTGTATGTGCACTCGCCTTGCAATAATGGGAAAAGGACACGACTAACAGCAGCAGCAGTCCCAGAATCGCCCTGTGGACTTTGCTGGTGTTAAGACGTGGCGCATACAAAGTGTTTGACGAAATTAAATTTTGAAGAACCGTCGTCTGCGGATAATTAGATCAACTACAGTATACTCATACGTTAAAAACTGGCACACGGGGCTGGTACACGTCGACACACTTAAATGAGGAGTCCACCGACTAGCGCGTGGCTCTAAGCGAAAAACTGTTCTTTTGTGAGTCGGAGCTAACAAAGCAATAGCAGGAATAGACATTATCCTCGAATCAATATCTCCTATGTAATTTTCTTTTTTCCATTCTGTTTAGCACTTCTCCTACAATTTTGTGTCTAGTTTACTTTGAAATGCTGATCCAGGCATCACGTTAGATCATTTTGTTTACGACTAAACGTTTGGCAATGGTGTCAAAACCTGTTACATGGTCCGTTTAATATAATTTAGAACTTGTCACTTATATAATTACAAAAGTCTAGAAGTGAGCCCCAAAATAACGCAGCGCCACTAAGAAAGACTCCCCTTGCCTAACTATTTCTAACTGGAGTTTAGAATTCTCAGTGTTGTATTGTCACGTTACAAAAACATCATGCCCATGTTATTCATAACATTTTTTACCTATAAATAGCGTTTTTCATTCATTTTTTTTATTTTTCCATGACTCTAAGTGTGTTTAAACCATGCCTAGTTTGATTTTGTTTTAATCCTCTTCACCACTTTGCTTTGCATTGCAGTAAAATGAATGTTGTGATTCAAATAATTTTAAATATTTTTTTCAAAAAAGCCAACAACAGAGGAAATTATACTCTCTGTTACTTAATACATACATGTTTTCTTAAATGATGGTAAGTGCGCTCACAAGGTCTTGAACATAAAAGACCTTGAACTTCATATGCCTGCAACTACAAGGAAAATTTGGCGATCCCTAAAGGAACACTAAAGGCAACTATTAAGTCGACGTTTGCTGTTGAAATAGCGGTCCAGAAACCTCGTAGTGTTACTTTTGTGCCAAAGAAGGACATATTTTGAAATAAAATCCCGTTTTAGTGGTCCATATCAGGTTAACGCAATTCGAATTGCCCGCCTCGAGAAGCGGGCCGACCGGACTGACTCACGTCACTGTTGCCGGCACAACGTTGCCCGGCTTTACTGTGCTAGTAGCAGCAGACCGAAAGCAGTGGGAGTCACAGCAGCAACAATGGCCATTGATTCATTCCCTGATATTGGCTTCGTGATTTCAGACGTTTTTTTGTTTGAACTGTCCCCCGCTAGATGGCACCACTTGTCCCGTGTAACCACACGAAAATCAAGTTTTCGAACCACTCGCGCCATTCCTCATATTAACGTTCAGTAGTTCTTCCATGAATCAAACAGAAACAAACAAGCAGCATTTTATTATGTCTCTTGATGTGCGGGAGGTTCTTTATTTAGAGCAGTTAGATTGATTACTAGTGATTAATTTTAGGCGGTCCGTGTGATGTCAGTGGACTCATTTTGAAAATGTCCTACTCCGGCGCTTGTGTTCTTGTGCGATTACCCTAATTTCTCGGTAAGTAGTGCACTGTTGTTGATATTTCGTCGTTTCAGATGTTGACATACTTTGAGCTTTCACTCTGACGTAAATTGTTTTTTGACATTAGTGTCTGGGCCCTTTAATTTTTGCCTTTAAAAGTGCAAAGCAATAACGACATCCGGTCCCTAGTTCGTATTCCAAACCTTTAGTGCATACTTTTTATTTTATGATATTTCGAGAAGTTTAAATTGTGGATTACTACAATCTCATTGATAAAGTTGAAGGTGTCTTGTGCCAGCGAAGCTTTCGCATATGGCGGCACTCTGTGTAATGGATAGCACGCTTGAAACCGCGAGCAATTATGTGCGTGAAATTGCTTAGCATTAGATATGCATCCTCTACGCGGTTTTAAGGGACTACATGTAGTAACGTGTGTGCCTTTTGTAATGGGTGACCGGCTTTAATAATAATTGCATGTTCTGACACCCCATGGTGATGTACGCTTGTTCGAAGCAATTCACTGCGATACTACATGTTGTAATCTGAAGCCTGTATACAAGAAGCATGTATTTATAAAAAAGTGAAAGCTCTTCATCTATACTATGCTTAACGCTCTTACCATCTTCCTCGTCTTCTCATCACTCCTCCCAACGAAAAAACCTAGTCAAGGCCAGGGAACTCTACCCCATACGTCAAACATTGTGGGCCGTAGTCGGCTGCATTTTTTTCAGTGGGCCGCTTTTGCTCTGCAGACATTAGCACCAATGCAGTCAGTACAGAGCTGCATGGCTGGTTGAGTGGCACGCTGGCCCATGGACGGACTGGGAAGACGTGCGAGCGCTCGATAACGCTCACGTGCCTTCATAATCCACTCGTTGCCCTGCTCGGTTGAAGTTCCTCGCCGTTGACCTCTTTCGGCGGTGCGTTCGCCTTAGCGCTTTGCTGACTTTCGTATACTTGGGCTTCGACGCTGGGTGTATATAAAATTCCTAATGTGTTGGCTAGCACCCCAAGTTGCGTTCGTATAGGGTCTACAAAAGAACCCTATGTTGCACTCCTCTCTGAATATCATTAGTCGCTTCGAACTTATGATGTATATTAAGTAACGTATGTTGCTTTCATTTGCGCGCAAGTTGGACAGTGAGTGATCAGGCTGGAGGTAAGATCACGGAAGTGTTGTGAGCCCGTCCTTGGGGTTACTGTTGTTCAATTTGGCAGCTACGAGTGTAATTGTGTATGTCGCTTTCCTTTGCGATTTTCTGAACTGGCTAGAGGCAACACAGGAATGAGATAGCAGCGCTTACAGATTGAGTGATGATACCGATAGTTTTCGTTACTATAGACAACACAAGCAGTCGTGAAAATTACGAAATGCTTTCTAGATGAGTTCGGAATCTCTTTCGCTTTGCTCGGCACATTCTAGACGAATCTTTTTCAAGATTTCTTTAAAATACAGGCGTGTGGCTCGGTTCTATTGGGACGTATATTCCAGGCAGCTGTACGAATCCTAAAACAAGCGTCGCTTGCAAAGCACCCTGCCAGAAATAGGGACGTTCTATGCAAAGCGCACCAACGATGACCAAAACTGGGAGTTCCAAGAATGAACAAGTGGGCAAAGAGCATGATCGAATATCCTCTTTATTTCTCCAGCAATATCTAAGCTAAAGTTCATTTTATAGGTGACAGCGTATGTGACATGGGGCGCTTGGTGTGTGACTATCTAGATGTTCAAATGTTACAGCTACAGAAACTCATTAACCCAAAATGGGACAATAAATGTATCACCCCCGTTTTAACTTTACGCCCTCGTGAAGTAGAGTCATATCTACTCTCAAATAGGAGATGTGAACGCAGTTGATTGAACACAACTGTGTTGTAGAACAGCTTTTGTGGAAGCCTGAATTAGTAAACGCCCAAGGACAAGGGCATATAGTCCCCGAGCTGACGTTGGACTTCTTGGCACACGAAGAGTTCACGAACTAGGATTAGCACGAAAATGGACACATGAACAAGCGCTCAAACATGTACTGTGGTGAAGCAAGAATACATTGCTAAAGTTTTGTGCCGATAACCAAATGACGAGGAACAATTACGGGATAAGACAAATTCAGAAAAAAAAATTCGCCTCCCTTAACTGTAAATACGAACGGGTATATGGAATAAAATAAAAGCGTAGATTGTTTTAGTTTATTAATACTGAACGGTTCTAATTAGAAAAGTTCACTCATAAGGGAGCTCAAGTGAACCAGGTGGGAGAGTTCAGCAGAGTTCATCAGGCAGGACATGATGACAGTTCTTTTCAGCGCCGTCAACATCTGCCATGCTTTCGACACCAGAAGTGGTCGATACGGAACTACCTCGCTTTTGTGATATACCCCCATTACCCCCCCCCCCCAACCTTTAACGAGCTCACAAAGCATTTTCAACCAGCTCGCAGGGCATTTCTCTCGCCCCTCGCTATACTCTATCGGGTCCACAATCGGTTACACTTAGGTTAGTACAGACGCACTTTTATCGCAGCCTTTCGATGTATAGCCGTTTCGCGGAAGTCTCCCCTTCGTGTCCACACAGTGACGGATACAGGGATTTTAAACACATTCTCTGGGAGTGCCCCTCTTCACAACACTACTTAGATGAATAGATCTCGCAAGACGCCTTTTATGCACTGCTGAAAGCCACGACTATTCCCCGCAACTCCAGGCAGTCCAGAAGGTCCAACGCGGCGGTGAGGCTCGGCCTTCCCTTCGCAACGAGGCAGTGACCCGGGGTCCTCGCTCAATAAAAAAAAAATGGGCGTTGACTCCTTCAGGACATCAATAACGTTTAGTTAGTACCTACCATTACAAATAATGTATGCACAACAGTTTCTTACGTGTTCTGGAGGTCAACGTAGTGTACGCAGCCGCATGAGGTTGTGCTGTTTACTGCAAGAAAACGAAAAATTCAATAATCTTTGAAGGACTGATAATTTTGCTGACATCACCCATGGTTTGTTGTAGGGAATATGGATAAATCTCCTTTATTTTGTGTTTACAAAAAAAAACATCTTTAGCAATTTACAGTACGATGTATACTCGACTGCGGTGGATTGGTGAGAATGTCCCAATACGCACTTTTAGTTTCGACGATCCACAGTATAATAAACTCTACTGTGAGAGAGCAATAAGCTGTACCAGTTTCAAGGCAAAGAACAGGGCACAGCGTGTTTAGAAAAAGATTTTAACAATTTAGAGTACTAGGTACTCTATTATGAGAGAGCAGAAAGCCGTCCCGTGGGCCTCACACCTGATGAGGTCCTTTTGAGAAAAATCACGCGTTGAACGAGCTAGCGACATAGCGTAGCCGTTAAAAAAAGCTGTTAATGATTCGGAGCACTAAAGTTACTCTACTATGGGAGTGCATACAGCTGTGCTGTGGGCCTCGACGGGTTCACGACGACTGGTTCCACATCGGGTCCCGGGGGCCGAACCAGCTCAAGAGAACCGCGTCAACGCCTACCTTTCTTTTTCACTTTTCTTTGCCTCTCCGCAGTGCAGGGTAATAAAGCGAACCTAACCTAACCTGACTTAAGCAACAGGTTGAATACTACAACTACGTGGTACTAAGTGCGTGCACTGGATAGGAATTCACTTCTTGTCTCCGCCTCTTCTTCACACGCACTACGAATTGTTAATCTATTTCAGCACGTGGATCATAAATCTTGCGGAATAAAATAAAAGCATATTCCATAACAGTAATTTCACACTTGAAACTATCACGTTGGTAATACTTCCCTCATATTCATCCGTGGAGATGCGTTATTCGTTGCCGACTTCATTATGTTCTTCTTGTTTTTGCATTCGGCCAATACTTTTTAATAAACAAGAAATTTCGGCAAGCGAAATCTCCCCACACTTCTACCATCACGAAAAGACTGAAACAAAAAACTGTAACCAGGTCGCTCGATGCAGGTTGGGGTACGTGTGTGCGATACAAAATAGCGATACTCTCCGAAGAAACAAGCTCTTTCATCTCTCAATCGCGCTTGCATAGTGGTGTGTCCGTGTAGGACAGACTTTTATTTCGGCCAGTTTTGGAGCGATTCAAGAAGTGAGAGGTGTAAACACAAACTTTGTCCTATCCTTCTTTCTGTAACAGAAAAAAATAACAACGAACGAGATCCCATTTCTCGTTACGTTGACTAAAAGTGCATCTTCTCCGATTCCGAACAACGCGTTTGGCCGTCTGCCTCTCCCGGGCATTGATTGGAGCTGCTCAAAGATTGTGTCGGGGACAAGATTTAAAGGGTCCCCTCCCTGAATTTGAGAACCATTTCCCGCCGCCCTCTTTGTCGTCGTATAGTATTTCGATTCTTGTTCTAGTTCAGTTGTAGTGGGCAACTCTTCAAAACTACTATGTAGCTCGCTACTAGCGGCGTATATTCGTTCGAGATAAAATGACACGGCTTCCTTTTCGCCACTCACGGCACTGACTGTTTACAAACGACCGCGCGATGAAAATTCCAGTCACGTTTGCGCCGGTGGACATCATCAGTGAGTGCGACCTTTTTTCTCCCCTCTTTTTCAACAACTGCTATTTCTATAGCTACCATCTTCTTTCAAACGGAATGAGATGAATAAGTGAAAGTTTTCCGTCATACCGTACGCTTAAGAAAAAAGCCTTCGCCGACTCTACTGGCACGGTATCTTGCCGCCATTAGGTTTTCTCTATGCCCGAAGCGTAGTAATGTATAGCGTCTTATTTTGAATTTATTTCTTGTCTAATGAACTGCCTGCATTGCTCTACGTAAGAAAGATGCGGAATAAACTATTTAAAGAAAATATTTACAGGCAGGGGAGTTCCTTGCTTCTTCAGGCTATCCACTTTATTAATAAAAGTGAGACATTTCTCAGTGAACTTCAGGCCTTCTGACCATTTCTATAGGTCTATCTATCTAGCTATCTAGCCGCCCATGTCTGAGTGTTAAATCGATCGCCTGCTTAACTCGAGGAAAACCAAAATCAATATGGGAGGGTTGATGCTTTGATGATTACGTCTGGCTGGTCATGACATCCATAACGTAATAAATTACATCGCATTGGTGGAAACCCTTTCCTCCAGAAGGGCGTGGCATTTACTCGTAAATAACGGACCATGATATCAGGGTATGCGCGTCATGGGCGATTGACGGTTTATATCTACCCAGGAACGACGAGAACAGAGATTGGTGGTTCGAATGCGATAGCGTTAAGAAAGACTGACATTGGCAGCCTTGAACCGACAAAGGCAAATAATTATTATTACGATCCAAGCAGGACTTGAATCCGACCATTCGTCGTGGAAATCGAATATTCTACCAGAGTTATACTAGGTTACGAAGCTGCTTAGAAGAAATATTCTATGCAGGTGAAAGGTATTTGTGATTGCAGTGCTGGCTACCTGATTTTGTAAACATTACAAATGCACTGGTATGATACAGGTGTAGCGTCGCGTTAGAATCAATTGTATACCTAAGCGCCACCTAACGAAGACGCTCTGCATAGCACGATAGAACTATACCGTCTTGGCAAGCACAAGCGCTTAAAGCAGTCAAAGCCGCCTGGTGCTTTTTGAGGACTAAAGGCCTATGTGAACACCTTTAACGTTTTTATTGTGCCATCGCTGCAAACGCGTCAGCCCATTGACTGACAATCCTTTTTTTTCTGTTTCTCTTCTCTTGCCTCTCTCTATTTCATCTTTATGCCCCCCTTTTCATTCCCCCAGTGTAAGGTAGCAAACCGGGCATGAGCCTGGTTAACCTCCCTGCCTTCTCTATTGTTATTCTTGTCCTCCACAAACTCTACAAATCTACTTACCGCTTCTGATGCTGCTAATACCCAGGTTGCTATTATCATGTTCACAGAACTGTAAACAACTGATTACATATAACATATATGCCTCTTCAACGTATGACTGTGCGTATAACATGTGTACATATTTTTGGTGCCATTTTGTAACGTTTCGCTCACCGGAAAAATTACAGCACTGCCATCATCCCTCCGCATGCGTCGCATAACACCGATTGCTGTGGTACGTTGGTTCTGGCAAATTTTTCACGAAGGAGAAAAAGAAAACAAGGCAGAGAGATCAACCAGACGCGCAAATGATTTACTGCCCTATGTAGGGAAAATAAATTATGAGATTAAAAGAAAGAAAGAACAACAACATAAGGTACTAGCATGGTAGACGAGTGCCTGTCTAGTACACGCCTATGAGGGATCGTTCAATCTGGCTGGTTTTAAACGGGCCCTTTACTGCTTCAAAACATCGGTGCTGACCTCATCAACTCATAGTGGCGCTCGCTAGAACGCGTGGATATGACAACAGTGGGCGCAGGCCTGTGATTGGAATAATTTTTATTCAACATGCTTTACAGGCCCATCATGGGGCATTCAATGAGGGGTCATTAGTACATACACTGGAAGAATTGCAGACAAAAAGTAAAAACAAGGAACAAGAAAACGAACAAAAATATCAAACGATAAACAGCATGGTGCAACAAAATTGTACAATGGTAAAATGCAAAAGATTCAAGTTATCACAAAAATATTCGGGATTAGAGATGGATACGATGTGATCTAGAAGGCCGTTCCAATGTGCGATGGCTCGAGGTAATGGCGATCAGTTAAAAGCGGTCCCTCATTTTGAATGCATTCAAAATCTTTAAAACGCAGTTATGCTGTGGCTTCTATCGTTATACAAAATTACTTTTTTCTTATTACCGTCGAATGATGGATGGTACGTGAGCTTTTAACCTAATTATTTTCATCAACGCAGACTCACACCTAGTCCCGGATTGAGTCTAACATCACCTCGACGAAGTAAAATATCTGTTATATCTCGCGAGACTGGCGGGTTATAGTTAACGTTGACTCGGTGTCAACGAAAATCAAGTCGTCAGACCCGAACAACGTGCTGCAAACAAAAGGCGGATGCAGAACATTTTCGATGAGCGGCTTTCAAACATCAGAAGGGAAGCTTCATTAAAGCATCTCATTTCCAGACAATCGCATTTCCAAGCTTCTAGGGGGGGGGGGTTATGAAGCTGCGCACAATAGGCGTGTGGACGCACCGAGCGAAATCGATCACTCCTTGGCGTTGGTAGCGTGATGCTCTCTTCCGGAAAACCGCAGACGCCAACCATTAAAGCAGAAGCTTCGAAATTTTCGAGCCATGGCCTTTCTGGTGCACTCAGCAGGTGCACAATGTGAGATATCGACGAGAGAGGTTACACGAGAACAAGTAACAACAATAATAAGAGCGTACGAAGACGTTGTTGCTTGAAAAATCGATGCAGTACATTTGACCTTTTGGGCGCAGAATGGACCCCTGTCTTGTAGCACAGTGCGGAAACACATAAAGAAAAAGATGGAGTACTGGACGAACACGGTATTTTGTTCATACAGTACTTCTTATTTGTTTCTGTGTGTTTCCGCGCTATGCTACAAGCCAGCTTACGGTGAACCAAAAAGTCCATATTGGTACCCTCGCAGACCCCTGCTGCTTAGTCGACACGTTAAGTGTTGGTCGTATTGTTTTCCAAATGCGTCGGCTTCTTGTCGTCTGTACCTGTCGAATAATGAATAAGTGTATGTGTCATTGATGATTTTTTTACGGGGCGAGTGGCTTTCTGGTAACGTTAAGATGAAACGACTTGACAGGGAAGAAACTTTTTACGACGTCCTGTGCCACTGTCCCGACTTTGAACAAATGGCCACACTCTTCAGAGGGCCTTGAGGAGACTGGCCGATCGTCCTTTTACTCAGGAAAAGGATCTTGGGTACATGGTATCACAGTACATCAGCCCAGAAAGCCAAAAGTCCATCTACAATTCTTGAAGGCAACATCACCGGGCGACCACTTGTGAAACCCTGCACTTTGTGTCACGGCTGATCTGGAGGCGCTCGGTCGCTTCCTTTGCGACCTGTGCACGGGGGGCGCTCTTTCTACTTATTGCAGCAATCTCGACGGGGACGCTCTGAGCCAACTTACCGCTGGCCGTTGTGGTGGCTAGCGCGCGAAGGAGTGTTCGGTTTCCTACCTGCTGTTGCGATTCCTCATGGCACCAATGCGAAGAAAACATGGTAGCGTGCATATATGACAAATCTGGTCTCAAGAGAGCATCAACGCGATCATAGCAAAGCATTTTAGAAGCGAACCTGCTTATGTCGTGTGTCTGTGCATGCATGTCTCTCTTGGTAAGTGACCACCTACTTCTATGGCTCACTCAACAGGTGCGGCCGGATGGACAGACGGAAGAACAGACAGACATACACACATACAGACAGACAGACAGACAGACTGACAGACAGACAGACAGACAGACAGACAGACAGACAGACAGACAGACAGACAGATGGACGGACTCACATACAGACAGACAGACAGACAGACAGACAGACAGACAGACAGACAGACAGACGGATGGACGGACTCACAGACAGACAGACAGACAGACAGACAGACAGACAGACAGACACAGACAGACAGACACAGACAGACAGACACAGACAGACAGACAGACAGAACAGACAGACAGACAGACAGACAGACAGACAGACAGACAGACAGACAGACAGACAGACAGACAGACAGACAGACAGACAGACAGACAGACAGACAGACAGACAGACAGACAGACAGATGAACACACAGACAGACGGATGGACGGACTCACAGACAGACAGACAGACAGACAGACAGACAGACAGACGGACGAACGGACTCACAGACAGACTGACAGACGGATGGACGGACTCACCGACAGACAGACAGGTGGATGAACGGACTCAGACAGAGAGACAGACAGACAAACAGACAGACAGACAGACAGACAGACAGACAGACAGACAGACAGACAGACAGACAGACAGACAGACAGACAGACAGATGAACGGACTCACAGACGAACGCACGGACAGACGGACGGATGCATGAATGGACGCTAGGATGGTCGCGCGGACGGACGGAAGCATGGACAGGCTGACCGACGCTTCACCTGACTCATCATCATTTTCCCCGTGGATATGCTGTGATTTTTCTCAAAACTTCAGCCCTCTTCCCAAACCAACTAAAAGTAAAAAAAAACAGTCTTCATTTTGTTTGAAACTATTGAAAACCTATTTAGTATTACGTCATAATTATCTCTTGGAGCTGAAAATGACATCGGTTTGGCTTAGTGTGTGGTATGTAAGAAGGGGGGTAGGCCACGGTCAGTTGCAAACAATATATAGGCTTCCTCCGAGAATGTTCCCTGGGAGTATTGGGAAAATAGCTTCGCTTATGTTGCCTTCGCAACCCCTGCAATGTCAAGTAGCAGGTGATGCAAGAATTTGGGCATGTTGCTGATTCATATAAAAACGTCTGATCCCTCTGTCATAGTAATCAGTATAACACGAAAGTGAGTTAAGCGTGTCTCAAAAGAAAAAAAAAATATGTGAGCGCTTATTGTGCATCGTCTCGCCATGAGGGTGAAGGAATGAACGTTATAACAGCAAACTATAATGTCTCGTGAAGAAAGGCCAAGCCCGAAACTCTGAAAGCTGCTCAACAAGCGGTTCGAAAAAGGACGCATGAAAAGAGCACGAGCTAGCAACTGTCACACCACTACACTTAAAGCACTCTACCCAACCATACAGAAACAGACAACCACCAAACGAACGCACAAGCATGTACGAGCTGAGCGTGAACTAACTTTATGCGCGAGCAGCACGCTCCTTACGAAAACATCACAGCTGCAGTCATCGAAGTGACTACATGCTTTCTATAACGTTAACGTAAACTACAGTGAAAGCACAGTACAAACCACTTCATTGCCAGATAAGCGCGCGCGGACGAGTGACTTAGGCTCTGGAGAGGCGCGCCCTCATTGCAACGCGTGGGGTGACGACTTTTAAAGTATGCCCCGCCGCGGTGGTCTAGTGGCTAAGGTACTCACTCGGCTGCTGACACGCAAGTCGCGGGATCGAATCCCGGCTGCGGCGGCTGCATTTCCGATGGAGGCGGAAATATTGTAGGCCCGTGTGCTCAGATTTGGTTGCACGTTAAACAACACTAGGTGGTCGAAATTTGTGGAGCCCTCCACTGTGGCCTCTCTCATATTCGTACGGTGGTTTTGGGACGTTAAACTCCATATATTATCATCAATTTAAAGTACGCCATGCCAACGACCTGTGCGCCCTTCGCACCATCTTGCTAGTGATCTAGTGATGCCAAAATACACTCAAGTTAGGGATATCTGAGTAGCACCAATAGTAAATAGAGCATATAAATAATAGCCCGTCGTTAGTAAGCCGAAGAACATACGTTCTGGGGTGGGATTGATTAGCGCCGCGCGTTGCGGGCCTAGAAGTCGTTGGTTCGACTCCGTGGAGACATGACTTCGTTTTTGCCACCTGCTAATGTATAATTTATAAAGTCATATCCGGGATGAAAACACGTCAGTAGAGCCGTGGTGAACCTCCGCATAACACGTTTTCGGTTTCAAAAAAAGCTGGCCAACGCGAACAAATGGCCAACGCGAACAAATTAATAAATAAAGTCATATTGTAAATATAAAGAAGCACTTTCGTGAGTTATGTGCATTTTTGTCCGTGTTTTTTGGGCGCTTATGGCACTACAAAATAGCAACTGTGTTTTCTTTAGTTTTTCGAGAAATGTTGCCTTCTCATATTATCGACAAGAAGAACGTAGCGCAATCGTCACTCATGCTTGTAAAATATTCGCGGCTGTTGCTTTCATTTCTGGTTAATTACTTTTCAAGTCAATGTTGAGAAATGTTAGAGTTCCTAATGAGTCTAGCAAAAACAGCCTTTTTATTTCGGCCCGGTAGGGCCTATATATACGGACGAAAATACGTGTAAGAAATGCGCCCAATTGGCCGCGAACTTCCAGCTGTATGCTCCTTGTTCTCTAAAGGTCCACTTCATACAGCTTTATCTTTGATATTTTCCTTGTTTCGTTTCACTCGCGACAGGCAGTCTTGATAGCTTGCTAGTCCAAGGTGACCCCCTTATACGTCTATCGAGCACTGTGTCGCTTGGGCGTGGCTTAGCAAACGAGGCCAGCCTCTATCGCTCAATGCGAAGCCCTGACGCGGTGAACGACCATTCGTACATAAAATATTCACTGTATCATCTGTCTAACGGTGCAGTACAAGAGCAAAAAAGAACAAAATACGAAAGAAGCTTATATATAGGCGACGGCTAACATCGCGCCAGTTTCAACATGAAACGCGTCGCCGGCGATGGCAAAGCATTAGCGCTTTCGTGCCAGTCGACCATTCAGGCCGCGCCACGTGCATTGATTGAAGGGCGTGGGCTGACAACTGTATGGTCCGTGAATGAAGAGTAAAACACGGCATTTCAGCTTGCTAACATCACTCCTTTATTGCAATGTCCATCTACCGGAGCGTTGCTTTCTGCGAAACATATTGCCAATGACTTATAAGAGTTAATAACTGCTGCACGTGTGTAAAAAAACGATGTCAGTAACTACACTAGTAGAAATGATAGCATACAACTTTATAAAGGTTGATCATAAATCACCGAATTGATGTTTATTATTGTGATCGCTTTTTTTTGAATTTCAGTGAATAGAAAATTAAGCGTTCGTAAAATTCGGCCGCAATATTACCGGTACTCAACTCGCGAAATGGCTTGAGTGTTTCTCTGTTTAATAAAACCGATTTAATCTAATCGAAGGCATTATTTCTTTTTTTAACTAGGAGGAGGAGGGGAAAAACTTTATTCATCCCAAGAGGGAAAGTTGCGGTGGTGGAGTGTCAGAGGAGCCTACCCAGCGTAGGTCTCCGCTACCCTCTTGGCCCAATCCAAGATCTGGTCCTGGACCTCGGGCGCCGAGCTGCACATAGCAGCCTCCCACTGCTCCTTACTATTAATGTGTAGAGAATTGGGTGGTGGGTTTCGAGTACACCCCCACATGATATGGTCTAGGTTAGCTCTTTGTTGACAGAAAATGCACAAAGGGGAGGGGTATATCGCAGGGTGTATAAGATGGCAGCTAGGAGTACTTGCAGCGTTCTCGTTTGAGCGGCACGCAAAGTGAGAAGCGCGCGATCATGGAGGAAGAAAATAAAAAAAGCGCCTTCACCGACAACTGAGGATCACCCTGACTACCCGCCTGACTATTGTGTCGTCTGAATTGATGCCCTGACACTGGTGTTCCGAGGCTTACGGGCTGTTATCCGGTGTTGCATCTGGCGCCTGGACTGACACGAGAGCGGTGTTTTTTTTTAATCCTCAAACAAGTCACTGAATGGCTGGTAGCATCTGTCCGCATGTATTATCCTTCCTAGCTGCAAAGTGAGGGAGGCGTCGTGCCACCACGACGCCATAAGCTGTACCACGAGACCATGACAAGTGTTCATGTGGTAGCAACATCTTCCTTGGAGGGGAAAGCGGCGGCAGCCGCAAATCTCCCCGCTGATTTAGCGAGCACTTCGGTGGACTTTTATCTGCAGCTGTGGCGGACCTTTTGTGTATGCTGTTGTGAGCTTTGGACCCCTCGCCCAGCGGCACAAACACGACAAGGTAAAGCCACGTTGATGCCACGTTACAGTGCAGTGACCACGCCTCAATATTGCACGTTTACGTGGGCCGTGCATGCTCGTCACCCTCGCAGATTGTGTGTGGCATGTTATTGAACAGTGCCATCGGCACGTGTTCCCCGATCTAGGAATCTGGGGAGGAACGTGCAATTCATAATGAGCCACCCAATTCATTCGAGAGCTCAGCATGTAAGAGAGATCGCGATGAACATAATGTAAATAAAGCCTCTGTTAAGTTCACTATCCTAACGCCTGACATACTCATCCCAGATATTCGGTGCCTGCTAAGACCAGACGCAACTTCGGGCAGACATACAGTGCTCAGCTACTGGGCTGGTGTATGGCAGTTCTCTGCGGCTCTCCGGGAGCTTCTCTACGTCATTGCAGCTATGTACACGGCCACAAGTAGTAAAACGCCTCCTCGACTGAGTTTAGGACCTCCGGCTCACCCAAACCAACCTTCCGACCACAAGACGATATTTGTCGACCCGGATCTGGCTACTTCAACCCACATTTTTGTGCGCCACGAAGCGGTCAGGCCACCTTTAACGCTAACCCGTGACGGACCATTTCACGTCCTTAACCTCAGTCCCATAACTACCACTCATCTACAAGACGGCCGCCAAGAGACAGTCAGCTTTGGCCGACTTAAGCCGGCATACCTGAAAACCCCCATAGAAAGCATTTCATAGACACCTGACCTTTCGTTAGACTAGCACAGATGATCTCGTGTCACATTTAGATTCCCACCCTACACGATAGTTGCAGGGGGCACTGTAGAGCACTTGTTAAAGCGGCCCAGAAACGGACACCACGTTACTGCAAAGGAAGAAAACAGACTGCGCTCGGCAGCGGCACGTGAAACCACGATAGCCACTATGACTACGGCTCGGGTATGCTGCTGGTGACAATTAAGATTCAGCTGCCGCTTTTCCTCGATCCTGTCGCGTCAGCTTACAGTAAGACCTCAAATAAATGAATTAAAATTGTGCCAGAGTAGTTTTTTCTTTTACCAGGAGGTGGCTCAACTTGAAACCTTGAAATCATGCGTCCGCTGCTCTTGAGAAACGACAGAGGAACCTAACCCAAGGAGGAATGAATAGAATCTTTGTTTCAAATAAGATGACGGCACTGGGTCGCAATTTGGAAATAGGTGAGAGAGTTATGATTTGGTACACAGTCTAAGCACATTCAACTAATATCAGTTTATATTATCCCGTTTTCAGTATATATGTTCAGTAGAGTCCCTCTCGCGTGAGATGGTCGACCTACTCTACACCACTTGAAATAGGCCATTTAAACCAGCATGGGTCGAAAGTGATTTTTCTGCTTCAGCATTACGTAGTAACACAATGCCTGAGCTTCTGATGTCGCGTGGCAGGAGTTAAATGAGTATTCTTTCTCTCGAGAATGCAGAGCAAACCCAATAGAGGTGTTGCATAGAGGAGAAGTGTTTATTGGACAGTTTGCAATAATCTGCAAGTCAGTTTTCCTGTAAGGCTTGTTTTCCAACCAAAAACTCTCGTTCACAGAGTGTTTTTCTCGCTCATTGTGCAGTGAAGGCATGCGATCACGTGAGTACAACAAAATGTCACCTCTCCGAATTCTAGCGAAGGTACGCGATGGCAATGAGCGAAAAACGCAGTCTGTGAACGAGAGTTTTTGGTTGGAAAGCAAACCTTAGAGAAAAGCGGTCTTGCAGATTATTTGGCTCTATCCATTGATCAAGTACATGTGGTGTTTATGCAGGCTGCTCATGCGATCGCCGTTCAAGCGGGTGTGCTCGACGTACGGAGGTGTGTCATTCAGTGTTCTGCTGTAAAAAAAGCAGAGCATTGAATCAGCCTGTAGCGTCAACCGTAGCTCATGTGTATTGTACGGATTGAATGAGTGGCCTTCGCATACGAGACTTAAGTGATTGGCTTATGTGATTGGCGCTACGATTGTCATTGGCGCTTTAGTGATTGGCACTTTTGTGATTGGCACTACGATGTGATTGGCACTTGAGCGATCGGCACTACGCACACTCCCTCACTGGCGAACTTGTATAACATGTCCCTCTGTGCAGCTGTACTGTTTGTGACTCAGTGAATGACATCTTCAGTCATGAGTACATTACTAGTCTTGTGCAACCACCTCCTTCACATTTCAAGTGAAAAATATTCCCAATGATTATGATTATAGCGCTCGAGTGCTACGCACAGCACACTGGGGATTACACGCGTCACGAGACAAGCGCTATCACGATAGCCCCGTCGCGACAATCGAAGCCAGCTGCAGTACGTGCCTGCCCTGCATGCGCACGAGCTGCCGCCGAAGGACTGACGCACGTGACAGAAAAAGAAAGCGACGTTAGAGAGGCCAGTGGCTCCTCATATTCAATAACTCTGAGTTCACTGTATCTGTTACGCCGAAGGCGATGCCGCCCAGTGCAGAGACTGGCTCCTGAGAGAATAGGATCCAAACAGCAAAACGTGTGACCCGCCACAAATTTCGTTCGTGCATCTTAGTCCTCGAAGGCGGTGCACTTAGTGGCTGCTCGACGGTGAGTTGAAACCTGAGAAGCAAATCGCAAAACACACACACGCCCGAGAGGGCGTCCGAGAACGGTCGCCCGGAATAATCCACTTTTCTCGGTTCTCGCGGAGTAATCAACCTGCGTTACCCGAGGTGTGCCTCCTGCCACTTCGAGTTTAATGAAAGCAAGAGAAAATACGCGGAACTTTTCGTGACCCTTCCTCTCGGTTCACATCTCTTCATTTCTCCTGCTCTACTTGTATTGTTTTTGCCGTACCCTTTATTGCATAAGAGGAAATTTCAAAACACATACTTTTCTTTGTCTACAGTGATATTCCTCTTCAACGCTTCTTGAGAAGCTGAATGACACTCTTGCCCCTTTGCTCATTATTTCCGCGTGCGCTGAGTCGGGCTTAGATATTCGTACGATGTCACTTCTAATCACGGGTTGATACACCATCTTTCTTATTTCTTATGAAGATATGACTTTTGCAACGACGTTTCTGTTCACGTAGCCAAGGGGCTTTGGGGGTGACTGGCTTTATATAACTGCTTCTCGATACCAAGTGCTCTTCATTATCACTTATATTTGAATGCTTCCATTCCGCCTGCTTGATCATTCTCGCTTATTTATCACAGGTGCTGAGGTCGCTCAATTGTAACCGAGGCAGTTTTGAGTATGCGGTCGAAGTAATTTAACTACAGCCCAATAAAAAGTATTTTTTGTTGTCGAATCCGTTTTATTCCACTGCTCCAATAGGATTAAACTGTGACGCCTACAGCTAAAGCCTCAGCGTTGCAACTAACTTTACTGTAGCTACTCTACCTCATTGGTATAAGCCATTTAATTTTTATGAGGGCTACAACAACAAACATGAATAACGCTTCTGCTATAGCCTCATCGGATACAAAGACTTCACCCAGAATATGCCGATAGAACCGTTACGGTCTGACCGAACACATCGCCTTCAGGAGCAGAAATAAATAAACAGTTTTTAAATTTGATTTTCCTGCTATTCTAAGTGGCATGGCTTACAGAACCAGTTTTGAATATGTCACGACGTTTATCTGGACATTCGATGCTTACAGGAAAGCAGAATTTGCGGCAGCCACGAAAATTCCACAATTGCCTTTACATCTCTTAGACTGTAATTTAGACCTGCTTCGATGGAGTATGCAAGATATCGTTTCATTCAACCAGAAGTCCACGTTGGTCATTGCTCGGGATAAGCTGATTGAATTTATTTATTTTTCTTTTCTTCACATTCAGAACTTTCCTGTCTCGGTGTCATTCATTCCTCGCAATGTTCGGTTTCTTCAACAAACCGGCATGGACACCACAGTTCATTACGAAGCCATACTTTTTCACACGGGACAATGAATGACGTCTCGCGTGAGGCAGAGCAAGATAAATCTTCATGGTGCACTGGCAACTAGAGTTCAGTGCAAAAAATGAAAGCAAAAACAGAGCGGGGGAAGTAGAGGAATAAAAGCCTATCCAGCGATGCTTCGGGGGTAAAAGAACATTTGAATACACTTTCTGCCATTTATTACGGTGTCAATACATAGCGACAGAAACGCGTGGTGTGGTCGCATTACTTTCTGTCCACGCGTAGCAAACACGGAAGACAAATAAATGATCACATATAGAACAAATATTTGTTCCCGCTTTTTTTTGCTTATTTATCAATGTAGTACAAACATAAAATTTATATAAACATAAAAGGTAGAAAGAAACAAAGGGCGAAGTGTTAAAACAGGACAATTCAATGCTTACATTTTCTGTTATTTTTGTTTTGTGACTGCAAATGCATTCAATATATTTAAATAGAACAAGCCCCCTGCTTTTATGGAACGTGTCCGAACGGTGGAATATTCGTAATTAAAAGGATGACAAGTATGGCACAGTAACTCTTAAGGTAGGTCTTTTTTTTCTCTTGCTTTCTTGTATGTATGGCTTGCAGGCGATATATGTTTTTGTCTTGAACGGCCGTTTCTATTTGTCTTTTATGGCAATGTTCATTTGATCATCCACTTCTGTCTTTTATTTTCGCGCTCGCTGTTAACAAAGCTTCCCTGGCTCTTTCTTTCTTTCTTCCTTTCTTTTTTTCTTTCTTTCTTTCTTTCTTTCTTTTTTTTCTTTCTTTCTTTCTTCCTTTCCTTCTTTCTCTTTGAGCAGTCCTCCACGCGAGAGAATGCTCTTTACATGGAGTTTTAACTTCTTACCACGTTGCCTCGTATAGAGTAAGTTAGCATTCTCGTGCGAGCCCTTTTTTTTAATTCACGTGAACTGGAATATTGTCCTAATACTCCACTAGAAATTCATCCAGCATCACCAATCATTCACGGTGTTTTTTCACACCATGGCCTATCGTTTTTCTTTGCATATGAATACTGAGTGGTTTGATAGCTGGCGGCCACACTAGTACGATAATACGCAGGTACGGATGAATCCTACGATGATCTGCAATGCTCTACGATCCCTCCACGTTGACAGTTTAATGACTACAAGATATCCTACCGTTTTGCCCTGCATATGAATGCTCACTGGTTCGATAACTGACAGAAAGTCCATTACGGTGATACGCAAATACTCGTTGACCCTAAAATGATCTGCATTGTTCTACGATGACACCGATTGCAAAATTTATTGTCTACAGCTTCAGCCCAGAAATTGTCCAAGCTCCAAGCAGCACCCCTTTCAAGTAGAACGTTCATCTTAGCTGAGCTTCATAATTTATAACTCAATATCTAGCATGACAAAAGAAAAAAAAGATTCGTAGCAATGTGCTCACGCACGATTATCTGTTCTGTTTCAAAGCAGTGCAAGGTTTCAAACTACTTTAGTGCTTCTACTTTTACGTTGTCCGGCGTAATATTTTCCAAAAGCGGTGCTGGTTTTGGAGGGTGAAATTTCGAGATATAAATGTGCAAGTCCACATAAATGGTCCGCATAAACATCGCAACTGATTTCGTGATACCAAACCAGAGGCTTACGACTGACCTGAGACAAGAATCTGATGGTGTCGGTACAAGTAGCCATTAACTGTACCGTTTTGTTCTTCCTGCTCTTGGAGATGAGTTGGTCCTATGTATCCCTTCTTGTCTTCTTTCTATGGCTGTCTTTTTTTTTCATCACATCTCCATCTTCGTTCACTGCCGCCCATTAACTAATGGTGCCTCTTTCAGCTCTGCACCGTATTTCTTACAGCTCATCCACTTTGCCATACGCAAACGCATATTCTCTTATTGTTTTATTCTTGCCGCCGGTTATAATTAGTCGTGCTTTACGTCCAATATAACCGTCGCGTGATTTTACACTTATGGTTTCAAGCCCGACCAGAATGATGGACACAGATGTTGGATATGGTGTCGTGTGGTTGTAGAAACCGTACCCACCTGAAAAGGCAGACCTAAGGAATATGTGTTACATGTGCATGCTGGTGAGAAATCTGGGACAGGTTTGGCGGAGGGAGTAAGTTCGACTAAAAAGACAAATTATACCATATGGGAAGGGCTGACGTTCTTCATTCGTACATTTCAATCAAAACACTGTTTTAAGGTTCTCATTTTTTATCAAACAAAATGAACCGTGTTTCATGCTTGCCCTAACTAGAGCAATCGAGTACATACTTACGTGTGTAGCAATAGATGCGTAACTTCTAGGATTGCTTAGCTCTCATCACCCACGAGATGTCTAATGTTTAGTCAAAATAACTTGTACAAGCTTTGTATGATGCCCAGAATAGTATACGTTGAAACGCACGTTGCTTGTTCTTTGTCTACCGCGGTGGCCTTGTGGCTAATGCACTCGGCAGCTTACCCGCAGGTCATGGCTTCAAATACCGGTCGCGGCGGCTGGATTTTCGTTGGAGGTGAAAATACTTGAGGCACGTGGACTTAAATTGAGGGGCGCTTGAAAGATCCGCAAGTGGTCCGAACTTCCGGAGCTCTCCACTACAGTGTCTCTCATAATCATATAATCATTTTGGGACGTCTCCCTACGTGGGAGATACGCACCAAGCACGTCCTGCAGGAATAAAATAAAGCTTTTTTCATTCTGTTCAATAACGTTACTCGTTTGGAAGTTGAATCACAACACACTCATTGCGACTACAGCAGAAAAAGAAATCCTTCATACTTCTCAAAAAATGATAAGAAAGAAAGAACAAACGAAGGAAGAAAAGAAAGAGAGAAAAGAAAGAAAACATTAGAGCAAGAAAGAAAGAAGGAAAGAAAGAAAAAATGAGAGCAAGAAAGAAAGAAAAGAAAGGATGAGAGCAAGAAAGAGAGAAAGAAGAAAATAAGGGAAGGAATAAAGAGAGAAAGAAAGAAATAAGAAAGAAAGAAGGAAAGAAATAAAGAAAAGGAAAGAAAGGAAGGAAGGAAGAGAAAAAGAAAGAAAGAAAGGGATAAAGAAAATAGAAATAAAGAAAGAAAGAAAGGAAAAAAGGAAAAAGAAAGAAAAAAGATAACGGAAAAAAAGAAAGAAAGAAAGAAAGAGAGAAAGAAGAAAGATGGAACATTCTTGCACACTTGTCAAACATTAATTCCATTTCTAGAGAATTCCTTTTCGTGGCAAACAGTAGCTTGCATGTACACGTGTTCATCAATTAAAACACCACCGTTGCGGTCGAAGAAAAGCAAGTCATTCAAGTATCAACGGCGGCAAGCCTCTTTGGCTTTCAAGACAATTTCAACAACAGAGCAAGGCCCTGCGACGGACCTCACAATTTTTGTTGCCCCTTAATAAATATTTTGAAATATCTCCTCCAAATGCACTGCGTGAAGTTATTTTCGACTGTTCGACTCGTGGGAGAAGAAAGTAGACTGACAGTAACCGATAAATTGAAAAAGGGGCAGCTTTCTTTTGCATCGCCGAAGTATATGCTTTCTGCACATGAGTGAGCAACAAAAAAAAATTTACTCGTGTCTGTACCGCACTTTCCTCCAGGCTCATTATTTTAGTCTCGCAGCACGGTGCCTTGAAAACTACTAAAAGGACAGAAGAAAAAAACAGGCAACAAGAAAAAAAGTATCAAAAAAGGTAAATTTTTAGAGCAAGGTGAGATGGCGCCTTCAGGCCGAGCTCGATAAGCAGTGTCATAAGCAAGCGATGAGTGAATGACGTGCCTCAAAGGCATGCTTGCGGCTTGTAAAGGCAACAAAAAAATCTAACATGCAGTATTAAAATGGTTCTGCGTGGAGAAAGAAATAATTTAGACGCAAGGAGAATGCTTTTTTTTTCATGGCACCGCTTCTGAGAAGTGGTGGAGGGCTTGGCAGCCTGTAATTTCCAGAATGGATGAGGCAAGATTTTGCTGAAGCTTTCGAGAAGCTTTTTTCGATTCTCATTTAACAACCTTCGCTTTTATACAAGTTTGGAAGACCATGCACTAAGCCTCTTATGCCCACCTAATAGACCTTTGCCTTACGCTGTGGAGCCCGAAGCCCGAGGCAACACGTAGCACGCACTGAAGTAATCAAAAACTTGCGTTTCCTCTAGCGAGCTGTTCTGTGGATGTTTTTAAGACGTACGTTGCATTGCCACGGTAAAGGAAATTGAGTTTCAGGCTACACGCGTGAAACATTAAGAAAGCTCTGTGTAAATAAATATAGGCCGGGAAGTTGTTCACTCTAGGCTCTATTTTGATTTTTTTATTTGGTTGCAGTAGAACACAAAGTGAAGGCCTAGGTTGAATTTCATATTATTTTTCGGGGGAATGTGATTCCAGTTATGTTATGGTGGCGCAATAAAATTTAAAGTTTCTTCAGGTGCGAACCATCTCAGCGTCTGTGTTTGTCGGTATGTAATGTCGTCACGCTCTCACGTAGTCACGGTGCATCATAAACGGGCATGCTGTGGAGAAGAAAGTGGAAAATAAACAACTACTCATTTGTGGCACGAAGCCACAAACAAGTGATGCTCTACGAAGACTGTTAAAGCGCGAGCTCAGAACGGCGACAAAGGGACGAGAAGATGAGTGCTAACTTTCAACTGAGTTTATTGTGCAGCGCACGAAAACATATAAAGGAGATAGTAAATCATGGGACAAAAATGGACATTGCAAAAGATAAGTAAAGTTCTCTACGGCATTAGGTACCTTAGATAACTGAAACATGGCTTGCAAGAAAGAAAAAGAAACGAAGAAGCCATTTAGGGTAATCTACATTCCTACATAGCTTTCCGACAACTTAAGTTGAGCAAATACATCCTTCTCTGCATGCCCGGTTTAGAGCTTGGTGCCACGAGTGCCTCATAAAAAAATCTTTTTTCGAAATACTGCATACTCGCCCTCTGTAGGTTTCCCAACAGTGAAGCTGCACTGTAAAAAAAATATTGAGTAAAAAGGGTGTCTTTTTGTCCCACAACAATAATCGTCATTAGGCTTGTGTGCGCTTCCTTCATTGAAAACTCGGCGCTGGCCACTTTCCTAACGAGAATGCAATGTAACCCTGATAAGGGGCATGTCGATCGTGACCGGAGTGTACCGGGCGCGGGGCGATAGCGCAAGGATGGAACGCAATACAGATGACGATTATTGTTGTGGGACAAAAAGACACCCATTTTACTCGCTCTTTTTTAGAGTGTGAAGGAATCATCCCCACGTGCTTCACTGCTCACCCATTTTTGTTTTGTTTTTACTTTGGACATTTCAAGCTCAATAAGAAGTTTCCAACTTTCCTAACACTTACTTCGGCTTTTTCTTTAGGAAAGAGTGGCAGGCTTTCTTTGCGTTCACTTAGGGCACCCGAAGGCGAAATGCATTCAGTTCAGCTATTTCCATGAGGATCTTAACCATTGTTATTACCATCTTCGTCATCGTCGGAACTGGAGAGGTCGCGTAAATAGCTACATACTTCATTAGTAACGTATTATAATTATGAAATATAGATGAACGCTATGTAGTGGGAAGAAAGCTGATTGATTGATTGATTGATTGATTGATCGATATGTGAGGTTTAACGTCCCGAAACCACGATATGATTATGAGAGACGCCGTAGTGGAGGGCTCCGAAAATTTTGACCGCCTGGGGTTCCATTAACGTGCACCCTAATCTGAGCACACGGGCCTACAGCATTTACGCCTGCATCGGAAATGCAGCCCTCCCAGCCTCGATTCGATCCCGCAACCTGCGGGTCAGCAGCCGAATACCTTAGCTACTAGACCACCGCGGCGGGGCAGTGGGAACAAAGCTATCAACCACCCACCTGTGACGCAAATCGCATCGTGGGAAGCCTGGTGTAATTTAACGGTTGTGCACACAATATTACATCTCTCGGCGTGGCTTCTTGCTCGACACGAGAAAATCTTTGTCTATGGGATTTCAAGCAGGGACGTCGCTGAGACATGAAGTACGTGATTGACACGCAGATTACCTGTGTGCGATTCTTGCGTGGAAAATCACAGATATGGGATTTTTAAAAGCTTATACTAAGAATACGCGAGGAGTTGTGTCACACGTCTATTTTTTTTCAATGCTAACGTCTGAAGGCTTTCACCTAAATGACATGCAGCCTATATCTTTGTCGGCATCGAGTTAAGTGAAGCTCAGACGTATGGCCTCAAAATTTACGTGGACGTAGATAGACTCGACGACAGGTACACTTCTTTCGTCGCGATTGTTCTGTGGCTCTGGCGTTTTCCTCTCTCTCCATCATTCTTTTTTTTTTCTGAGCATACCAGCATATCATATATTGCTTTCTTTCTCACGAGTGTCGGTTGTAGGTTTTCAATCACACAATTTCTCGCGTTTTTTTATGCAGTAAGAGGCTGCGGTCACTCAACTTAGTTACCTTACAGCTCTTACGCTTCGCCCTAACACCTCTCACAACTTTTGCGCTAACTTCTCTGCAAAATGCCCATCTTCTTGTCAGTATACTCTTGCCACTTCAGGTCATATCGCTATATAAAAAGTTGAACTTCACATCACACAAAAAAAAGTTTTTGTGCGAATGGCGAGGTCTTTGGAGGTCTGATACTGGCACACACTTCGTTTTTATTTCTTCTTGGAAGATGTTAGGGCGTGGGCGATCCACCGTATCGGTACGCCGCTGTTCTGGCTGGCTGCGCACTGGCGTGTCATCCTTTCAGAAATTGGCTTACAGACAACAAAAAGTCCCAAACAACGGGCCTCCTTCAGAAGAAGCGATGCGCTCGAGTGCGAAGCGTTCTCGGAGGTGTTCTTACTTGCACCGCGGGATACGTTCTGTCCGCTCCAGCCTGCTCAGCCACCGGAGAGACGTCAAACAGGAATGACGCGGTTGCGAGTGAATGACTTTGCTGCGTGGGAAAGAAATTGCATAAACTCTCAGGGAGTAACGGTTATATCTTCTTCCGGCGAGTTGAAGACTTGATTAACGTTGTCAGGGCCAGAGCGTGCCAGAAATAGGAGGGAATCACCACGCGATATAGGCCGTTTGGTAATGACACCCCAACAGAGAGTGAGAAAAGGTAACTTTGTTCTTCGCTAAGACTCTTTTTCACTATACTTACTTTATCTTATGCCACTCAACTTTAACTCACCTAACTGTTCTATCCTGTCGTAAGTGGTCGCTACTTACCTCTAAAGCTAGTGAATGAGGCCCTGCGCAGCAACGGAGTGTGATATGTTAAGCCAGGTTGTTTCACAAGGCAGTTGCAGCTGTGGGAACTTATCTTCAATGGAACTGGCCTCCAAACTCTAAGATGTATATATTTTGCGCTACACGGAAATCGGTCGAGTTTAAAGCTCATGTGTTCTTTTTAACTGTGTCGCGTTTGAATCGGAGCGGGCGGCTTCCCAATGCTCAACGTCATGGCGCTGAAGTCACGTAACAGAATCCTCAGCGTTGTTTTGCGGAAGCACCATATTGCCACGCGTTTTATATTGATATGCTCGGTTTTAACCCACAAAGACGGTGCGGAATAGGGAAGACGGGCTCAAGTTTGCGCAGCGCCATTCACTGCCACAACGGAAATAGGGAAAAGCTCCGGTCGCTCGGACGGACCGCGCTTGCTGGCTTTTCCCATTGCGCGCACGGAAAACGTATTCCTTGAGGCGCTTATCTCGTATTTCGCACGCGATGGACTGCGCTCCTTCGTAATTCTGGAAAGCAGGCACACACTACGGCTGCATTTTGAGCTGCTACAAAAGTTTGAACAATAGAACCTGTAAGCTGCCCGTCAAGATTTAACGTTTCGATCCAATGCAAGCAGTGCGAGAAGCAAAAGCGTTCGCCGATACTCCACGTTCTCGTTACTTTGAAATATTTTTATTGTGCACAGTACTACGAGCTATTATTTAACTAAAGGAAACACGATGGCCGGACTCATTTTGAAAGACAGTTTGTAAACTGAAACTGCAGCAAATAGACAACCAGCCCCACCATGGTGGTCTAGTGGTTAAGGTACTCGGCTGCTGACTCGCAGGTCGCGGGATCAAATCCCGGCTGCGGCGGCTGCATTTCCGATGGAGGCGGAAATGTTGTAGGCCCGTGTGGTTAGATTTGGGTGCACGTTAAAGAACCCCAGGTGGTAGAAATTTCCGGAGCTCTCCACTACGACGTCTCTCATAATCATATGGTGGTTCTGGGACGTTAAACCCCACAAATCAATCAATCAATTATCAGCAAATAGACAACCACTTTATATATACATTTCGCGAATGGGCTCTGGCTTTCCGAGACAACCATTGGTAGTGCGAAAGCGGTGGAGCTTGCTAGCCTCATAAATTTAAGATACCGTACTGTGAGCCGTGCAAGTGTTTCATTCAGCGGATGACTGTAGACTTCTCGTCTCCGCTCAGTGTAAACAGGTTTGTGCTGCGGGCTCACGCTGAGCGTTTATACGTACAGGTCTTGCAAGCAACACCCACTGATAAGTTAGCATGATGACGTGTTGCGAGGCTATAAGATCGAAGTCGTGAGATTGGTTCCTGAATAAGCCAGCTGCATTTCCACGGGAGTGAAACGCAGTAACAGTGCGCTGAGATTTTGGCGCAAGAACGACAGACAAGGCGTGCTGGTGTTGCACATTTGAATATTACGGTGGTATGACGCTCAATGTGAACAGAAGTGACGCTCGGTGTGTGTACATCCTCTGTCCGTTGGCGTTGTGCTTTACACTTCAAATAGATTTAGGTGCACGTTAAAAAGGTGACCTCAGGTGACCAGAATCAATCTAGAGAATCAAGGAAAACTGCGATTCGGCCTAGTTGGAACATATCAATCTTGAAATTTTTGCGCAAGCACACAAGAACACAGAAAGAAAGACAAACGGGTGCTCAAACCATGGCGTGTCTTCTAATGAGATGATGGTTTTTGCACGTAAAATATTATAACTTTGTGTGCGCTAGAGTCGTGGGCGATATACCGCTGCTGCTATGAAAACGAGTTGAGAAAAAAACCAAGACAGATATAAAATTTTTTGAGGGTTTCTCGAAATTTGACGCGGTTATCTGAGGCAACCTCGGCGTAACTAAAACCATGCTCCATCCTAGTGGGTACTATGTGATATGACGACAACCAATCGAGCTGTCAAAACAACCAAATCGACATTCGAATCAGTGAATACGCTGCCTGATAAGGCGTGGATATTATCCGAAATGAAACATGTGCTGCGAGAAACATGTATGGCCGAAATGGACATAAAATACTTTTTTGTGTGCATCTTTATACTTTCAAAGGAGCTGCAAAAAATTCAAGATGTCATTGAACTTCCGATACGACCTTGTTAAAATTTGATGAAAACATCGGCAAAAGTGAAACTCTTATCAAACTGAACACACCGCATTGATATGGTGCCAGGGACTCAACAGGGGAGACGTAAGTTTAGTCTCTTCACACTGACCACCTAATACAATTATAGCTGCGTAAGAAACTTGATATTCAAAAAGTCGAAATCCAAATGCTTTATACAAACGCACGCGAAAGCGTGGTGTTTGTTTGCCGACAGCTCCGAAAAGACACAAATGATGCAGCAAATGCGCGTTTCACCGGTAACATACACATATAATTCGTGCCGTAACCTCACTGTTAAGGTTATAGAAAGGCAGCTGTTCACCATCGACATTCGCATGCACTCGCTCAAAGACATCGTGTTTGATTTCCTTGGTCCCGCAAAGGTTGTCGATGAATCGCTCTCGGTTTTGATAAGGTTCACACCATCAAAACGTTTTTATAATCTTTTTAAACCTTTGGAGCAAGTCATGGGTGGCGCTTCACGTACAAGGCGACCAGACAACAGCGGTGCAGAGCGAGTGAACGTGCTGAGATAGCGAAGGCAGAAGGCGAAAGCTGGGTACCGAGCGACTGGCTTTTGCTATAGAAAGGCGGCGAAACGCACCCAGTGCAGCTCCCACTGGACGAGGTTGGGAGGCCTATATACTCGGCGCAGATCACACCTCAATGTTCGAGAAGCTTTTCGTTTGTAAAAGATGATTTTTTTAAGCCCCACCGCGGTGGTCTAGTGACTAAGGTACTCGGCTGCTGACCCTCAGATCGCGGGATAGAATCCCGGTTGCAGCGGCTGCATTTCTGGTGGAGGCGGAAATGGTGTAGATCCGTGTGCTCAGATTTGGGTGCACGTTAAAGAACCCCAGGTGGTCGAAACTCCCGGAGCCCTTCACTACGGCGTCTCTCATAATCATATGTTGGTTTTGTGACGTTAAATCCCACATATAAAGATAATTTCTTTAATATTGCTGAAAGTATACACAAACACTCAAGATTATTCGAGTGCTCGTGCGATAACCAGTGATGAGGCTGAGAAGTTTGAATTGTGATGTATAGAAGACGACTTGGACGACTCGTCGCACCGATGATCAGTTGATCGACGCACTGTGCGCCAATAACAGCGGACAGTGTACATTGCTTGCTGCATCCTGACTTTCAGTTTCACGGCCACACGTTTGGCCAAATAAAGTGTTTCCCCTTCAAGTAGCCTACTGCTGTCTTCGTACACGTCACGACCACGTGACAATTCGATAATTGTCGTGCCTATAATTGGTGTACGAAGCAGGCAGCAACAATTGCTGTTTTTGTCGGGCAAGATTGACCGGAAGCTCTTTTGGACTTAGGCGTGAAAACAACACGTGTAGACGAAAATTCTGCTTTACGGCTTGTCCTCTCCGTGAACATTACCGTAAACAAACGACTCAAGTGAGCCCAGTCTCAGCTGCTGAACGTTTAAATCCCCCCTCCCCCACACGCTGCTTTCCGGCAACAATAGGCTAAACAGCACTCGGAAAGGTGACAGTGCTGGTTTTCGTTTTTGTTTTTATGAACGATCTTTACTTCCAGCGTACATATTGCGTTCAATAACGGTCGTATCTCACCATGGTATTTTATACCACTGCAAAAAGTGTACAGCTAACTCAAATATAAAGAGATGCGATATTAATCATGAAAGCTCGAGATAACTTCCGGGCTCTGGACCTCCTGTATTACAAGGTAGATGGTCGACCAATGAGATATATCATGCTGGCATAGAATTGCGCACGGTGGTGGGGGGCAGGGGTAGGCAAGAAGGGAGCAAAAGGAGGGGCGTACAGTCAGTTCCATACATTGACTTAATAGGCGGGAGGAGGAGGGGTGGAGTGCTCCGAAAAAGCTTCACCCCCTGAAGGGGAACCCTGGGCACACATATGGATGCTCGTAATGCAGGGAAACCAGTTTTTATGCTGCATATATGTTACACCTCTATTTTGGTGCAGGAGAATGTGGAGGTTTATGATGTCACCACGATGAGAGTGGAGGATATTCACCTATAGCGTTATTTTGGACCCTTTTTCCCACCCCTGTACAGGGTAGCAAACCACTTCTTCTAGCTTAACCTCCCTGTCTCTTCCTTTTATTTGTTTCTCTCTCTCTCTTGGGCTCAAGCTGCCTGTGAGCGTCTGTTTCTGTCAGCAACGCATTAGTACTCTGCCTCATAATGGAAGCATGACAGGTGGTACTCTTCCCTCCAGTGCATTCGCATTGATCCCACAGAGCGCTTTTTTTTTTGCGTGCTTGACCTTGGGTCTCATTTAGGTCGTCTCCCGGTCGATGTGTCGCACTTCCGATGGAACATCGATGCTGGTCACCTTGCCGTCCAAGGTCGTTGCAGTCGTTGCCTACTGCGAACGCCGCCACAGGAGCGCCAAACGGCAGTATGGGGAAAAAAGAAAGAGAGAGAGAGAGTGAAATGGCTGCTAACGACGCGCTAAACAATATGAAAAAGAACAGCGGGACCGTGACGAGTTGATGGCTTCGCAGAGATGGTGCTGGTGCGTGAGCGCGGTCGCAGGCGTTTTTTTTTTTTTTCGCGCTGCATCGAGTGTATGATAAAGTGGGCAGTACACTACTATAACAAGCACGTATTGCGCAAAACTTTCTGTGTCTCCACTCTGGCTTATAGATCAAGGTCTGCTTATCAGACGACTCACAATCGGCCGGTAGAACAGCATGATAACGAAGCAAGAGCTGAGTGGCGCACCTTACGTCTGTTTCAAGTCCTATTGCATACCGGAGTAATAGTGATGCCCTTATCCTAAGTTTGTCTCGATTACGTGTTTCTTTTACATCATACTACATTTTTTTAATGATGCCTTCCAAATAAATGCCGGCTACTCAAAAAAGAAGGCTTTATGGTTGAAAACCTGCTCAAACACTCTGCGATGAAGAAATGCTAAGGCAACTGTAGGTCTAAAACAGCGGACCCTATAAGGTAACCTGAAATTATATATGGCGGAATGCTGTTTATAAATAGTTTCTGCAGCCACCGGTAGAATTTAGTTGATTACCACATCTCGCGGCTTTGCACATATATCCCTGCGCCAAAAGTTCATTTTGCGATCGCGTGCTATCGTTTTCGAAAATAAAGTTTCAAACTTTGCGTAACGTTTTACCAACCATCCAACAAGAATTTACTATATACATGTATAGTAAGTTAGTTCAACCTCCTCACCGTTAAGAGAAGAAATGTCGTTGTTAAGAGGTGAGAAGAGTGGCGAATACAGCTGAGAAAGGCAGTGATATTGGAAAGTCTTGTGGTAAGGAAAGTCACTTCCATCTAGTTTAGACCGACTGCCGTAGAATAAATGATCTCAGATTAGGTCGAGAAGGATTCTGTATCACTGTGTGGTTGCAGCAGATTGAAAATTCAGCTTTCGAAATCATTGACGTCTGCACTATCGGGTGCACGGTATTCATGTTCGCACCTCGATTCATGGAGATATACGAGGCACGAACCTGTGCGGAACCACTTTCTAGGGTTTGCAGATTCGCCGATAACGTTGCGGGAGGCAACAACTTCTGAATAAGGCCACAAGTATTGATATAACATCATGAGAAAAGTTAGGCGGTTGTCGACGTGTCACGATAGAGCTTCCCCTAATTGGCAAAATAATTCAATTGAAACAACCTATTGCAAGAAGTGGTACTAATTCCGTATAAAGTTTTAAATGTCATTACTTCGGCAATCCCATGTTATGTGATTCTTTTTGTGACGAAACATTGTGGTATGCTATCTGTCTTGTATAATGAATAGAGCACGTACCTTGACTACAGTTTTAAGATAGTTACATTTTTAAGTCGTGCCTTATTTTCCTAAACGCACTTTTGGTAACTTCTAATGTCCGCAGGCAGGCAGATCCACAGACTTTAGTATAAAAGTGTCCACTAAACTGCTGTGACTTAAATAGTTGTAGAAGGAAGTTGAGAAGTTACACTTATCTCTCCCTTCATGAAAATATGTTTCAGCGCAAAGTTTATCAAACGTTAGAGAGCATGTAATGGGGCAAAGTACAAGTAAAAAGACAGATGCGTTCCGGCATTTTTATGACGGTCTTGTGTCAATCTCTTGGGCGAACATTTTGTAGTAATGTTACTTGTAAGTTAGTATGTCATATTTTTTCTATTTTGTCAAGCACTGGTTGATTTCCTAGAAAAATGACACATATGACAACTACCTTTCAGAATTCAAAGAAGCTCTCAAAGGGTCTCAGAGAGCTTCTCTTTTAATGTCCCACGAAGAGCTAGTAGCTAGGAGTCGGGGGGGGGGGGGGGGGGTTAGTATAAAGGCTTCTAAATCTTCTTTCGGGCAAACACGGCTCTTTTCCTGATTTACTGAGGGAAAAGTCCATTCAGAGCTCCATAACGCACATTTCAAGACTTGTCAAAAGCTAACACGGCTGCGTGGGCGAATTGGTTCCCAAAAGCACCCAGAAACATCTCGTACAGGTTTTTTTTTTACAGCGCAAGCATAGATGCACCACAAAATAAGAGCCCCCACACACAAGCGCTGATTATCAACCTGGAGTTGATATCCAGCGCTTGTGTGTGTCGTCTCTGTCTTTGTGGTGCGTCTGTGTTTGCGCTGTAAAAGTACCTCTATAATTATGAACTGACAAGGCCCCAAAGAAGTTTTACTGCAGAATTATCTCAATCAGTCCAGCTTTGAGAACGAGAGCACCCTTCTTTTTTTACTGATCCCGTCGTATCACCGCAGTTCTAAGGCGAGAACTTTGTTTACAGACCATGAAAATTGAAGACGCCGCCTCGACTCGACAAGATTTCATATTTTCGTTAGTTTGTGAACTCACTCGTAGAAATATGTACCACTTTCAGGGCAAAAATGTGAAAATTGGTATTTACATCGCTTATACTTTTAACCCTTCATTGGGTGTATTACTCAGTTGTTGAGGTTCAGAATTGTAAACCTTATTTATTAGAGGTCACGTGTTTACAGTCCGGACACGACCGCACACTGAAACTTTCTACATGTGAAAGGGAGAGACACTAGCAAATTTCTGCAACGCTGAAAGGATAGCACGTTTTAACATGACTACGCTCCTAGTGGCGACATGCTGAGTTTCCAATGACGTGCCTTGTCACAAATAAACGACGAGAAGAAACAACTTACAGTTTATATATTACAGTTGGCTCTTTCGAGGAATTTTTGTATGGTTTTCGTGGCAATTATGTTCACATTTTTTATCTTAATTTGACCTTGAGTTCAAACTCATCCCTGTAGCTTGACGCCTGCTTTTTATAACTCATTTAACAATGTTAATTTCTAATTTTCTTAAAGATATGTGTCACAATAACGTAATTTTTTTTCTGTGTTTAATGGTG
The DNA here is from genome assembly GCA_013436015.1 of Rhipicephalus annulatus. Taxonomy (NCBI): domain Eukaryota; kingdom Metazoa; phylum Arthropoda; class Arachnida; order Ixodida; family Ixodidae; genus Rhipicephalus; species Rhipicephalus annulatus. The sequence goes on from WOVY01000505.1 coordinate 316,697, forward strand.
TGCATTGTGTATATTTTTTATATCGCGTTCACTACATAAATTCAGTGTAATTTGTCATCATACCTCTCTATCGTGGCATGCTATATATGCCACCTAGTAGACACTGGTGACTATCATGCTCGGGATCGTTGTGGTGTGCCTTTGTTACCAAACATCGGGAATAGACGCTCATTATGATTATTTGCCAGCATATCTTTGCAAGGCGTACTGGCTAACACTATGCTTGTGCATATGGCGTTAACAATGACGCGTAAATTCACTTTCATGTGAAATAAAATAAACAAGGATTACAATATTGACTAGGGCGAATTCTGAGGGCAACTGCATAGGTGCTTTCATTTTGCGATCAGTTCAGCGAATGCTCATGCGTCAAGGTGATGCGGTGTGATGTCAGTGGTAATATAAGAAAAAAATGCCAGATCCCACGTACACAGGGAATTGACGATATGCGAAGCACGAATGAGAAAGTTTGATACGTCATTTTCAAATCAGCACAACGTTAGAAGGTGGAGGTAAATGAGGCCGTGCATGACTTCCGTATAATGGTTATCTTGTTTGCATGTGTCGTTTATTTTCGTCATCTATTCATGTCACGTAATACTAAATTTAGTATACGTGGAGCTAACGAAACGACCACGAGCATGCTATGAGCGTGGTATGTTGTCATCTTCTTACATGACACGCGGGTCAGGATTCTGATGTTTGCACCAGTCACATACTTTCGTCATTCATTGACGTCAGTTAACACCAAATTCAGTATATGTTGAGCAAGCGAAACAGCCGCGAGTGCAATATGAAGGGCCCAATATACTCCAATGTAGCGTTGACGTGCGTGCACTATGGGCACAGCGACGCTACGTTAGCAAAACGCGAACACTCTATAGTCTGACGCCAGGCACAACCGGTGCGACCAGCGTGATCAGCTTTCGTCGGTGCGGCCCGACGGCAACCGGTGCGAAATGCGAAATGCTGCATTTTGCGCCATTGCGTTACCCAGACAACTTTGCGTCTCCCTCTTTTCGTGACGGAGGGACGCCGGACGAACTGAAATGCGCCTCCGTCAAAGCAACGTACCACGGCGCGTGCCTGCGTGTATATAGCAGGACCAGCGCCTGGCGTCGCAACATCGGCATGACGCGACAAAATGAACGCTGGCGAGCACGCGCACTGCGTCACGTCAAAATGTATTGGCGCCTTGACTGTGGCACGTAGTCATGTTCTCACAGGACACACATCTCATAATTATCATGTTTTCACCACTCACATACCTTCGTTATCCTTTGACGTCACGTAATACCAAATTAGGCATATGTGAAGCTAGCGAAACGGCCGCGAGAGCATCATGAGTGTGGCATGTAGCCATGTTACATGACACGCATGTCATGATTTTCATGTTAGGGTCTGTCGCTTGCGGTCGCCGTGCGATCACGTCTTACCATACCAGTTTTTCAACATGCCATTTGAACGAAACCACCGCAAGACCTGCAGGACCATAAAATGTAAATCATGACATTCATGTCATTCATGTCATAATTTTCAAGTTATGATTAATCAACAATGTTCTTCATACAGTCATGTCATGCCATACCAACTTTGGTATTATACCATCATCGAAACGACCAGGAGAGCTAAAAGCCGTAGGTGGCTAGATAGATAGATAGACACGCTCAAAGTCGCCGAAGTTCGCTAAAATAAAAAATGGCAGCATATCCACGGAGTGAATGATGGGGAGTGGGGCGAAGCATTCGTCCGTTCATTCGTTCTCGCTTCCGTCCGTTCCTGCGTACATCTGTGTAACCGTCCATGCGTCCATCCACTCGTCCGTGCGTGCGTCTGTTCGTGCGTCCGTCCCTGCGTTCGTCCATGCATCCGCGCCTGCGTTCGTTCATGCGTCCATCCATGCATCTGTCTGTGTGTTCGTTCGTCCATCTATTCAGCACTCCAAGTACCACCATCTCGCATCTTTTCATCATATATTCTCCATATAGAAGCACCGCCATCCAGCGGACATTTCAAGGACTAAACGGGAGGGGGCACATGCACACTTTCTTACGGCTTGCGCTTCGGGTTTACTTCCCACCTTTAACCACCTCGAGTTCATGGTATATACTAGTTCACTGTATTCATGGCTATGCGGCCCAACGTTCTCTAAACCTTTCTAAAACCAAGGAGGTTACACCCAGCGAGTATAACATAGCAACCCTTTCTTGTCAGATCGTGCTCAATGTACATGCCAATAGCTGCTAATGGGGATCGGAGCGTGCGCGTTACCTAAAGGCCGAATGCTCCTGTCTCTCATTCCTCCTTAGCAGCCATTAACATGTGCATTGAGCACTATCTTTTATTGTTCAACAACGCACACAAGAAATCTCTCACCTGAACCACCTTGGAGGTCAAAACCGTAAGGACCGCTATTTCGGGTATAAGCCACTAGTGGTTACGTACTACGAGGGACGCACAAGCCACGCCATAAGGAGCAAAATGCTTCGCAATTATAAAGTCACAGCTTTGCCGCAAAGGCGAAGCAATCCCGTAATAGCAACAAATTGGAAGGTCACGCGCAGAATGAAAAGCAGATCGAAACGTGCCCTGAAAATCTCACGCAGAAATAACGCACGAAACGTACTCACAGGAACAGATGCACTCGAATAGGCGTCTCAGTTGTTACATCGCTGTGTCTGAAAAGCGCGTGCTTTTCGCCATCGGAAACTGCAATAATTGCAGTGACCTTTGGGCAGCCGGTAACTACAACAGAATCATTCCAGGTAAAGCCTGAGGTCAACAAAGACGTTCGATCCTCCCCTCCTCCCCACCGCGAGATAAGGGTGAGCGGGGGAGCGTCACTCCCCTCCAGTAAGCAGGGCAAAGTACGCGTGGGAGATTAAAGTGCGCTTCGCCGCGCGATGTGGCGACGCGCGCTCATTGCGGCATCTTGCTGGTAGTGCTGAAAACATAGAAATTCTCCTCGAGATACCTGTCAGCAGTAATAAGTGGTAGATATCAATAGCTTGCCGTTTCTGTAGATAAATAGCTTGCCGGCTAAGTGGTTAACGCCTCGCACTCAAGATTCAGAGGACCCAAGCTCAATTTCATGCGCCAGAGTCTTTTTCTGGGTTTTTTCTTCTTTCTTGCATTTCCATATACTACAGTTACGTATATATATATATATATATATATATATATATATATATATATATATATATATATATATATATATATATATATATATATACGGTGAATGATGATGACGCGGACGCCTACGTCAACGCCGGTGGCAAAGAACAGCCGAGAGAGTTCATATAATTGCTATCGCAATAATATACTCGGTTCACGTTAACGTAATGGGGTGAATTTGGCGTCAACAACTGCCGCCGCCGCTGGTTCATGCGTTGGCTGTGCCAGACTATTAAAATGCAGAGTATTCCACACACAATACGTCCCTTTAACCAACGCACGTCTTCTGTTCCGAATACACATGATGGCGAATACACAATATGAATTCTCTCTCCTCTTCCTGAGTTATCGATTATGTGCCGAATATCTAAATACCAAAAAGATATGGTTTGCGTGACAAATATTTCCAACCTGTGTGATACAAGATATTCAAAACCTGTTTCTCATCCGATATTTTGTATGAGTATGTGCATATAGTGGATGGCAAAAGTAGCACATGCGTTGGTTATAGACGGTCGCACGTCATTCAAACAATGTCATCCTATACTGTACATATTGTATAACAGGCTATGAGTTTGTTAGTTAACGCTGTATATGTTAACAATATTTTGTCTCTGCCCTTCCTCTTCTATTCTCTCGCAATTTTATTAAGTTTTTAGCTCGCAAGAATTTGTTTTTGGTGATTTAATGGGCGGGCTATTTGGTTTTTCTATAGAGTACCGCAGTCTCATCGTTTATTGAACAGCAAAGGTAATGCACTGAATGTGTACCAAGATACGATGGAATTTCAGAACATGAAAGTTAACCAAAGTGCTGGAAGTTTTTCTTCATCCGTGGACAGACGTCAACACCTGTTCCGGCTGAAGCAAATATTAGATCTACCTTGATGCGGAAAACATGTCTTTCGAGCACGAGTCCATCCTTTTTTTCCTTGCATGATTGCTCGTTTCCTATGGTGTTCCTTTTCAACCTGGCTTTTTTTTTGACGTTCTGCTTCTTTTCCACAAATACATGGCTGTGAGGTAGTGAAGTTTGTCACCTGATATTTGAAGCCGTCCGTTATTCCTAGGTGAATACGAAAAGAGGGAAAGAGAAACGAGAACAATTTCGGAAACGTTGACGACCAGAACTGAGGGGCGCTATGCTTTGATGGTTGTCCTTGTCTGTATTTACAGACAAACTATTTGCGTAGCATGCGTAGCCGGACAATAGGCTTCACTTTGCCTAGTGTGCTGTATATGCTCCAGTGATTACGAACGCACAGAAAGCAGCTACGACGCGCCGTCGCTGATTACAAGATACGGCTGACTACAGGATCTGTGCGTCGAAAGGGGCAAAGAAAGCTCGTCGCTGCTCCCTTTTTATTTTAGTGTTGATCGTGATATTTGGTGGTTTGTTTTGTGAAGGCTTGACGTGAGGCTCTATTTTTGATATCTCTTTATGTAAGGTATGGGTCGCTTTAGTGTACATATTCGCAAGGGGATGGTGTCGTTGTCTTTATCGTGTGTCTGTACTGTCTGTAACCAAAGCGTGAGAGAAGCGTAGACAAGTTTGTACAAGGGTGGAGAGGCATTCATCCCCAAAAGCTGCATGGATGAATTATCCCTGCACATGAAGGATATAGATGAAGGTAAGGAGAAGATAATGAAAGTATAAGACGGATAATGTGGTCATAAAATACGGTTTTTTATCCTACGCTGAAAAATGAATCAACACAATGTATAAAGATGAACGAAAAGCGTGACAAAGTACATACACGTGATCGCACTCAACGCAAACGTCAAGGCACTATTGTTTTCAACACCTCTTCTAATATCTGCCTCTTTAAAGCAGAAATTCTGTACCAAGGTTGCCAGTGTTTTCTGCAAGGAGTAAACCACAAGCAGACACTGTAATGCCGCAGTCTTTAACACCGATTTATAGGGTCGACAGCGGGCAACACTCGAATCGCCCATCGAGCTTAATGTTTAGCATAACAAATGTAACTCCATATTGATTTTCGTAACAGCCGTATCTACTGTATATTAATCCACCAATTACTTCATATTCATTAGGGGAAGGAAATAATGAAGCAATGCATGAATGAAAGTGAACTCCCTCCTCCTAGCCGAATCCGCGATTAGGCATTGCGAGGAATAATCAAATTGTGCGAGTAATGTGAAACGTGTGACGTGTACTTGTAAGCGTTTTTTTTTTGTAAAGCACAACATATTCTCACTCCTTCTTCAAGATCTAAGCACCCACTTATGTACAACTGCCGGCCCGAAGAGAGATAAAGGGGCGCATTTTTTTTTTCAAAACCTGCCTGAAAGATCTCTCGGACAACAGGGAAGCACAGACTCATTTACGGCCTAAGTACAGGAAATTGGCCGTACACCTTACCACGCAAAATGAGCATCTGAGTTTAGTACCGTCTAGCGCTTGATATACGATTTGGTATGATGTATGACTTTGCCTCCTCCGAAGAATTGTGTAATACATTTTGCAGAAGTAGGCTGTAAAACGGGGGGGGCAGCGGCCCGGTCGAACTCAATAACTAGGCTTTCCGGCGCTCGACCGAGAATTTGCGACTACTGATTCACTTCACTTTTCTTCGTTTCCTTGTGTTTTTTTGTTGTTTAGAATTTTCTCTATTCCCTGAAGAAGGGAAGTCTAGGAAGAATCTCAGCAACGAAAGAGTAACGATGTGGGTCCAAACGGGTCTTTCGAAGCTCTTGATAAGACAACACGTGCTATTGAAGCATTGCAACATAACCTGTCTGTAGGACCGCGGTAAGAATTCGTAGCGCGGCAATTTTTTGTTTGCTTTTATTTGCTTTGCGGCGTACGCTTAAGAAGGCATGTCAGCCGCGGGCTGCCAGCGTTGCTTGAGTGACAAGCGGTTGAAGCGCGACCGACCGGTTTTGCCACGAGCGCAGACACGCGGCGCCAGCATATTGCCCTGCTTTGTCGACGGTCGAGCGTTTCCAGTTACTACTAACTCAAAGAAAAGGGAACCAACCCGGGCAACGAAAGGGTTGAGATTGTAAACGTCGTTGCGACGGCCCCCTAATTGCCTCTCGGAACTGGCAGTCGGCGCATCAACGGGCCTCTTCCGAGACCCCGCGCACCGCGGTGACTCCTCGCATCGGTTCGGCGTATGGCCCGGCCACGTACTGTTTGCGCGCCTGCAAAATCGGCAGCGCGCGTGGCGAAAACTCTGAAGTCACCGACGACCTTTTCTGCCGGGCCGGTTTTGGTCCAGTAGCTCTCAGAAGCGGGCTCGCGACACGGGAAATGGTGACGGCCGCCCGTTCGACGCCTGGGTTTCCTATTGTTGAATCGGGCATGTCTTCGACTACGTCCCCGTTTATCTGGGCAAAGGAACTCGTAAGCAGAAATATGCGCGGTCAGCGAGCGGTTCCTCGTAGGGCGCACAGAGGCAAAAGGATTATAGCCCCGTTGTCAAGAAATTGATGTGGTAGAGAGAAATCGCCCTATGGCCGCACTACCGAGTACGGCTAGCTCTGTCTAAATAATTGTGCGCCGCGAAGCTAGCCCTGGCCTCTATGCTTTTTCTAGTTTTGTTTTATTTACGTTTTTGGTTGTTGTGTGGTTTGGGGAGAGTGCATAAGTCCCACGTGCACGAAGGCGGGATACTCGTGGCGTTTTTTTAATGTACCCAATGTACTGTCCAATCAAAGGACAAGCAAGTGATTATGTGCCGAGATGGTGGTAAGGGCGGAGCGCCAGGAAGGGATAAGAAGAGGCCCCGTGGCTTCGCCGAGGGTTCTGAACCGAGCTTGCGGTGTTAGGCACCATCGGCTCCGCCGAACCCCGTAGGGTCGCCCTACAGAAGTCGGTTCATTTCCAAGTTGTTTTTCTTTTCCTTTTTTTTTTGTAACATTGATGTCCATTGTTTTGTAAAATCTGTAAATACAAGTATTTCTCAGCCATCTAAAACTTCTTCAGCGTTGCTTCTGCTTCCTCGTCAAGCGTCCCGCAGGCCAATAGCCGCTATTGGGATAGCGGCGTACGGTTCTTCTCCCACTTTGCTACACCACCACGGGTGGTGCGCTTCGGGCGCCGAGTGGGGAGAAGTGGTTTCTTCTACATCGAGAAGAGAACCTGATTTTACTGGCGCAGTCGAGCAGGATTGGCTTGCTGTGGACGGAGTGGAAAAAGGAAGAAGCTGGCTGAGAGGAAAGACGAAGTACAGATGAAGACGCCAAGTGGCACCAGACCAACGGACAGACACTGCAGCAAGTAGCTGCGGCAGCTGGAAGCTGCAGATAGCCTGGTGTTCCCGGAAGACATCGAGGGAGTGACTGGGTCAAAGCGGTCCTCGAACGAGTTCTCAACACCCAAAAGGCGCGTCCACGACGACGTGGAGCATCGACCAGAAGCCTGCAGCAACAAGCCAGAGCGACGCCACGACAACGGGACCGAGCTAACGTGAGTTCCCTTTCTCATTGCTGTATTGTTGTTGCGGGGCAAACAGGCTAGCACCACGTTCAGCAGGATGGAGGGTGGTGATGGGGCGATTGAGGATGGGAGTGGTGACGTCCCTTGGACGGCACGAGACCAAGCAGATCATGATTTTAAGATGGCTCGGGAACGAAGCCGGCAAATGGAGTTGGAGTTAGAGCTCGCTAAATTACGTCCGGCAAGCCCATCAGGTAGCGTGAGTGATGCTGGCAGAACATTTGAGCGCTGCTCCAACACTGAGTGGCGCAAATACGCCAAATTGTTAGTAGGTGCTTTCCCGAAATTTCCCGCAGACGCGGAGGTCCCAATTTGGTTCGAGTCCGTGGAGCACACTCTGGAGGCATACGAGGTACCTCGAAGTTATTGGGTACAAATAGTCTTTCCACTCGTGGCTGAGCGCATAGAGTATTTATCAACTCGGCTCACACCCGCCCAACATCGGGACTATGAGACCGTGAAGGAAGTAGTGCTTGATGAACTGAAGCTGTCTCCCTTAGAATACCAAAAGAAATTCATAGGGGCACGTAAACGAAAAACAGAGACGTGGAAAAGTTTTACAACAAGGTTGGGCAGCTACTTAAATTTTTATGTGCCGTCAAGAGACGTGTCCACCTTCGCGGAGCTTTTGGAACTACTGGTAGTGGACCAATTGAAGACCGTGTTGTCTGAAGAGGCATTAAAATACTTGAGGTTACGTGAGGGGGCAGCGTGGTACAAAAGCACAGAAATTGCAAGGCTCTTGCACACCTTTGAAGACGCGAACGGCAGTGCGGAAGCGCAGAAAGGACAGCCGCGTAACGCCAGCAGCAAAGGGGTAGAAAAGACGACCGACCAACAGAGTAGCAGCCCATCGGGCCCGAGTCAGGGTTCGAACACGAGACCGAAGGGTTCCTATAATTCAGCTAGGCAACCGAGGAAAACGCGATGTTTTGAGTGTGGATCGAACACACATATTAGACTCAACTGCCCGCACTATCTTGAAAGGGTGGCGTCGAATCCTAGCGCTTCGGAGGGAAATGATAAACTCACTGCTCGAGTCTGCCTAGATAAGGTAACGCCGGCCGACCGCTTGTGGAAGGTAACTCTTAATTGCAAAAATAAAACTTTGAATGCAATAGTAGACACGGGCGCCGAGATTACGGTAGTGCAGGAAAGCGTGGTCCCTGAAGAATTTATCCAGGCCCATGGCCACGTAAGCCTCCGGGCAGCATTTGGTGAACGAGTCGAGGCCAAACTAGTAGAGCTCCCGCTAACGCTGAAACAGGGGCAACCGGTGTCCGCCGAAGTTTCACAGGCCACACCGGTCTTGTGTGCGGTCACAGATAAACTAAACGTGAGTGAATGCCTGCTCTCGGCGAGCGATTGGACCGCGTTGCAGCAGAGCCAGTGTGATTACGACAAACAGGACATGACACTATCCCCCCAAAACTTCTCCGACGAGCGAGAGGCGGCCGCAAAACTAGATGGGAGAGTAGTAGAGCAGAGTAGACCGACTCCGGATTATCCGCGGTCAGCGGAGGGAAGCGTACTACAGCCCAGCGAGGTCGAACGCACCCGGGAGGAAGAAGTGGTTACAGCCGTGGCGGTAGAGGAGGGAGAATCAGGGCCGGAAGGAGAGCGTAACGCTAGAGAGAAAACACCACACACCGCCGAGAACGAGGCAAGTTGCGTGTCGCAAAGTGGCGCTAGTGGCGAGAGGGGCGATTTCGAGGCGTTGCGTGAGGAACAACAGAGTGACGAAACGTTGGGCCGGGCATGGAGAGACGCCGCGGAAGGGCGAGGTGGAATGCTTGTGATTGATGGGTTGCTGTATCACCGAGAACAGGTATTGGGTCAACCAATCAAGCAGTTAGTTTTGCCGATCACCCGGCGGGCTGATGTGCTCAGCCTGGCGCATGAGTCGTATTGGGGCGGACACCTGGGGTTTCGTAAGACGAAAGCGAGAATTAAACTTAGTTTTTTTTGGCCAGGTATAGAAAAGGACGTCCGAGACTACTGCAATTGTTGTCACTCGTGCCAGATCAGGGCTGACAGGAGGCAGACAGACAGAGTTCCCATAGCGCCCCTCGTAAGGCCCCGATACCCCTTTCAGAAAGTCAATATCGACGTCATAGGACCAATTGAGCCGCCGACAACTCGCGGCCACCGCTACGCGTTGTGCATGATAGATCTCTGCACCCGCTGGCCCGAGGTCAGATGTCTCAAATCATTGACAGCTAAAGCTACCTGCGACGCAATGTTGGAAATTTTCAGCCGCAGCGGTATACCAGAGGTAGTATGTTCAGATTGCGGGACCAATTTCACCGCCGCGCTGACCCGCGAATTCCTGACGCGCCTCGGCTGTTCCCTTCGGTTTTCGACACCGGAGCACCCGGAAAGCAACGGGGCGGTCGAACGGTGGAACAGAGTATTCAAAAACATGCTAATCCATGTGATATCTGAACAGGGGCGACAATGGGACAAGTTCGTGCCACTTCTACTGTGGGCATATAGAGAAGTTCCTCACGACACTACGGGCGTGTCCCCGTTCCAGATGATGTACGGCAGAAAACCTGTCGGTCCGCTCGCGATCCTACAGAGGGCTTGGACGGGAGAACAGGAAATGCCCGCGACAGTGGCAGACAAGCCAGCGGAGTATATGCGAAAACTGAAGCAACAGTTGGAGATAGCCTCGGAAGCTGCTAACGTGACCGCAACTAAACAACAGAGGGCGTACGCGACGCAATACAACCTTCGTGCGAAAGAAAAGGAGTTTCAACTTGGGGAGCAGGTGCTTGTTTTTGATAGCAACCGTTCCGGTAAGATGCAACCAAAATGGGTAGGTCCGTGCAGGATCACAGGAAAGTACCGCCAACACTTCTATTACTTAGAGACGCCGGCGGGTAAGCGTATGCTAGTGCATGCCAACCACCTGCGCCCGTACACGTGCCGGGTCGCTGGCATTGGTGTCATATTCCATGACGACCACGAGTTCGGGGAGGTGGAATACGTGCCGCGTCCTGTCTCCTCGCACGACAGAGCATCTATCCTATCGGCGGGTAGCTTGGCTCATTTGCAGCCCCATGAGAGAGTGCTAGTACGGGAGGTGTTTGAACGCCATGCGGCCTTATTTAGCAGAGAAGTGGGGATCGCGCAAGTCGGCGAACATAAGATAAGGCTTATGCAAGGGGCTACGCCGAAACGTAGCCGCCCTTACCGCATGCCAGTGGCCTTGAAGGACGAGGTTTCAAAACAGATAGCGGAACTGCTCGAGCTTGGTTTAATATACCGGTGCGAAAGTCCATTTGCTCACCCCCTTGTGTGCGTCCCAAAGAAAGATGGCACGGTGCGCCTGTGTGTCGATTACCGAAGCTTAAATGCCATAACCGAACCAGACGCATTCCCGATGGGATTCCCGCAAGAACTGATTATGAATGTAGGTCAGGCTAGTTATATAACTCTCATTGATCTCCGACGAGGCTACTGGCAAGTTCCCTTAGCGGAGGGGTCACAGCGCTTGACTGCGTTCGTGTCGCACCTAGGCCAGTTTGCTTGGAGGGTAATGCCGTTTGGGCTCAGGAATGCGGCAGCCAGCTTTCAGCGAAGTATGAACCAGCTGTTAGCACCCCATGAGGCGTATGCTTGTGCCTACTTGGATGACATTGCGGTTTTCAGCAGGTCCCTACAGGAGCACGTCCGGCACCTCCACGCTGTGTTCTCCGCCCTAACGTCCGTAGGTCTAGTAGCTAACATGGAAAAATGTCAAAATGTCAGGTGGCGTGCGCGTCTATCCGCTACCTCGGACATATTGTGGGATTGGGAAAGCACGGTCCGGACCCCAGCAAGCTCGCGGCTATTGAGGGGCTGCAAGTACCCCAGAATAAAAAAGAGTTAAGGAGTGTTCTAGGTCTGTGCGGGTATTACCGGGGTTACATACCCAATTTTGCTGGCATTGCCAAGCCCCTTACCCAATTGACGGCTAAACATGTTCCTAACCACATCCCTTGGACGCCCGAGGCCGACGAGGCATTTGCAAAACTCAAGGGTGCCCTGTGCAGCGCTGTTGAATTAACCACTCCAGACATTCACAAGCCGTTTTGGCTTTTTACGGACGCTTCCGCTATCGCTGTGGGAGCTTGTTTGGCCCAAATGGCCGATGACGGTACCGAGTGCCCTATTGCTTTTGCCAGTCATTGCTTCACGCCTGCTCAGATGAAATGGTCTACGATAGAACGCGAGGCGTTTGGTGTCATTTGGGGACTCAAAAAGTTCGACACTTGGGTATTCGGGACCAAAATCTTTGTCGTCTCCGACCACCATCCACTCGCGTACCTCACTCAAGCTTCGCCACAAGGGGCCAAATTGATACGTTGGGCATTGGCTTTGCAGCGCTACGACGTGGTAGTGCAACACAGAAAGGGTACAGCACATGCTAATGCAGACGCGCTTTCCCGGCTGACAAACCAATGCTGGAAAAAGGTGCAGTAGCCTGAAAGCCCCGCAGCCGCAATCAGTGAAGGAGGGGGAACGAGTGTTATGTGCCACGGGACTAAGTGATGGATTTATGGTGCAAACATGGCAATAACACTTCAGAATGATGATGGAACTTTTGAACATCATACAACAGTGTGTGACAATTACCAAGTGTAGTGGTGTGAACTGCGTGTGGTGTCTGTTTGCTTTTACGTGCCAATATTTTTTGTTGCGTTTTTTTTATTATGTTGGGTGGGGCAACAGCGCCCAAATGTGCTGGGGCATGTGTTGCAGTGTGTGTCGTGTTAATGAAAACTCTTGCAGGGTGTGCAAAAAATTACCCACGGCAGGGAATGTGAGATGTTGCATGCATCATAAGCGTTTGGTGGAAAGGCGCGTGGAGCGAGCAGCTCTGGCATGTTTGGTCGGGGCTACTAGATACCGCGTTTCAGCCGCCTGATGTTTGGAATAGGCTCGCTATATTAAGAGAGCAGGGCAGCTCACCAAGTAGCTTTGTCATGTCAGCTGGCGCTGGAGATTGGTTTGTTTCATTGTGTGTGTTTTTTTTTTTGAGCACCGAGACCAAGTGGGGCTCTTTGCGCGCTTCCTTTGCAGGAGAGAATTTGCGCATGCTGCTGCCGGCCAGGTGCAGCGTGACCACTGCGTAGTGGGTGGGACACCCCAGCCGTTGGCAGTAGCTGTTAACCCACCGTACACCCACTGGTTGAGCGCGGTCCGTTTTTTTTGTGTGTGGGTTTACTTTGGCAACACTATACGCAAGTTGTTGCGAAGTCTTGGATGGGGGGTGTAGGACCACGGTAAGAATTCGTAGCGCGGCAATTTTTTGTTTGCTTTTATTTGCTTTGCGGCGTACGCTTAAGAAGGCATGTCAGCCGCGGGCTGCCAGCGTTGCTTGAGTGACAAGCGGTTGAAGCGCGACCGACCGGTTTTGCCACGAGCGCAGACACGCGGCGCCAGCATATTGCCCTGCTTTGTCGACGGTCGAGCGTTTCCAGTTACTACTAACTCAAAGAAAAGGGAACCAACCCGGGCAACGAAAGGGTTGAGATTGTAAACGTCGTTGCGACGGCCCCCTAATTGCCTCTCGGAACTGGCAGTCGGCGCATCAACGGGCCTCTTCCGAGACCCCGCGCACCGCGGTGACTCCTCGCATCGGTTCGGCGTATGGCCCGGCCACGTACTGTTTGCGCGCCTGCAAAATCGGCAGCGCGCATGGCGAAAACTCTGAAGTCACCAACGACCTTTTCTGCCGGGCCGGTTTTGGTCCAGTAGCTCTCAGAAGCGGGCTCGCGACACGGGAAATGGTGACGGCCGCCCGTTCGACGCCTGGGTTTCCTATTGTTGAATCAGGCATGTCTTCGACTACGTCCCCGTTTATCTGGGCAAAGGAACTCGTAAGCAGAAATATGCGCGGTCAGCGAGCGGTTCCTCGTAGGGCGCACAGAGGCAAAAGGATTATAGCCCCGTTGTCAAGAAATTGATGTGGTAGAGCGAAATTGCCCTATGGCCGCACTACCGAGTACGGCTAGCTCTGTCTAAATAATTGTGCGCCGCGAAGCTAGCCCTGGCCTCTATGCTTTTTCTAGTTTTGTTTTATTTACGTTTTTGGTTGTTGTGTGGTTTGGGGAGAGTGCATAAGTCCCACGTCCACGAAGGCGGGATCCTCGTGGCGTTTTTTTTAATGTACCCAATGTACTGTCCAATCAAAGGACAAGCAAGTGATTATGTGCCGAGATGGTGGTAAGGGCGGAGCGCCAGGAAGGGATAAGAAGAGGCCCCGTGGCTTCGCCGAGGGTTCTGAACCGAGCTTGCGGTGTTAGGCACCATCGGCTCCGCCGAACCCCGTAGGGTCGCCCTACAGAAGTCGGTTCATTTCCAAGTTGTTTTTCTTTTCCTTTTTTTTTGTAACATTGATGTCCATTGTTTTGTAAAATCTGTAAATACAAGTTTTTCTCAGCCATCTAAAACTTCTTCAGCGTTGCTTCTGCTTCCTCGTCAAGCGTCCAGCAGGCCAATAGCCGCTATTGGGATAGCGGCGTACGGTTCTTCTCCCACTTTGCTACACCACCACGGGTGGTGCGCTTCGGGCGCCGAGTGGGGAGAAGTGGTTTCTTCTACATCGAGAAGAGAACCTGATTTTACTCTGTCCATAGGAAATTGCTCACGATCACTGATCGAGAAACAACCCTGTTCTAGAATTTCACTCTGACACAAGCGCTGTAATGGCACCGATTGAGGCAGGGGGGGGGAGGGGGAGCGGGGGGAGATTGTCGCTCTAGTATAACCTTCCTTTTTTTTCAGTAAGGCCCTTGTAGTAAGACTATTTGAGTGTTCTTTGGGGCATCACATCGGTGAGTTCTGCCTCTGCTGCATCGCTTGCGGTTTACTGACGCAAGACGACTTTGGCACGTATACAGCGGGTGAAACATCGTGGAAATACGCGGTGTTTGTTTATAGTCGCTCCAGCACACTGGCTGTAATACTATAGTCATTTACAACCTAAGAATAAAAGTAAGGTTCGCCTACAACCACACCTCTCTCAACCAGAGAAAATTCGCATAGGCAGCTGTGTGTGCAGAAAAAGTGTTTATTGATTTAGAGTACCTGGTACTCTATACTATGAGAGGGCGAAAATCCGTACCAACCACGTAATGAACGTCGGTCACAGTCCTGGATATGGCGTTGGGCATAGGGGGTTCAACAAATACCATCTGCTCATTTCTGCGACACCAAGCGCGTTTAGCGTATTTCAGTTAAGTGGTTTGCTTATACGGACATATGTTGGTGCCGCTAAGCTTTGGTCAGAAAACCTCGACTTCTTGAGCAATTTGTACAATGATTTCGACATCTCTCTCTGTCAAATGTAATGTTACAAGCAGGGACGATGAATTTGTATATTTAGTTATTATTGTACACAGTATATTTGTCAGCATCGAGAACGTACTTACGGTTGCAACGGAAACCATGTAGCACGCCTCTGCCGCACAGATGAGTGGCAGGTCCGTTTGGGGGGGAGGGGGGAGGGTTACAACCCGAAACTTTCTCAGGTTGTAAGCGACTATCGGTTGCGCACGATCGCACCAATAAAACAGTGCTGCCAGTGACTATACCCTGAGATTGAAAAACTGATATCCAAAGAATGCCAAGTGCGCTGAAATTATTCTACTTTTATGTAGTTCTTTCAATCAAGTGTAGAGCTTTCTCAAGTTCATGAAGATGGCTTGTGGGATAGTTAACAATGCATCGTGAAAGGCTATAACACACGTATAGACGGGGACGATGCAAGTATACAGCACTTGTCTTGTGCATACTTCTCTAGTTCCCGTCTATACGTGCGCTGTAGGCTCTAATGAAGCTTTCTGAATAATAAAAAAAAAACAAAAATAGTGGTTTCATAAGACGGTGAAGTTTTCAAAGCTTTGTGGGCATTTAGGGGCAGAATATTTTATAAGAATACTCTAAAATATATTTTAAGAATGCTTTTCAAAAAGCAGTGCTTGGAGGCAGATGGTTATGATATGGTTGATGCGCGTTGAAAAATGTAGGTTCGCCAAAAAAAAAGCACAAAAAGAGTACCAAGCCATATAGGCAGCAAGCAGCGTGCGAACAGCTAAAACTTCAAGAGCGGCGCCTGGTGGGTTTCAGCAGACCATCTTAGAAATATCTCCGTGTGCAGACATCGATTCATTGGCGTCCTGTCTGTGCACCCAAAGCGAGAACTTTGATAGGCTCTATGAAGAAAAAGTTCTTCAGCTCTGCAGGAGTCTACAGATTTTTCTTTCTTCCTTTTCTTCTTTGTTGTGGTGACGCAACTAAAGATCACTTGAAAGAGTTGAACGCCATAGCGACATCCTGCCTCTAAAGCGTACTGAGTTCAAGATGGCTTCTGTCAGTGAAGCTTTCGCGACCCGCTGCATTCTGTGTAATGGGTAGCATGCATTAAACCATGGGCGATTGTGCGTGTAAAATCTCTTCGAACTTTCTGCGCACCCACTACAAAGCCTTAAAGTAAATGGTTCTGTAACGTGTCACGTGTGTGCCTTTTGTAGTGGGGGGTCCGCTTTAATCTAATAATTCATAATAATCTCATGTTCTGACACTCGATCACAATGGGTACTTGTACCATGCATTGTTATTGCGATATTACATACTGCATTGTGAAGCATGTATAGAAGACAGGCGTGTTTGTAAAGCATGCAAGTTGATTGATTGATATGTGGGGTTTAACGACCCGAAACCACCACATGATTATGAGAGACGCCGTAGTTGAGGGCTAAGGAAATATACACCTTCTGGGGTTCTTTATCGTGCACCGAAATCTGAGCCCACAGGCCTACAACATTTCCGCCTTCATCGGAAATGCAGCCGCCGCAGCCGGGATTCGATCCCGCGATCAGCTGGTCAGCAGCCGAGTACGCACACTAATTGCACCCGGTTCAAAACCCCTTCCCAATCGGCCGCCTTGCTTTTCTGGTTGGTGGACACCTCAACCGTGAAAAAAAAAAGGGGGACGCCTTCGCAAGTGCTAGAGGCTGTTTTAAACCAGCTTAGAACGCAACCACAAAGCTGCGAAGTGCCCTTTACGTCTTAGTTCAGTCATTTGCGAATCAGCTGTGTAGCAACTACGCGCCCGAAACGCAACACGCGAATATGGGCCACTTTGGTAACACTTTTGCTGCCGATTATAATTACCCATATATGAGTGATTATAGCCGGTGGGTCTACAAAGCCCTCATTTGTCATGCCATTCACATGTCTCGACGCATAGCACGATTCCATGCTTCGCCGGGCAACATTACACGCGTTAATAGTACTCATAGCACCACATGACATTCGCAAAACGTTGCTTTCAATAGAAGTTCAAAGTAATGACATGACTCTGGGGCAGAGAACCAGCTTTGATTTATTTATTTATTTATTTATTTATTTATTTGCATCTATCTTGAGTTTTCAGTCACGCACGGCGCTGATTTTCACTCATAAATGACGATACCGGAGTTTCTGTCAAAGTAGCCCCTCAACGCTGTCGTGTCAATACCATAGCATTTGAGAGTTCAGTAGCGAGTGTACACGCTACATTAGAACGCTATCAGGCGTACAAAACACTTGCGAAGATATGGTGACGAAATTACTAAGCAACACTTCTGGTTTGATGCAATCGTACAAACAGCCGCACACACATGCACGCATCCAATCGCCTAAGTTTTCTTGCCTTCCTGCCCACCTGCTTGAATAGCTTGTTTGATTTTATTTCAGCATTGTGCGTCGTGTAATTATAGGATTGTGGGTTTTGCTGTACACTACGGCCCCGTATCCTCGAGCAAAAGTAAGATGTAGGTACGCGCTTACATCAATGAGCGTTTCCGTTAGAGTGACAATACCAATTAATCCAGGTGATATGAAATTATTATTGAGAACAACCAGCCAGCGGCAAGGAACACTAGGAAGGAAAACACTTTATGCGAAACATTATGCCCTACCTATTAAAATATCTGGCGGCAATAGATTAGAATCTATTGAAATATCGCATATCTTGAAGTGCTTGAACACATGGGTGCAATTAAACGTGTAGGCTTTAGCTGCCATCAAAATAGGCTTTAGCTGCCATCAAAATATCCCCAGACTCCGGCGCGTGGAATCGAACGTGGTACCTCCGCCTCGTGAATGTGAGGCGTTAACCACTGAAACACCGAAGGGTACCTCCTTCGATGTGTAAACTACAAGCTATTCATGTCTACCACTTACCGCCGTTGGCGGGCATCTGGGGGGGGGGAGGGAGGAACTATCGTATTTTTGGCATTGTCAGCAAGATGGCGCAGTGAGAACGCGGCGGCTCTCATCTCTCACGCGTACTCTGGCCCGCGTAGAGAATAAGGAGGTGTACGCTTGATCGCGCGCCCTTATCTTGCAGTGGGAAGAATCGTACATCCTGGCTAGCCTTTGAGTTTCGTCGGAACGATTCTGTTGTAATTACCGGGCGCACAAAGGTCACAAAAATTATTGCACATCCTATGTTTGCGAAAATGGCACGCTTTTCAAACAAAGTGGAGTAACAACGGAGACGCTTATTCGTGTTAATCTGTACCTTTGAGTACGTTTCGTGCGTCATTTGTGCGTGAGGAACGCGGGGCACGTTACCGTTTGCTTGTCATTCTGAGCATGACCTTCCAATTTGTTGCTATCACGTTCATTGCTTCGCCTTTGCGGCAAAGTTCTGACGTTTTTCTAAATCACTTAACAGGACAAAAAATTAATACTGCCATTAGGGACTGCCCTAACAGATTCTTGTTTCCGGGCTGACACAGCACAATGTCAAATATAAATCAAACTAATTACTTTCTGTTCTTATTTATTTAGCTGTTTAAAATCTGCTCCTGAATGTTCCTTAATAAGGTTTTGAATAGATTACCCAGTTTTTCGACAATTGTTACTGACGAGTGCAGACGCTCATCAATCATCATTAAGCTTCAGCGCAATATTTACACTAAAGTGTACTTGTGCGCCGTGCAATCAAACTTTTTAAAACGTGTGGCTACCTCAATAAAATAAATAATACCTGCACTAATCAATTAATATCAAATAAACTTGGCCTCCATGCTTGTGTTAGAACAAATTGAAAAGAGCACACGCGAACTGCTTCCTAAGGCAAAGAAAAACTTAAAGAATGTGCCAGCATTTATAAGTGAAGGGCAAACTGTACATTTCAAGCGTAAGCGTAGAAACCTTGATCAGTTTGTCATAGCTGGTTCGCAAAATAGTTGGGAGCGTTTACCTTACAAATGAAAGTTACAGAAACGCAATGATTAGTTGAATAAACATACACAATTTTTCAAATCTTTTTATTACAACTACAATATAGGGTTTTAAAGTGTCTGTATACTTTTTTACGTTACCGTGTTACCGTAATACCATATGGAGTTTACCTTGTTACCCGAGTTAACGCATGTTTTAGCCCAGTTTTAGCTCCCCACACATAAACGTTCCCGTAAGTATACGTACGTAAAAGTATAACTTTACGTTTGCGCAAACAACTAAATCATAAGAGAGGTATCTATATAGCGTGCACAGTATCTCGGTATACGCATAGAGGTGTAGGAATATCGGGTTTCAGGGCTATCGACATCTTAGGACGCTTCGCGCATCCAGACATGGATAAGCTTGTTTTCGCGTAGGGCTCCGAGGGAAAAAAATAATTTAAAAAGAAACTCCGTCATGATTATGCCACTGCAAGACATTTACTCCCGAGGAAAAATGCATCATGTTTCAGCAGTAACACTTTTGTGCTTTCCTGGTTTATAATGGCTTAGAACGCCACTTAACTAACCTGTCGGGGGCTTTACGGCACAAGCCACTTTTGAATTACATTGTAGCAATCTACAATTCAATCTGCTCGAGTAACATCATACGATAAATAAGTTTGCGTGAAATGGTTTAGGTGCACCATAGGGACTAAATATTGCTATCCCATTCAACTCTAAAAGGTCCCCCAATTTTCTATCCCGTTCAACTCTAAAAGATCCCCCAATTTTTTATCACTTCAGTCGAAAAGTGTTAATGGGTGTTTCGAGCTTGTATGCTGCATTTTACATTCAAACTCTACGAGCGATGGGCTTTGACTCTCGTGTCATTTCTGTATCACGTACGTACTAGGAGTTTCTGTGCACGTAAGACGAAATAACTTTGGTTCCACCTCTGATACAGCGCCTCTGTGAAAGAGTCTGCAGAACTGGCACAGGAAACAGAAACGTCTTCATGGTTGCTAACAGATGGTGGGGTAATACCTCGACATGTCGAAGCGGAACTCCACCATCGCCCAGTGCATACACCAACGTCTCTACGAGCTCAAAATTAAATAAACTTATCCACTTTCTATAAATGTTCTTTTATTTTTCATTCGCTGGATTTGTTCTTGGAGTATTTCTTTGTGCAGACGTTTGCTTTCTTCCTGAGTAGTTTCCAATAAGTTAAACTTAATTTAATCAACCGGAAGAAACAGGGTAAGATTGAATTATACCGTAACGGTTCGGCAAGGCATTAATTCTTACTCAATCCTTCAATTTCGAGTGTGCCTCGGGTGAAATTAGGGCGTTTGACAGATCAAAGCAATATCTGCACGCCTGCTGAGTAACTGCTTTGAGCTCTTCCAAATTATCTCGTGTCGCCACTGTTTCCATACGCTATTGTGCAAGCTTCGTTCTGGGCCTGTGTTTGAGGCGTTAGTGCCATCTCACAAACAGAAAATAAAAACAAAAAATATTTTTTTTTCGGTATTCACTAGGTACTTTGTGTTTGCTTTGTCTCGGCGTTCACTGTAGCAGTGGACAGATGAGCGAACGTGGCCACCGAGATATGAAATCGGAGGCTGATTATTTTTCTCATTCTCAGCTGAGAAACAGCCTTATTCACTGAATGTAGAAATTAGCGGCATATTAAGAAGTCACGCTCGTCTCTAACGGCAACGGTATTGTTTTCGGTACCATGGCCTTACTCTTGAATAAATTGGGCCTTATGCTTATTTAGAGGCAGAAATTATTAACTCATGCTGTTATTTCTTTAGTACATCCTCTCAGAGATTGCTGTCCGGTGTTTGTGGACAAAAGTTGCTTATTACGGTACCATGCAACAATCAGGGGGGCATGAGGCTGGTTTTTGGTTGAATTGAAGGTACTGCGAATTCAGCGCGTCTTCACATAGGTCTGAGTCCCTGTGGATTGCTTCAGACGATCGTTTTGCTTGAGACACTTACGTGTTCGACAAATCATACCTCTGGCAAGGCCCATTCTAACAGCTACGTAAAAAGTGCTTTTGACACAAAATTAACGCAACGAATCATATATGCTTTTCTCTGTCTCAGGTTTATTTCTTCTTATACAATACTATAAAATGACTGACCTATCAATGAATAGATGTATATACACGTATTCACACTCCTATAGTGATTATGCTTTGAAAAATGGGCCAATCGAAACACTCCCTCATCGTTTTTGTCGATTCACAATACCGAATACAATACCGCTTTACAATACCGCCAATATATAACGAATAATATTGCCGAAATTCCCAAAAGTTATGAACAGTTCATCCCAATTCACGCTGGAAGGCGACATGTGAATGACCCTGTTCTTTCACGGGTTGTCTGTGCTACACCTGAAGCGATGACTCGTGTGCATAGAACACTTGTCCCGCGTGGTGTGTTTACTAATGCTGTGCACACGAGGCTAGCGGTTAGTCATCCTCAAGACGAGATGTCCGGACGAGGACCATTTTTGTGACACCATTAACACTCTCAGATTATTAGGCGATAAAAACACTAGGCACATTCAAGAGATTGAAGTAACTCCCTATAAACTCGGAGGTTTGATGGTATTTCTTTTTTCCCCTTTCTGATAATCCCGCGTAAACTTATCTTAAACAGGCAACATTAACACACTGAATTGGCAAAGTCGTCAAGACTACTGATTCATCTGGCTGTTATTTGTATTAAGTGAATATGCATCTGTCATTACTGAAAAAAATGGTACAAATTTACTGCTTTCTATTTTCATACACTGCTTGCACAGGCTCTAAACATTCACACACAACTGTCTTCCGTGGATGTTATTCAATGATGACGTTGACTTCTTGGAGTCATCCTTGAATGTAATTTTTCATTGTCTGCCCTGATGGCGTTACCCACTGAGGCAGAATTTATTTCACTTGAAGTCGCAGAAAAAGGTCGTCTTTGGACATTCATTGCATATGCTTGTTTTGATTGCTGCCAAGTATTGCGGAGTATTTTCTTAGAAAACTACTGGCATGATATCTCTCACATCAAAATTTAGTCAAAAGAACTGTTCTTGGAATGGATCCGGCAGTTAGTTGTGTACCTACTGGACCGTGGCAATGAATTTTCAACGCACGAAAATTCCTAATGCTTTTTTATTTCATCCTAAGACAATATGCGCTGCCTGTTTGATGTTGGCTGACTGTAAAGATAAAACCAGGGGCGAATCGCATTACTGTTTCAAAAACACGTGCTGTGGTATTTGCACCGTTGCAAAGTCACGTTTCCTCTTTTGTTTCTCTCAATCTCCTTCCTTTCTCTTAAAGTTTTTGATAAAATTCAAAGCCATGAATGCTTCAAACAAATATAGGATCTTCTGGAGAAATGATTTAACGCATGCTTTCTTGCACTGAGAACCGCTTAAGCGTGAATGAAAAGTGTTCGAGTTTCTCAGGAACAATGCCGTGATCGCATGTGTGATACTCTCCTAATCGGAACTCTATAACATACTGCCTTGAATGACAGAGTAAGAACAATATAAGCTCGTGAAATTTTTTTCTAGCTTGTCTTGACTTGACCATTGATGGGTCTTGAAAGCTTCCTTCTTCTAGCACTTCCTGCTTCCTAATTTCTTATTACAAATAATAATTAAATATAGAAGCCACTATTGAACACATCTTTAGTCCCTGTGCGACACCTAGGAGTGGTTAGAAGTTATGTAACAAGAAGCAACAAAAAAAGCTTATTACGGATCATCTCCGGCTTCCAAGATTAAATCAACATTGGTTAACAGCGCCGGACCACGATATCGAAGGCCATGCTTTCGATGTACTTAAAGTGTCACCTGACGTCCTGAGAGAACCTACTGCTAGCAATCAGTTGATGTGGCTTCGTTGAACTTTCTCTTGTCACGTTTCTTCCTTCCCGTATAATCTTTTGGGTTCCTTTGTGAATTTCGCTTGTTGTACGTGAGTTCCTTCTTGTTCTTAATGCAACCAGCAACACATTTATTTGTTGTAATCATGCCCCTTCGCCGTGGTCTAGTGGCTAAACATGGCTGCTGACCCGAAGTTCGCGGGATCGTATCCCGGCTGCGGCGGCTGCATTTTCGATGGAGACTGGAATGCTGTTGGCCCGTGTGCTCAGATTTCGGCACGCGTTGAAGAAACCCAGGTGGTCCGAATTTCTGTAGCTCTCTGCTACGGCGTGTCTCATTATCATATGGTGGTTTTGGGACGTTAAACCTCACATATAAATCAATTGCTGACATCGTTCACATTAGCCATCGGCAAAACAACGCCTAAAAGAAAAGTGCTCAATGTAGCGAAGACGTCAGTCACACTTTTCCCTCAATTACCACCGCTGTAACGCGAATCCGATGTAAATGCATTTTGTGCTAGTTACCTCTTTTTTTCGCTGGCTTCGTTTTATTCCAATAACCTTCATCGTTTTTTTTTGTGTACATCGTTTTCTTTTTCTGCATCCTAGTGCTCACTGCCCTCATCATCCGTATTTTTGCACTTACACCCAAACAATAAATGCGATGCACTCTAATATCCTCGTTTGGGCCATGCTACGCTTGTAACCCCTCTTATTATGCATCGTTTTAATGGTTGTTGTTGCGCTTTAATCATCACCTTCGAAGAGCTGTTGTAAATATCGAGCGACAGTGCCTTTCTCGATGCACTACATTAATTTTTTGCCGACCTCACACAGCGTGCCGTGACACCTTTGCCGTTCGAGTGCAATTAATTTCTTCGTTTTTTGCATGAGCAAGTAATTTCATTGCATATCATCAATGCGTATACAGAAGGCTTCTTTAACGACGCTCGATAATTAGCCGCCATGCTCAGGAGTCAGCC
This sequence comes from Rhipicephalus annulatus, assembly GCA_013436015.1. Lineage (NCBI taxonomy): Eukaryota > Metazoa > Arthropoda > Arachnida > Ixodida > Ixodidae > Rhipicephalus > Rhipicephalus annulatus. The sequence goes on from WOVY01000505.1 coordinate 340,436, forward strand.
GCTGTCAGGAAGCATCTCTAAGTCTCTGTTGCAGTTTTGATGATTTTCATTTATATACCGCGAAGAAGTGCTGTCGGCAATTCAATTTATGAACGCGTGGTTGCTCCCTTCGACTCCAGGATAAGCACCCGTGACTCTAACCAAAAGCAACAGTTACATAGTATTAATCAATTAAAAGAGAAGTTCACCATGGTGAAGCAGTAGTTACTGTGCTCTGCTGTTACCCGAAGGCTGCCGGATCGGCCATAGTGGTCACATTTCGGTGGAGGCAACATAACAGAGGGCCGTGTACTGCAATGGTAGAGCATATGATGGTAGAACTTTTCTGAGGCGTTCACTACGGCGTCTCTCATAATCATATAAATGTTTTGGGGCATAGCATTCTAGAAAACATTATTATCATCGATTAAAAAAGCAAAATAAATTGCTGTACTATGTTTTTTTTACCGTGCTACGAATCTTGAAGTTCATTTCAGTGTTTCCTGGACTTGTGTTCTTCATATTCATTAAATGAATTTATTACAACCAATCATACCTTTCGGTGAAATGTCCATATATTTTTTTTTCAGCATTAAGGCCATTTTTGCTCCACATAACCAGAAACCTCAACTTCATAATTATGCTCCTGAAATTGTACTAGTTTACGTTTTGATGGTTTAGTACGCAACATAAAACTCGCGCAATGCGGCGTTGCTCAGATTGTAGAAAGAGATTGTATATCGTAGCACCTGTATATCTGCTTTAAAACACTTTTAAAATATTGTAAAAAATTATATATTTTTCTTGTTTTATTACCACGAGTCCTGAATGGTATAAATTGAGACAAGATAGAGGTCCAGAAAAAGTTGGAACTTGAGGCGAAGAGAAACCGTTATTTATGAAAGGTCACTCGAGCAAATATTTTCGACAACTGGGTGTATCTTAGCAAAGAAACCAATGGATTTCTTTAGCAGCGTATGTGTAGGCCTTCATTCCCCTCTCCTCTGTAAACCAAAAATTTGGAAGATCAGTTGAAGGAGACTGCGAAAAAAAGAAGGGGCTGGGAGAGCAACTAGCGTAAAAGTGTGCTCAGATAGCAGTGACGTATTTTCTGCATTCCGCGCTGCAACAGCGAAGTCTTCCGCCACCTACATCATCGTGATAGATGTAGAATCTCCGGACATCTTGCCCGGTAACGGTTCACCCATGAACATTGTTTCCAGGTAGCGTGGTGATGCATCTAGTGAGAGTCAGGACACCGAGCTTCACTCAGCATCAGACGACGTATCCTCGGAAGACGGCTTTGAACCTGTGCACTACCGCAAGGTCCAACGAAGAATCATGAACGCATCATCGGCATCTACTACAGCCCCTGTGAGAACTGTGCCTCAGCGGTGGCTTCACTCCATTCTGGTTGTGCCGCAGACCACTACGGCCAATCTACGCGTCCTCAACAGGCAAGCACTGTCCTTGTATTTTGAAAACATTGTACCTAACAAGATTAAGGACATCAGGATAAACACGAGAACAGATATTTCAGCAATCGACGTGATGAATTCGAGTGTGCTGAACACGCTACAGCTTGTGTCGGAGCCAAGAAACATCAAAGTCCAGTCCATCGTACCAGCGACTGGTGCCAGCGTAAGAGTAGATATCTACGGAGTTATTAGCCGGCTTTGATATCGCAATGAATGACAAAAAAGCGTGTCCATGTGTCCTGTGTGTCTTTATTGTGTTAGTGACACTCCCCGTGGTTAGAAAAGTGATAATGAGGCCCGCTACGTGAAAGAACTTATCTTTATTTGCCCCCTGGTGTAACTTAGCGTTGCGCATAAGATCAGCTTGCATAAAAGAGTGTTTTCTTTTGCATTTGGCGCCTATCCAAATGTAGACACCACCAGCAGAGTAAAACCAATGTCCTTTCATTTAATAGTGTGATGAGAAACACAATTAGCCTGCTGCGCCATTTCTTGATGTTAATTCAGACACCCTATCTGAAATAGGCACATCGTAACGAAGACGTCTTCGTATAACATCATTCACCTCTCGTTCCTCCGCTCTCCTTCGTTGTCACTTATGCCTGCAAAACTGTTGTTCTTACAATTCACTTTATTCACATAACGAACATCACCGCAAGTGTAGGGTAGCCAACCAAGCCAAGCTTGGTTAACCTCCCTGCCTTTCCTCTGTCTCTCTCTCTCTCTCTCTCTCTCTCTCTCTCTCTCTCTATATATATATATATATATATATATATATATATATATATATATATATATATATATATATATATATATATATATATATATGTGGGGGGACGTGAAAATGGGGAACATCGCTTCATCGCTTCAAGGCTTCTACATTAGACCTGTTTTGCTCAGTTGGCCATTTTCTTTCCCTGGTTCCGTCAACTCTGGAACGGAGGAGAAAGCTTGCCTCTTCACGAAGTCAATACCCCTGTGGGGACCTATCTTTCTGTCCTGCTTTTACGACTGCCGACTCGACTTTTCTGAACCAGTAAACCATCTTAGCTCGAAAACTTCATTTCTTTCCGAGGAATCCTTTGAAGACAAGAAATTCGAAAAGTCGAACCTTGCTCTGACTTCACCGGAATAGCTAAAAAAAGCTTTATAAAGTTATGGCTAGCAATGCAACATATCTGTGAATTCCGACACAAAAGAGTGAATACCGAACTTGACAGCAGGTGGACAGGGCGCCCCTTTAGTGAACTTTCAAACATAACGTTGGTCTGTTACAGGGCTAAGGATTTTCGATTTTTTTATATCTTTCGCTTCGATTGGACTTTTATATTGAACTCATTACTGCCATAGCTTTCCAACGCCCTCTTTATTGATTTTTGTTGTTCTTAGTACAAGCACTGGTCGGAATATTTTGAAAAGTTTGTATGAAGGGCGGTTGAGAGAGCTCCAGAGCAGACAGATTATCAGTATGATTTGGGCGGCAAACAAGCAGGTGTACTAAGCATAACCAAGCAGGCCGCAAACGATGTGCGTGGTCGATCCCAGAAAATTCATTGCGATATGTACTTCAAAACTTTTTCCTTGTGCGTTTTCCTGTATTACTGTTCAGTTCGAAAGCGCCAGCACCACCGCACTGGTCTATAGTGGTTAAAAGACTCGGCTGCTGAATCGAATTCCGGCTGCAGTGGCTGAATTTTCTGAGGAAGTGAAAATGCTGTGGGCCAGAGTGCTCAGATTTGGGTGCACGTTAAAGAATCCCAGGTGGTCAAAATTTCCGGATCCCTCCACTACAGCGTCTCTCATAAGCATATGGTGGTTTCGGGACGTTAAAGCCCGCATATTAACCAGTTTGAAAGCGCCGTTTCAGACAACTGTTTGATAACCCAGTTAGAAGCAAAATTCTTTCTTCCGCACCAATTATGAAAACAATATTGAAGCATCAATATCTCTCGATATTCTTTAAATAGATCCGACCGTACGAATATCAGACATATCATTGATTAAAAAAACGCATATCAGTAAAGATCAACACGAAAACAAAACTGACTGCGTTCTTTCTACATTCGTGGAGGATGAGTTGAATATGAAGGTTATTCGCTGTGACTATTTTTTCTTAATCATCATCATCATAATCATCATCGAAGTTTAGCAACTAATGCGTAGGCTACTCCTCTATTAATAAAGGAGTGGCCTGATTATCACTAATAACAGGGCCATAATATCTAAAAAGTCTTACACGCATACAATAAAAACAATAAATTTCAATAAAGGTGTTTAGTTGTGGTTTTTCCAACCGATACCGGTATATTAAGTGGAATATTGCACTAGCAACCACTAACAACTATGTATTATTGGCACATTGGCTATATTGTGGTTTTTTGTTTCGTGATAACCACCACCTAGCTGAAGGGACCAATTATAATGGAGACTGATGTAATTAATTGCTAAGTGACTTATGAGCTCTTTCCACTTCTGCCAAGAGAGAATCAATATTATTGTTTGTCTTTTGCGACAACGTGGGTTAGATCAGCTTTGATTCACCACATACGCAAGACACGTCATTAACTTTCTGCATTTTCACCCTTTCTGCATATTCGCATACGCAGCCCTTTTCCAGACTGTAAATGCTAACAACACCTCGTGATGATAAGTCAATATGTGCACTAAAGAAGTCTTTACGTATCATCTGCCTAACCAACAGTTGTTGTAAATGAGCCTCACAGGGTCAGAAGGCCAACATTATTTTAGGTAAACTTGAGATTGACTGAAATAACTTGCAGTGTTTTACAGTGGTTTCTGCAGCCAGTCTATTAAAAGATTTCAGTTTTCAAAGTATGTCTTTGTATCTTCTTGTTAATTACGTTAGGAAAGTTGTGGTCACAGTTTTCAAATCTAGGTGCACCAGGGTTAAATTTAAATGAAGAATGAACAACAAAAAAAGTCGTGCACCTAAATGCTTCTCATCGTGATCAAGCGCTCACTTGAAGAAGATGGGTGCTCGGAACGTACAGGAAATCCAATGGTTGTCTGGGAGTTCATCAAGTCAAGATAAGTCAAGGCACGTTTCAAAATACAGTGGTTACTTGACAGAAGGACGAATTTCTCGTTATACACCTGTGCCAAAATCTGCAGGATCAAGGAAATGACCAGGGTGCGATAATGAGTGAGCGAAAAATTATCCACAGCATCTCGTCAAGCCACGGAGGGAAATAGGCGTATGGTAACTGCAACTTGGCCCCGTACATTCAGACACTTAACCGCAGGAGGCCATCTTCAAAGTAGTTTGCTGTGTGACTTCAAATTCGCACAGCAAAAATAGGAAGGCAAAAAATATTAGAAACCTGATAAGTAGCAGTATGAACATAGCTGATGATAAATTGCGCAATAAAGATTGAACAACTTTTCCTCGTCATGTCACCGGAATCGTCATAATCGTTATCTCCCCGCCGCGGTGGTCTAGTCGCTAAGCTACTTGGCTGCTGACCCGCAGGTCGCGGAATCGAATCTGAGCGGCGGCGGCTGCATTTCCGATGGAGGCGGAAATGTTGTGGGTCCGTGTGCTCAGATTTGGGTGCAGGTAAAAGGACCCCACGTGGTTGAAATTTCCGGATTCCTCAACCACGGAATCTCTCATATTATATGGTGGTGTTGGGACGTTAAACTTCACATATGAATAAATCAATAATCTTTATCATGACCACCATGTCCTTGCGCTTCTTCTTCTTCCTTAAATAATGCATCAAGGAAAAAGAAAATAACTTTATTCGCGGTGTCTAAAAACTCCCTGCTAAAGACATACTTTTTATACAATTCTTCACCATCGAAACTGGTAGAAAGTGCCGACGTGTGGCATGTTTCATGAAATGCGTAGAACTTTCTCACCTGTTGAAATGTGTAAGCAGACCACCATACGAAAATGTTAAAAGCAATAAGTACGCAAGGGTACTTAACACGCTTTCATCTCGCCTCCCTCTTTTTGTGCTTTTTTTTAATATGTCACCAGCTTCACAAGTTCCCGGAGTAATGTTGAAAGGGTGAAGAACTCGCACGAGGTTAAGAGCAAGGTGTTGTCACTGCCTTGCTTTTGTGGGCACAGCAGCCACAACGCGACCTACAACTCACCTCACTAACGAGCGCGTTTCTCTAGAGCAGTGGTGGGCACTCTGCCTGCTCCTAGTATGAGGCTTCAGTTGAAAGAACGGTTTCTGGACTTATCACCTGGACTTTGCATTTCGACTCGACACTTCGCAGGCAAGGAGTTGCTACCACTGAGCCACCTTCAGAAAAAAAAAGGAGATATGACTACACGAAAACGACAAAGCTTTTCCTTTTTGTCTCCATGTTACCGTTTTCTGAAATCTCGTTATTCTACAAATTCAATAACAACGAGGCTGGCTCTTGTTAGCCCGAGTGGACGCCAGAAGAGAGGAAAAGAAGACTCTACAAATTGGTAACTTGAGAAAGTGCCGGAAGGTGAAGGACGAAGCGAAACGAGGCTAGAGGAAGTCACTGTAGCGGGCTCCTTCCATGGATCCCAGTTCACATCTGCGGAAACTGATATAGAAGTTGCTGTTTGGTATTTCGCCGTTGTGGACCCGCTTTGAGGATAACGATGTTAAGATTTCTAGTACGATGCAGTCGGCTGTGAATGAAATCGACAGTTGGACGGAAACCCATCCGGTCACAAAAAGAAAACCAACATAAACACAAAGCAACACACTGACCACAATGAGAGCAAATAAAAGCAAAACTTTTCATCCCCGTATGTGGCAGCCTTGTTCACAGACCTGTGTTCTGTTCCCAGACATGTCAACAATACTTCCGTACGGGGACTGAAACGTCTTGCTTTGATTTGCTTTTATTCATAGGATGTGTGTTGTTTTAAGTATCTTCCTGGCGGTGAATCTTTACATTTGTCGCAAAACATCGCTATTATATTACTTTCGGACCAAATAGGCCTCTTTTTCTTTTCATTTTACTTCTGCAGCGTGGTCTCATTGTACAAACTGCGTTCTTCAGCAGCCTGTCAAACACTGAACCGAGCGGGAACCAAGCATCTTCTCTGCACGTGCGCTATTTTTCTTGCTCCTAAAAGACGTGATTTCACTCAAGCGATAACGTATAGCGGCACTCTCAACCACGATTAGAGTGAAAGAATTACACATGTACGCACACAATCAATTCATCGCTTTTCAGGGAAGACGGTGTTTCCTTGACACGTGCTGACGTCGTAGATGGTGACGGCATATACAGTGGATGTTTAAAGAGGCGGCCACTCCTTTCGCCATGGCCTGGGTGAACAGTTGCTTCAATGAGGGATAGTTCGGCGGCACTGGAAAACGAGAGCACACTGAGTGAAGTAGCTGATTGTATTTCATAAAAAAAGTTGTAAGTGTTCTTTAAAGGCCGGAAGGTATCTTTTCATCACTTCATCATGCACACCAGTGGTAAGCGATCACGCACCGGCCTATACCTGAAAGATAATAAAAAGCTTAGGTAAACTATATTTCAACTACGTAGTCATATATATAATAAAACGATGTGTAATATTTATCATAAGCCAAACGCTAGATCTCAGTAATGTATTGCGGGCCATCGACTGCATTATATTTCTGCCCCTTGGGACTATGAAGTGGTGGAATATAGCCTGCCCTTCAATGGGCCAAGAAAGAAGCTACGTTCTATCAAATTAGCACTATATCTACTATTTGACTTTATATACAGCAGTATTACGAAAACAAGTGACAGGCACTTATATTATATGCATTATTCGCTGCCAAGAAGCCCCCGCTAACACCTCCTCCTGACGTACCATGCAGTGAATGGGGGAGGGGGGGAGGGGCAATGGCAAGCTTTCTACTACTTTATGCATGTCAAGAGAAAGATTTTTTGTCCCTTCAAACAAAAGCTACTTTTTGATTGATTGATTAATTCATTTGTGGTGTTTAACGTCCCAAAACCACCATATGACTATGAGAGACGCCGTAGTGGAGGGCTCCGGAAATTTTGACCACCTGAGGTTCTTTAACGTGCACCCAATTCTGAGTACACGGGCCTACAACATTTCCGCCTCTATCGGAAATGCAGACGCCACAGCCGGGATTTGATCCCGCGACCTGCGGGTCAGCAGCCGAGTACCTTAGCCACTAGACCACCGTGGTGGGGCAAAAGCTACTTTTTCGACACTTCTGAAACTTCCTGCATGTCTTAATAACAAACCATACTATGCAAAACCATACAAGCTATACTATTGCACAGGATGCTTCATTGCGGAAAAAATGCTATTTTTCCCATCTTTGTCACAATATTCAGGCCAAATTGTTGCTTCATTAGCTCGTGAAGTATTTGCCTATTTATTATAGGAACATATGAAACAGAAAATTTAAATAATTAATGGCGAAAAAAATTCTGCTTGTAAAAAAAAACTCTTAACCGTCAGCATTTTGCAATTTTCTTTCAAGACGGAAAATGAAGAAAGTTGAAAAGAAAAAAGAACCTCTCATAGAACTGAAAGAGTAGCACTTTGAGATTAAGCTACAAAATTGTTTTCAACTTAATAATAACTGGAAGATTTGACGAGAGCGACTGGCAAGCTGACATTCACAAAAACATTGCACGAAAAAAGGATCAATTGCAAGAAAGCTAGCTAACCATTTATTCAGCGAAAGCTGATGCCAGTGAATAACATTGAATTCTGGTAGCTTTTATTGCAAAATAAAACGAGAAAACTTGCACAAATATTCACCCCGCTGTTGTTAACACCATCAGCGTACCTTTCCGAAACAGTCTCTGAACAGTGGAAGGCCAGGAAAATACGTGGCCTGCATCTGACCGGTTTTATTGCATGAAAAGTTTGACGACAATACTGTCAATGCTTGATAATACCAACTAGTAAAAAAAATATTCTTATTCTTCACTCGGTTGCCAACACACTCAGCTACGTAGGCTGGGGGTTTCATGTTCTCCAAATTCGAAACAGGCGATACATTACAACGGCCAATTAGTTCTACAACAAGTTTTTCCCTGGCATCCACTCGCGGTATTTTCAATTCTGCGTTAATGAATGGGGCTCAAGATGTTTGGGAAGCTACTCCGACAAAAGAGCCAGCTAAGGTGAGTAACGATATGGAAACTAAGAATACACGTAAAAAAACGAAAGAGAACGTGATACAAGCAAGATGAGTATTAGCCATGGTTACGTTCATAACCTTAGGGCAACGAGTAAACTGAAAGCGATTTTATCTTCGAGAGGTAGGGACATCTAAGCCCGTGGGCATTGCCTAAATCTCACTCATTATATGCGAGTGAAAATGAGACAACTGCTAAGCAAACGAATGCTTTCTGGCAAAAAAAAAAGCCATGCCAAATAGTTACTGGCCTCCCCCCTCCCCCTCTGAGAAGAGAGTGACCCCCTCCCTTCAAAACAATACAATTAGAAACAGATATTAAAAGGCAAAGAGAAGGAGAGATTACCTATTGCGAAATCATTGCCTTAGCAAAGTACCTCATTGCTTGAGACTTCATATTAAATGGTACGAATTTAGCACGTATAAAAATTAGGAAGAATAAATATAATGAAATAACTTCGCAACGCCGAAAAGCAAGCACTGACTAAAAATAGACAACTGTATATAGTGCTGGAGATACGCACTCGCGTAGTCTGTTCACGTGTTCGTTTTGGCATGTGGCTTTAGTTTTCGACACTGCGAAAGTGTTTTGTCATCCAAACACGCCTAAGCTTTGGTGCCCCAAAGAATAAACGAGGAGTGAACCAAAACAGAGTGTACGTTGAACTATTTGCAAAACGGTGACACTTGAATCACAGTACTAATTACTGTGCCACTATGAATGTATTCCCGGTAATGCCAATGAAGTCAGTTGGTTGCTATGCAACCCAAAGAAATGACTGCAAGTCGAATTGACAGGCATCTACAACTGAACTCCACACAAAACTGAGTTCATCTATGAATTAAAAAAAACTCTAAAAAAATCGAGAATACAAGCGCCCCAATCTAAATTAATGGAGGGAAAGAAAAGGTATTGTATCAGTTCTGGAACTGAAATGTACCACAAGCAAACTGTACCACAAGCAAACTGTACATTGCCATGTTACTTCAAACTTGTTAGAAGGTGCTATTAGGTTTTTTTTTTTTACCGATAGCGAATTTTGGGTAACCTTCATTACTATCCATTTTTTTTTTCGCTGCCGAACTTGCAGATATGGAGTAGCTGGGTTAATATGAACCTCAACCTGTGCAAAGCAAGACATATATATTAGAACAGAATACCAATCACAAGAAATGTTTCTCTAAAGTTTTCGTTCTTGTGTTCAGTCAGAGAGCAGTCACACAAACTCTGTGTAAAAAAACCAGGAAAGAGGGGGGAGCTCTCAAAGTGTTCGGTATCGCAACAAAGAGAAGAAAAAATACCAGCAGGAAAAAAGAATAAACTTCTACAATGCTACATTTATGGTGGTATGAGAAGAGTGCTAAACATGCGGATTTTTTTTCTCTTCCGAAGCTTCACCGGGATTCGGGCTTACATCGACAAAAGCCGATCAGGGCTCGGCTGTACTTCTTACTTATGAGTAGAAATTCTTCCCGTGCTGAGGATGACTGTGAAAGCAAAAACAAGACAATGTGACAGAGTTATGAAAGTTCGTATTTTCGTCTATTTTACTTCATCTTGATGGTAATGACGTGAACTGCTTATCAAGAAGCAAAAGCAGGAATCCCGTTGTTTCCGGGAAGGGGCGCATTTTATATGCCCGTCAACGGAGAAGCCAAGATCTTCATGGGATGCCGGTGAGTTCTAGCAAGAGGTGCATTCCGGATTCGCTTCGTCTTGCAGAAGAAAAAAAAAACTATAATATAGGCAATATTTTGTTAATTTGCTGTTGGTTGCATTAAATTACGTTGCCATGTGGGAGTTAAAAGATATAGGAATAAATACCTGTAAAAACGACGTGGAGGATGGAGAAAAGGGAAAAAGTGCGTGAAGAGAACGTGTAGATGCAACACGCAGGTCATATGAACACGCATATTTTCGGTATCGAGTGGCCAAACCTGGCAGCGATAATGCCCTGCTCGAAAATTGAGAAACTGGCGAGCTAAAGAGCATCTACGCTAACTTATGTCTTATTTTGTCAGTGAATTTTAGCACCGCTTAGTTTATTTTGTGTCTCTATGGAATTCATACGTGGCGTGTCATATTCATTCTAGCGGTGAACATTAAGATGCGGCTTTTGCCCGCCATACTACCACTCGACTAACCGACCGCATGAAGTAAATGCAAAGTTTTCTCAACCTGTGCTACTATAATGGCTTGAAAGTGCCGCAATTTGTGTACGAATGTAACGCATCTATTGTGGTCACAGCAATGTACCTTACACTGACAGGCATGGAATAATTTATTTCATTTATCTTGCAAAAATAAAATAAAAGACTGCACGCCCAGTGGTTTGCATTGGCGTTCTGTAGCGACCATTCCTACGCGTGAAAGAACGACATGTGATATTGAGATCAAAAGCGCCGCAGCTGGCGTGCTATGGCAGATTACACAACAGCATGCAGGGTAAATGTTTTAATCATTCAGGTGACATATGTGCTAGCTTAAGCGTAAAAGCAAAAAGAAACAGACAGAAGTGTGCTGGCAATTTGGTTGTTCATACTTGTTTTGATGGGCTTAAAATAATCCCATAAAGAATGCAATGTAAAATAAAGTTCTTTCATTAAATTCTTAAAAAGAGGCTTGTTAATGTTTAATGTTTTGTGCGGCATTCAGCTGACTCAGAGTGTAGTTTTTTTTTTACATTTTGACTTTTATTCGTGGGATGCACGCGAAATTCCACAAAGCTAGATAAAAGCCTAGAGCAGAAGCTGTTCAACGAAAGTTCGGGCAAGACCGGAACGCCCACTACAGACCCTTGATGACATCCGGGTTAGTCCGTGGATGTGCCCTAATAGTATCGGTGGGCAAGAAGTGCTTTAGAAAATAGCCAGCTCATTTTCTACACTTTCCTTCCCTTATTTGGGAAAATATATTCCAATAAATGTTCTTTTGAGTTAAATAACCCCCACCCCCTCCCTTGCGCAAGGTAGCAAATCGGCTGCCTATAGGCTGTTTAACCTCCCTGTCATTCTTTTCCTCCTATTTTCCTTCCTTTGAGTTACATAAAAATGATAAAAAATTTGTTTTAATTTTACGCACATTCCTTTATATATCTGAAAAACTAAAGAGAGGTTTTCCTTAACTTTAAAAAAACTTGAGAACTTGCTTTCAGTTTAAAAGTTAGGAGCTGGTAAATGAGGTGACCGGAAGTGTTTTGGGGTAGAACGCTTGTGACCTTGAAGCCGTCTATACTGACACGGCCAAGTATCCATGTAGAAACGCATACGCTTTCAGCGTCGTACACTCTCAAGGCCGAGAGTTAGCGTCGGCCATGGTCAAGGCACGCAACTCAGACGCAGAGGAAGAAGGGGCAATAGCTCTCGCCACCGCCACATGTGAAGACGCCGCGGTGATCTTCACTAACTCGTAAGGCGCTTCTCGGAATCATGGAAAGCGCCACTCTCAGCCAATACAGGTAACTACCTGCGTATTCTGAGTTCCTGGACACGAGGGTCTACAGGGAAATGAAGCGGTCCATTCCGGTGCCCGCGAGTACGTTAGCCGGGCTTCCGTGAGACCACAAGATACCCGATCCGTGGCTGCCGAGATTAAGGTAGTACAAAACACCCACTTGTAGATACTTCAACACTACAGCCTCTAGCGACGGGTGTACCCTCCACCCCATACAAAGCTGGCCAAATAAGAAAGCGTGATTTTCAGACGCCTGCAAAGCAACACGTAAATACATGGAATAATACTGCACCACCTCTCCCCAACCACACATGGCTACGTGTGCCCACTCTGCAGCGTACCGGGCACCCTGGCACACTTGCTTCTGAAATGACAGTGCCATGCAAATCACTACATCAAACCGGGGTGGGACCAAGCATCGAAAACGAACGACGACCACATAATCAAAACGTGGGAGGCCAAGCTCGTCCTCGAGGACCTGGAAGACCAACGACAACTCGTCACCAGGACCAAGAAGGCAGTCGAAGCCAGAGGGTTCCTGGACTAGGGAACGCTCCCACCTTAGAGTGATACCGGGCATCGCTCGGAACACTGTTTCAAAATAAACGTTCATTTCTCTCTCTTATTTTTTTCGCATTTGACTCTCGTGTGCCACATATTCTGTTCAGGAGAGACCTGCTTCCGCGATCGCCTCGAAGACGAAGTAAGTTCTTGATTATTTCACAGCGAATAGCTCACATATACCAACAGGGTACAAGATAGCACGAATATAAAGCATATGCCAGTGGCCTCAACAGCAAAGTAAGCTATGAGAAAGGAAGCTGGGCGTAATGGGGCTCAGTATGGGAGTCTAGTTGGCGTGAAAAACTCCGAAGCCATTCGAGTGTCTCCCTAATGACAGCCTGCTTAGTAACCCAAACTTCGAAATCCTCAGCTCGTTATTTGTTTTTTGTTTGATTGCACTATTTCGCAACACTGCTTCAGACCAAATGGCGTCATTTACCTCTGCGATGAACGTGCACGCCCAAAAGCAAAGCCAAAAATGAGTTGGCTTTGCCGCATAAGCACTGCATTTGCGGAGAAGCAGCCTTTGCGGATAGTTCTCTCTGCCATCTTGTGTTTCGGCCGCGTGTGGCAGAATGGCCGAAAGCCTTGCGTCGGTTCATGCATTTTCCTGCTCGCAAGGACATTAGACGCAGTCAGCAAAAGCCTCTGGCGAACCTAATTAACCAGCCCCCTAACGATCAGAGCTTCCTGCATTCTGCGCGTGCACGCAGTTAGCGTGCAGGCATTGCGCGGTCGCTGAGACACGTGGAGTATGTAGAAAAAGCGCAGCCAATGTCAATAGCCTAGACTGCATGCATAATATTTCAATGAACGATCGCCATGGCACCCTAATTCTCAGTAAGATAAAGAGTAAATATTCGGCCAGTGGCTACGACCTGATTATACAAGGATTCGTTGAAAACTTTAGCACCCACGGAGGGAATGGCTTCACTTTCCGAAAGAAAGGGTTCCTTTATTCAAGGAGAAAAATGCTGCCCTCTGTTATTTTCACCCCGTTTTTCTATGTATAGTGTTTTATCACTCTTTTTGTTGGGCCTCGTGCGTTGCCGGCCACCTTTTTCTGACTTCGTTGTCCTTTGTGGTACTTCTCCGACATCGTCATTACCGTTATAGCGAATGTTTCTCTTGTCTTAAATTTTAACATTTATTTCGGAAACTTCACTGATATATATTGAGACACGAAGGGCTCGAAACACGCACCTGCCTTGAATGACACAAAAAAGCGATATTTTGGGCTCTTACTCCAGTCAAGAGCGGCATATAGAATCAAATGTGTGTGTGTGTTTTTTGCAGAACACATACCACGATGAAATGTGCACTACGAAATATGAGTAATATATACAAGAAAACGCATCTGAGTAACGCAACATGAAACTTCCCCGATGTTTTCATCCCCCATTATAAAGAATAAGGAATGAAGATTATTCCTCCGCAAGCTCCTCTGTAGCTGAGTTCAATTCATGTGGCTCTTTTTGACATCGCTTTATATTCTTCTTGCACCTGAACATAGGGTGTCTGCTTGAGGTGTTCAGTGCTGAAGCAATTAGGCCTGCAACTTTACGGCCGACTGAGGTTTTGAGGAGAAGCTGATATCTCTTTGTCATGACTCGTTTTCATGACTGAAGCAAGCATGGCACCGTTTTCATAGCGTCTCTCGCCACGTCTCTTGCACAGCGACTCGTTAAATAAGTTGTGTGTTGTTTAAGATACAGAAGAAAGCAGATACAAGCTCATGCAGAATAGCTCAGTATGCGCACTGTAGTTGAACTTTCATGGTGCTCACGTCGCCTGTTAGTCATCTACTCATGTTCATTGCATAAATCCTGTATAATTAAAGAATGTTCATATCAGTTGTGGAACAAAAAGCTCGAGTTGACAAAATTTTATGATAAACTGTGTGAGCTCTTCCCATGAGTAAGTCGTACCATATTCAATGTTATATCAGTCAGGCAGGAGATAAAGGAATATTAGATTGTGCGTTGTACTTAAAACGACACCCAATCAATGTGTTCATAAGGTTCGCATTCTGTAATGTAGTTTCTAGGGGAGCTCTTGCTTGTACATTACTAGTGCAGTTACACCTGCCGCAACAGTAAAATAAGTAGTCAGATGAAAAGGCCATGTCGAAGTGTATGCGGACTGGGATCGTCTTACGGGATACAACGAACTGGCCGAGGCGTTCTACTTGGCCCAGCGATGCCATCCTCCTCCTCATGGCAATGTATGCGTAACTCAAGCGGTTTACCTGCGAGAGCTACAAACGAACACTTACCCTAGTGTCCTGATATATCATTGAATATACCCTGAGATATATAGCATCAGAATCTGCAAGGTCTGCCAGACAGGCACAGCTACATTTAAGCATATGCTATGAGAATGCAAAGCTGAATCCAAATGTATAAATACCAACGTTTTCTCGGTGAGGTCGGACGCCGCTATGCACTGCTCCTAATTCGCCGACCATCTATGGACAGTCCAGCAGGACCGTGAAGTGGCGGAGGGGCAAGGCCTTGACACCTTGGCATAGGAGACCAGAGCCCCGGCCATTAATCTGCCGGACAATTTTTTTCCATCCACTCATCTTCAAACTTTTTCAGGCCTATTGCAACTTCGCCAACGCACTCACTTACAGGGGGTAAAAAAACGATTAAAAAATGAAGCAACTTTACATGCCACTTGATAGAAAATATAAAAGTAAATCCGAGCCAAGTTTCAGCCAAGGGCTCTCATTCAAGCCACAAGCTGTACTTCATTGAGAAAATGTACGGCTCTATGGAGAGTGCTGATGGAACTTCTCATCGTGAGATGTGGTTTTCAATTTTTATGGAATAATGAGCGAGTCCAACCCTGAATGGCGATGAAAAAAGTGCAAAAACATTAAAGAACCGAGCTTCTACTCACAATACACAGCGTTACCATACCTAACACAGCATTTCATTATTGAGCAAGCATCATATGCTCGAACTTAACATCTAATAAAATTAGCTAATAAGTAACAGATGATTAAGTAAGGGAGAAATAGGCTATTAGTAACGGAGGCTAAAAGTAAGGGAGAATTAAAATTAAACAATCATTGTTACATAAATGCTTAGATATGCTGATCTAAGAACAAAAACCCCAGATTGAAACCTCGGATCATTTATCGAATGACACCACTGAAAGTGGTAGAGGAAGAAAGAGAGACAAGAAAGCGACTGCGAAAAAACAACTAAACTGATAATAAATAAGTTTTGCTGTCTGCTGGCGATAGAGCATGTGAGAAAAGTGACCTCTTTTCGGGTGAGTGTGGGCAATTTCACCAAATGACCCATGTTCCCGATGGGAACATTGCAGAGAATAAAAGAAAGGGGGAGGGTGTGGGTTACAGTATTGGGGACGTAGCCTTTCGACAAAAAGCTAGTGTACAGGGCTCTTGAATGTGGTGTGGAGAAGCGAGATCAAAGAGTGGATGCTTCCCGAGCGTGAAAGAAATCCCAGAAGCAGTTTATTGAGCCCCCAACCAAAAAGAACAATGGTCTTTTTTTGTTATTTCGTTACGTGTACCCTTCAAATATAGGCCCTTAAAAAGGTAAAAAAGAAATAAAAGACGATTCAAGGCTACAAATGTACTGCTTTTAACTATTTTGTTTGCACGATTTTCAGGAGCCCGAAGATTTAGAGATTTTGTTGTATTTTACTCCCGTTTATTTTTATTGTTTTGTAGATGGAAGGATGCATAAAAGTAATAACCTGATAGTAGTGCCCGCATGATTCTATGTACACGATCACGAAATCTAGCAGACAATGTGTAGAATTGTAGGCGGCAATATTCTTTCGTAACGCCTACAATTTCTTAGCCCACTCTGCATGAGTGACTGTAAAATTGACTGACTACGTACGGTATACTCCCATCAGAACTGTAATGTTCGTCGCACTATGAACGCATGGCCACATGTTCACAAAAGTTGAGCCTCCGCAGGCTGTTCACTTTCAATGTAGCATTTTATAATAATCAAGACAATGAAGTAACTTCATAAACTTGTTCTTCAGCACAGCGTTTATAATGACAAGAACATAGTCACCCTCCAGAAAGCGCTGCGACAGAATAATCCGGGCACACCAACAAAAAAGTCATTACGTACTTAAGACCTATTCTAGGTGGGCATGCTTTAATAGATAATATATAACTGTCAAAATCTTAAGCCTGTTAAACTTGTGACGGAGGGCTTAATACGCTTGTTTTAAATGACGTTGTTCATTTATACGTGGCAAATCCGCGAGTAATCCATAACGCCACCCTTGAATCTTCTGAAAAGCACACCGGAAGTTTCCTTTGTTTTTTCTAAGATGCCATGAGCATTTGAAAATACCAAGCACGTCAAAGCCACTTTCCCCGCTTAACGGTTTCACTGCTTACGCTAGTTTGAAGCCAAGCTAGTGCCGTCGACATCGCGCTTTTAATTTTGCAAATGTTAGGGTTGGAAGAAGAGGCCAGTTAATTCGCAGCTTCGATGCCATTTTGTTACAGCTATCTTGCTAGCCTTGAACAATACACGTTTGGGCAGGTTTAGTGCCTTGAGTAAGCCATTTAGCTATTATGACAATGCAGAAACCTCTCGCAGAACTTCAAAGTAGACATTCCAAACTGCGCGTAGCTTTAAAATACCTTTATTCCTACTCAAAAATAGCAATTTTTATGGTACCAATACTAAGCTTGATTAACTACATTACGTCAAATAACTAAGCAACTCTACCAATTTAGCAAGCTGTCTGTTCCCAAATACCCTGAATATTATGCTGAACTGAAGTCTTTATATACGCGGTTAGCCACATACGTACTACCAAAACAAGCTTGTTGACAACAAATATTGAGTTATTATTCGATAGCTTGCCTGAACGCGAATTGTGTATAGCAATGGCCACACCCCAATCACTGCGCATAGATCGTCCACGAGCGAAGCTCAAACGCTTGGCCCCGGTGTTTATCACCAGTTTCTTCTGGACGTATTCTAAATGCGTTATAACTATTCGCTACACCTTCACAGAAACATCGATCGGCCTTTGCCACAAGTGTGTTCCCTTCTTCGTATTTTATAAGGAGGCGGAAATGTTGAAGGCCCGTGTGCTCAGATTTGGAGGCACGTTAAAAAACCCCAGGTGGTCGAAATTTCCGGAGCACTCCACTACGGGGTCTCTCATAATCATATGGGGTTTTGGGACGTTAAACCCCACATATTAATCAATCATATTCGTATTTCATTCTTGCACACACGCACAAGGACTGAGAAAATTACGTATATGTGACAATACGTACACAGGACAAAAAAAATGACGTACATACGAGAATACGTACATATTACTGACAAAATTATGTACATTAGACAGTACACAAGTAGGACGGACCAACTTTGGTTTTCCTTAGCCATATACATATTCGATGTAAAAGCTGAACTAACATCAGCGAGGCGTTGAAGACTGCAAATCATAAAAAAGCAATGTCAATCCAGCATAGCTTCTGTACGTAACAGAAAGAGACGCAAGGAAATTGTATAAAGATTCGAAACTACCGCTTTGTAAATTAGATAAAACAGTTAATGAAGAAAGCATGCATATTTCATAAAAACCAACCTTTTTTTAGAAGTATAGCTTCCCAGAAGGAACCACTTATGAGCCTTCCGGAAATCACTAAGGTTCGGTATTCCCCATCTATCTACAGCCCTAATGTGCTTGACGAGTCAGTGCTTTAAGTTTAGCTAGGGCCATCGAACTATCGTTGACATAAAGATGAAAAAAAAACGTCATATGCGCGTGAGCTGATTGCGCGGGGTTCGTTAAATTCTGCCCATATCAAACGAATCGCTGATTTATCAGGAGTTTTTCTGCAAGCATTCATTTGGTGGATTATTTGGTCTTTCATCTGTATTTATTTACATGTCTGTTTACGCGTGCCTATGATGGCAGCTGAAGCCTAGACATTTAATTGCACCCATGTGTTCAAACACTTCAAGATATCCGATATTTCTTTCTCATCTATTGCCACCAGATAATTTATAAGCTAGGGCTGAATGTTTTGCACCAAGTGTTTTCTTGCTAAGTTGTCTTTGCCGCTGGCTGGTTGTACCCAATAATAAGTACATATCATCTGGATTAGTTGGTATTGTCGATCTAACGGAAACGTTCACTAATGTAAGCGCGTACCTACTTCTTGCTTTTGCTTGAGGATACGGGGCTTGCGTCGTAGTGTGCCGCAAAACCCAGAATGCATTATGTACACGACTCAATATGTGAGAAAAAAAGCAAAGAAGCTATTCAAGCAGGCGGGCGGGAAGGCGAGAAAGCTTAGGTGATTGGATGGGTGCATGTGTGTGCGGCTGTTCGTACGATTGCATCAAACCAAAAGTGTTGCTTAGTAATTTCATCTTCGTGTCTTCGTTAAGTGTTATGTACGCCTGATGGTGTAGAGTGTACACTCGCTACTGAACTCTCAAATGCTATGGTATTAACACGGCAGCCCTAAGGGGCTACTTTGACAGTAACTTCGGTATCGTTTATGAGTGAAAATCAGCGTCTTCCGTGACTGAAAATTAAAGATAGATGAAAATAAATAAATAAATAAATATATGATTGAATAAATAAATAAATAAAAGCTGGTTCGGTGCGCCATTGTCATGTCATTGCTCTGAACTTCTATTGAAAACAACGTTTTGCGAGTGTCATGTGGTGCACAGAGTACTATTAACGCGTGTAATGTTGTCCGGCAGAAGCATGCAATCACGCTATGCGTCGACAAATGTGAATGGCACGACAAATGAGGGCTTTGTAGACCCACCGGCTATAATCACTCATGAATATATCAGTAATTATAATCGGCAGCAAAAACATTATCAAAGTGGGACTGCCTATATTCACGTGTTGCCTTACGGACGCCTAGATGCTACTCTGCTGACTCGCAAATGACAGAACCAAGACGTAGGGGGCACTTCGCAGCTTTGTGGTTGCATTCTGAGCTGGTTTTAAACAGCCTCTATCACGAGCGAAGACGTCCCTTTTTTTCACGGTTGAGGTGTCCACCAACCAGAGAAGCGAGGCGGCTGATTGAAAAGGGGTTTTGAACCGGGCGCAATTAGTGTCCGTACTCGGCTGCTGACCCGCAGATTGCGGGATCGAATCCCGGCTGCGGCGGCTGCATTTCCGATGGAGGCCGAAATGTTGTAGGCCCGTGTGCTCAGATATGGGTGCACGTTAAGAACCCCAGGTAGTCGAAATTTCCGGAGCCCTCCACTACGGCGTCTCTCATAATCAAATGGTGGTTTTGGGACGTTAAACGCCACATATCAATCAATCAATGGATAACCTACGTCAAAGGGTGCACGACAGCTCAAACTTTAAAAACAAAAATTTGAGAAACGTAGGACAACGCCTTACTTTTAATGCCCCACATTCCTGCTCCTTGCAACTTGTTCTCTCTAACCTTTCTTTTTCTAGTTTGCGCTAGTATGGACCCATTTGACGTTAGCCGACTCGCCCTACAAGCAGTGTGACTCAAAACCTTCATCTAATTGTTTTTCTGACCGTTTATGTGGGCCCTTTTTTTTATTCTTCTAAACCTGACTTTAGGTTCCATGGCGTTTGACTAAAGACAGTTTCCCGAGGCTATAAAGTAACGAAGGAAAATGGCTGCTCGTGCTGGCACGGCATTCTTCACCAGAAGATGACAAGCGCACATTTCCCGGGAAAGAACAGTTTAAAAAATTATGGAGTAAAACGGGTGCCTTCATTTACCCAGAACAATATTCATCATCTGGCCTGCTTGCGTTTCTTATCTTTATTGAGAACGCGGCGCTCACCACTAGCTTATCAAGAGTTCCTTGTCGGGCTGATAACGCACAAACCATTCGGAACCTCAAATAACCGGGTGATGGGCCATAAATACAAGAAATGCACAAGACAGAGGATGATAATCGTTGAGGAACAAAAAGGCCTCCATTTAATTACCTTTTTTTTTTATCAGAACGCAAATGCAAGCAGGTCATATGAAGATTATTGATGTTGGGCCGAAAGACGTCCAAAATTCTCCCTTAAAGTATGCAATAGGGTTTGGTTTAAGCTTCAGTTATCACACGGCCACTTCTGTTTTTACATTTTGCTTACAAAAAAAACTTGTCCCACCAGGGAACAACATGCCGGATGCAGCAGGCATTGTTAGTTGTTAGTTTTTAAGCCAAAATAACATAGACATCGCAATTATTAGTGAAACTTTGGGTGACACAAAATTATTGTTCACATTAAACTTCATTCATGAGTAGACCATGCAGCTTTTAAGACACTACGCTCATTAAATAAACTATGTACGGCCGCGAACGCTCAGATGAAAAAGCTCTTTCTTACGCATCTTTGACCCAATACCAGCACACCTTCATAGGTTTTCTTAATTATACTTCTTTTTCTTATTTTCGATGCAGCGCACGTCAGTACTCTGTTGTCCACTGCTATTTCATTCCGTGGTTCAGTGAACGCCTGTCTCCTCATCCTCCTGCCTGGACAGAGACCTCATTAATAATTTATGAACTATCCGTTGGTGACGGATCCTTGCGCTATGTGGTGCTGGCTCTATAAAGGCCTTTTTTACGCATAGTTCTCTCTGGCTGTCTGTGCGTGTGACGTGAAATGACGACACAAGCACTCACTGAGTTTGTGATGGATCGTGTCACTCGATATTCTCAAGAACAAAACGTCTTTAAGGCGACCGAAAAGTATGCATGAGGCTACAGCCCACTTTTGGCTGTATCAATCTTTAGCTTTATTCATCAATCTATCAGTCAGAAAAAAACATAAGGCAGAACTGGTTGAACATAAAAACAAACAAAAAAATTTAATAACTCAGACAGGAAGCGCTTGTAGATAATCTATAAAGTATCTGAGAAAAATTGGTTGTCCCCCCTTTATCAATATAGTAGAATACATTACAAAACACGTGTTTTATGGTTTGCATTTCTTCTTACTTTATAGAGATTGGTGTGATTATACTTTTAAATATAATGAAGCACTCCAATGATTATTAACTGCACTCAAGGGCTGAAAAAATGCTCATATGAAAGTGCGAAGTTTGAAAAAAAATCAGTTGCAATTATCTTTAGAACACCATCTCGCTTTTTCTGTGGCTATAATACCGATTAGAATGTGTTTCATTGTTTTACCGAAGAGTTGTAAAATTTATGTTGAGAGAAAGAACAACTAAATTTGTAACGCCAGTCCGCATTTGCCTAGCTGGGGAATGCAACGAGTTTATGTGAATCCTACCATGATTCCGCCTCAGTGAAGTCACCAATTAGGAAATAAAATTAAACAACCGGCAAGAAAAGCCTCTTAGTTCAAAAAGTTTGTCCTGGTCCGAGGATTGACTTGCGACCAACGCCTATCCTGAGACCAACGCCTTTCGCGGACGGTCGCACTACCAATCGAGCTAACCAGGAAGCTACCAATTGGCAATGCGGGGGCGAATTCATCGGCAAATCTAAGCAAATTGACACAACTAATGCAAAGGAGTTCTGCTGAGACCCGCAGGATGGCAGAAGGGTTAAGAAAGGGCAATTAGACAACCACCCGTTTGTTGCACGGAGCCACAAGTAAATCTATAGAAATTTTTCAGAAAGAAAAGCTTTTTTTTAGTTGCCGAAAAATTCGTCCTCGTCCGGGGTTAAATTTGATGACCAGGACAATCTTGATGGCTGACACATTTCTACTAGCAATCAATGTACAGCTTGCATTGGTACACCAGAGGTTTCATTTCACGGTTACATGTTCTGTGTTATTGTAACGTGCTTGCTCAAGAAAGACGATGGCAGTTGTGCATGTGCCACGAAGGACTACGAAATGGACGAAGAAGAACTCGCTTGCGCGTTCTAATTAAAAAGACCGACCTGCTTCTGGTGTCTCAATCTCTACGGCAAGACCTCTGTTTTGACGTCGTGACAATGGTGGAGGTGCTGGAGCCTACAAGCGGATGCAGGACAGTCTTGCTCGGACCCATTCACCTAGTCCAGAGACCCAGCCCCTCGTCACGACTCCGGTGCACCGATTCAGTCGGCGCCTACTAGGCCTAAGCCCGGAGTCTGCACCTGTTCCGCCTCTAACCAGCATGGCAGCTGCTACCACATCCACGGCTACCCTTCCATCGCACACCACTCTTCCCTCGCAGGTGACTCTTGAACATCCTCGCGTTCCTGTAGTTTTTCATGGGGAAGAGTACGAGGATGTCGAGGACTGGCTCGAACAGTTCGAACGGGTCGCTGTATCTAACCACTGGAACGAACAGCACAAACTTGGCCGTGCATATTTCGCCCTGGAAGATAGCGCTCGCACGTGGTACGAGAACCACGAGGCTACTTTCCAATCTTGGGAAGATTTCCGTCGAAAGCTCCTCGCCACATTTTCGAACACGGACCGACGGCATCGCGCACAGCAACTGATTGAGGCTCGCGTACAAAGACACAACGAAACAGCCGCCATGTACGCAGAGGGTATGATCCGTCTGTTTCGACGAGCTGACTCTGACATGCCCGAGGCGAAGAAGGGGCGTCACCTAATGCAGGGTGTCAAAGAGCCAGTGTTTGCGGGCCTCGTACGAAATCCACCTACAACAGTAGATGAATTCATAAGACAGGCGACTGTCAACGAGCGCGCACTGCGACAACAATACCGACACTTTGACCGCCTGCCGAACCACACGGCAGTAAGTGCTGCAGCTCAGAACACTGCCGTGAGTGAAAGTTCCCTGCGACAAACGATTATGAAAATGCTGCGTGAGGAACTTTGGGCCCTCTGCGTCCCTCCTACCCAACCGCCCGTCACATCTGTTGCCGAAATCGTCCGCCAGGAGTTGAGGCAAGCCGTTACACCACCCGCGCCAAATCCTGAGCCACAACCAGCGAGCTACGCTGATGCGGTACGTCGTCCTCCACCGTCATTTGTGGCGACACCCTTCCAGCCACGACCCGCGGCCGTACCTTGGTGGCAACGGGATTCCATGAGACGACCACCAGTTCGCCGAACTGACTTGTGGCGCATGGCCGACCGTCGACCTATTTGCTTCCACTGCCTAGAACCAGGTCACATTGCTCGCTATTGCCGTCATAGCGATTCCGGCTTCGAGAACTTTTCTCGTCCCGCTTCTTTCCGCTCTGAAGACCGTCGTGCCCAAGATGCCGATAAACTGTCGACTGGACAAGCAACTACACCACGTCGCTGGCGATCTCCATCGTCTGCGCGTCACCGTGACTTCCCTCAGAGCTACGCGGACGTCACCAGAGGTCGTTCGCCTAGCCCGCGCCGGGGAAACTAACTGCTGCGACCTCCGGGGGCAAGGTTGCCAATTGTCGAGACACCGAAAAGTTCCCCCTATGATCGCAAGAAGATATGACAACAACCACGACGAATACGACGACGAATACGACGACGAATACTAATGCCGGTGAAGTTGTACGTGCTGATCTTAGCGTTTTCATCGCCGGACATCACGTTACAGCACTGGCCGACACTGGCGCCGGCTTCTCAATCATGCGACAAGAACTCGCCGACCACCTTAGAAAGGTCAAGATACCGTGGACAGGGCCACACATAACGAGTGCTGGTGGTCAGCTGATGATTCCCACGGGTAAATGCACCACTCGACTTCGCATTGGGGATTCTAGCTTCGTGGCCACTTTCGTCCTGTTGCCAGACTGCTGTGAAGAGCTAGTTTTGGGCATGGATTTTCTTCGAGACCATGGCGCTGTTATCAACATCCCTCAACGTAAGGTGACGTTTTGCGCACATCCGTATGTCGACGACAGCAGCGACGAACTACGCGGCCGTTTGCGAATAGCCGACGATATGACGCTCCCACCGAGATCCTGCTGCCTTGTGTCTATGTCCAGTGGGTGGCCTTCCTACAAAGATGTGATAGTGGAGCACATAGTCGCTCTTTTGCTCACGCAAGGCATTTCCATCGCTAGAGGCATCCTAACACTTACTGGTGGACAGGCAGAAGTGCTCCACACAAACTTCAGCAACGAGCGCCGTCAAATCCAGAAGGGCACCGCAATTGCCTACTTCGACGATATAGACCAATCCGGGAATTACTGTGCTTTGCAGCCAGATGACGCGACAGTCCCTGCCTCGACAACTTTGTCGGTGGACATCTGCTCCACGCTACCGCCCTCTGATAGGAAGCGCCTGCTTGGACTTATACACCAATTCGAAGACTGCTTTTCGCGTACGTCAAAGGTCCAGCGGACACCATTGACCAAGCACCGCATCATTACTGAAGACAACACGTGACCGATTCGGCAGAACCCCTACTGTGTGGCTCCGAAAGAACGCGAGGAGATTCAGAAGCAAGTACAGAAGATGCTCGTGGATGACGTCATACAACCTTCGAAAAGTCCTTGGGCATCCCCCGTGGTTTTGGTCAAGAAAAAAGATGGCAGCTTGCGTTTCTGTATTGATTATCACAAGTTGAACCAAGTCACGAAGAAAGACGTCTATCCACTGCCTCGCATAGACGATTTGCTCGATCAGCTGCGTCATGCGCGCTATTTCTCTTCAATGGACCTCCGAAGCGGCTACTGGCATATAGAAGTCGACCAGAGAGATCGTGAAAAAACGGCCTTTGTGACGTCTATACGAATTTAAGGTGCTTCCTTTTGGGTTGTGCTCGGCGACAGCCACTTTTCAGCGTCTCATGGACACCATACTATCGGGCCTGAAGTGGCAAACATGCTTGGTCTATCTGGACGATGTTGTTGTATTCTCAGCATCATTCGAGGAACATCTCAGCCGTCTATTCACCGTACTCCAAGCCATACGCTCGGCCGGCCTGACTTTAAAACCAGAAAAATGTCATTTTGGTTTCAACGAACTCAGCTTCCTAGGCCACGTCGTCAGTCACGAGGGTGTTCGACCTGACCCGGCCAAAATAGACGCCGTAGCGCAATTTCCTGCACCCCGTGACAAAAACGCTGTGAGACGCTTCTTAGGGTTGTGCGCCTATTACCGGCGATTTATCGAGGACTTTTCGTCTATTGCGGCGCCATTGACACGACTCACACGTGAGGACGTCCCCTTCTTTTAGGGGGAACAGGAGCAAATAGCATTCAATGAACTGCGACAGCGCCTGCAAACACCTCCAGTCCATGCGCACGCCCCTACAGTACTTCACACTGACGCCAGCAATGTAAGTCTAGGTGCCGTTCTGGTGCAGTGGCAAGACGGCTGTGAAAGAGTAATAGCCTACGCCAGCAGAACTTTCTCTCGCACGGAGGAGAACTACTCGACCACCGAGAAGGAGTGTCTCGCCGTGGTGTGGGCAGACATCAAATTTCGTCCGTATTTGTACGGCCGCTTCTTCAAGGTTGTTAGCGACCATCACTCTTTGTGCTGGCTCACCAACCTTAAAGATCCACCTGGTCGTTTAGCGCGCCGGAGCCTAAGACTTCAAGAGTTTGACATGACCATCGTCTACAAATCTGAGAAGAGGCACACCGACGCCGACTGTCTTTCACAGTCGCCAGTGGAAACTGTCGCTCCTGATGAAGAAAACATCGACGTGGCATTCTTGGGAGTTGTCAACATGGCCACTATTGCATGAGGGCAGCGCAGTGACCTTGAGCTGTTACCACTCATTGAATATTTAGAAGGACGACCTAAAGACGTGCCGCGGTTTTTCGCTAGAGGACTGCCATCTTTTTCGCTTGCGAAACGATGTTCTCTATAAGAAAAACTTCTCACCAACCGGTAACCCGCACTTGCTCGTCGTGCCTGCCTGGCTTCGAAAAGAAATTATGGAAGCGTGCCATGATGAAGCAACTTCTGGTCATCTAGGCTACACCCTAACATTGCGCCGACTACGACGGAAGTACTACTGGCCAAAGTTACCTGCTGCTGTTAACCATCACGTGCGAACTTGCAACGACTGCCAAAGACGCAAAGCGCCTCCCAGCAAGCCAGCCGGTCTTTCACATCCAGTCTAAGCACCAGAAAAACCGCTCACCCAGATTGGAATGGATTTCCTGGGTCACTTTTCAACTTCCACAACAGGGAACAGATGGATTATTGTGGTCACTGTTTACCTGTCCCGTTATGCGGAGACTAAAGCTATGCAGCGCGGCACAGCAGCAGAAGTCGCTCAGTTTTTCATCGAAAACATCGTCCTTCGGCATGGCGCACTAACAAAAGTGATCACAGACAGAGGACCTGCCTTTTGGAGTCGGTTCTCAGACTCAGCGGTCAGCTCACCGGAGAGCAACTGCATACCATCCGCAGACAAACGGACTTACGGAGCGCCTCAATAGGACCCTCACAGACATGATCAGCATGTACGTTGACACGGAACATAAAAACTGGGATCAGATATTGTCGTACGTGACCTTTGCTTATAACACCGCTCGACAAGAAACCACTGGAATGACACAGTTCAGTCTGATCTATGGTCGCGAAGTCACAACAACATTGGACGCCATGTTGCCGCATGAGTGTGACGACATCCATGTAGACGCCGAAGAATTCACTCAGCGTGCCGAAGAAGCCAGACAGCTCGCGCGTGTGCGCGTCTGTCATCAGCAGCATCAAGATGCACAACGCTACGACACCCGACACAAGTTTATTAGCTACTCACCAGGCAACAAAGGGGGGGTCTGGATTCCGATACGTCGACGTGGACTGTCTGAGAAACTGCTAAGACGGTACTTTTGTCCATACAGCGTCACGCGACGCTTGAACGACGTGAACTACGAAGTCGTTCCCGACATTGATTGTAGTTCTAAGCGCCAAACATTTTGCCTGAAGTCGTGCACGTCGTGTGTATGAAACCGTATTTATCGAGTTAATTAGCTCCCGGTTACCGTTTTCGCACGACCACTTCATACGCCTGGTAGAGCACCTAAGTTGCGCAACGGGACGATGCTTCTTTCGGAGGGAGGCAAATGTCACGTGCTTGCTCAAAAAAGAAGATGGAAGTTGTGCATGTGCCACGAAGGATTACGAAATGGACGAAGAAGAAGAACTCGCTTGCGCGTTCTAATTAAAAAGACCGACCTGCTTCTGGTGTCTCAATCTCTACGGCAAGACCTCTGTTTTGACGTCGTGACAATATAATATTTCCAATATTTCCGAGTCCTCCTGAAGCCTTCTTCAGTCACGGCCGTATGAAAAAGGCAACGAAGCTGCCTCGCCATCACCGTTTTTTTTATGTGCTTGTGAACACTCAAGCGATGATACTATGTACTGGCAAGGTTCGACCATGCCTGTAAATTTTCTAGTCTTCACGTCTCTTTAGTTCTACGGTGCCTGGAGAGGCTCGAATCTGCTTCGTCGACATGGTCAGCTCTAAAGTCTGTGACTAAAAAAAAGTCTGCATATAGGCAATATTTTCCCAGAACTCTCGTCCCGAAAACTTGGAAAACAGAAGTGTGCATGTGAAGTGGTGGCAATGATGGTGGACTTCACTTCTAGAACAGCAAAGCGGAGCTGCTTCCGTTCATATGACTAGTCGCCGTGGTTCATTCGGCTCTTCTTTCTAACGGGTCAACGTGTCACAAGCTTGTTCTACGGTAGCTGCGTAGGCATGGAATGTATTAGGCTGTATAGCTTGTGCCACGTGGGAGTACATGCGCCTGTATTGGGTCGCTATAATAAATATCGTCTCAACCGCCGAGATGCTGCGAACCGTCGACGACGTTATGAGGCCGGGAAGAAATTGGGGGAATTCGCGAGCAGCTGCGGCCACAGGCTGTCGTCGCATTTCAATGTACAGAATATTTTGTGTCGCGCGAAGATGCGATAGTTTGAGATATAGAACGAGTAACTTCAATTTGTACGAATTGCAGCACTGGTTACGTTCTTATTTTTCTGTTTGTGTAACATATTATCGCAGCCTGCACTGCAACTGCGATGCTGAATTGAGAAAGGAGCTGAAAGATATGATTACGTGCGACGCCGTATAGGATGGTTCGAGAATTCCGACCACCTGAGGTTCTTCAACGTGAACGTAAATCTAAACACACTGGTTTCAAGCATTTTCCACTTCATATACAACGTTTTTTTTTTTGGTTCACCGGCTTCACACAACAAAAAATATCAAAAGACAGGTGTTTTGCCATATATGCTGGTCGCTTTGTCAGTACACAAGTGATATCTGATGAAAGAATACCACCTACTTGACATCGTGCAGTAAACATCCGGCATGGGACCACAATTACTATATCATGCAGTTCAAATACCTATGCTTAAACCATGATTTACAAATATTCTTATGCCCTAGCTCTCTTCCCGTGCCTGTGTCGTCACATTATGAAAATCCAACAACGGTCCTTCCGTCAGGCAGCGGTCAACTAATTCAGCCTTAGCACAAGTATATAGCACGTGTGGCTTTCGTAACGTCTCTTGCGTGCTCCTTGAGGCGAGCATTACGTCACCACTCCGTCTCACTGATCTCACACCACCACACTGTTCATCCACTCACGCACTCAGGCATCTCGCACCCAGGTGCTTAGGCTGACAGTGCATACTCTCGCACCCAAACGACCATCCTGTTTTGAACTGCCAATGCATGTATCTGTGGTGCCAAATTAACACGCAATCGGCTTCTCTGTAACTTTAAAATACTTAAACGCGCCTGTTCACACCGCTACCGCTCATAAGAAGTCGTGTGGGCACCAATGCTCTGTTTTTTTTCATGAGAAAGCAATCAGCTCAAGAGGAACGTAATACTCATCACACGGCAACACAACACAGGAAGTGTGCCGATGCGATGTTCTCAGATTGCACAGAATTCCATCCGCAACGAAAAATTTCGAGCTCCACGGCCGGTAAATCATTGCGATCAATAGAAAAAAAGTGCGAGCCCAGAAAAAGTGCCTGATTAAGTGTATATAATGCGTTTATTCAAGCGTGATTTCCAGCTGTTCCGTTTCCCAGCGGTAATTTGCGTGCACTCTGCCTGGATAAAGCTGCACCAAGTCATTTCTGTACGCTTCCACAGGCCACCTGCCAATAATAGGTTATATTACGACTCACCTGTGAATGAATGCACCATGCACGTTTATTGCAATTGTAATGGCGTACCGTCGCGATTAAAAGAAACGTGAATTGTGCCATGCGCTGAATTGCGCCATGCGTCGAATTGCGCCAACGCATGTCGCAGTTCAGTCGAACTGCGTCATGCGTTGACTGTCACTAGGCGAATATGTACAGGTCGGTCAACTGTTGGAGCTAACACGGGAGCACGTGGCCTGCACTCTGCGGCAGCTGCGTACAGCACCGTCAACCGACAGCTGAGGAAAACATGTTCGCTTTCAGCGTCATCTATGGCCAAACACAGTAACGACTCATAGCGGGTAGGCAAGCGCTGTGAGTGCACTTTCGCGAGGGAATTCAGTTTGCTGATCTCAGAAACATACATATACATCTGTCGACTCCTGTGCGGCAACGTTATTTGTAACGGCTATACCTGCCACATTAGCGTTCGGTCCACGTCCCCTAACTGTACTGACCTTTTCCTAAGCAAATGAGCCCGCACGGTTAGTGTTTGCGTGTCAGCATCTACGGACACGTTGTATCTCTCGCTGTAGACTCTTAATCAAGCCCCGCATAAATTTCTAGATAGAGCCAGGAAACCATACCATGTTGATCCGGTTTCCTCGCTATATCTAGCACTTCACGAGAATACGGTGAAGAGTGTACTCTATTCGACTAACACAATTTGCTAGCACCGCTATTGTCTCAGTAGGAGTTTTTAGCAGGAGCATTGCATCGCTGCTGGCTGTGCAAATTAAGCAGCGAGGGAGAACACAGCCTCCTCAACGATGCCGCTGAGAATCATTCAGAATTATTCGCGGGAACCGAGCACCTTTTCGCGCTTGGGAACAACACTGCATTCTTACTCTCCCTCTTCATTTGCCCTCGCCTTTACCCAAGTCGAATGCGAGATAATGTACCGTCCGCTCCCGCACACACGCAAGCAGCGCACGCGGGAAACCTGCTGGAAGTGACTATTCGCGCGGAAGCTATTTACAGTCGGGTTAGTTTGGAAAATGTGGTTCGCGCAACGACAAGAGGAATT
This sequence comes from Rhipicephalus annulatus, assembly GCA_013436015.1. Taxonomy (NCBI): domain Eukaryota; kingdom Metazoa; phylum Arthropoda; class Arachnida; order Ixodida; family Ixodidae; genus Rhipicephalus; species Rhipicephalus annulatus. Next base: position 371,117 of record WOVY01000505.1, read on the forward strand.
TGGGCGCGTTTTCCGCATGGCTTACCAAACGCCTTCTCTTTTATTGGTTTCTTTTTCGTCGTGGTCAATTCGTTTCTAAAGAAATATGCGTATTAGTACCACCTCTATTAACTTTTACATAGATTTTCCAGTACTTTTAACATATACGTTCAAAAATTGAAACTATATATAACCAGCATTCTGCAAGAAAGCTGAGTTCAATCGCATATGTCATCTGTAGAGTACCACGTCACTAGTGTATGTACGCAAGCTACTTTCTCTAAATTCGAAGAATGATAGTTATAGTGTTATTTTTTTCTCGAAATAATATGTCGCATAAAGTACTTCGGTGCTTGATGCCCACTCGAGGATACCTGCAATAACAAAGGGAAGACAAAGATACTGCGCAAAATATGAAAGGTGTGAGCATAGATATATTTGCGGCACAATAAACACTGCACGACCCACTCTGGTGGGGCGAGTGGGCGGCTCAATGAAGTGTGGAGTGACAGAGCCACACCGATGGTGACATGCCCCGCGTTTTCGCTTGGGAATCTTGTGAATGCATGCCATGCGTACATTTATATTATGGCCCGCTCCTAAACCTTTTTTTTTCATTTTTGACATTTATTGTTTGTAATTTTGCTCATGTAACCCCCGTATGTAATACCCTCTCAAGAGGGCCTTTAGGGGTATTATGAATTATGAATAAATCAATACATGCGAACCACCGCTGTTCATTTCTCAGCTACATCTACATACGTAGGAGCTAGCAGGTGCATAGCCAGAATTTTCTTTTTCGGAGGGGGGGGGGGGGCAGGGAGTGGGGTAGCAGGTTTTTGATTTCGAAGATGGCACGCCTTTGAACTGGTTATTCTTTTTTGCTTTTTATGGCATGCCGCAAAACATTTAGGGGATGGGGGTATGGGCTTGTTGTGCTAGCCCCTGGCTACGCTCCTGGAACATAGGTGTTACTCGGCAGGCCTTTTACAACCACCTACTTGTGATAAAGGCGGTAACTGTGCCACAGATATCGGTACCTTGAAGTTTCAACTTGTTTATTTATAGTTTTCTTCGTTCTGGTGATATGGAGTGAACTCCTGTGTACAGCTGTGAATGAAATTTTGCATCAGAGTTTCATTTGAATCAGTTCTGCTTTCAGCTTGGATCAAAATGAGTTCGGATGCATGTACTGTCGTGTTTAATAATTCACTGCAATTTTCGTGAAGTAGTTTTAATGGACACGATGAATAAATATGATAGAGCGAATCGGAGTGTACTCAATAACAAATGGATAAGGATTAGCAAACTGAACTTGAAAGAAGACGAAAGAAGACAACATGCCGTCAATAGTCATTAACACTGATCCGTTCTAGTAATTAGGATTTCGAGCTTTCGACGATGCGAAGGCGGTAACAACTCTTCTCCCCCGTGATTCCTGGCTGATTTATTTATGCGAAGCCATGTGATCCGCTCGTCCGTGAGACCTTTTTGCGACGTCAGGTGCTGATCACTGATTAGCGCCCTCGACAGTGAGATTGGCGTCCCTTTCGATTAGCAATGAGGTCGCAGACATTGGGCTAACGATCGGGCTCGTTTTCTCTGTCTATCATAATTACTTCCTTTGCGTCGTGTAGGTACTTACGAGGTCCTAATTGAGCAATTGAGCCATGCTCCCTATTACTGCTCGGAAACGCTCTGTGCATGCGCAATCAATCAAGGCACTGGCGCTCTTCCTAATCGCTTTGTCTGTTGTGGTGCAACTAGTGTTTTTGTAGCGTACGTAAGCCTCCAAGCGTTGAAGATGCTATAAGAAGGTATGGGCGTCTATAGCGAACACGAGCTTTGCTTGCATAATTTATGGCCGCGCATTGTCTAGGTTTTTTTTGTGCTCAACCTCTCGTCGCTTCCCCATTGGGTGCTTCGTCACGAACACGCATGTGTCAAGACCAGGAGTGGATGACAGATGTTCCGACGTGGTTAGGCTGAGAGTGTGCGTCACAAACACGCGATGTCGTTACGTCGCAGTGAATAATGGTGTCGCTATACAGGCACTGTGTTGCTCCGTGTGTGGCCGGGAAACTTAGCTGCAGAAGTGACGCGATAACGGTGAGCGAAGATGACTACTTATTTCCAGCGCTCATGTAGGTAAAAGAGATTATTTCCGAGGTCATTGTAAGTTATATACTGAGCGTCAATGTTTTCAGAACAATACGTGATTACTGAGAAAACTAGACGCACCTATGTGTTTGTGTAAATTGTTATTATGTAAAAGGCTGGCACCCAGCAAGCAGACCCGGGTTCGAGCCCCACTGTGTCATTGGTGCTAGCTTTCTTTTTTTTTCAATTTCGCGCGATGTGGTTACGGGCATCGGCAAGGGCGGTGGCAGCGGACAACTGCGTGTGACCCGAGTTGTGATCTCATAACAGCTTTCGCTGTCAAATGAAGAACGTTAGCAGACCTATTCATGTAATCCACCATTTCTTTTAGGGGGGGGGGGGGGGAGCTTGCTTGTAAAGCGTGCATCTTTACAGTAATGGCGTGTATGTGGTGAAGCATCTCGAGTAACACACAACGCGGCATAGGACGTTCATTAGAAAGTTTTCGGAGATCAATAGAATATCACGCATGAGCCTAATAAAGGTATCCTGCAGAAGTCGTGTTACACCGTTTCAATTAGAGGGAATTCAAGGTTACAGTAACAATTATGAAGCAAGAGTCTTGCGGCCTTGCTTCTATCATTTTGACGGTGGCAGCTTTTGTGAGATTGAGTTTTACGGTTGAATCACTTATTGAGGACAACGGCAGCGGAAATCCAAATGACTGGGTGAAGAGAAATATGGAGAATGCACATAGGGTTGGTCCTGAATTGCCTATTCCATCTTACACTCCTTTGAACAAACCCTATTACCGACATCAACAAGTTTCACCTCACTTGTCCATCGAATATAAGTTACGTGTGTATTCATCGAGAAGCTGTACTATATTTCGTCAGTTCCATGCATAGTGTAATGCTACATCCGCTTATTGCGGCTTATGGACAGCATTTTTTTTCTTTTACGCATACATCGTATTGATACATAATAGCCGCTAAATACGGCTACATGAAAGAGGAGGACGAAGTGATTGATTGATTGATTGATTGATATGTGAAGTTTAACGTCCTAAAACCACCATATGATTATTAGAGATGCCGTGGTGGACAGGCTTTGGATATTTCGACCACCTGGGGTTCTTTAACGTGCACCCAAATCTGAGCACGTGGGCCTACAACATTTCCGCCTCCATCGGAAATGCAGCCGCCGCAGCCGGGATTCGATCGCGTGACCTGCGGGTAGCCACTAGACCACCACGGTGGGGCGAGGAGGACGAAGTGAGTTTTCGTTTGATGCTGGACTGGACGCCATCTTGTTCATCGAGTTCTGTGTGTTGTAAATAGCGTCGTAAGTTGGGAAAACGATGACGCTTGGTCATGGCCCCAGATAAACGAGGCGTCTCTCTTCAAGAGGTCTGTGAGGGGGCGTGCAATGGTCGCAGAGTCCTTAACAAAGCGTCTGAAATATGAGCACAACCCCACAAAACTGCGGACATCCTTTGTGGTCCTCGGAACGGGAAAGTTCGTGACTGCGCGAATTTTCTCTGGGCCTGGACTTGCGCGCTTTGTTCGATGCTATTGTAGAAAACAGATTGAAGATGGAGCTTGGAGGCGAGGAAGAAGTAGCCAGGGGCACGCTCTGCATATTTTTTTTCCTGTTCTGTCAACAATAAACCGAAGACGTATCGGTTCTGTGGTCTCTCTGGTCCTTCTGAAACATGGTGCCGTGACCAGGAGGATCTGAAGACAGACGCACAGACTTCAACCCCTTTCGCAACAGCGGGTTGAAGAACGAAGCAGCGGCGTCTGGCTCAAGGACGAACCGTCGAGAGAAGGACCACCACCGACGACTGTTGGCGACGCACATAAACAGGCAAGAGCTCTTACAACACATTCTAAGCATGGATAAAAAGGTCCTATCGAAGAAGCGGAAGACGCTTCGAGCAAATGTGACGACACCTGCGAGCGAAATCGATAAGGAGATAGAAGAAGACGCCGATCGAGCACCACTTATGACGCTTCTGAACCAGATGAAGAGCGTGTCACAGACGCTAAGACAAGTTAACGAACAGATAGAACCGTTCATTGAAGAAGACGACGCGGAGGCAGAATATGAAAGAGTTTTGCATTATGAGATGAAGATCAGTCGCTGCAACGACAAAAATAGAGGAGCAATTACGCGAGTTAGAACAAGCGAAGCAACTGATCACGAGAATAGTCACAGAACAGGCGAGCTCAGTGCTAGGTACTAACCAAATCTCGGAGACGCAAGAGCTTGTTAAGTTGCCACGCCTTGAAATGATCAAGTTTGATGGCAAAAAAACAGCATGGCCAAAGTTTTGGCATCAGTTCGAGACATCTGTGCATAACAGAGTGAACATGCCGAAGAATAAAAAATTTAATTACCTTCTGGCGTCTCTGAGCGGGGAGGCTGCGTCCCTCATAGAAGGTTTGCAGTTTTCTGATAAGAATTACGAGCATGCAGTCGCTCTTCTGAAAGAAACTTTCGGGCGAGAAGATAATTTAAGAGAGACCTACATAAAAGAGCTTGCAAACATGGAAGCAGTGAAAAGTCCTAAAGATGTAGATGGGTGGAAGAAACTCTTCCAAATGTTGCAAGTGAACACACGAGTATTGCAGTCATTAGGAGTGTAAATGTGTAATTACGCCACAGTGATAGCTCCTGTTGTAAAATCTGCGCTACCGGTGGATATGAGGATTGAGATGAAGATGAAGTAGTTAAAGAAAGGTGACAACAGAGCAGTAACTACAGAATCGGACTCAGCGTCAAGAGACAGCACGAGCAGTTTGAAAGAAATCATGGAGTTTTTAAACATATACATACGCAGCAAAGAAGAAACTCGAGAGGAAAAATACGACGTGACCCAGTCACCGCAAAGTATCAGGCGGACTAGAACATCTACGCTTCAAAGCATATCGATTAAGAAATGCATCTTCTGTGAGATGACTGGACACTACACGGAAGATTGCAGAAGAAGCATTAGTATGCAACCGAAGAAAGAAGCCCTGCAACGGGAACGAAGGTGCTTCAGATGCACCAGGCCTCACCAAACGGCGAAGATATGCCGCGCTAACGTACGCTGCAAAACATGCAAAAGAAAGGCACGCCACATTCTTGTGTCGACCACGTACGCCTGCAGGAAAGTCAGCACAGCAGCAAAGCGGTGATGTTGAGCAAGTGCGTAAAAGCGCGCAACCTGACTGGTTAGACACCAGCAAGTCCTGCAACATGCACGCACAGCAGTCTGATGAACACAAGTGCATACTACTGCAGACAGCCTTTTCGTGGACAGAGGGAGAAGACAGCGGGGGCTGCGCACGGATTCTGCTGGACAACGGGAGCCAGAGGACATTCATCCTCAAAAGATTATCAAGAAAACTAGCGTGCAAGGTAAAAATATTCGAAAGGATTACTGTAGGATCATTTGGAGGAGGAGAGATGGAACTAGAAATGAAAGTCGTCGAGGTCAGCGTAAGGAAGGATCCCATCTCAGAGCCAGTCGCGATTGAGGCACTGGAGATAGAAGTAACATCCTGTGACGTGCTATCATCGCCACCATTGACAATACACGAAAGAGCAAGTCCAATGAGAGTCAATGAGGTTATGTTAAAAGTGATAAAAATCCTGCGGATTTGATGACAAGGGAGATGGAGATGAAACGTTTGCTGGACAGTGAATTATGGTGGAAAGGCCCCACGTGGATCAAGAATGAAAAAGAAAGGCCTAATTATGACATCACGCAAGAACCGGACAGTGATGGCAACAAAGACGAAAAAAAGCCCGTTGCAAGCTTAACTACCACCACGAGTGAAGAAAAAATAATTGATGTGAGCAGGTTTGAATCATACAAGAAAGCGTTACGAGGTACCCTATGGGTGATGCGTTATATAGGAAACCGACAAAAAGAAAGAAAAACAGGTTCGCTGACAGGAGAAGAATTGGACAAGGCAGAGTTTGTGCTGATAAAGCAGCAGCAGGAAAACGCTACAAAATGCAGTGACACGAATATATGACAACATGAATCTGTACGGCACGAACATCTTCGAAGATGATCAAGGTGTCCTAAGAGTAAAAGGGAGGCTTCAGTGGAGTGATTTGAGCTTTGATGAGAAGCATCCTACTATTTTACCAAGAGAAAGTCACTTTTCATAACTCCTAGTTATGAACGCGCATCAAGTAACAATGCACGGTGGCGTTGCGGCAACATTGACACATCTAAGCACGAAGTTTTGGATTGTGCGTGCCCGACAGATGGTGATATATGTGATAAAGAAATGCATCACATGTAGGAGATTCAATTCTAGACCAATGGCGCATGAAATTCCACCACTACCAGCTAAGATAACACAGACGAGGCCATTCGACACAGTTGGTATAGACTTTGCTGGACCACTAAATGCTCGAGAGGAGAAAGGCGAAAAAGTGATATTGTAACATTGTGATATTTACGTGTTTAGTAACAAGAGCCATACAACTGGAGTTGGTCAAGAGGATGTCATCAGAAGCGTTTATACAAGCATTCCGAAGATTCGTAGCTAGAAGAGGATTGTGTACATCTATTTACAGTGATAATGCAAGAGCATTCAAGAAATCTGAGAAAGAGATGAACAAGATATTGAAGATGGAAGATGAAAGGGTTCAACAGTATACCAGTAACCTGAAAAAAAATGAAAGTTTATTGTAGAGTTAGCTCCATGATGGGGAGAATTTTATGAAAGACTGATCAGAAGCTTTAAGACATCCATGGCAAAAACTATAGGTGCTCGACTTTTGGATGAAGAAGAATTACGGACTGTGGTTGACGAAGCAGAAGGAGTACTTAACAACCGGCCTCTTACTTATGTGTATGACGATCCTAACGAGCCACAACCCATCACACCGGCGGACGTTATAGGAGGCAGGCAAGCAATGATTAAGCAAGAAGAAAACAGACACGGAGAATACAGTTTGCTGAATTACTGGAGTGCAAGAAAACGGGCAATGATAACGTGGTGGACCAGATGGAAAAAGGAGTACCTGAGGGAGCTTAAGTGTGCCAGCAGAAAAACAGAGAGTCACACAAATGTACAAGAAGTAGATGTACTTCTGCTTGGAGAAGCGCGGAAAAGAACTCAGTGGAAACTCTGCAAGGTCGAGGAGATTTTCCCAGGCAAGTATGGAATAGTGAGAAGATGCTTGCTTCGTACACTTGAAGGAAAATTAGTCAAGAGGCCGATTCAACTGTTGTATTCGCTTGAAGGTTGCTTCGGTTGAATCTGGCCGGCGGGAAGCTGTAGAAAACAGATTGAAGATGGAGCTCGGAGGCGAGGAAGAAGAAGTAGCCAAGGGCATGCTCTGCATATTTTTTTTCCTGTTTTGTCAACAATAAACCGAAGACGTATCGGTTATGTGGTCTCTCTGGCCCTTCTGAAACAGCTATGTCACCGCTTGTGAGCCCTGTCAGCGTCGCAAAACGCCGTCTGCCCTCCCGGCCGGCTACCTTCAGCCGATCGACGTTACCACTGAACCTTTCTTTCAAGTTGGTGTCGACCTGTTGGGCCCTTTTCCACTCTCCACAGCTGAAAATAAATAAATTGCTGTTGCCACAGACTACGCGACGTGGTACGAAATCACATGAGCATCCCCGACCAGTTGCGCTACCAACGTTGCGGACTTTCTGTTGTACGACATAATATTAGTGCACGGTGCTTCCCTGCCAACTTTTCACTGACCGTGGCCGCACGTTCTTATCAGCTGTCGTTCATGAAATCCTGAGGTCTTGCCATACCAAGCATAAATTTACTACTTCATACCATTCTCAGTCAAATGACATCGCGGAGCGCCTCAACAGGACTCTAACCGATATGCTTGCCAAATACGTTGCGCCAGACAACCAGGATTGGGCCATTATTTTGCCGTATGTGACGTTCGCTTACAATTCATCTCGTCACAACACTGCCGGCTATTCGCCCTTCTATCTCCTATATGAGCGGGACCCAACTCTACCCTTAGACACTTTACTACCTGCGGCCACTGAATATGCTGGGGAAGCCATTACCCGCGCCGACCACGCACGCCATGTCGCCCGTAACCGTCTACAGGCTTCACAGGCACACGAACGACAGCTCTAGAATTCTCACCATAGGTACGTGCACTTTTCCCCGGGTTCTCTTGTACTACTCTGGTCACCTACTCGGCGTGTGGGACTGTCTGAAAAACTGCTGTCGCCCTACGCTGGACCATTCCATATCGTTTGCCAAGTGACAGACGTCACGCGCGAAATTGTTCCAACCGATCCAACAAAGTCATCGTAAGCTGCGAGCGACACCATTCACGTGGCTCGGCTAAAGCCCTATTATCCCCCTTCGACATCATCTGCGTAGATTTAGCACCGGGATAGGGCTTCTACCACCGGGGGTTATGATACATAACAGCCGCTAAACACGGCTGCATGAAAGAGGAGGACGAAGTTAGTTTTTGTTTGATGCTGGACTGGCGCCATCTTGCTCTTCGAGTTATGTGCGTTGTAAATAGATTATTAAAGACGTTGCTGGTAACAATATTGATTAGTGAGTGCATAAAAAAGCGAAAATTGTTTTCCATAAAAAAAACATGGCTGATTCCTCCGTCATAGGAATTGGAATAACGAGAAAGTGAAACGTTTCTTCATGGAAGTAGTTCTTATTGTGTAAAGTGTAAATTTAAGAACTCGTTTTTTTGCGAGACACATTAAAACTGAAAACTAAAAACACAGAACAATAAGTCTAATAGTAAGTTAACGCTCACTTATATTGTCTTTCCTTATTGTGAAGTGACATATGAAAGCTCGTACTATTTTCATTGGAATTTCGGAGCTGTACCACCGTTTGACGTTGACACAGCTGCGTTGACGCCCAGTGGCACGTCTCCATTGCGACGAGTACCAACCATAACCATGATTTAACCGTTGTGGTAACTGAAGTATTTAACATATACCAAAACACAACGTATCGTTAATTGCGCACACAGATGGCATAAACAAGCGCACACTGAACGCTGCTACACGATAACCGCGTTTTCAGAGATCGTCAGTTATGCAGGGAAACAAAATAGTGTGCGCTCCTGAAACCTACGCCAGCGCTCACGCATACTGCGTTTCGGTAACGCGAGATGCTGAGGTTCGCAGCGTAAATGCACGCCACCATTCCACAGCATTGTTGCCTCGCATAAGTGCTTCCTGCAGCAGTTTTTTTAATATATATTCTTGTGCTACAACACTCGAAGTAGTCGGCGGTGAAGCATCGTTGGCGTATGGTTAAGCTTCACGATTTCAACTACGAGCTGTCACGTACTAACACAAAGCGTAAGGCAAAGAACATAACTGCATCTGCGACTCTCTGACGCACGCTCGGTCAGGGTGTTTCACTGCTATCGAAAAGCTTTAACCATGTCTTCCAGCACTGCGCGCCGGCACGCAATCTCGCACGTCATGCTTCAACTGCGTCATGCTGCATTACTTCTCTTGACCACTCGCCGCTTCACCAACAGAGAGCAAGGAGCAGGAGAGAAATTTCGAAATATATAAGGCACGTTTGTACCGAGCGCAGCAATTGCCTCAAGAACTCAGTCAGTAGAGTCCCGGGTGCTTTTCGTCATTTCCCAAGGCGTCAGAGGTTCCATGCACGGGAGGAAACCTTTTCTTAAATGTTTTTGTTTCTCAATTGGTATCGTCAATTTCACAACATCGTATCAGTGACGGAAATACGTCACTGAAATGTTGCTCGACCCCGCAATAAAGCACCTTTATGATAAACAAGCGGGACGTTTATGTTAGCGCCCCTGCACCATGCTTGTGAAGAGAACGGCTTCCAACTTTTTTCTGCGTTCCCGGCAAGACATCATTTTCTGTTCGGTGCTCAGGGTGTTTGATGAGCAACCGCAACTTTCTTCGAAGTGCACACAAAACATGGCTGTTTGCTTCCCTGGTTACGCTATGCAGCTGGCGCATACGGCACGCGCTTCTTTTCCTTCTTATGATGCAACTCACAGAACTAACGCAACTGCCTTTATGCGAGCGTTAACACAATCAGCCACATGCCTGTCAATAAAGAGACCCCCGAGCAGCCAGTGACCTCTGGAAGATAGATAGATAGATAGATAGATAGATAGATAGATAGATAGATAGATAGATAGATAGATAGATAGATAGATAGATAGATAGATAGATAGATAGATAGATAGATAGATAGATAGATAGATAGATAGATAGATAGATAGATAGATAGATAGATAGATAGATAGATAGATAGATAGATAGATAGATAGATAGATAGATAGATAGATAGATAGATAGAAAATATGAAAATTACCTAGTTTTATTTGTCGAAATTGCCGATATAGTTGTCAAGCAGACTTTACGTCATTGTGACCAGCTAAAATTTTGTAAGGAGCACAAAAATTTGTATAATCGATCAGTTTAGTGTTCTGCTGCCTTCCTAATGTGGCAGCTTTGAGTTTGAGTTTGAGTTTATTCAACCACATGACAAGTACATGAAAATAAACTGTATGCGTGATTTGGTGCGAAGGGAAAAAAGCTGCATTTCACAGCTTGACTGGCTTCTTCACCCAGAAAAAATCTAAACTACAAATTTACAAAAATTATAGGCCTCAGCCGATAATCAAAGCAGTACCCTCATGCTTAACAGCGCAAACCCACAGCCTTAAGAGCTTAAAGTTAGTAAATGTTTAAGAATAGTTATCAGAAAATATTTCCGGTTGACTATTCTGCGCTCTTCCGAGAAATATATTGATGTACAAACGCCTACATTTTCCCGAGGTTTGTTGCCGTCTAGATGAGGCAGAAGCTGCATGGTTTGTCTGGGTGCTGTACAAATTGTCAAAATTGTTGGACGCTTGGTATAAGACGTTATTAAAATTTGCCAATGACACTACGATTATTATCATATATTTGCATTTTCCGACGCCATGTTGTCTGTACCACGTACGACTTCAAGTGTTCTCGTTTTTTTTTTTACTTCATGGCGAATAATCTAGAGTCACAATTCAAAATGACACAGAAGATATACGTAAATATAAAGCAGATAAGAAGAAACTAGGGGCATGAGACGTGCAAGTACAACATACTTGTGGAGGCCGTTTTGCGCTTGCACGAAAAAAAAAAAAAACTCCCATGCGCTGAACTCAAAGCAAATGTTATATCTTCGGTGTCTGTCTGAAATATGCAGCCAGATTCCTTTGTTTTTAGCATGTTGTAGCTTTCTGTCTTCGTCTATCAGGGGAAATGACTGCGCTTTGTTTGTTCTTAAACCTACCATGCAGCTAAACTTTTTAGTGCAGCTAAGACAATGTTTCGCTTGTCTCCACCAAGCCAGGAAAAGCAGTTTCTTATAGAAAGTGCCGTTCGCAACGACAGAACAAGCAAAAAGCATACCCAGGAATAGAAAGGCATCGAAGTGTCAATTTTAAAGGAAGCTGGAACGTCATGCGGTGGAGAAGTGAGTGATAATGACAGGTCGCGATGAAGGTGATCACCACACCGCGTGGTTCCGAAAATAGCAACGCTGAGAGGAAAATGCTTTTTTTTTTCGCTGTTGCATTTGTAAATTGATGCTCAGTCTATACAATGGGCCGCCAAGTTCTCTAGGACATGGGCGGCGTGTCCCCAGAAATATTTAACTTTTTGTTGTTGTTGTTATTTATGTTGTTTGAGTGTATTCTTTTTCTAGGTATTCTAATGTCATATAGTTTTTTCTCTTTGTTCAGTTTTAAAACAAATACATGTCTGGTTACCACTTCACGTGTGCATGAAGTGGCTTCATTCAGTACCCGTGGTTTGTAAGCCGGCATGTTAGGAAAAACAAAACTGCGAGTGAACTGAAAACAAGACGAGTGTTGTTTATCAGCAAAACGACGTGCTTTTCCTACAGTGCATGCCACATCACTGCTTTCGATTTGACGGGAAACAAACACTGCCATGCGTGTTTTGTGCGATGCTTGAACAAGAACCCCACATCCACCCCCCCTTCTTTTTTTTTTGTTTCCTGAATTGAGCTTATTCTTCTATCGGCGCATTTCTTTCCTGCGCGTCCATGCGTACGTCAATTAACTGGCGTGAGTCTTTGTAAATGAAGATTGTTTTTTATGAAAACTGAAGCAATGAAAGAAATCTACCCGTTTTCGAGCATGAAGCTACAATGAAACCAATTTGTGTTTCTCAAAAAAAAAGGAATGATCTAGTGTTTCAATTCCAGCCAATGGCGAAATTTTTGCCTGTTTGGATGTTTTCTTGCTTATAAACTTCATCCCGTTTTCGTAGCTGTTGGTTAAAGTAAATGGGTGAATGACTTTCGTTTCATTCTATTTTCAGGAACATTCTTGAACAGTGCGAGTTTCCAAGAAAATATACTTCCGTGTCAGCACAATTTTAGTTGCCAAAACTCATTTCGCCCAAACCCCTAACATATACCTAAAGCCCATGTTGACTTTCAACGACTCGTATACATGAGATTTCAAGTAATGGACAAATGAACATAACCAGCCATGGAACTTTACCTATACAAATATATAACTTTTCACGCCGAATGTACATAACATGGATTATTCGTTCAATTTTATTTTTTAGTGTAGAATTATCATATATGCAAGCCGGTTTGCTAGAGTCCAGCATTCTTAAAACATGTCCCAGAACCGAAATTTTGTGCCTTTATGGCACAGTCCGCAAATGCGTGTATAAAATTTAGCGGATATAACCGCCAATGGACAAGTAAATTTCAGTGCATAATTTCAACATTTCAACCGCGACGGTCTTCATTCTTCGGGATTAGGAGTTCATACCAATCACGCCAAGGAGGTGTGAGGACGGTGCATTTTCAAGCGAGTAAATATAGTATACAATAAAAGCTTAACGTGTATGCTTTCGAGAGTTCTTCTTACCCTAGAGATAAAAATATAAAAAACAGAGGAGATATTGCCAGAACTGGGGCAATCGAGGAAAACTTTCATTTCAGATTACCTAATTAATCGGACGTTGTGCGCGCGAATAGTCTGGACCGATGCCTATCCTCGTTGTACTTCGGGGAAGTTCATTTCATGGCGCTATACTGTTCGCTAGATGTCGGAGTTTGAACCTGGTGCGTGCAATGAATTCTATAACTTTCATGTGAACGCCATGCGCACTTACTCCACTATCAACTGTTTCGTTTTAAAAATATCGTCCGCCGTGTTTGTCGACCCCAACGGAACTCTCACCTCAATGAACGTTCTTGCATTCGAACTAAGTTTCTCTAGTGGTCTCATACTCTCTTCAGAAGAACCCTTGCCATCAAAATCTCGAATAACCATGGCAAGCTCTTTTTTTTCTTTGAATACGCATCTGAAATATCTCTTAAAGTATATATGTGTGTCAGTGCAAAAATTTATGGACGTCAGGGACAGTGGAGCATCACACGTGATACCGACAGCCAGAAATCATTTTTCAAATCGGAGATCAATTGTTTATTATGAAAAGATCACTTTTATAATACGACGTGGGCGCCCATAGAGCAAAAGCACAGATCGCGCATTCAACTTTTCATGTATCGACACTGCACCTAGGAGAAACAATCTTTCTGTATTAACAACCGCCGTCGTTATTGTTGTTGTTGTTGTTTCCCTGTGCAAATGGCTCGTACCCAAAGAAGGGGATTGGCCGATTAGAAGGTGAATTTGCCCTAAACTTTCAGCATTGCGTCATTTCTAGAAATTTTTTGTAACTTAATTTTGATTTGAAATACCGATATCAAGTTTGCAGAAAAAAAAGAAGAAAAATAGTGAAACAGCAATTTAGCAAGAAAATCGTTTAGCAGCAGTGATGTATTCTTGAACGGTGAATAAAACATCCCTGTGGCTGAAACCCAGTGTAGAGGCTCCAAATGAAAGAAGATCAGGTTGTGATAGTTGCAAGCCCAGTCTTTGAAGAGGTGGTGCTAGTATGCTTTGCCTGAATAAATCGAAACGGCGACAATGTAATAAAAATGACTGATCGTTTCCCCTTGATTACAGTAAATGCACATAGGGGAATTCAATATGCCTGATCTATGCAAGTAAAAATTGAGGGAGGTAACGCGGAAACGAAATTTCGTGATGACAACTTCCATCATCCTTGAATTAGTCAGTTCACTGCGCCAGGGAAATAACAAGTGTTTGTACTCTGGAGAAGCCGTCAGTGCAGGGTCAGATAAATTTTGCCTGATTTTAAGTGTGCGAAATTCGCGCCACCGTAATGCATACTGTATGAGGGAAAATGGGAATAATTGGTGTCGAAAGGGATGCCTTCGCAAGAGAATCAGCTATTTCGTTTAACAACAAACCTTTGTGCCCTGGTGTCCAGATTAAATGAATACTTCGGAGATGACAGGGGATCAACGATTTAAAAAGTTTCACTATAGGTGAGTGACCAGATGCGGACAGAGAAGAGCACACTGATAATGAATCAGTTATGACTGCTACGACTGCAATGGAAATATTTACCTTTCGCAAAGCTAACATTAATGTCATGAATTCAGCCAGAAAGACAGTAAGAAAATCCGGTAAGCGAAGTGAAAGTGAAAATGACCAATCAAGTACGGGGCAATATATTCCGATGCCTGATTTTTTATGTGATTGAGATGCGTGCGTTGCTATAATGACATTTGTTGGCAGAGTACTTAAATGGTCCTGCAATAAATCATTTAAAATGCCTGTAGGTAATAGCTTAGCGTGAGTTGGGAAGATATCAATGGTAAACAATTTCTGGAGAATTTTGTTGCTCAGTTAAAGGAATCAGATCACGAACGTGTACATTTAGGGGCTCAAGTAACGATTGAACAAATACTATTTGTTGTTTGGTAAATATGGGCCAATGCACCGAGAAGAATAGGTCAGGATTGGAAATAAAAATAATTTGTTCAGGGTTAAACGAAGGTGGAAGTCCATGACTCCATAACTGATTAGTCAAGATAGAATACACTACACTATCATATGCTTTACATATGTCTAACATTACCAAAGCCGCAAAGTGCTTTTTGTGACGGGCAATATGAATACGACTTTCCAGATCTACATGTGCATGCCATATGTAATATCCAGATCTAAAGCCAATTTGGGAAGAACGCAACAGTTGTTTCTCGTTAATAAACTTAATTATACGACGATGAAGTACCCTTTCAATAAGTTTTACTACATTAGATGTTAAGGCTATCGGTCGTATGTTGTCTAAATTATAGCCTGCTCCCTGTTTCTTAAGCAATGGTATAATTTTCGCAATCTTCAATTCAGAAGGAATCCATGCTCTTCTAAGGGAATAATTGACGAGACTTAACAGATCATTCGGATATTCCCTGTGAAGTATTTTTAGCATTGTATTTGTTATTCCATCGGGGCCTCGTGCTGCATTTGGCAATCTTTCCATAGCCTGATTTAATTCGGAAGTCGATATTTCTGTGTAGTCATAGATGGTTGTTGTGTTAGCTGAATTAGGAAGATGCGTTGAGAACCTGTTTTCCAATTCTTTAGCCAACTGATTCAATGATTTCTGTAGTCCCTGTGAGGTGTAAACTACTGAGTCAACGTTTCCTGGCATAGGGGTCTTCTTCCTACCACGAAGAAAGTTGAATAAAGCACGTTTGTTATTTGATTTAGACAGATACTCGAATTGTTCTTGGTCATATTGCTCTTTCGCTCGCGATACAGTGCGTTTAAATGTTGCCGCAATGAACTGATAATCCTTCCGATTTTTTTGGACTCTGATTACATATAAGTCTTTTCCATGCAGCTTTTCTTCTTTTATAATCTCGTGTGCACTCATCATTCCATCATCTACTAGGTTGGGCACTTTTGGATGACGACGAAGCAATTACAAATTCTGAAGTGTTCTTGGAGATTTTTAAAGCAGAACAGAGATTTCTGCCGAGGTCTTCATTTTGACCACTGGACACTGCCCTAATGTTGGAACGCAAGCAGTCTTTAAATTTTTTGTAATTGATCAATGTTTTCTCTGTCCTTTCAATAGATTTCACAGCGCATGAGATTTCAAGGTATACAGGAAGATGGTCACTGTTTGAAGAGAAATCAATTGTTTTGCAAGACTTTATTGAAACACTTGGGCTGCAAAACGTGAGATCTAATACCGATCGTGTCCGTCCTGAGAAAAAATGTAGGCTGTTTATCATTTAGGCAGGTAAGGTTTTTACTAATCATCCAATCCCACAGAAGAGTACCAGAAGGGTCTGTTCGAAATCCCCATGAAACATGATGTGAGTTGAAATTACCAGTCAGAAGGAAATCATTCTTGCAATTAGCTAAGGCAGTATCTAATTGTTGAGTATTATGCAAACCCGTTGGAAAATATGCGTTTATAAGTGAAAAAGGGTGGTTCCCTGGCAGACAGAGGTCTATTGCCAAAATTTCACAGTCTGTGGACATAAGCTGAAAAGCTATGCTCGCTGTGCGGCAAAATTTATTCGAGACTAGTAAAATTAGACCACCTCCTAGTGATGAACGGTCTAACCGAAATGCTCTAAACTTGTTTAAATGATAATTCTCAACAGGGTTAAGCCAGGTTTTTTGTAATAAGATTATATCCGGATATAACTGTTTAATTAAGCAAAGTAAGTCAGTAGAAGCAGAAATCAAAGACCTACAATTCCACTGTAGTACTTTCAAGGTATCTATGTTGACGAGCGAAACACTTCAGCAACGGCAGCTTCTAAAATACTCTCCTTAATAAGTGCACTGGCATTTTCGCTGCCCTTTTGGGTTTTGTGTTTGGGCAAGGAGATTTTAAAGGAGATCCAGTGCGCTTCTGACGCCTGAAATCTTGGCATACGTCCATTTCATTCTGATCCTCTACGTGGGTCGACGTAGAAGGTACGGACAAAATTGGGGTTTTCTCCTCTCGGGATTGTCGCTGTGGGGCTAAATTCGGTATCTCTTCCACTGCACAAGGTACCGACTTGGCCATCGGTACTGCTACTGCAGAAGCCAGCTGTGTCATCTGTGAGCAAAACACTTGAGAGATGCACTCACTCACGCTCGTAACTATGTGTTCCAGCGCTTTCGACATCGCCTTTTCTACTGCAGCCTCAATAAGACTAAGAATCTTCGTCTCACTTAGTTGTTCGTGCCTCGACGCGACTCCGGCATATCCAAAGGCTCTATCCTTCACAACCGCCGTCCTGATATCATTGCGATTGTTACGCTTGTCAATCTCCTTTTTCATTTCTTTTTTACATCCTTCTTTTCTTCCCGAATCCGCTAAAATTCAAACCGGCTGCAGCGAATGCTCGATTTTAATTTGGCTGGTTTCAATGCAATAGCGTTAAAGAGCTCTTCTCGCGGAAATTGCGTTGTCGGCGTAAGTTGAAGGTTATACAAGTGCCGGCTTATAGCGGATATTCCAAGAACTAAACGAGGAGGGGCTACCTACAACGAAATACATCTAGGACGCACGACCCTTGACTTCAGAAGCATCACCCATAAAGAGGTTGAAAGTATAGCAAGAAAGAAGCATGACACAATGGCTCGTTAAGAAAGGAAAGAAGCAGTGACGAACTTTCTAAGCCGGGCAAAGAAGGTAAAGGTAGACACTAGAAAGAAGGTAAAGGTAGACACTAGAAAGAAAGGTGGCATCCTTCACAAGCGTTTTAATTAAACATTCTCAAAGCAGTATTCTCACAGCCAGAAACAGCCCTTCGTTATCATGAGAGAAGTATACATCAGAGATGTGAGCACGCGTTCGCCATTGTGGTGTCTCGCAAGGCGCCTCCCACTGAAAAGGGACCAGGACAGTGATGAAGCACTTCTTTCATCACCAACATATGTGCCTTTATTCGAAGCAATCTTCCTGTCGGCTGTGCTTGCTCAGGCTCGTCTTTGTGGACCTCGCAATTTTTCCTCAGAGCTGGTCTTCCTTAATTTTTCCAAAGAAAGGATGCACGAATAACTAGATGGATAAGAGCTCACGAAAGAAAAATGGACGGTTTGGGAGTTTCTGCTCTTCCACCGCAATTTCTGACCTCCCACATGCGCGGCACACAGGCATGTGAATTGTTATCTTTCTACCTAATAAAACCATGCACTGTTTTCTGAACCCCGAAAAGTAGTCTTGAAAGGTTTGTCATTGTTGTTGTTAGGCACAATATTAATTTATTTTTTTAAATATCTCAAGGACCCTGTACACAGGGTTTTACATGAGGAGTGGGAAAAACAATCAATTTACTTAATATTTACAAGATGTGACTCAACGTTTTTCTTGAAATGAACATGGCTGTTGTGAAGGGCGATATCTGAGGGAAGATTATTCCAGTCGGTGGCAGTCTTGACAAATAATGATTTCAGATGCGTGGCAGTGCGGACACGGGGAGGGTATACGGCCTAATCGTGGCTGATGCGTTCAAAGATGCGAAGAATCGTATTGATGAGAGAACAGTTGCCCAAAACACGAAAAAAAAAACTTATGAAACAGTGAAATCCTTGCAATTTCGCGCCGCGTATGAAGAGTAGCTAGACCTGCCTTTTCTTTAGGGTTGTTACACTATTCGTGTAAAATAATTGGAATAAATAAATCTAACCGCATCGCTTTTGTACTGCTTCTATTAGATCGGTCAGGGCGCGTTCAGGGGGATCCTAGACCAAAAAAGCATACTCTAATTTGGGTCGGACTAGTGTTTCATAAGCTAGTAATTTCATCGGAGGAGATGCATGTGTTAGATTTCGCTTAAGATGGCCTTAAGTACGGTTAGCGGCATTAGTAATATTGGTTATGTGAGTAGCTCAAGTGTGCCCCACCGCGGTGGTCTAGTGGCTAAGGTACTCGGCTGCTGACCCGCAGGTCGCGGGATCGAATCCCGGCTGCGGCGGCTGCATTTCCGATGGAGGCGAAAATGTTGTAGGCCCGTGTGCTCAGATTTGGGTGCACGTTAAAGAACCCCAGGTGGTCAAAATTTCCGGAGCCCTCCACTACGGCGTCTCTCATCATCATAGCGTGGTTTTGGAACGTTAGACACTACAAATCGAATCATGAGTAGCTCAAGTGAGGTCGTTTTAGAAAGTATACTAGCTAAGTATTTAGCACTAGATTCTGAGCAAGTGACGCTGCCGTTAAGAGAATGATTGAATGCCCCGTAGTCATGCCGTCTAATAAATGAAACCAGGGGTGTTTTGTTAGTGTTCACCTCCATTAGCCAATCACTACACCATTTATTTAATTTCGGCAAGTCGTTTTAGAGCGCTAGGTTATCGGTGATGTTGATAATCGGACGATAAATGACGCAGTCATCGACCAAAAGGCGTATGTTTGAAAAATGTTACTGGGAAGATTGTTGATGTAAATGAGGAAAAGGTGTCTACCCAGTACACTGCCTTGTGGCACTCCGGATAAGACGGGGGATGAAGTTGATGATGAATTATTTGCGTGCACAAACTGCTGTAGGTTTGTGAGGAATATGAATAAGAACTGACAGAAAATGAAATCAAAGAAAGTATGATTGTTGTTATGAGTAGTAATCATAATGTAAATGGAAAGAAAGTTAAGCGGACGAAAATATAACTTCTTCCGGCAGCAATGGAAGATAAATTAGATACTCATGAAATTGTTATTTTCTTTACAATATATTTTGAACCAAGGCGTCCTATACCTGTTGTCTTAGGGGCGCAGCATCTCAGCATAATACATATGTAATAATACTATACAAGTAAAAATTAAAGCTCAAATTCTTTTCGTTTCATAAAAGAAACTTCAAACGGTGTCAAAATCGCTTCTTTGGTTGAAGCCTGAAGCACCAAAGGTAAGTATATTGTCATTATTGACGTTCGCCCTTGCTTTAGCGAATAAAATAATAAGGAGTCGTTTTCTTAGCAATCTGTAATAAGGACATGACAAGAGTGTTTTATCGAATTCATTTCAAACCAAAAGTGGCATAGGGTCCACATCGCCTGGACAAAAAGATTACACCGATCTATCATTAAACGAAACCACGAGTAGCATTTAAAGCAGCGAATTGGTCGAATAAAAGTTCCGTTCATTTCGGGCACCTCACTCGATGGTAACACGTCCTTAAAAGTGGTGCAAATCATTCACTGTAGTTTCCATTGTTGTTACTCATCCCAAAATATTGCTGGAGCATGCCACGCGGCTTCGTCGCTGCGACAGGTGGGCTAATCGTGCGCCTGCATAATGTTTTTCCCCGATGCCATCATGCCATTGCTCAGAGAGTGTAAGGCCAGAGCCTCTTGTACAGATCCTTGCAGATACGCGACGCAACATGGGTTCGCACCCACGGTAAAACCAATCTGACAATTATAGACTGGCGGGTAGTATCGGTACATCGACTGAGAAGAAAAAGAAGATGGCCTCCTCCATCAAATCATCTTAGGCGGATAAATAGGGGCCTGTGAGTTTCTAACGAGGCATTTAAGCCTCTCGCCTAAATAAATTCGCGTAGTTAATTACGGGGTAAGCGGCAAGTGTAAAACCCAGCCCCGTAATCACACTGATGTTAGAAAGAACAAAGGTCAACTTAGCTATAGCATCACAAACATCGATGTCATGAAGTAGCACCAAGCAATGAAAGAATAATATAAGAGTTGGGGTTTGACGTCCTAAAACCACCACGTGGTCATTAGAGACGCCGTAGTGGAGGGCTCCAGAAATTCAGGCACACGGGCCTAAAACATTTTCGCCGCCATAGAAAATGCGGTCGCCGCGGCCGGGATTCAACCTCACGACCTGCGGGCTAGCAGCCGAGTGCGTTAGCCACTGGACCACCGTGGCGGGTAAGCAATGAATGAAACATCCAGTGACTATCACGTATTATCACATCCCAGAACCGAGCAAGTGTGTCCGCCACTTTCCTTATTCGGCATGTTCAGTGATGATTACGGTTATTTGCGACGAACAACACAGTCTAGTATGCGTGAATGAAAGTCGGAGCGATCAGAACAAGTGCTTCTTCACAATAACAGCTCGTTACACTAGCAAAAACCACTCACAACGCGCGATGAAAGCAGGCGAAAGCGGGAAAGCGTCGTCTGCTCTGACCGCCGGCGCTCCGCTCTCCCATAATGCCTCAGCGCCGATCCACCAGGGGAAGGCGCGGCGCTGCGATTTCTGGAAAGGTCCATTATCTTCGAAACGGAGTCGTCATATACAACGAACGCTGTTGCTTCACACGTTCCCTGAGCATGGGAAATAGGAGTCTAAGAGAAAACGTCCGGCTATCTCAAAGGGACCTGGCAGAGGGTTGTTCTGCAAAAGGATACTTTAGCGCGGATGAACTGGCCGACCCCCCTCTTCTTTCTTTTTTCTCCTCCTCACCACGAACGTCAGCTGTCGTGAAAGAGGCCTTGAGGGAACACGTTTCCTTATTAGCATTTTGATGGGAGTCCGCCACGGAACACCACGACACCCTGATGGGTAATATACAGTAAATGCTAGAGAGCGCAACTACTCTGCATGTGGTTTAAAGAAAATGCATGCAGGTTTTCTGAGCTATCATAAAGAAAAGACTTGGTTTTACAGTCTCTCTCATTTCCTTGACGTTAGTAAAGCTTGTCTTGGCGTTGCAGTGGAACCTCTATTACTTTTTTTTTTGGTCCAGGCTGGCTGGTGGGGCTGATTATTTGTGAACCCTGCGTTTGAATAGCGCATTTTTGCTGCTCAAGTTCTCCGAAACACTGTTGACGAGATACCGGCTTCGTTTTTGCTTAAGTTCAGTGTGGTCATTTTTGTGTGGTAATAAAAGCGAGGCCAGCATCTTGAGTATTGGCTGCTGTTCAGTTCATCGAAGATTTAAAAAAAAAGCTTTACAGTTGTGCTTCGCTAGGAGAAAAACGAATTTAAGAAATAGAAGGTAAGGGAGACTAATGTAGGGTAAAGTCTAGTTTGCTAGCTATCACCAATTTTAAAACAAGTGAGGCGAGAATTGTGAGATAACAGAAGGAAAAGTCACCTCATCTCCCACTAAAGAGATCCATGAGCAGCATGCGAAACAGCACATGGGTCTTCTGAAAGTTCCGTTCATCACGGGGCACACTGCCGGATATTAACGAGTCCTTAAGAGTGGAGCACACGTTGAATTCACTGAAGTTTCTGTTGCTGTTATTCGTCTCAAACTCTTGTGGGTGGACGCCACAAGCCACGCCACGTGGGAACACGTGGGTTCATCGCGAGTCCTGCACAATCTCGTTCCCGATGGCATCACGTGATTGCTGAGAGAGTGTGTTGGTGGAGGGGGGGAGGACACAGCCTGTTACACGTCCTCTTGTGCAAGGCCGAACGCAAAAGCGCGTTCAGTCTAGTGTATCCTAGACGAGAGAGAGGGATGTTAACGTAGGGGAGGAGACAGAGGTGGAGGGGACGCGCATGCGCTGTAGGGGTGATCACTGGTCACGCTGCACACCACATTGAACCCCACCTGCTTGCTTGTATGTAAAAATACAACGAATATAGAAAATCCTACCACGGAAGACTACTTGTACGATGTTTTTCACAATGCCTGACAATAGCTTGCGCAGTCATAAAAAAATGCCCACCATCTTCACAAAGTGAATGATGATGAGTGTGACGTAGCTGCAATGTTTATGGGTGATACCGTGAAGCATTCCCCCACACACCACATAAACCCTCGACATGTTGTTATATGGGTGATTGTATATACGTCAAATATACGATCTTTAATAATTACATATCGAAAGCATTGTATACACTACCATACACAAGAGATCAAGACTTAATCATTTACATATGGGTGAAATTATATACAAGGCTTACATTACTCATTACGAGGTTGTGAGACGCGTTTTTCTTTGAAGATCACAACCTTGTGGTCGGTGAAGTACGTGCTGAAAGGATCTTGAATGAAAGGTTGTAGTGGAAACTACAACCTGATTTTGATTGATTTGTGGAGTTTAACGTCCCAAAACCACCATATGATTATGAGAGACGCCGTAGTGGAGGGCTCCGGAAATTTCGACCACCTGGGGTTCTTTAACGTGCACCCAAATCTGAGTACACGGGCCTACAACATTTCCGCCTCCGTCGGAAATGTAGCCGCCGAAGCCGGGATTCGAACCCGCGACCTGCGGGTCAGCAGCCGAGTACCTTAGCCACTAGACCACCACGGCGGGGCTGGAAACTACAACCTCTCAGAGGGGAATGTGGGTTCAGGTCACTATCAGTGGTTGTGGGATGCTTGTGGTCGTACGGGCTGTATTAAAGATTACAACGGGGCGTCATGTGCGAAACTAGAAAGCAGTCATCAACCGCCATGATGTGCACGCTGAAGTCTCCGACGAGAACGAATTTGCCGTGTTTGAATTCGGTTCTGTATCGACGCATTGCCACCGCGTTTCAAGCTCTCCGCGCCATTGGCTTTGCTTTAGTGTGTTTATGATGAGTGGCTGCGTGAATATGTGCCCTCACAGAGCTCGTGGCGATGAGGAAGAGAGCGTGCCAAAAGTGCTCACGTTCACACTTACCACTGAGCTCGCAGCGGTGAGCAAAAAAGCGCGCCAAAAGCAATCGCGCTCCCCTCGAAAACTAGTGGGCATGGTGCGTAGTGGGACTTGCTCCGAGAAAGAGAAGCTTCGCCCTAAATAAGCAAACCACTGTCGAACAACACTTTACAGACAGAAATACGCAAACTACTAAACGTGGACACACAATTACATCACACATTGCAACCGGTGCTTAATTTACCCGGTTCATCTGGTACTACTTATCTAGCGTAACAGCTCTCATAGGTACCTTTCTTAGGTGGTTGCTCTCATAAGTACCCGTCGTTAAGCCAACGTGCGCGTATTTCGAATAAGTGAGGAATTTATCTCATATAAACCAACGTCGGCGAAAAATTGATTTTCTGTCGTATTTTTTTTCTTTTCACAATTGCCAATACGAGTTTAAAGACCACGCGGGATACTTCACGGATTAGTGAAATAAACCACAAATAAAAATATTTTAACAAAAGATCAAAAAATAGTTTGTGTTGTACATATACCTCGGGCCCATGCTTGCGCTAGCAAACTTACGAATGATCCCTCAAGTTCTGACTACTCGATCTTACCATTCAATTCTTTTTTCAACCTATCGTTCTTCTACAATCTTTCAAAGTACAAATACAAGTAACAAACGCGTAGCCGCTGAAACTCTCAAATCCTTGAATCCCTTTAAAGGTCATTTTCTAGAAACAAATTTTAAACGATTAAACGATTGTGTTAATGGAAGGGGTAGCCCTTCCCATTGTTTATCGAGTTTTTTTTTGTTTTTTTTTCTTTCAAGGGGCACTACCAATCTACTGATTGTCTTGTAACACTCCTCCATTGACAGATTGATTCCTTCTTCACTGAGGCATCACGTAACAGGAAACGCATACCGAGCATGAGTTCTCGTGTTCAGAGAAACTGCTGCTTCGGAACGCTCCTCTCCACTCAAGTTTCGCGCATCTATAAAATGCCCACTCGCGTGAATACGCAAGATCTGTTTTATCTGTCGATGTTTCTATTAGAGACCTTTCTGTGCGTTTTTACGTACTTTTCTTTCTTCTCACCACATTACATACTCTCCATGTCTGAGCTGTCACAATGCTCGCAGAATGGAAGGTTTAGGAGTGAGATATTGATCTGTCAGCGGCATCCGATATTGAATAGCCACGCTCAGCCATACAAACCAGCCGCTGAGAGTCAGTTCTTGGATTTCGCCAATATGGAAGGCATACCTCTTTCGTATCCCGTTTCAGCGGGCTTTCGACAGGGACGGCAAAAGTCGAACGGGAAGAAAAAACAGGAAAAGAAAAAAGAAAGGAACAAATAAAGAAGAAGAGCAAGCAAGACGTAAACAAAAGAAAAGGAGCTAGAAGAAAGAAAGAAAGAAAGAAAGAAAGAAGAAAGAAAGAAGAAAGAAAGGAAGAAGAAACAAACGCAGAAATAAAAAGACCGAAGAAATCACTCGCGCAACCGAGAAAGGAGACTCACGACTTCAGAAAGAAAAAGAAAAGAAAGAGAAAGAAAGAAGAAAGAAAGAAAGAAAGAAGGAAAGCTTGAGTTTGGAAGCTTCATTGCGATTTGGCGGCATGTTTTTCTATGCGCTTAGTGGGTGCAAGAAACCTGAAGGCAATTATGCGAACTCACGCTATGGAAAGCCTGTTTGTCCCTCGCTATGGCACGTGTTCAACGGAAGCATTAAGTACCGCTTATCTACCTCTGCATCTTTGGACTGACTACACATAGCGTCGGAAGCAGCAGCCATGAGCCCGTACAAACGTACGCTCGTGAGATGACGTACTGCGGATTGTACTTTGGAGGTTTCTTTATCAGTCTATTGTGTTCCAATAAGACTTATATTAGTAATAATATTAGAAGCAACTATTTGTGAGCATCACTAAATCACCAGCTGTAAATTATGCTGTTTGGTCGTTTAGCAATTTTCATTGCCTTTTCCCTCTTTCTCTAGTTGTTTCTTCTATTATTCCCCCTTTTCTTCGCCCCCGTGTAGAGTAGCCAAGTGAGCCTAGCTTGGTTAACCTCCCTACCTTTCTCCTTTGCTTCTCTTTCTCACTTTTCTACTCCATTGATTGTAGATTCGGCATTGTTGTGCATCAGCATTGTAAACGTGTTTATTATTTACGTGACGTGAGCCTCGAATCTTGCCCCTGGAAAGAAACTTTTTTTTCGGGGTACGGGGAAAGGTGACTTTATCGATCTGAAGTGTGGGCATAGCAGGTGGTTGTGTTCGAGTGTCATTTCGGACTCTGTATACGATAGCAAAACATTTCGACCAATCGGGTTTTAATAGGTCGTAGGAATTTCGGTTGTATGCGTACCTGTTTGTTTTACTAGTTGTTGCCTTCCCCATATAGCACATACCCGTTTACTGCTGCGATTACTTTGTTTAGCGTGAACAAAGAACGATTCGCTAAGCAGCTTCACTGTTAATAGGAGGAAGAAAGAAAGCTAGAAAGAGAGGAACAAATGCAAAGAAAAAATGAAAAGTTTGTGAAAAAAGTTGAAAAGAGGCTTATGCTCTCCAGGACATCGATGGCGCACGCGATGTTGACAGGAAAATGGCGAGCCGAAGACTTTTACCTCGGATCGTAAACACACTGCGGTGTCGACATTGTTCTCACTCTGTCAGTGCTGCTGCTCTTGTTTACACAGCGTGGCTTGTTACGGCGTAAAACAGCAATAAGCAAACACTTTGGGCTCGCAGCCAATTATTTAGAGATTAAAACCCGCTGTTTGACCCTGCTAGTCGGGAAACGTGCGGGCAGCAGCATTTGACACGGCTCTTGCTTCATTGCTTCAAGGTGGCTTCTTCCGAAGAGTGTTTATTTGGATGATGGATTGTGATTTGCGATACATTGTGAACGTGTTAGTTTTTTTTTGTCAACGCTTCTTTGTTCGGCTAACTTGCAGCTGTAAGAGGTCACTTGTTTTGGAGGAGGCGAAGTTTGCATCGAAATACCAATGTTGCAATAAATGTTATTGCAGCCAATAAAACCGACCACCTAAGGTTTTAAACACACGCTAGCCGTAGAAGGCTTTGAGGCGAAAGCTGTAGTTGCGTATCATTCAGTACGATCGCGCAGCAGGGCCTTCTGGTCCTAGGGCGACACGCCGAAGACAGCAATATCACATGATAAGTTTTCATTCCTTTTTATGGTTTGGCTATTGCGCTTAATTCAATACGTGCACAAGCCATTCTTGCTTTGACTCATTTTCTGTGGGCAGTGAGCACAATTAACAATGCCAGTTGGATATTGGGACATGATTATACAGTTCAAAATAAATCGTTGTCTGGGCTTACAGGTGGTGACACAACGAATGTTAGACAGCCATATTGCGCCCTCCGGGGTATATACCAGTCCAACCCGGCTTTGACAAATAGAGAATAATGTCTCGGCCACGGATATCTCGCAAGACAAACCAAACCCACCATCATGCGGGGACGTTGGTGCCTCGCAATGTATTATCCTACTATTGCCTCGTGGCAATGTGCACAATGGAGTGATTCTTTCTTTTTTGTGTGCGTCATTCATGTAAGCCACATAGACAGACACCATGAAAACTCCGCATATCCTGTGTCAAAGAGCCATCTGTTTTTGTAGCGCTCAGCGGTATTAGTCCCGCATGACTGGCCAATCGGCCGGAGCTAACCGCGAATGGAATGAAGGACCGAGTGCACTTTGGCTCGCTTACGTTACTATCAGCTATCGGCTATAGTGTCCTGCATGTCAAAGGCACATTTATGGTTTTGTACGAGCTCCCAGTAGCAAAATAAAAGGCTTTCAGGATTGTTGCCTTATCGCGATAATTTATTCGTGGACTACAACCCGCAGTCTCTGAAGCTGTTCACTCAGAGATAAGAGTATAGATAAAGAGATATTGACAGACGAGATTTATGCAGGAAGTTTCTATTTGTCATTTATACAGGATGTTCCTATTTGTGATCGCGTGGTTTTAGTGAGGAGGGACCACGGGAGGTAGAATATAAAAAAGGTGCACACTCTTATAATGACGTTTCTCAAATGCAGTGTTAGACTACGTACCAACTATTCATGTCACTATACTTGATTTGTCGTGTGACCGCGTGTCACGTGATCTTGCAAGTTTAGTGACGTGACTAGTTTTTCACGAATTTTATGGCGGGGACATGTCACGCTACCAGCTATAAGCTATTACGCAATATTCATTTTAGTGACGTGTCTAGAAATAGGCAATCTTTTAGTCACGTGAGATGTTGTGAGGTTAGGCCAATATGAGGCACATGTCAAGATTTTACATTACGTTTCACGATTTAGTACAGCTCGCAAAACCTTAGCACCACTATGCCATAAGCTTGGCATTACTAATAAAACTTAGCTAGGTTGGACGCTAGCTTCGCTGATGGTTCCAGCCTGCGCTACCAGTGCAAGCAGCGTTGTTCTTCTTTTTTTAGGGGGAGTGGAGGGAGTGGCTAATCGCTTGCAACCCATATCTGCACCTTCAGAACAACGACGAAACTTCAAGACGCTTCAATGTTCAGCTGCGGGAGCAGGGGAAGACTTTCTAGCCATTCACTGGTCATGCAGCTAGTCACGGTAACCCCGTGCCGTACTATTGCTCCTTTTTTGCTCTTTGAATTTCAGACGCTATAATTTCCAGTGTCAGTGCTCGCATGCTTACCTTCTATACGCGCGGACAATTCGCAGTTTCCGGAGTACAGCACGTGAGCGGGAGCTTCAATTGGTGCTTTAGTGGCCTGGCGTGTTTTTTTTTTTTTGTCGACGGAGCCGGAGCCTTTGCGAAGTAATAGTGTAAAACTTGGCTGCAAAACAATTTAGATAGATTGATATGTGAGGTTCAACGTCCCGAAACCCCGATATGATCATGAGAGACACCGTAGGGGAGAGCTCCGGAAATTTCTACCACCTGGGGTTCTTTACCGTGCACCCAAATTTTCGCACACGGGCCTACAGCATTTCCTCCTCCATCGGAAAGCAAAACAATTTCGACGGTAAACCCCAACAATTACTGTACTTATTATTACCTTAGTGCGCTAAAAATATTATTACGTTCTTCATACCTCGCTCGATCTTTCTCGCGAAAGGGCTTGCCAGGTGGGTGGGCTACACGCGTGCCTATCATTAGGGTGACAGTGGACAGAGAAACCGTGCTTTTTCATGCGTTCTTTACCGGATGTCTTGACCGAACGATAACCGAGTTTCTCTCTTCCATTGATCGTCTGTGAAATCGAACAAGCAATTGACTGTATAGAACCCGACCTTAAGGCGTGTTCTGTTGCCTTTCTCATTCCTGTCTTCAGAAACTTTGTTAAAGTCGGCAGCTTCAGTGGAAAAAAAAGCAGCCGTGATATAGAAAGCAAGCCCAAAGGGGTCACGTCGCTTCAGTGTACGTGTGAGTAAGAACTTTATTTAGGCCCAAAAATAACAGGCTGAACGGCGCCGGAGGGTCTTCTTTCCTTACGCCATCCTTGTCGTCATCCTCATTGTTGTTGACGATGATGATGATGATGATGATGTTTTTCTGGAGGGGGGGGGGGGGCTTGAATTACGCCGCATTCATCAAGCCAAAAACCTGCAAAGCGTTTGTTAGATTGGTTGGTGTACCATGCTGTAATGCTCTTAGGAGTGATTAAGGCGGACAGAAGGTAGGGTGGGAGACTGTTTCTAAAAGCAAGCTTCCCTATGAAGTCGATCTTGTAACAATAAACGAAATTTGAATACAACGTAACTATCAAAGCCTCTGTGGAGTCGTGCTTTTCAGCAACGAATAGTGAAGTAATAAAGATCTGCACTGAAAGCGCACATATGTCAGGCTTTTCCTCCCGTGCCATTTACGTATCATCCAATAAAGGGCTTAGCTTTACTCGTTACACATGTCACAACTCCAGTGTTGTTTCACATAGCAGTTAAACGTGCACCACTTTCATTGTCCATAAGTTATGTAAACCTCTATCAGTGTTGATGGAATCCCGTCTGCGGCGGCTGAACTTTCAATGGAAGCGAAAATGCTGTAGGCCCATGTGCTTGGATTAAGGTGTACGTTAAAGAACCACAAGTGGCCAAAATTTCCGGAGCCCTCCACGACGGCGTCTCTCATATAGGTGGTTTTAGGACGTAAAAGCCCACATATCGAAATCATATCAATCGCTGTACAAACCAACGCAATAGTGAAAACATTGTGACTTTCGCTTAGAGTGGGTGGCTTTAAAAGCGCTATTACAAAAAGGTGAAACAACTATGTCACTGTGTCGAGCATTTAAGCAAAGGCAGTTTATTTTTAAGCAGACAAGCTGTTTAAGTTCCAAAAAGCGGCATTAGTAGCGAAAACAACAATCATACTCATGATTAACGGGCACTTTTTTTGTCATCTTCATCTTCGGCTACCCACCCAGAACTGATGAGCCGATTTGTCTGGTGTTGGATCAAATTGCTATAATGTTTAATAGAACGAATGCACAGAGCGAGTAAGAAAAAGAGAAATGCAGAGAAAGAGATACAAAAAAATGGAAAGTGAGAAATTTTGGGCAAGGTGGCATCTGAACCTATATACCCCCAATTCAAAGACGAGCCTAGAAACCACTTAGCTATCCAAACACACCAGCAGATCATAGGATACTCTTGCACATTAGGTAATGCAAGTGGCTGGCAAAGAGAAGTTTGGGGGAGGAGGAGGAAAACGGCTAGGAAAGAGTTAAGCACAGCATTGTCTTGTAGATTACAGTACATAGCAAGGGGGTGCGAGATGAAAGTG
Organism: Rhipicephalus annulatus; assembly: GCA_013436015.1. Classification (NCBI taxonomy): domain Eukaryota; kingdom Metazoa; phylum Arthropoda; class Arachnida; order Ixodida; family Ixodidae; genus Rhipicephalus; species Rhipicephalus annulatus. Next base: position 401,456 of record WOVY01000505.1, read on the forward strand.
AAGGAGAAAGTGACAGAAAGAAGATCCAAGCATCGTTCAGGTTCCTGTGCAGCCATTTCTCCACCACTCACAACAAAGAAGCGATCGTTAGCATCCTCCACATCACAATCTTGCCTTAGCTTAGAACTGACTCGAACTCACATCAAGACGACGTTGATGTGAATGCACGCCTATCTCATTACACGACTCAGTGAAAGCTTCTTCTTTTTTCACTGTATATATAATTCGGTTATGAGGTTCGTGGGTTTTCCGCCATGGTCATGAATGATGTATGAACCTCCGAATAAGGTTGCCGAATATTCAGCAAACTCGGCCTTCGCAGCGACTAATACCCAGAACCTCCTTTGTGGCCATGCAAGAAACTCGCCGATGCTGCACAAGGGGGTCATAGGAAAAGTGATTGGTCATGTATAACTAAGATGAGACTGAACAGCCAGGGTTGCATGAAGAAAAGGTCACAGTCCTTCGAGGGATAAGGTGTCACATATACATCATCAATACGTCACGAACGTAAATAACTTCACAACAAAAGGGGTGAACTCATATAACTTACTTTCTGTGACTTCTTTCATTACGTTACGCACCCTTTTCATAATAAATTTATTATGTGTGTGCATGCCAGCACGTACTCTTTATGTGCCTAATTTTTTCACGTCATAGTTGACCGAGAAATCAAGTCGGAACAACACTCAAGGGGGCTAGCCAGATGTGAAACAAGACATTTCTCAAGCGTGGCTGGAAAAATGTATTCTGCTCTTGTACTAACGTCCATTCTGTCATGTCACGTCTCCATAGAGGTCTGCGGAAGAGCTACAAGTGTTAATAACATTTATAGAAGTGGACGTCATTTGAGGTAACGTTGGTATAGTTACATTTGTACCTAGTAACCCAAGAAATTGCCAGGAAATACAGCCACGTCGCTGCATTTACCATTCACGTTTGCGTTTTATGGACTGTTGCAGTCGTACATATATTCCGTGCCAAGATTTTTCTGAATATCGCAAGACTTATTATCATTTTTTTTCACAGGCAACTCTATCTACACAGCAACTGATAAAATATAGCCAGTTTAGATAAAGTACAGATAATTTCAGAGAAACATCAAATCTAAGCAAGAAGGTGCTAACACTCAGCCCAAAGCCTTACATACTTTTTATGCGTTTCCTTCACATGCCCAGGCGCATTGAAATTCGCCAGGATTACTTTTATATTTTTAACCAGCTGCACCAGGCACCCATTCGAAATTGCATTTTTCAATGAGTCTTATTTGTTTCCACTTTTATATTTTGTTTTCCAAACAAATTTACGGATCATATCTCTTCGCAAGATGAAGGTTCGGATATATTCTTTTTTCCCCTCGTACCTTCCAAAGTGGCAATGTCGTTATGTTGAAGCGATCCAACTAAATATGGTGCTTCCTCATAGACTATATGCCCGAATATATTATTTATGGATGATCTGAAAGTATGAACGTTGTATAGGATCTCCGCTCAATCAGCTTTCTTGTCCGGGTCTCGCGAGGAGTTACACGTATATCCCTTCAACATTTCAACCATCTGCTGCGTTACAGGAAAGACTTTAATGAACGTTTTGCTCGGAGGCATGGCCTAGTAAAAATGACTGTAGTTTACGATGAGCATCTTCCACAGCTAAGTTGTCAGGAGATTTTCTAACGAGAATTATTCAGTGCTCTAGAGAATCAGGCGTTCAATCGTCTCAGGCATTGACCGAGAAACTGCTCTATCCTGTAAGACTCCTTATTCTCTAAAATGAATCTGTTGCATGCATACACCAAGGTCAGCAGAACCAATACGCCTCAAAGTGTTTCATTTTCTTATTTCACTTTGCGATAACGTCATTTGAAAGATTCGTCAGTAAAAGGCAGCAGGTGTTTTAGATAACCACTTCCCGTTGCACGCTGTTCAAACACGACTATAGAATGCACGCAGAACGCCAAGTGGTAGATACAGTAAGCAAGGAGTTGGATATAGAGCAGAGCCTTGGAACTGTGACACGCATCCACTTTCCGGGATAGGCTAGTAGACATAATATAGGCAGTCGATGATGCTGTTGATGATGATGATGATCAATAAACCAGACAATGACCAGATGCTCATTTGTGAACAGTTTTATTGCCAAATGTTTTCAAACAATTCATTGAACTTTACAAATGTCCCTACAATAAATCAAGGAGAAGCGCAAAAAAAACGGGACAACTGAAGACGCACACAGCGCTGTGTGTTTTATCTTTGTGTCCAGTTGTTTTTGGCACTGTTCCTTGAAGTATATAGCACAAATAACAAGCCCAGCTATCCATTCTTGCAATAGAGATTACTGGAATGCGCTTGATAACAAACTTTTTATGTAACGTTTGCGTCTTATTCATTTGGTGCGGGTACTAGGTCACAAAGGTTGAACCCTCAATGAATATGCGGGTGTACTAGCTGGAGCACAAGAAGATTGTCCGCATATACTTTCTACATCATCGAGGTTGGCGTTTGTCTCTGCGAGATACTTGAACAGTGTAATACGACGGATAGCTTGACTGGTTTTTTGTCGTCATCTAACATTCCACTATTTATTTATATTTTTCAAGAAATCGATGGCTCTGCTGAAGAATGTCACTTACCAGGCTGCGATGCTGAATGTCCCCACTGAACTTTTATATCACATGTCGGGGCTTGTGTAGCCTGTTCATGCTTCGGGTTGAACGAGAGTGAATCTCTGTATCATGTCTTATAGGTACTTCACACCTGTAAGGCATGATACAGGCTCGCTGGCGTACACATTAGTCAAGGTTCACAATAAAGTGGGCATCAGTGAATCAGTGCTACTACTCGCCACCGGTCCGATAAAAATGAAGAAGGCAGTGGTTAGGCCAACAAATAGCCGAATGCGTCAGTGGAACAGAAACACCCTTCATTACATGCCCCAGGGGACTCAAACTGGACATCAAAGGAAGATGAGAAAGCAGAAATACCTCAGCTAAAGCTGCATTTGTTATTCCTGTGGCAATCGATTTCGTTCGCTCCCCTTTAGAAAAATTAGAAAGAAAAATATTTTTTATATTAACCACCTGTTTTGTCGCTGATCCCCCTTCATGGGTAGGAGCAATAAATTAAGGAACAAGCAAGCAACAAGCAAGCGTTCCGGCGCAGTTCTCCGATGACGTTAGGGGAATGAAAACTTCCTTCTCCACACGTCCGGTTTTAGGATAGGCTCAACTAGTACCTCATCGAAAAACTTTCAAACAACACTGCACTCTTCACCCCTCTTTAAAATTGGTGTTAGTTGAGCTGGAACACCGTTGACAATTTTAAGACTAGTAGATCAACTATGGGCCAAAATATATAATTTCTGGGGATTCTTTGCTATAGCGAATAATCCCCCAAAATATAATATATGGGACTACTGAAATGGGATTTAGCCACAGTAATGTTTGCGATGCTGTTTGCGATTTCCTACGCGTGACAAAACAAGTGTGTGTTGATCGAATTTGGTATTATTTTCGCTCTTGATTGCACCAAAGGGCTACGGCGTAAACTATCCATTTTATACAAATTTCCATTCCATGGCCATTTCTCCGCAGTTGGTTGAGCCAGGTTACAAAAAACAACTAAGCAATCAATTTTCGTCATTCGCATCCGCATTCGCATCCAGATGCGTCGCCTTTATTGTTTGGCTGGACCATGCGCCTGCTTGCAGAGCATCACATACATTTAACAGCTTGCCCTATACGAACTATTGTTTCGTAGCTAACTTAACCACGAATAGGTCGTTAGTCCAAATGTTTGCGCAATTTTACCATATAATAACACATCATTGTTCATTCTGTAATAGGTTTATTTTAGTAATGAAATTAGGTATACAAAAATTCCGGCTGAGCTGGCCTTTTCTTATTTCGATATATGTATTGATTGCCTATCAGATAGGCATCGTTATGTCATTTATTTCTCGTTTAATCAGCGCCTTTTCTTTCCCCTTTTCTCCTTTTTCTTCTCCTTTTTCTTCTTTTCTTTTTCTCTGGGGGAGATAAGTCTTTCCTTGCACGAGGCTTGTCGATTCGGTTCGTGAAGCGCTGTTCTCATTTCATCAGCGCTGTCTGCGCCTCCTTTGTCATGGACATCGGTATCCACGTTAGCAGTGCCGTGGTCACCTTGCTGCTTGCCGGGCTTGTCTTGTTCGATCCCTTGTGCTGGAGGCGTCCCTGGTGGCACGCTTGGTGGCGGACTCTGAAACGATTCGTAGTTTTAGAAAAAAACGTTTCCGATGACCAGCTCTCGAGCAAGCACGGAAAGACATTTTCGCTTTCTGCAGGCCAGATAGTTTTTTTTTTTCATGTTCTTGTCCCCCATTCTAGAACGTGATTTTTTTTTACAATTAAAGGAAATATTCGCATTTGAAAACCTCCGAAGAATGGCCTGAAATTTATCACTTCTGGTAGTTCTGTAGTTCTACTGAAGTGGTCTGTATCCACAGAACGTTCGCGATGTAGTACACGATTTCCTAAGCAAAACAAAACAAGATAAATGGTATTTATCTAATTTCGCTTCATTTGTTCACTATTTGGAAATAATTAGCCCCGTTATCACCTGTCGGAACAGCCAACATATGGAAGGACTGCTGTTAATGAGGATGAAAGAACGCAAGAGGCAGTCATATTGAAATGTGCCTTAACAAACTGACCCCAGGGGGGCGAAAAAGATGAAGCATATGTATCACGTATGTTTTTCGTGGTTCGTTTTCCCTTCAGTAACTTATATTAGGCGCATTTTAGCCTGAGCACGCAGAAAATAGCCCCAGTAATTGTATAGGCAGCAAGTATGCGGTAAAGACGAGCCATATAAGTAGTTACGGCTGCCCGTTATAAATAAACGTATCTTATCGAGTACATTGCATTGACACGGGTGCGCCGTTCACTCACCCACGTCCTTCATACGCATTAAATAGCAGCTGAAAGGGGTCTACACATCAAAACTCACTAATGTCTAGCTTTACCAGGAGGAGGTGATCAAAGATAAAAATTGACTTGACGTGTGCTTCGTTACACCGAGCTAGGGAAGCTTCCAGCTGCTCCGAACGTATGTGGCCATGCTCACTAGTACGCCGCGGAGATTTTGACACTTTTTCAGCCTTATTGTACGGATAAGTCATTTCAAGAGTTCTACTTCATGTGACTGGTAAGATAGATTTAGGATAACCAGGATAAAATGCAGCCAGCTCCACTTTGGGAACCTCATTTTAGGAGGCTGACCTTCGCTTATCTTCAAGCACCACCCATTATTTGACCCTTTCCACCGAACCTCCCACTAAGCCCATCTTTTTGCGCGATTCTCACTCTTTCGTCTTTCCACCGAGCCTCACTCACACCACGCCGTAAGTTCACGTGACAGCGCTGCGCTATCAACAGACGGGGAAGCCTCGACTTAGAATTATGCACACGCTGTTAAAAGAACTGAATATTTTGTACATCGCGGCACCGACGCAATTCTCAATCTTGACTGCCAATTTAGGCTATATTAGTTGGCTTACCTGCACCTTGAGGCCGATTGTGGCACAGAAGAAGAACACTATGGAGGCCGACTTGACGCTCAGCATGGTGCGAAACAGGTTCATGCCCATGGCCGAGTTCTCGTAGACTGCGCAGGCACCCGAACCGCCACCACACGTGCCTTCCCACAGAAAACAGCTGCGGTCGATCAGGTATCCAAATAATATCGGGCCCGGAATGGTGCCTGTTAAAAATAAGATCCACTAATATTTAGTTACGTCGAGATCAAACATAATCTAAGGTTGCCATGTAGTTGACACAATTGCAGTGTTAGCACACTACACGGCTGTGATGTTCAGCAATGCTCTAAAGAAACAAAAAAAGTTCCGTTCTAAGCTTGCCTGAAAGTACCTGAGCCAAGATCCGGCAATCAACGTTCGCTTTTCTTTTAACGCAATATCGTTATCAACGCGAGTGCACCAAAGAGATCGTTTCGCAGAAATTCCGGCATTAGCGTCGTTGGTTGCGTGGGAAAATACATCTTAGGTATGACCGAAAACACGATAAAAGGCAAGTAAAATAGTAATATCTTCTAGGTCCGAGTGAGGAATGAATTCAAGCGTTCTGTGGGGTAAATAAGTGCTCTACTACACAGCCACAATGCCATTTTGAACTGCTTTGGAAAAAACAAACCCTATGTGAATCTCATGTAGTCAAAGAAGTCTCCTTGACGCGTGATATATTGCGCGTCACAAGCGTATTATCGCACCAGGTGTCATATGTTCATTGAGCAATGGTTGAGTGGGTTTCTTAACGGTGGACACATTACAAAGCTGCCGACATTTATTCATCACCATCAGCAGAACTATCAAGAAAATGAACCGCTGTGCAGGTTCGCGTGTTGCCCTACGGAATTCTAATGGGGCTTTCGCTGACTCGCAAAAAGAATAATTGAAGCGCATTAGGGCACGTTAACAACTGGGCTTGTAATGCTGGCCGCGCATTTCATATTTTAAAGCGACAGCGATTCTATGGGCACTCTCCGCTGGATTTTACCACCGGTGTCAATGTCATTCACCATATATGTATGCGTATCTATATATAATGCAAGAAAGAAAAAAAAAATCCCAGAAAAAAGACTCCGGCACGCAGAAGTGAGCATGGGACCTCCACGTCGTGAATGCGAGATGTTAACCACTGAGGAAAGATACATCCTTCAACGTTGAAACGGCAAGCTATTCATATCTACCACTTACCGCTGTTGACGGGCATCTCGCAGGGGAACTATCGTGTTTTCAGCATTATCAGCAAGATGACGCAGTAAGGGCGTGGCGGCTCTCATCATGGCCCACGTAGAGAATAAAGGGATGTACGCTCGATCGCGCGCCTTTATCTTGCAGTGGGGATAATCGTACGTCTTGGCTAGCCTTTGGGGTTCGTCGGAAATATTCTGTTGTAGTTACCGAGCGGACAAAGGTCACTGCATGCAATCGTTGCACAGCCTCCATTTGCGAAAAGGGCGCGATTTTAAGACACTGCGAAGTAACAGCTGAGACACTTATTTGCGTTCATCTGAACCTGTGAGTACGTTTGGTGCGTCATTTGGGCGAGAGAAATGCGGGGAACGTTTCGATCTACTTGCCATTCTGGGCGTGACCTTCAAATTTGTTGCTATTGTGTTCATTGCTTCGCCTTTGTGACAAAGCTGCGACTTCTTAATTGCGAAGCATTTCTTAGCGAACTTCGGCGACATTGAGCATATCTATCTATCTATCTATCTATCTATCTATCTATCTATCTATCTATCTATCTATCTATCTATCTATCTAGCCACCAACAATTTTTAGGTCTCCTGGCCGTTTCGATAACGGTATCGATACCGAATATCGGTATGGCATAGTCATGACTGTATGAATAATATATGTGCCTAGTCATAACATGAAAATCATGACATGTATGTCATAAATATGATGATTTATTATTGATGGTTCTGCAGCTCTTGTGGTGGTTTCGTTCACATGGCATGTTGCAAAACTGGTATGATATGATTAAATGGCGATCACAAGCGACAGTCCTCCCTAACATGAAAATTATGACATGCGTGTCATTTAACAACATGACTACATGCCACGCTGAGGATGCGCTCGCGGCCGTTTCGCTAGCTTCACATGTGCCAAAATTGATTTTACGTGACGCCAATGGATGACGAAGATATGTGACTGATGCAAACATGAGCATGAGATGCATATCATGTGAGAACATGACTACATGCCATAGTCGAGGCGTCAATACATTTCGACGTGACGCGGTGCACGTGCTCACCGGCGTTCATTTAGTCGCGTCACGCCGGCGTTGCCACGCCAGGCACCGGTCATGCCATATACTCGCAGGGGCGCGCCGCGCTGCGTTGCTTTGACGCATGCACGTTTCAGCGCGTCCGGCGTCCCTCTGTCACGAAAAGAGGGAGACGCAGTGTTGTCTGTGTAACGCATCGGCGCAAAACGCAGCAAGTCGCATTTCGCGCTGGTAGTTGTGGGGCCGCACCGATGGACGCTGGCCGCGCCTGGCGTCAGACTATTGAGTGCTCGCGTTTTGCTAACGTAGCGTCGCTGTGCCCAGCGTGCGTGCGCGTCTACGCTACATTGGAGTATATTGGGCCCTTAATGATGTGCTGGTGGACGTTTTGCTAGCTCCACATATACCTAATTTCATGTTACGTGACGTCGATGAATGACGAACCATTGGACTGGTGCAAACATGATAATCCTGACACTCGTGTCATGTAAGAATATGACAACATACCACGCTCATAGCAAGCTCGCGGCCGTTTCACCAGCTCTACATATACCAAATTTAGTACACGTGGCGTGAAAAGACGACAAAGGTAAACGACACATCCAAACATGACAATCAAGACACGGTAGTCATATACGGCATCATTTAGCTCCACCTCGTAACGTTGTGCTCATTTTTAAGTGACATATCAACATTTCTCTTTCGTGCTTCGCATATCATCGATTCCCACTGTACATGGGATCTGCCAAAATTTTTTAAATGCGAAGCATTTCTTAGCGAACTTCGGCAACTTCGAGTGTGTCTATATAACTTCTGTACCGAAGCATAGTGGCGCCAGCTCTGTGCAAGCGTGAAAGAAGACGTTGACGTCCGTGTGTGGCTCGTGCTTGCCGGGTTCCTGCCTGTACCAGCTTGTTGCGGCTAACGTTTCTGGAATAATAACCTGTGTTTTTACGCAACCTTGCTCGTTGCACTTCTTACGTTTGGGAGTTCTTCTGGTCACCCCATTAACTTGGCGTGAACTGAAATTAGCATGGGAGGGTAAGATGGATTGGCAAATATGACGCGCTAGTCAAGACATTAGTAATGTTACCATCCCGTCGCGTGCGTCATTAACCACTTCCCGCCAGACAGTCGCACATACCCACAGGCGGGTATGTGCCACATGTGATTGACACTTAGTATCTACGCAAGAACTAAGAGAACACACATGGGCAATTATAACTCGAGAGCGTTAACGAATACCCGACAGCTGTAGCGTCGACCTAACGAATTCAAAGAATGAATGTCAGGGTCCCAGCTGGAAGCGAACTCAAGCATCCTGCGTGGCAATGAAGCAGTTTACCACAGAGCTACGCCAGGCTTCGCAACTACTTTTCAAAGAGACGCTAATCTTCGTAAAACATCAATAGTGGTTGCATTGCTACCTATCCAATTTTATGAACATTGCATTTTTACTTCTTTAATAAAGCTGTCATGTCGGGTTAACGTCAATTGTGGTTAGTTGCCACGCGCTAAAGGGGATTTATGTAGCCGTGTCCACAGCCAGCATCCTAGCGAGCATCAGCGCTCACCCTCTGGTGTTGCTATTACGCATGTTCCAGTTGGCATCGTTGCGGAAGAGCAAACAGCTGGTTATATCAACAGCTGCAACTCTTGAACATATGTCTGTACGTGTAACATTTGTGCATATATTTAGCGTCATTTCATGACGTGTTACTCAATAACAAATTGCAACATGGCCACCTTCCCTCCACATGCTTGGCATAACATCGATTCCCAGGTACGTGGGATCTGTCGAATCTTTTTCACTCTCGTTTCATTCGATTATCGCCCCCACAGCACGTCAGAAATACTCCGCGCTAACTGCAAATCATAGTTCTAGATCATTGTAGGTTGTTGCGTTAGGATTACGCGCGAGACGCGAACACTCGACATTGTTCTAGAGCTTGCGCGAAGACAACTCATAAGGCTGGAATATTCGACAGCTCATGTATAAAAGCCGACTCGCTTCGCCACTTGTCAGTTGATCGACAGCCAAGGCTCTGTTCGCCTCTGCCCCACCATGGTGGTCTAGTTGCTAAGGTACTCGGCTACTGACCCGCAGGTCGCGGGATTAAATCCCGGCTGCATTTTCGATGGAGGCGGAAATGTTGTAGGCCCGTGTGCTCAGGTTTGGGAGCACGTTAAAGAGCCCTAGGTGGTTGAAATTTCCAGGGTCCTCCATTACGGCGCCTCTCATAATCATATTGTCACGACGTCAAAACAGACGTCTTGCCGCAGAGATTGAGACACCAGAAGCAGGTCGATCTTTTTAATTAGCACGCGCAAGCGAGTTTTTTAACGTCTCTTTCGTAAACCTTCGTGGCACATGCAAAACTGCCATCGTCTTTCTTGAGCAAGCACGTGACATTTGCCTCCCCTCGAAAGAGGGAGGCATCGTCTCGATGCGCACCTCAGGTGCTCTACCAGGCATATGAAGTGGTCATACAAAAACGGTAACCGGGAGCTAATCAACTCGATAAATACGGTTTCATGCGCACGGCGTGCACGACTTCGGGTAAATGCTTTTAGTGCTGAAAACTACAATCAGTGTCGGGAACAACTTCGTAGTTCACGTCGCTTAAGCGTCGCGTGACGCTGTATGGGCCAAAATACCGTCTTAGGAGTTTTTAAGACAGTCCACGTCGACGTATCGGAATCCTGACCAAGACTTTGTCTCCTGGGGTGTAGCTAATAACCTTGTGCAGGGTGTCGTAGCATTGTGCATCTCGCTTCTGCTGATGACAGATGCGCACGTGTGCGAGCTGTCTGGCTTCTTCGGCGCGCTGAGTGAATTCTTCGGCATTTATACATGGATGTATGTCGTCACACTCATGCGGCAACATGGCGTCCAACGTTGTCATGACTTCGCGACCATATATCAGACTTAAGGGTGCCATTCCAGTGGTTTCTTGTCGAGCGGTGTTATAGGCAAAGGTCACGTATGGCAATATCTGATCCCAGTTTTTCTGTTCCGTGTCAACGTACATGCTGATCATGTCTGTGGGGCGCTCCTCAGGCCTATTGAGGTGCTCCGTCAGTCCGTTTGTCTGCGGATGGTATGCAGTTGTTCTCCGGTGAGCTGTACCGCTGAGTCTGAGATCCAACTTCAAAAGCTCTGCGGTGAAGGCCGGTTCTCTGTGATTTCTACTGTCGTAGCGCCATGCCGAAGGACGATGTTTTCGATGAAGAACTGAGCGGCTTCTGCTGCTGTGCCGCGCTGCATAGCTCTAGTCTCTGCATAACGGGAGAGGTAATCACTGGTCACAATAATCCATCTGTTCCCTGTTGTGAAAGTTGAAAAGGCACCCAGGAAATCCATTCCAATCTGGGTGAACGGCTTTTCTGGTGCTTCGACTGGATGTAAAAGGCCGGCTGGCTTGCTGGGAGGCGCATTGCGTCTTTGGCAGTCGGTGAAAGTTCGTACGTGATGGTTAACAGCAGAAGGTAACTTTGGCCAATAGTACTTGCATCGTATTCGGCACAATGTTTGGGTGTAGCCTAAATGACCAGAAGTCGCTTCATCATGGCACGCTTGCATAATTTCTCTTCGGAGAGAAGCAGGCACGACGAGCAAGTGTGGGTTACCGGTTGGTGAGTTTTTCTTATAGAGGACATCGCTTCGCAACCAAAAAGAGGGCAGTCCTCTAGCAAATAACCGCGGCACGTCTTTACGTCGTCCTTCTAAATATTCAATGAGTGGTAAGAGCTCAGGGTCACTGCACTGTTCTCGTGCAATAGTGGCCATGCTGACAACTCCCAAGAATGCCGCGTCGATGTTTTCGTCATCGGAAGCGACAGTTTCCACTGGCGACCATGAGAGAGAGTCGGCGTCGGTGTGCCGCTTCCCAGATTTATATACGATGGTCATGTCGGACTCTTGAAGCCTTAGGCTCCAGCGTGCCAAACGGCCAGATAGATCTTTAAGGATAGTGAGCCACCAGAGTGATGGTCGCTAACAACCTTGAATGAGCGGCCGTACAATGCGAACGAAATTTGATGACTGCCCACACAACGGTGGGACATTCCTTCTCGGTAGTCGAGTAGTTCTTCTCCGTGCGAGAGAGTTCTGCTGGCGTAGGCTATTACTCTTTCACAGCCGTCTTGCCACTGGAGCAGAACGGCACCCAGACCTGCATTGCTGGCGTCAGTGTGAAGTACCGTAGGGGCGTCCTGGTTGAATTGCGCAAGAACTGGAGGTGTTTGTAGGCGTTTTCGTAGTTGATTGAATGCCATTTGCTCCTGTTCACCCCAAAAGAAGGGGACGAAGGGGACGTAATAATCAATACAGAAGTGCAAGCTGCCGTCTTTTTTTCTTGGCTAAAACCACGGGGGACGCCCAAGGACTTTTCGAAGATTGTATGACGTCATCCGCGAGCATCTTCTGTACTTTCTTCTGAATCTCCTCGCGTTCTTTCGGAGCCACGCTGTAGGGGTTCTGCCGAATCGGTCGCGTGTTGTCTTCAGTAATGATGCAGTGCTTGGTCAATGGTGTTTTCTGGACCTTGGACGTACGCGAAAAGCAGTCTTCGAATCGGTGTACAAGTTCAAGGAGGCGCTTCCTATCAGAGGGTGGTAGCGAGGGGCAGATGTTCACCGGCAAAGTTGTCGAGGCAGGGATAGTCGCGTCGTCTCGTTGCAAACCAAAGCAATCCCCGGCTTGGTCTATATCGTCGTAGTATAGGCAAGTGCGGCACCCTTCTGAATTTGACTGCGCTCGTTGCTGAAGTTCGTGAGGAGCACTTCTGCCTGTCCACCAAAAAGCACCAGGATGCCTCTCGCGATGGAAATGCCTTGCGTGAGCAAAAGAGTGACTATGTGCTCCGCTATCACATCTTTATAGCAAGGCCACCCACTGGACACCGACACAAAGCAGCAGGATCTCGGTGGGAGCGTCACATCGTCGGCTATTCACAAGCGACCGCGTACTTCGTCGCTGCTGTTGTCGACATACGGATGTGCGCAAAACGTCACCTTACGTTGAGGAATGTTGAACAGAGCGTCATAATCTTGAAGAAAATCCATGCCCAAAATTAGCTCTTTACAGCAGTCTGGCAATAGGACGAAAGTGGCCACGAAGCTAAAATCCCCAATGCGAAGTCGAGTGGTGCATTTGCCCGTGGGAGTCATCAGCTGACCACCAGCACTCCTTATGTGTGGCCCTGTCCACGGTGTCTTGACCTTTCTGAGGCGGTCGGCGAGCTCTTGTCGCATGATTGAGAAGTCGGCGGCAGGGTCAACCAGTGCTGTAATGTGATGTCCGTCAATGAGAACGCCAACATCAGCACGTACAACTTCATCGGCATTAGTATTCGTCGTCGTATTCGTCGTCGTATTCGTCATCGTATTCATCATCGTATTCGTCGTCGTATTCGTCGTCGTTGTCGTCATATCTTCTTGCGATGATAGGGGGAACTTTTCGGTGTCTCGACGATTGGTAACCTTGCCCCCGGAGGTCGCAGCAGTTAGGTTCCTCGGCGTGGGCTAGGCGAACGGCCTCTGGTGACGTCCGCGTAGCTCTGGGGGAGGTCACGGTGACATGCAGGAAATGGAGATCACCAGCGGCGTGGTGTAATTGCTTGACCAGTCGACAGTTGATCGGTATCGCGGGCGCGATGATTTTCAGAGTGATAAGAAGCAGGACGAGAAAGTTCCCGAACCCGGAATCACCATGACGGCAATAGCGGGCAGTGTGACCTGGTTCTCTGCAGCGGAAGCAAATAGGTTGACGGGCGGCCATGTGCCACAAGTCAGTTCGACGAACTGCTGGTCGTCTTATGGAATCCCGTTGCCACCAAGGTACGGCAGCGGGTCGTGGCTGGAAGTGCATCGCCAGAAATGACGGTGGAGGACGACGAACCACATCAGCGTAGCTCGCTGGATGTGGCTCAGGACTTGGCGTGGGTGGTGTAATGGCTTGACTCAACTCCTGGAGGACAATTTCGGCAACAGATGCGACAGGCGGTCTGGTAGGAGGAACGCAGATGGCCCGAAGTTCCCCACGCAGTATTTCCCTAATCGTTTGTCGCAGGGAACTTTCGCAGATGGCAGTGTTCTGAGCTGCAGCACTTCCTGCCGTGTGGTTCGGCAGGTGGTCAAAGTGTCGGCATCGCTGTCGCAGTGCGCGCTCGAAGAGAGTCGCCTCTCTGATTAATTCATCTACTGTTGTAAGAGGATGTCGTACGAGGCCTTCTTCAAACACTGATTTTTTAACACCCTGTATTATCTGACGCACCTTCTTCGTCTCCGGCATGTCAGGGTCAGCTCGTCGAAACAGACGGATCATACCCTCTGCGTACATGGCGACTGTTTAGTTGGGTTTTTGCACGCGAGCCTCAATCAATGTCTGTGCGTGTTCCCGTTGGTTCAACTTCAAAAATGTGGCGAGGAGCTTTCGGCGGAAATCTTCCCAAGTTTAGAAAGTAGGCTCGCGGTTCTCGTACCACTTGCGAGCGCTATCTTCCAGTGCGAAATATGCACGGCCAAGTTTGTGCTGTTCGCTCCAGTGGTTAAATACTGTGACCCGTTCGAACTGTTCGAGCCTTTCCTACACATCCTCGTACTCTTTCCCGCGGAAAACTTCAGGAACGCGAGGATGTTAAAGAGTCACCTGCGAGAGAAGAGTGCTCTGCGATGGAACGGTAACCGTGGATGTGGTAGGAGCTGCCATGCTGGTAAGAGGTGGATCAGTTGCGGACTCTGGCTTAGGCTTAGTAGGCGCCGACTGAATTGGTGCACCGGAGTCGTGACGAGGGGCTGAGTGTCTGGACTAAGTGAACGGGTCCGAGCAAGACTGTCCTGCATCAGGTTGTAGGCTCCAGCCCCTCCACCAGTGTCATGACGTCAAAACAGAGGTCTTGCCGCAGAGATTGAGACACGAGAAGGAGGTCGATCTTTTTCATTAGAACGCGCAAGCGAGTTCTTTTTCGTCCATTTCGTAAACCTTCGTGACACATGCAGAACGGCCATCATCTGTCTTGAGCAAGCGCGTGACAATATGGTGGTACTGGGACGTTACACCCCACATATCAACCAACCAATCTGTTCGCCGCTGCTAGTGCCAGTGTGCTACTGTGATTTCACTTAGCGTTTACCCGCCACACGTTCGGCCAAATGAACAGTTTGATCTTAACATCTAGTCTGCTCCTTTCAGCCACGTCATGACCCTGTGACAATACGCATTCAACGATACTTTGACACGGCCAATGTTACGCATTGTTGGGTATCACGTGTCTCAGCTCATAGCTGTACCTGTGCAGAGCTGATATACGAAGTGGACAAGGCAACAAGGAGCAAACACAACATTTATGCGCAGTATTAACAGAGGCGTAACCCATTCGGCACTGGGACCGACTACTTAAGGAGCTCGCACTGAGGTGCGACGATGAGCCAGGATTTCTGCAATCACTCTCTCTCTTTCCCTCTCTCTCTCTCTCTGTGTCACTAGGTTCCTTTATGGACCCTAGGGATCTTTTGCATCAGCCAGTAGTTCGAGCCATTCAATCAGGAGCCGCCGCTGGTGGCTGGATAGAATAGGACCACTGGGTCAGAGGGGCTTGCCACGCGTTGCGAAAAGCACCACAAGAGACGCCGTCGATTGCATCAGCCTCGCTCACTCGCTGGTTTTGACGCCGGTTTCATCAGCCCGTGTATCCATGATGCCATTTGCGTCAGATGATACCAGCTTGAACACTTTGCAGAAGCAATGAAGTTTGCTTTGGACTCCCAGACATAACAGCACACGGTTGTTCGTTTATTTACGGAACGGTGCAGGCTAAAAGTTCAGAAGGTGATGCGCGCGAGGCCGAAATACGCAATCGTGATCTACTATTGAAGGCAAAGCTCAAGCGTACTCCAATTTTTATCAACCGCATGTCGATCATTCTCTAAAACACGATTACAACAGACCCTATTTACAAGCTTCGCATATTTCCACGAGCAACTAGAGTAAAAAAATTGTCAGATTGATAATATTCGCTTTCATGTGAATTAACTCTCTGGAGGACTTCACAGTTAACTTCGATCTTACTTAGTTGCCTCGGCTAGAGTAAAATATATCAGCGTCTTGGTATTATTCATAACCAACACCTCAAGGGAAGGTGCTGCAGGTGCCATGCGTGCGTACCCAGAAGTCTGATGGCGACATAGTTGACGCCTATTCCGGTAGACTTAATATCTTCGTCGAGTGCTCCCAGCAGCGCTGTCAGGGCGGGAACGATGAGCAGGAAGGTGAAGAAGAGCGCGATGAATATGGCGCCGGCGTAGACGACGATGAGGCCGCAGTCGGCGGCGCACGGGTCTCGCCTGGCCATGTAGTAGAAGCCCGTCTCGTTGCTCTCGCCTTCGGGAGCCATGAACAGCGTCGGGCCGCGAACGCAAGTGCACTGAGAGTAAAGCTGCGCACCGACGTCGCACGAGGAAAGATTACGTTGTTGACTGATGTTGGCTGACATCGGCTAAACGATGGCCTGTGTCGACCAGTGCTGGACTATGGCGAAATAATTTGGTCTTCCTCAATTACCACTAATGTCGGCTTCTCTTGGCTTAGCGGTGAAAGTAGCTGTAGTTAAGTACTGACTACATACATTCACCAATTGTGCAATTGCGATGACTAGTGTAGCAGATGTATTTAGCAGTATTGAGCACAATAATAAGTAAAGAGGGGCTTAGTATTCCAAAACTAGGATGAGAGACGCTCTAGTACATGGCTGTGGAAATGTTGACCACTTGGGGTTCTTTAGCGTGCAGCTAATGAAATACACGGACCTCAAGCATCTTCGCCTCCAATGGAAATGCGGCCGCTATGGCGGGGATTCAATCCCGCAGCCGCCTTGGCGGGTGGCAAGTGTTGGTGGTGGGTAACGTTGGCTAACTAATGGCTTTTTGAAAACTTAGCTAGTGCTCAATCACAGGTAAGTGGACGAGTTGGCTTGGGTTGATATTGATAAGTTCGTATTGGAAGCTTCAGGTTGGGTTAGTCTTGGCTGGTGCTGCCGTATAGTGATTGCTACAGTTCGATAAGTGATGTGTCAGTTAATGGCGCCTTTTTTCCGTGATAAAAAAAACATTGCCGCAATAGCGCATACGTTAGAAGCATGCCAGATGGCCGAGGCGTACCTCGGTGACGTCTGGTTCTAGGCGGAATCGGTTGCCTACCTTGGTCTTCTTGAACTTCATCGCGTTTCCGCATCCGGCAACGCAGGGTGAGTAGTACGTGAAGTTGTCGCTGCCACACACAGGGTCGTAGCCGATGCTCGAGCAGTTGCAGTACGCGTTGCAGCTGTGCCTCAAGTCGCTGATTGTAAGCGTCCGGCTGCGCGCAGCGTTTCCGCGTTATACGCAAGTCTTCTACTACTGAAACGATCCAATGCACGTTCAAGGAGTGGTAATGTTCTGAACGCGAGTTAACGAAATATCTATACAATGTTCAAGATTGTAGTATTAAACATGATTAACTTCGCTAAAAGCATGGCACTACGAAGTGCGCCGTAGTGGAAGACTCATTTCGACAGTCTGGACCTCACTACATGCACATAAACCTATGTACACGGGATTTTAACATGAGAGTGTTTTATGCTGGGGTTCACCTCGGCTTACTGTTCCAAATTTCCATAAAGATTACGACTTTGTGAAACACAAATCAACAGATTGCAAAGAAAAAAGGACAAGAGAAGACGAAATTCCATCGGTGGGCCGCGAACCTACGACCTCTCACTCCGCAGCGCATTGCACGAAACCTCTAGGCTTTAAAGCATATATGTAGTTGGCGAACGGCAAGGTATTCATATACATCATATATCATTGGTAGTTCTCGGAGTTCGGCAACTTCAGCGTGTCTGTTTTTGTCATCAGTTGCGAGATGGCGCGAACAGTGCGTGTTCGCTGCTTTGCACGTTGCGATGCGCACGTGCTTATTCAGGGCGTGGTCGCACCACTGGTGCACGTGCACTTATTTCTTGATCCGGGCGCCTTTTACCTCTTGCGCTTCCACCAGAAGTTTGCTTTCAAGTTACAGTGATTGAACAGAGCACAATAGAGGTCACTTCGCTCACTGGCATGACCACATTTAAAAAGAACACGCTACTCACACACGAAGTAAAAATTGTGACAGTTCACACTCGTCTTGTGTGTATACTTGTGCGTTCGGTTTATGCATCTCTTTCTGTTTGTGCAGCGTGCTTCAAGTGTCCAGCTGTGACAGAGTTTAGTTTGCGTTCGTCACGTGTAGGCCCATTTCGCGCGTGCTTTCTACTCGAGGTGCGCGCTGCAAGTTTCGAGCTGCTTGCAGTTTCTAGGGGAAAGCTCCTTAGGACCTAACTTGTTCGCGTCCGCCGGCATACCCGCTCGTAGCAGAGGTGCGAAAACATCTGTGAAAACATGTGTGATGGTTAACAAAATTTAAAAGAAATAAAAAGTTCAAACAAAGTGGAAGGCTACAACACCACTTGCCTAAAGGTTACCGGATAGCCTTTTATGTTAATTATCCTGCCACGCGGGTACTGGCCCATCCACCTTTATGAGTAAGTACCATCAAAGTATGAACCATCATCACCAACAATATATTTACGGCTGCTCTCAGCGTTCTTTTGTATGTAAACACGTGAGATGAACCAACAAGGCTTTTGAAGGGGTGGCCGCATTTGTGGAGTGTGTGTGTGTAAAGTGAGGAGGGCTTCAACAGTGTCTGGCCTTCGGCACGAGACCACAACTACATAAAAGCGGCCAAGCGGCCACACGAACAACACGTAAGCAAATGTAAACATTTGTCAACAACAAAAGAGTTATCAGAAGACTGTTAACCATAACAAACAAAATAAAGGCTACAACGCCATCGAAACACGGGCGTTTGACCACCCATCGATCACAGCATATAACAGTACAATAGGTCAACAAAAACAAAATAAAGGTCGTTGATTGAAAAAAAAAAACAGCAGGCCACCATTCACGATCGATGCAGACTGCTTCGACCCATTATGAGCATTCAGTTCGTGAATATGCATGCATTTTTTTCATTCCTTTCTTCAGACTTGAAGTTGGAACAATGCGCAATAAACGCTGAACGGCAACTCCTTCTCTGCAGACGCGTTTTCCTTTCGGGTTACACCGATTCCTCGACGGAGGGATCAGCCGTGTTGTTGTTGTTGTTGTTGTTGTTGTTGTCGTTGTCGTTGTCGTTGTTGTTGTTGTTGTTGTTGTTGTTGTTGTTGTTGTTGTTGTTGTTGTTGTTGTTGTTGTTGTTGTTGTTGTTGTTGTTGTTGTTGTTGTTGTTGTCTATCCAACTGCAGCGAGTACTTTTGAAGGTTTCGTTCATCCACTAGAATGTACAACTCTCACTCTTTGAATGTATCACCCTCAAGTGTGACGCTCCATCTCCAAACCTGCTGTTAGTGACTACTTCGCGAGAGGTTGGCTATACATAGGACCTCCATAGAACTACATAGGGTACACAGGCTATATATACTGAATGTGAGGTTTCCGTCCTTGTGGGCATGTGAGGATGCGCGTCCTGAGGCCACCAGCAGGTTAGTGCGCATCAGGGCACCACAACGCAACGCGAGCGGCGTGCCTGGAAAGGCGAAGTGGCGGGGCTGCACGCATATAGGCAAACCCATGATCAACTTGCGCATGCTGCTCACGCTTCCCGCCATCTATGCCAATGTGCCTTGCGGTATTATTCCGATTTTCTGTGCGTGGTCGCGTGGGAGCTTGATAAAATCCACAACGTGATTAAAGATACAGTGCTTCAACGTTTAATAATTCTCCCGACATGGCTGCTCTAAAATTACTTCTATATCTTTTTGTGATTTAACAACGTGCCCTGATTTATCATTCATTTAGGCCCATTTCCTCCGTAGCTTTTTCTCCGTTGAAACACTGTTATCATATAGCATTTATTCTATTTGGGAACAAATTTTTATCACCTTAATACTTTCATTATACTTCTAGGACTTTTTTGTCCCATTTTTAAATCCACCTGACGGCAGCTCCTCCTTCTTTCCAGAACTTTGCAATAATCTTCAGTCTGAGAGTTACGTACCAACAGCTGTTCACTCTCGTAAACAAGTTCTCGTTCCGAAACCACACTGAGTGGATCCTTACTCTTCACCCCTGGTGGTGGCGTTGACAAGTGCGCTCTGATTGCTGGGGCAGGAGTGCATGAACACGAAGAGCGTGAACCAGGGCACGAATGACAGCACGACGCAGTAGCGCACGATCGTGGACGACTTGAGGTTCAACTTCGTAATGGCGTAGCCTCCCAGCAGTGTTCCCCCACAAGCGCTCGGCACCGATACGATGCCTGCAGTGCGCATGTGCAAGACGAACGGATCGAGTTAGATTCAGCGCAGTTTGTCGTGCAGGAGAGCACAGATCCATTGGATAATTAAAGGCTGCCAAGCCTTCTTCTCAAACGCCGTCGAGATACACAGCGCAACATTGCGATTCAATGCAAACAGTCTTTTTATTAGGTTCAGCCAAAAGTACATACAAAGACACTCAAGCTCTCTCTCAAAAAAGTACAATTTTGGCAAAAAGTCTTCATCACCTCAATTAAGAGATCGTGATAACGTGCATTTTGTTCTTCACTATAGGACTGCCTTGAACGTATTGAAAGTTGCATATTTTTAATCATATCTCCCTGTGCTTGAACATCACCACAATGCACGCATAGAGAATTATAATCGTATCAAAAACAGCTGAAAGGGTAATTGTGTAGGGCATGCTTGTTATATCTAAAACGTTATTTGAAGTGCAAATAACAAAAATGTCTTTGAAACGGCAATAAAAATCACAAAGAAAAGTTCGGAAAATATTCTGCGCAAATTACTAACAAAAAAACGACTGCTCCTACATGGGTTAATATAATAAGATAGAGACTGAAAAAGTAGTTACGAGGACCGAACATTGCAAGTTTAAAAAATGAGATGACAGTATTAAGACATATTAGGCCTTGAATATGTATTCAGGACACCACTCTGGCGTAACGCATTATTTGTATCATCGTGCTGAAGTCTAGTGTGATGCAGAAGCTGACAAAATCTACGTCAGCCTACGCCCACCTAGAAGCGTTGACGCCTGGCTAGATGAGATTCCAAACATGGAGATGAAGATCTTCGTTGCGAATCCAGTGAGTCCGGACGCAATCATCGCTGCAAATAAAACAAACAAACAGAACTCGTCACAATGCAGACCAAGTTTGAGCCAATGGCATGGACAAAGCATATGCGTATATTGAGGCCACAAGTATTGATATTGCTTTGAAACCATCCTTTTGGAGCGGAGTAAAAACCATAATATTCATCTATAGACTGTTTCATTACGACCATGCGTCACGCCATCTGCGAGTATGTGATTTACTAGTTCATTTAGCTTACTATTTTCATTTTTGCACTACTTACCGTTCAGGAGTGTAACTTACAGCTTTTGCAAATATCCCATATAGGACTTTTAATACTTAAATCTACTTTGAAACGTCC
Organism: Rhipicephalus annulatus; assembly: GCA_013436015.1. Classification (NCBI taxonomy): domain Eukaryota; kingdom Metazoa; phylum Arthropoda; class Arachnida; order Ixodida; family Ixodidae; genus Rhipicephalus; species Rhipicephalus annulatus. Next base: position 422,759 of record WOVY01000505.1, read on the forward strand.
TATTATGCAGATGGGTGAATGTCACGCTCTGTCTAGGGTGATGGCCACGTGGTTTGCGTCAACATCATCAGCTTTGCTAAGAAGGAAAAGTCGACTTACTCTCGGCGCACGCAGCAAGCGTGAGACAGACGAAGGTAGGGTTGCATGCGAGCCTCTTGATGTGGTCCACCAGGCTTCTTTTCGGTGCCTTCCCAAGTGTCGGCTCCGTCGCAATCTGTGTATCATGCGGGGCATCGTGGACGGCCGCTCCGTGCCCACCTACCACGACTCGTGAAGCCGGCGTGGCCTGGGTGCCCAGGGTAACCTGGTTGCCCCGAGTAGCCTTTGCAGCCTGAATTCCCGGACTAGCCTGGGCGACCGGAGTAGCGCTAGCACTCCGCACAACCAGGCGAGCGTCAGAGGCCTGCTTAGTAGGCTGGGCAATGGGTATGGCACGGACCTCTGGTACAGTTTGCATAACCTGGATGCTCCGAGTAGCCTTTGTGACCTTAATGCCCGGACTGGAATGGGTGGCCGGTGTAGCCCTAGCACTCCGCACAACCGGGCGGGCTTCGGAGGCCTGCTGAGCAGCCTGGGCAATGGGTATCACATCCACCTCCATTGCAGCCCGCATAACGGCTTGTCCCGGCACTTCCTTCAGGGATTTCATCGCCTTCTCTCTCTGCAGCTTTGCCAGGTCTTTCGCGCGTTCTCCGGCAGCTGTGTAAAGTAAAGGCGGTAGTTTACGGTATGTCTTTCCACTTGTGTATACAGCCATGGTAATCTGTTATTTAAAAACATTATTAAAAAACAATATCGCGCTTTGAATATCACAAATAACCTCTCGCAATGGCATCTTACCTGCGCTAGCTAAAACGATTATTTACAAGAGCTTACCTACTAGCTCAGATTGAAGCAATAGCTAAGAAAAAAATCTGAGTGGGAAGTCTTCCAGTATGACTAGTTCGACAGACTTGACAACATCTATATTGATCTTATAGTTCATATTTTGTTGTCGCGATCTAAGTTCTGCTTATAAAAAGAAACAAACAAAGATCCTATGCTTGTTTTTCTGCTTTATCTAAACAGTAGTTTTTCTTTGGCTACACAACCACACAGTTAAGTACCCAGTCGCCCGTATAGTTTCCCACATACGTTTCGAAGCAATCAGACTGTTCTAGAAATGCACAAATAAACATCAATCGTCAATAGTAAACACTTCGGCAAGTTGGTTTTGTTGCTTAGACAAAATGCCACAGCAGCGATAAAAAACGAACGAATACACGAAGAGCGGCTATTTTTTTTTCTCGTTTGTGCGTGCCACTAGTACATGCCACAACCAAAGGATAGAAAGTCAGAAGAGTCGTTAAAAATGGAGGTCGATATATTCAATTAATATTTCACTATGTAGTCTCATCTATAACGTAGAAAGAAACGTAGATATGTACAGTTAACATGTTAGTACAATTTTTTTCTTTCGTACTCGCTAACGCTCTTGGAAAGCTCGCCATGGGCAAGGCAGTGAGGAAGGTGACAATGGAGGCGCAGAAGAAGCCGAGCCACCAAGCGCCCACCCAGTTGGCACTCGAAGGGTCCATGCCCAGCCTGAACGAGAAAAGAGAGAGAGAGAGACTATTACGCCCATCTTCTTTTCAATTCCGAAGTGAAATAGCTCATTATAAACGCCTAATAATTACGTTCAACTATTCTTTCATACTTGTCTTCCGTAAGACTGAGGTCATCGTTATTCTAGCTTTGCCGGGCGTTAAAAAAATGCAGTATGCATCCTGTGTGCTCTGTGCACCACATGAAGGCGTTTGTTATAGGTGCACATACTTCAATGCCTGTATGCAAATCTCCTCCAATTCGACAACAAGCGTTGAGAACGACTCCCATAACAGTTGTACGTGAAGCGTTACAAGTACTGCGTGCGTTACTTGCAATTACGTTTTCTTGTAATTTCGTAATATAATTCATTACCTTTCAGAGACTTTATTGTTCTGCTAAATTTAACCAATTTATCTTGCAGTTGATTAGCGGCAATTCGTCACTTCTTTTAAAATTAAGTCCACAGCCAGTCTTCTAGGGAATAAAAAAAATTCTGTATAGGGATTTTCTGTCTCGTCAGATGGCACTTCGCAAATAATAGCTGGTGCTCAAGGTGCTCTCACGTTAAATATCCCGCTTCCCTCCTGCCAGGGGCGTAGGCAGAAATATTTTTCGGGGGATGGGGGGGGGGTGTAACTATACTTTGTGAATGTCCGTGCGTGCGTTTGTACGTGTGTGTATGTACCATCAGCGTCAAATGAAACCGGAACAGCGGCAAGCCCTTGTGATGGTATAGTGAGTGCCGTCTACTTATCACTACGGACAGGCACGCGCATATGCGCAGAGCTGCTGAACAGGACGCGCGCGCCTGTCAATCGGGATAACTGGATGGCACACACTGCACTATCGCAAAGACTTGTCACTGTTCGGGTTTCTTTTGACGCTGATAGCACACGCAAGCAAAAGTGAAAGTTTAGGGGGGGGGGGGGGGGGCTACAGGACGCTTCTGTTTTGTCTCCAGCGCATGCAGTGAGAGAGCTAAGTGTTTAGTAAAGCAGCTGATCGCTTAACGCGGAATTGCGGAAAAATCAGCAGTAATTAAACAAAAACTCTCTGTTGTGCTGTGTTTTGTGAGTGCTAAAAAACTTACAATATGCCCCGCCGTGGAGACCTAGTGGATAAGGTACTCGGCCGCTGACCCGCAGGTCGCGGGATCGGATCCCGGCTTCAACGGCTGCATTTCCGACGGAGGCGGAAATGTTGTAGGCCCGTGTGCTCAGATTTGGGGTCACGTTAAAGAGCCCCAGGTGGTCGAAATTTCCGAAGCCTTCCACTACGGCATCTCACATAATCATATGGTGGTTTTGGCACGTTAAACCCCACGAATCAATCGATATCAATCAAAAACCTATAATATAAAAAAATTCCTGCTGAAAGTTATTCACGCGTTGCAATATATCATAAAAGCCACAATAGGCTTCCCAGACTCCAAGCTGGCATCCAACCTTCTCACTACCACAAGCCACGGTAGTTCGTTGCAATTCAAGTAAACTTGAGTTATATAGTTACGGCAATGATATAGTTGAGTTCAGGTCTTAATGCGCTGCAATAATATTCACAATAATATGCTTCAGTCAGCGTTTACATAAATATCCATATCAGCATTTACTTAACATGACGAAAGAGTATGTCAGTACGTGTCTATTCTAGTATCTGAATTCTTGTATTCGCTATTCTCGACGGCTTCATTCATCTTTCCTAAAGACTAACTTTGAAATATCTCGTCGCGTGAAAAACAAGTGTATCTCGCTATCTGTTTCAGGCTTACAGCACGTGTATTTTCGTTTTTAATTTTTTTCCGAGCATCTCGGCCTGTTATTATATAACCTAGCTGTTCTTACCAAACAAGTAAGAAGTTCTGAAAGGAGTTCGAGTTTAGAAGACCTGAATAATATGAGACATGGGAGTGCCTCTGAAGTAAAAATTTCGACAAGTGGTATTGCCTGGTGGTTGTTGCTGCAATGGTCAAGAAGGGAAAACTACTGCTTAAAAATCTTGACCCCAGTGGTGCACCCTGCTCAAAACTACTTGTATGATATTCCCATTGTATTACTGATTGCTTTGATTGACCTAACTGCTGTGTTCAAAACGTATCATAAAGTATACAAACACTCACTTCGAAGAATCGGCGGTTATGTCCGTGTATTTCGAGAGAAAGTACCCGCCAAGGAGGAAGCCCATAGCAGGTCCCAGGACGGACGTGGCGTAAAAGATGCCTGCATGAAAGCATTTCATATCGGAGCTTTGCGACCCCCTTCACTTGCGTGTACAAGGGCTGCTTCTAACAAAATGAACTTTACCAGCTGAATGGACGCGACCTCACTAATCATATCAGGAAGACACACAGTTCTACGCAGTGTGGACTCATTTCTGTGTGGTGTGGACACTTTGGAAAAACGTGAGCTCTTTGTGTAAGTGTTTTGCTATGTACATATGTATAGCCTTGTGTTTGCTACGAAATGTGCGATGTTGACTTTTGTGCAAGAGAAAAGGAGCAGCCGGCGCCACGCATTGGCACCAACCTCTCCTTACATACATTTAATAAAAAAAAAGACATGGCTTGAAAAGTACAGCAGTGCATAAACATGCTTAACGGTGACCGAGTGATCGAGAAAGCGCACCCCTTCTCGTTTTGTTGAGCGAATATGCTTCTCAGTTGTCATTTTTTCACAGAATTCTCCACTTTACAGACATGTTTTTTTGCATTGTTTGTTGTCGAAGTCGCGTTGTGCAGGAGGGGGAGGTAGTGTCGTAAACGCAGTACACTGTTGTTTCACATAAATCATGCCACGATGTAATTTATTCGTTCATTTGCATAGCGTTACCCATGTAGATGGATGCGCTGGACGACGGTGTGTTTTGGTCCAGGTAAGCCACGCCGAGTGTGTAGAATGGCGACGAGCCGACGCCATGCAGGGCATGCCCCACCTGCATTCACGATGAGCGAAATTAACAGGTGTGACAGGTACATACGAAAAAAAAATGTACGTATATTTCAACGAAGCACATGTGCGATAAGAGATCGAGAGTGCGAAGTTTTCAGCCGCCATAGGACGGTACTGAGTTCTTTGTTGTTGTATACACTATTCCACGGCGAAAGGTGTTATGAGATCAGAACACGGGTCACGCGCTGCGCCGTAGTTGTCCGCCGCCACCACCGCCGATGTCCATAACCAGTACCGAAAGAAAAAAAAAAACTCGGTGAAAAAAAACACACGGGTTCGAATTCCAATGGCACAATGATAATTTGAACCCGGGTCTGCTGCGTGCCAGCCCAGTATTCTACTATTGAGCCTCGTCGTGTTTGGAAGTCGTTTTTAAACTGGCCTTAGGCAGGCTTGACGTGGGGAAAGGAATCGCGTTAGTATGAGCAATGAAGCGTTTTAGAAAATCAAACAAATAGCCAGACGTCCCACAATGCGAACTGCGTATAGCGAGTGATTCGTCAAATGCTCCAATCCACTAGAAAACTTCTCCTCTTCCTTTCACGTTTCCCTCCAGATCTATTGTTGTAGGCCCGTGTGCTCAGATTTGGGTGCACGTTAAAGAACCCCAGGTGGTCGAAATTTCCGGAGCCCTCCACTATGGCGTCTCTCATAATCATAGGGTGGTTTTGGGACGTTAAACCCCACATATCAATCAATCCCTCCAGATCTATAGTTTGACTAACGAATGCGCCGCCAGTCGCAAACGTCACCCTGTGTTCTCCACCAGAATGCGGGGCGGAGTGTTCATACCATGAAGAAGTACTTGAAGGAGTTGGCGCTGGCGGCACCTGAGCGCGCCAGGGCGGCACACTTTCCCGACGGACCCTTTTGGGGGCAGACGTCGGCTGTGCCGCTGCCCTGCGATATGTACGGCGGCGCCAGGAAGTGCGGGGAGGCGAACACCATGGAGCCGGTGGCCACAAAGAGGGCGCCGATGCCAATTATGACCGGCTTGTGTCCGACGCCTCCGTGGTAACTCACGGGCGTCGTCATGATGCACGACGCCACGTTGAACATGCTCTGGATCACCTGCGGGTTTGCCACAGAGCACGCGTGCAAGTAATACAAGCAGAAGGATCAAAATATGGGCCAGTTGGTTCCTCGCTTCGTCCTTTGTGTTTTCTCTGCGCTCCCAGTTCGCTGAACGAAGAATAATACAAGCCTTATTTACGTACAATGATGTGAGAAAATGAATGGCAAGAGCATATGTATGTGCAGGGTAGCTCTTCAGGGGATCCCGAAGTTCGTCGCCGTGCCCCCTCTCCCTATTGTGTCAATTGTATTCATGTTGACATTTTGCCCCCCTCCCTCTCCCTCCTCGAGTCACAGCGCCACCTCCTCTCTAATATGTCAATATATGAGGCTGACTTTGCGTACTTCCATTAAGTGACTAGACGGCGACCACCCTAACCCCCCCCCCCCCCCCCCCGCGTGCACACGCCTATTAGCAAGAGCTACATGTTGGCAGGCACTTCCTCTTCATATGCCATGGCATAATAGCGAGAAAATAAGACGACCCCTATTTGGAAAATGTTATGTATACTACTTGTTGGTTCAAGTAATGTGATCGCTTGCCGCAAAGGTCTATTTGAAAATGTTATACTTTTCCCCCAAAATTCAGTCTCGTCCGAAAAAAAGCTTCCTAGCGGAAACAATGCATTAAGACTGCTATAAAAGAAATTGTCGTTGTACCAGTTCGAATTGTGTGTGCACTGATTGCGCGTACTAATTATATCACTGAGCTTATTGTCTTCCACATGCAAAGGGTAAACATAAATTCAATGACTGCGAACACTGGTATTGAAGGCAACCTGAAATAATTTTACTATTTGGAGAAATTTCGTGGATAACAAGGTCATTATCATCGACGATGTCGTAATTTTACCCGCCGTCGGGGCAGCAAGCTATAGAAAATACGTGAAAAAAAAGTGTCTTGCTCCTCCGGCCCGATCCCGCCGAAAGTGTGGGCATGGAAACCAGATCTACCGAAACTACATCATTTCTGGTTTTCTTGGCAGAGTGGCGTAGGACTACGACACAGGGTTCCGCCGCTTACTAACTAATCCGAACAAACTGTGAGAGCGCTGTTTGTATAACCGAACTCCAAGTATGGAGCGGCGAAAATTGCTACAACAGTATTACAATATTCTTCCTGTCGAACTAGTGATTGTACTATAAAAAAGTGTTCCTCTTTATCTTCAACCTTGGCATCCATGACTGTCTTAATTTTTGCGCATTTTCCGGAGCTCATTACGGAGGCCACGCTTCAACAGGGCTTCTGTTGTAGATGACACAGCAAATGCAGAATTACGTCACGGCGTTTGCTCAGCATGTCGAGAAGCCCAGCGGCTGCAGTCACTGTCTTTTGTAAAACAAAAATCTATTTTTGCTCACCCGTGAGAACTCGAACACCGGTTTTTAAATTAAGCAGGGATGAAACTTGACCCACTCCTGAAGTATTTGATTATAAGTCCGGCAGTTCACTTTGGGCGAGGTGAGGTGGGGAGAAGAGGGGTCGGGGTTAACCCATTCTTAACAACTTTTTTTTAAAAAGTGGTTGAGTTTCTTTTTAAAAGCGCTGGCTTTATTAACACCGCAAGGTGAGCAACTAAAAATTGTTGGACCTCACTTATCCAAGACCGAGAGCTGCAAGATCAGGCGCACGGAGATTAAGGGAACTCGTTTCGGATAACATCTGGCCACGTTTTGGAAATCGTTGATTCAGTGCAGTACTGTTACAGTAGGAGGAGTAACAGCCATCTTGAAGGGTTATATATCCCGTCTACTTGTATATTACAAATTATCTGTATCTTTTATTTTCCATCCCTGAACTCCCTAGGGGAGTGCGACTCTCTGCTGATCAGTGCCCTGCGTATAGAGATACAATAAACTAACAGAGAACGCGGTTGTAGAAAGTGGTATACTTGCCCCGACTTCGATTCCGAGCAGCTGGAAGCGCTTCTCGATGGTGGGCGTCACCACTGAGACCAGGCCGTTGACGACGAAGCCCTGCGTCATGCCGAGCACGCAGAGGCAAATGAGGTAGCACCGGTGCGTGCGGTAGCCCTGCAGGAAAGACGGGTACACGCCGAGCATGCCGCAGTTCACGTCGTGGTTGTTGCCAGGTGGCTCGAGCTGCTGCTGTTGCGGCTCCTGCGGATGCGAACCCTCGACCAGCTGCGGCACGGCCACGCCGAAGCACGAGACGGAAAATTCCGAGGCATGGTTCTCTCCCGACCACATTGTTGTCTGGCAGGAGACAAGTGGACGATGCAGAGCGAGTGCCAGGCAGCGCCTTGAGCTCTCTGGGACAGCCTGTGCGCAGTGGGTGCACAAGCCGCTACACAGGACAGCTAGAGAGGCCAGAAATCAACGTCGAGGTCTACTTGCGTCGGGGTAGAGTCCTGAAAGGGCTGTGGACGACAAGATGGCGGAGGATGCGAGCTTGTACGGGCGACAGCGCTGAAGATGCACGTGCTGCTCGCGCAATCGTCTTCTTTCTTCTTCCTCGTTTGTTTCTTTTCTATTTCTGTTATCGCCTTCTCATTTTCCTCGGCTTTTGTGGTGCATACCCACTTAGTGGCATTTAAACATTGGCACGGCATTCCTCGCTTGCCTCGAGAGCTGTAGTTATGACATCGTGGGCGCATGTGGGTGAGCGGCAGGAAGGAGCGTGTCAGAACTTTAGGGGATCCGAAAGTTTCACCTTTAGGAGTTGAACGTGATAAGGATATCCTATTTTTAGTGCGTACTTCAAATACTTAGTGCATGAAACCTTTTCCGATTTGTTAGGCACCCACTACAAGGCCTTAAGGAATTAGACGCAGTAGCGTGTGTCCCTATTGGAGTGGGGTACAAGCTTTCAACTACGGAGCCATTATGATAATCGCAATTTGACGCCCGTTGACAACGGACGCTTGTACCACGCATTATTACTACAATATTTTATGTTGTATTGTTAAGCATGTATACAGGACGCATATGTTTGTGAGGCATGAAGCTACTTTCACTGCATTTCCAAGCAGTGGAAGTTCTTCACACTGTTTTCACTAGCAGAGGCGTGGTAGTGTGGTAGAAAATAGATGAACTGGGTTCGATCCCCAATTTGCTTCAGAATGTTGTGTCATTATTTATTTTTTTGCATCGTGCTCAAATGTTCAGTCAAGCATAAGATGATGATCTTTCGTAACAACCAATGACGCCGACACGGACACCAACGCCGACAATGAGACCGACGCCAACGCCGGCCTTTCTGCGAAACAAGCTCTTTATCGCTATCGCATTAAAATTTCGTCATCTTGATCTGCCTGTGCAAGGCTGAAGCTATCACAGGAGCTTAATGATCACCTCATTTCTTCGAGTTTTTTATGTGGATCAACATCAATGTTAAGATTATGCCCACTCGGCCTCATTTTTGATGATATTGTTACGGGAGGGCACACAGAGAAAGGAGGTGACAGTTGAGATATATTTGCACGACGCCAAGCTCCGCCGCGGTGGTCTAGTGGCTAAGCTACTCGACTGCTGACCCGCAGTTCGCGGGATTGAATCCCGGCTTCAGCGGCTGCATTTCTGATGGAGGCGGAAATGTTGTAGGCCCATGTGCTCAGATTTGAGTGCACGTTAAAGAACCCCAGGTGGTCGAAATTTCCGGAGCCCCCCATTACGGCGTCTCTCATAATGATATGGTGGTTTTGGGACCTTAAACCCCACATATCAATCAAGCCGAGATGGCAAATGAGAGCGCGCCCACCAACTCCAAAATCACGTCGTCTTTCTCGCTGTCTGTTTGCTTCTTCAGTGTGATGTTGTCTTATAACAATATCAATTAGCTAAAACCCTATTCTTGAGGTATGATCATCATGATAAGTAATAGCTCTGCCTCAGTTGGCAATAATTACCACGACAATAGTTAACTGAAGCCGAATAAGCAAGATCTCAAGCACTCTGGAGCTGCCTAACTTAGTTCTAATAAGCAATATTTGAATTAGCTTGAACTATTTAAGTACGGTCCTACCTTGCTTTCGATTGGCGATTTCTAAATTAGCGTTGTCTTAACTGGCGTGACCTTAATTACTTTGGTTTTAGCTTCAAACGATTTTGTAGGCCTGGTCTCAATAAGATGGGGTAAACAGATCGGTCTTAGCATAACGAAGCCTAATTAGCTTGGTCATAGAATGTCCTGACTTTATTAGCGAGGTATGTCGGCTAGCGAACTTGCTGATATGACGGTCCTACGTGAGACTAGCCAGGTGGCGCGCGGTTTATCCTGTGTCTTCTTTGGACCCCAACAATAATTTTCTCATTATTATTATCCTTATTATGATGATGATCATCATCATCCCCTAACTCTTTATAAAACCAATCCATTGCTTTTACATCTGTTCTTCTTCTTCTTGACATCCATCTATGGCACACACGCGTTGGAGGGGATTGGCCTAGTAGAAAGTGAATTATTCCCGAAATTCCTGTAGTATTTATATGTTTTGTTCACAAGTTAATAATTGTAAACAACTAGTACTTTCAAGTGTTAGTTGCTAGTAATAAAATGAGTAATGTGTGCCAAATTTAGCAGGAGATTATTTCAGTCGCAGTGATATTGTCATGAATGACAAAGAAAACATCCGTGTAGCGCCAGGGTTGTTGTTGTGTTTGTTGTTGTGGTTGTTATTTTTATTGTTGTTTTACTCTTAATATGATTTCTACCTAATTCACGGAATCGGCCGAGTAGTGAGTAAAATTTTCTAATATTTTCTGTAGTGAGTCATACAGAGAATCTAAAGTTAAGTAATATATTAACTCGAAGAACCATTTATTCATAATGAAAAGTTTGTTGCAGGCAAATTTTAGGTATTTCCACATTGAATCAAAGATACAGCTTTCCAAAACGACTTAATTTTGTACGCCGGTCCCGAATTTTTCTTTTCACGGTCATGTATAAGCACATAGTGACCCCGGGGGGTTTCTCACAAAAACAGGTTTCACTATTTCATTCATTCAGGTTATTTCAGCAAAAACAACTTGCCTAGGTTGAAGGGACAAAAGGCAGAATAATTCTGCCTAACGAACCTTCCTCCACCCTAACGTTTGCTCAGATGCAGTGGAACAACAACAACAACAACAACAACAACAACAACAACAGCAGCAGCAGCAGCAGCAGCAGCAGCGGCAGCGGCAGCGGCAGCGGCAGCGGCAGCAGCAGCGGCAGCAGCAGCAGCAGCAGCAGCAGCAGCAGCAGCAACAACAACAACAACAACAACAACAACAACAACAACAACAACAACAACAACCCAATAACGCTAGTGTAGGTGATGACTATACTTGTCTTGAAAAATAGAACAAAAACAATACGTCATAATGAGAGTGATCTGTGGGCTGCGCGCCGTTATGAGGAAGTGAGCGGGCTGCATAGAGTGATTGGACCATGTGTTTAAGACCCCTGAACTAGGCCAAGGTGTCTCAGCGCGCCGTGAATTGTATACTAAACGACAAGCTAATTGAATATCTTTGAATTTGAACAAGGCTTAATCGCAGACCAGCTCGGACATCTGCGTATGATTTGCCCTTTTGCGCATTTTTTTCTCACTATTTTTTTCTTTCCCGGGAAGCGTATTCATATTTGAGCCTACGAAACGCAAATGCTTTTTGCCAGGACCAAGTCCTGGCTATCTTTCTTGTTCTGCTTCCTCACGTTGTTCCCTCTCAAGAAGTGCCAACAAGCTCTAGTTCATGCACGTGTATCTGAGTATTCGAGTATTATACTTAAACCGCCATCGATATGTGGCTGCTGGGGTCGGAAATCATATCCACAACCTCGAATTCAGAAACGCGGAGCTGTTGCTAACCTAACACGGTAGCAGGTTGAATACAGTTTGGCAAACAATCAAAATATTTTTTTCTCTAGTAGATAGGCATATATCCTTCTGCACGTGCACTGCGATGACTTTTATGTTATTCGATACGTGTTGCAGTATACAGACTCCGAGATGAAAAAGCTGGAGAAATACCGAAATGCGGCCACCAAATGAACGGCTTGCTATCGTTGTAATTTGTTGTCTCCTGGGCTATCGAAGCGCCTTGACATGTTCGAGCAAGAAGCCACAGGGAATTAAACAATAATAATAAATGATTTGAAATCGCACAAGGGATGGTCATTTCAGTGTGGCGTAGAGGCCACGATTGATCGTTACGAGAAATCGACCGACATTACGATCTGGTTAAGCCAGTTTTCGGTTCGATGACAACATTTGCCGAAGTCTGGACGATGCGTGTTTGATAGAGATAACAGCCGACATTCGTCCTTCAGCTCCATGAGAATTGCCCAAGCCGGCCTTCCGACAAGCCTCAGTCGATAAAATTGCGCAGTGCGAAATCGTTCTGCAGTGGTCGCATCAGTCATTCGAAAAATGAGGCGCTGGTGCGTAATTTTTTTTAGGACAAGTTGAAGTGTCAAGTTTATTTGGTGTTTTCTTTGGTACATGTACTTTCATTTTTATGAACCCAGATAATTTTCAAAAGCTCCCTAACAGCATTATAACAAAAGAAGCACTAAATGGCAATTGTCATGGGCAAGGCACTAAGTAGTAATTACTACTACTCAGTGTCTTGCCTGGTCATTTGCCAGTAAACCGGACATTTGGAGCGTGAGACACTCGAGTCACTTCTTCTCCGACTGAATTTGTAGCTTCTGGGACGCTCCTTCAGTGTTTTCATTTGAATTCAAAATCTGCCTTCTTACTATTTTACTCTTCTTAGAACGAATGACATTATGATTGGAAGAGACCCGTTTCACAACGCATGCGTGCCGATGTGTCTGTAAAATTTGGCGCTGATAAATTCCAATACAGGATGATAGTCGTTAAGGGAACTCCTGAAAGAAAGTAGTTTTTTTAATGGTGCATTACTTCATTACGACTTTACAATGCCAACGACACCATTCTTACCAAGACTGTTCGTAAGCGAGAAAACCCAGGAAAAGAAAATAAGAGTGGCGACACTACCTTGAAATTGCCGCATCAAACACCGTGACGTCAAACATTTTGTCGTTGCGTACTGGGTCACACGTAGTTCCTAATCGGTAAAATTGAAATAGGATGTCCTCTGGTGATGCCGTAGGTTTATCGTATCTAGTCCAACAAATTGCGTTGCGCCTATGTCGCCACAATATGATAAAGAACCTTTTATAACCGTGGCGTCATCCGCGAACATTTCAGAGTCAAGTTTAAAGATGAAACGTCGAACGTGATACGTTTCTTCTGTTGTTGAGAATATAACGATGAAGGTAACGCCGTTAGAATTCTTTGCGTACACTATTTTAATCTCAAGTGTTTCATAGCTGCACTTTAGCGTCCCTTAAGAGACGATCTAATTCTAAGTGAGACACCATATGTACATATTTATTTTTTGAGGTCTGCGTTCTCAGCTCATTTAAATTAGTTGAAATAAAGCAAACGTACCTAAATTATGACAACCTATAGAGCTGTCTCATTTTACATAAAAATTGTGCGAAAACAATTTTAAATGCGAAGCATTTCTTGCCGAACTTCGGCAACTTTGAGCGTATCCATTTATTTATATATATATCTATATATCTGGCCGCTTACGTTTGGGTGCTCTTGTGGCCACCCCATTTACTCGGCGTGAACCAAAATTAGCATGAGAGGGCAAGATGGTTTCACGAATACGACGCGCTTGTCAAGGCACGAATAATGTCGCAATCTCGTCGCGTACGTTGTCCACTTCCCGCCATACATTGGCACATACCCACGGGTGGGTTTGTGCGGCTGGTATGCGGGTATGTGCCACAGGTGACTGACACTTAGTACCTCCTCAGGAACTCCGAGAACACACACAAGAGTTATTCGAATGACGCGTTCGATGCTCTACCACTTGAGCTACCACGACAGCCAAGAGTTAAGAAATACCCGACGTCAGCAGCGTCGACCCGACGCCTCCCAGCTGGAATCAAACCCAAGCATTCTGGGTGCCAATGAAGCATTTCACCACAGAGCTACGCCAGGTCTCTGAACTACTTTTCAAATAGACGCTATTCTTCATGAAACGGTAATAGTGGTTTCAGTGCTGCCTACCCAATTTTATAACCATTGCATATGTACTATTTTGATACAGCCGTCACGTCGGGTTAACGTCAGTTGTGGTTAATTGCCATGCGCTCAAGTTGATTTACGTAGCAGTGTCCAGGTCAAGCATCTTTGCGAGCATCGGCGCTTCATATCAGCTTCTGGTGTTGTTAATACGCATGTTCCAGTTGGCATCGTCGCACAAGTGCAAACAACTGGTTATATAACCTTCTGCAACATTTCAACATATGTCTGTGTGTGCCAAATTTGTACATCAATTTAGCGTCATTTTATGACGTGTCGCTCAATAAGAAAATTGCAACACAGTCACCTTTCTTCCGCATGCTTCGCGTAACGTGGATTCCCAGGTACGTGGGATGTGCCGAAATTTTTTCCCCAACAGTTGTTGGACAGTAATGTATTGTAGCCATATAAATCTATTTTTCCTTGCTCTTAATGCACACCACAAATAATTCAACAGCAATAAAAATGAAATTACAAAAAGATGTACATAAATATCGGAATCTATGATGTTTATTTTCAAGGAGCCACCAATATTGTAATTATTACCTAGTTTTTAAAAAAATTTTTAAAACAAAACGGGTGTGAGGTGCTGTTGACACCATTAAATTCACTCCCAACTTCTCATGCCCAACGCCTGCAGTGCTCTTTTTTATAGTCATTACTTTGAAGCCCTGAAAGCAAGTTTTAATAAAGTTACGGTGAAGTAAATTTGCTGACTACAAAGTTTCGCGTTTCTGTGCCACTCTTGCGTTCCCGCATTTCTTTGACATTTGAGAAAGCGAGTAATGCATTTTATTCAAAAATAACGTAAGAAGATAAAAAATAAAGAAATAGAAACTGCTCTTCAGTTAAAACATATGCGTGCGCCCAGCCCTTGTATAGAGGATATACAATGCGGTTTCATTTCTTACATTTGTTACGGGTTTGCTAATGTGAACGTCACATGAAAAGAAAAAAAAAGTCAGGAACAGGCATGAAACGTCATTGACAAAAAATGCACTGCCTACGGTGAATTCAAGAACCGCGTAATTTAATTCCCGCGGCGGCACCCTCACTAGAAAGCAAAAATAAATTTAAGGTTACCGCTTTTGTCGACGTCAGCATTCGCATGCAAGAATAGATTCAATTCGAACAACGATAAAACAGTAAAGAAATAAATGAGGAATATCACCGAGGCACCGAAGTAGCGTGATGGCGCGCGTAATGGTGCGGCGCGCCTGACTTGAAATGCTGAATTTCCGAAATGGTTGCCGCAAGTAAAAAGCGAAACGCTACATAGAAATCAGAAAATATACACGAAGTTCCTTATTCGAATAAGATGAACAAGAAATGTCATGCTGAACGCACGTTCACGTATGGTGCGGGGAAATTGTAAGCGAAGAACTCACAGCTCTTTCGAAGCATGGTTAACGAATGACATGCAAGCTAGGAATTTTAGACATCATGACTTCACCTTACTTTTTGAAGCAAGGGTTCCCCGGTGGCTCAACTTGACGAAAATTGAAGAACAAACTGGCACCGCGCACCACGAGCGCATGCACTATGCGCGTTTATCATAATGTGTTTTTGTTTTCGGTAATTGGAGAACGCTACGCTACAGCTTCGTTGGATATTGGTTTCCTTTTATGCATCGGTATGCAAGTCATATATTTTATTTATTATTATATGTGGGGTTTAGCGTTCCAAAACCACCATATGATTATGAAAGACGCCGTAGTGGAGGGCTCCGGAAATTTCGACCACCTGGGGTTTTTTAACGTGCACCCACATCTGAGCACACGGGCCTACAACATTCCCGCCACCATCGGGAATGCAGCCGCCACAGCCGGGATATCGGTATGCAAATCCTCGGCTTTTCAAAGTCCCGGCTGTGGTGGCTGCATTTTTTGATGCAGGTGAAAATTGTGCAGGCCCGTGTGCTCAGATTTAGGCACGTGTTAAAGAACCCCAGGTGGTCGAAATTTCTGGAGCCCTCTACTACGGCGTCTCGCAATCATATGGTGGTTTTGGGACGCTAAACCCCACATACCAATCAATCAATCAATCAATCAATCAATCGGTTTTTCAGAGCCGTAAATAAAACAAATTAAAGACTGACTGCAACAGCAATAAACTTTTCCCGGCCTTCATGCTGTCACGTTTTTCCAACGATAGATCACAGCAACCTAATTTTGATTTAAAGGATGAGGTATCTATCGAGTGTGCTTCTGTTCGCCAAAATGACGAGCATGCACTTTACAACGACGGGGTCAAGTGGGGTAATCGGATGTGGAAATCTCAACTATATTTAGGCGAAACAACGGCTTTTTGCAAGCGCGTCACAGTACAGGTTATTGTGATCGCTGGGGCACTCGTATAGTTGAATTGTACACACACCGTATTTTGCGTCACCGGCCCGCAGATGTCAGATTGCGGACATGCTTGCGGCACGCAATCCGATAACATCGCGATGTTAACACTGCATAAAAAAAGCACCAACTGCGCGTGCTAATTCGTAACTATACGCACCGTCATAGACTTGTTTTCATGTCTCATGCAAATAGTTTAATAGTGGAACTTGCTCGTTGTGCCAAAAAGCAGTCTCCACTAATGTAATTATTGCGTCTACACTCTTATTTTTTTCACCCGTTTTTGAACGGATTTGTAACAGAAAAATATTTGGTGCTCACCGTTTTTTTTTTCAGAATTCAGAAAAAATGGCTTGTCTCAGCCTAGACCTTCTCGAACGTGATATAATTTCAAACCTTTCAGGGCTCATACAAGCGCCTGACAATTCATCGAAGGGTTAGTACATATGAAAAATGAAACCCTCATTCCTATATGAACCAACTGATCTCAAACAAAACAGACAAACACATAAAGCTGCAATGAGGAAGTGTTCAATGAGCCGCGATGGAAACACGCCCGCTTTTCTCGGGTCAGTGCGTGGCCCCGATTTTCCCAAATTAACCCGACTCGCAAGCGGAATCCACGCGGAAAGTCGCTTGGAAGAAACCCCGGCTTCTCGGCTGCGCTGTTTATTGAAAAGAAAGTACGGCGCGCCGTACATTATCCGGCGTTCGACTGGGCAAACGGCTGGGAGGAGAAGTCAGATTCAGGGTTGTTGTTCCCAAGCGTGAAAACGTGTTCCGTTTCCACGAGTATTGAATGTTACTCGGTGTTGTCTTCCACGAGACCGTGTTTTCCCTCACTCCTTAAATTCCCTCGGCCAGCAGCGACGCAACACTTTGCGAGAGACTCTAGTCACGACAGTAGTGACGTTAGCTGGATGCGGTCGTCGCACAGGGAAAGATACTATGCGTCAGTCGATGCTGACACATGCATACACGCAATCTGCGGGCTCGCTTGTTTAGTAAGCGGCCAGCGAAGCGAGTGGACGTGGTGTGAATGCTAACGTAGCACCAAGCCCCGATTCAGATAACGATGGTGAACGGGTGGGGACGAAAGTATATCATGCAGATCGGGAAATCTAATTCACTCGCCAAGCTTTTTCGTCTCCTCACAAATGTTTGTCATTGACCGAATCCCACTAACGTTACGCCCATTATCGTTGTATGTGGACGCGTGTTGTTTCGAAACAAATATCGACAGACTGCTTTCCAAATCTGTTGGTAGCGATGGCCGTACGTGCATCAAATCGTGTTGGGATTATTGTGAAATGGAACGGAAGCGCGAAATGTGAGGTGCGTTATTAAAAGGCGAGTGAAGTAAGCTTCATTGAACAAGTGTGTCACAAGTTTGCTTTTGTACTAAAACCGACACGATTCTAAAGCCTTCGTGATGCTGCAGTTGGATTATACGTGAGTTTTGAAGTGAACTCTGCTTCTATGCACTGAGGTTCACTCCGCTGTCTATAGCGACTGCGTGAAGAGTTCTCGCTTTGTACGGTGACGTACGTTACACTCAAAGAAATAAAAAATGGACACTTTTTGCCAGTCCTGACGTGCTACGTATATAAGACTCTCTTTAAAGAGACGTTAACTATACTCTCGTGGTAGATTCAGGAGCCCCAAAAGAGTGTTAACGTTTCTCATTAAAGACAATCGTGGCATGCTAGTACCTAACAAATAGAGTAGCGCGTATACTCTTACTCTTCTGAAGGGCGTAGCAATGACTCTTAGTGGATTCAGTGAAGTATAACTGCTTCATTCGAGCTGCGCTTCAGTGAAGTAGTACTTCACTTAAGTATTGCCGTCCCTCGTGGACGAGGCTATAACAAGAATTTTCCTATCATCAGCAACACAACCGTAAAAGTAGGTGTTCATGATGATCTGCTGTATATAAACAGTTGCTACACACTAGCAATATTATGTGGATCACATTTTTTTCCTGATTTTGACGCTATGAAAGAGTGCAGGAGACAAAGTGTTTTTGTGATATAATAAAGTGTTATGCGAACGGTAATTTTTGCACAGAATGAAAAAACTAGCCGCTGCTGAACGTCATCTTTACACTGAGAAGAGTTCCCAGGTGGTTAACTTCTCTCTCATCTTGTGCGTCTGCGTTTCTGGATCAAAATTAAGAAGGGACGGACTTGGCTCAATAAGGGGTCAACATGAGCCGAGCACAGGCACACAAATATGAAACAAGATGGCCAGATAATACATGTATGACACCATGCATGCCAGGAGCAAACATCTGGCTCCAGCAATAAAGATAACGAACGTCCATCTACTACAGGTACGTCCACTGAAGAGTTACTATGAAATAGTTCACAGAACAATACGAGTCTTTTCACTGAGTCAACAGTTCAGAGATGGCCACCGTGAGACGGGTATCTTAAAGAACAACCGTGGTCATAGAATCAACAACATGTATGCTCTTTTCAAGCCTAAGCTCGAGATCAATTCGCGCAATAGCGGTTGAGAATTCTGGCGGCGGCAGCGTACCCCGATAGAAAAAAGGTAGTAGTACTTGCTAACTTTGGGGTAGTAACGGTTTGTCACATATGTTACAAACATGGTAGTAAGTACAGTTAGTAATGGCGAGAGTGGTAACAGTTACCACCTTTGCTGTTACTACAAGCATTTTGTGACTGTTACTACCCTAGCCCTTACCACCCATGGGTATACTATCCTTCAAAAGTTTCAAGAAAAATATTGCAACAGATACTACCCTGTTCATTTATCTTGGCATAGTTTATTTTAATGCTAATGTTGGTCAATTTATGTCTCATTACTACACAGCTTCTGGTAATCATGCGTGGTGTGCAATGAACGCGAAGAATACATAGACCTAAGAAGTTCACTATCTTTTTACGCTACAGTAGGAAGTAGACGTGCGGTATATATAGCCCCTGCTTTGCAGATGCATGTCTGGCACAAGAAAGCACTTCTCTTTCTGAATGAATTATAGCAAATGTGAATCTGGAGCACTATATCGCATACCTGACTACGTGCGTTTGGGGACGTAGCACAAGACGTTTAATCAGCCATACTTTAAAAAAATATATATATGTCATAGCTATTTATTAAAAAAGGGCAGCAAAAAGGCATTATTTACAGTGTACGAAACAAAGTACCGCACTTATTAACATAGTCTCAGTGCATTTGAATGGTTTACACAGCTAGTATATCAGCGGTTAAAATGTAATAATCGTTTTCGGGGTTTCGCGTGCCAAAAAAACGACAATATTTGGAGAAATGCCACAGTGGATTAACTCTGACCGTCCTCCTGGAATTATTGTGACCGTCTTGTTATTTTGATCCGCCGATCTTGTTAATTTTCTGTAATTTACTAAGTTTCTTGTAATTGTCTATAACAACGCGTGTAGCACTTGCTTCTGGTTTGTTAACTTGTAATTATTCGTTTCGACAATATCAGAAGGACGTTTACCTAACTCGGTTGCGTAATTTAAAACATTTTTTCTTGATTTATGGATATCTCCTGCGTTATTTTTTCGTTTAATGATGATACGTCGAGACGGTTCTTCTCATAAATTATCAGAATCGAAATCACACACTGTTTTGGTATAAATAGTCAGCAGCTGGGTAGCAAAAAGGTAGTAACGAAGCAATAAAGGTAGTAACAAATGACTACCCCTTTCATTCCAGTTACTAACTGTTTACTAACATAGGTAGTAAACAGGTCGCAAAACGTTAGTAACGGCTGCAGCTAGTAACTGTTTACTAACGTAGGTAGTAAACAGGTTGCAAAAAGGTAGTAATGATTCGAAAATAGTAAGCGCTGCAGTTACTTCCTATTTGCTTGCAGTTGCTACAGCATTAATGAAAGGGTGGTAGGAATTGTAATCAAACAGAATAAAAGATACAAAATGAAGGTAGTACAGGCTTACGCGCCTACATCCAGCCATGATGACGCTTCAGTTGAAAGCTTCTATGAAGACGTGGAATCGGCAATGAGTAAGGTGAAAACACAGTATACTGTGTTTTGTTATAATTTTCTGTCAGAGGTTTTGGCTGTAATTACCACAATATTTCACCTGATCGAAACTTCCCGACCATACTGCAATAGGGGTTACAAATATCGATGTACTAAGTTTGCCTCCCGTTTATCGTGTCACACTCTCAATTGTTGCTATAGCATTGATTGGTTCGCTCTTCCGGTGAAAATATGACTTTTTTCACATTGTCGTTTTCCTTCAAATAAGTTCCTTTTCTACAGCCTTCCTAGGGGGTGCCTATGAAATACTGATGAGCTCCAATACCAGTTACCCGTGACGCATTTTCTTTCCCTTCATTTTTTCCCTTCTCTTGCTGTCTTTTCTTTTTTTTGTTTCTTAACATCTATTTTTCATTATTTTTTGCTGTCCTTACCCCTTTCCTAGCACAAGGTAGCCAGTTCGTTTGAGAACTGGCCAAACTTCCTGTCCATCCCCTTGTTTATTACCTACATTCTTCCTCGCATGCTCTCGGTGATTTCTCTTGCAGTCTACGTCAAGCGTTGGCATGTGTAGCCATTAGCCCCCATGTACCCACGGCCCTTTTCCTTATTTTTAGCACGGTACACTGCAAGTTTACTGAAATCTGCTATGCTTTACGTCGCAAATACTCAGCATTCATTTTTAAAACCTTTTACCCTGAATAGAACCTGAAAAATTTTTTACTCATCACTAACTTTATTAATCTCCAAATAAATGTTCAAGGAAACAGTGCAAAACACAAAAACAAAATTCGCGAATAAAGCGGAAGCTAAAATGCGTATTCAAGGAATACGAGGAATCCGAGCCGGCATCACCGTCAGCGATTCGAGTTTCAAGCTACGCGAAAATTCATCGAAGCGCGTGATTGCTTTAAAGGGGGATGCACGCTGAAGCGCAGAGTGAAATGTGGCATAGCTGCTGCTCCAGCGTGATATAACACGTTTTATTTCCTCACAGCTCGGGTGCTTACTCAGCGGAACGTGCAACTGAAGAACTTTGTCTTTTGGGTTCTTTTAAACTAAGAAAAATGACAACACTCTGCAGTTGCATGAAAACAATGCACGCCTTATCTAACACCTAAAAATGGATGGCCTTATGGAATTCTTTGTTAGAGGAGTTGGACCACTGCCTTAAGATAAAAGTGGAGCGCCACAAAAACAAAATACGAAAAACTAGAGATGAAAACGACGTGCACCCCTTCTTCGTTTTGCTGTATCCTTTGCCCCTGCTTTTTTTTTCACTTTTTAACGAACGATTTTGCTGTAATTTATTGTGAAAGTGGTGCACTTAGAGGGCACTCAAATCCGGAGGAATACAGTGTCTGTCCTGTGTTCAATCGAGTGCCGGCTTAACTGCTTCTACAATAAATATGAAAGACTAGATTTAATGAATTGTTCATTATTTTGAGCCTTTCATGTCCATCGTTGTATTAATCTGCTTGCCAAAGGTTCGAATTCTCCTGGAGAAAATAGTAACCAATTCCCCCCCCCCCCCTGCCGCACCGTCTGTGTTTTTGGTGTTTCGGAAATATCTTAATATCCAAAAATACATGCTATTTACATTGTCCACGTGTATTAAACTGCTCTAACGCTTATATGAAAACTTCGAATTTTCGCCACAAATACCACTAAGATGGTGGGGAACCCTGATTCAAAATTATTTTGGCTTGTCCCTTTCATATCCTCTAATTGTATGCGAGAGCTACGCCTTTTTGTGGGCGAAAGGTATTAGTTATGTTCGCACTATTTTTTGCTCGAAAGATGCACAATAAGTATATTTAGCCCGATGTTTCCCACCAGAAATTATTTTATTCTTCTTTCCCCCTCTTTGTTGCTCATGTTAACAGTTCTGCGATTTTCCTGCAGAAACCAATGTTGCACGTTCTATTCCATTCAGCGGTAGTGGTACTCATGTTACGACACAAGCATAATCCAAGCCAGTCGTATACGTGCATTGTCTAACACATTGAAAAACCTCGTTTGTTTGCAATAAAGTCGGTGTAGTCTCCCTGCTGCATGGCCCCGCCGTCTCCAATAGAATCTGCGTCTTTTTTCTCAATCACTATACTGCGCAAGTCTCTGACAGCAGGCCCGCTTCAGAAATAAAAAAAAAGCAACATGTCTCATAAACCTTGTATATAGGAAGGAGCCGGCTGCAAAAGTAGCTGTCATTTCATTCCTATACAAAACCGGCTGGCATACTCACTGCCGCGGCTTTTCATCGTGAGTTTCACGGCCACACATGTAGTCTAAATGAGACCTCAACTATAATTTCGTCAAAATAACTGCTTGAAGAGGTTCTAAATAGCACTGGTATGTGTTACGACGATGACGAAGAAGCACAGAAAGCAATTTACCAAGGTGGCAGAATTTGTCATATGTGAAGTTCGCTCAACTTTCATCGTCTAACAATCTTTACCAATGCATAGGCTCGCATATCGATCATGATAGAAGCAGTTTATAATATTCTTCACTGATCAAGGAAAACAACCAAGCGTGATCGTGGTCGAACTTCAGCTTCCGTCTTCTCAAGGCCCCCGCATGCAGACCTTTTTTCATCCTCCACACTTTCTCGTCGTATAGCCGAGAAAGTCATTCCTGATAGTGGTAGCACTATCATCATCATCGCTTCACTTTCGTTCCAGCTGATTCAAACAAGGCCGTCTGTAGCTTATGAACCTGATAAGTTACCTAAATACAAAGCAACTATCCGGGGAGGTCACATCAAGACTCGCCAAGAAGGCTAGGTTACAGTATCTATGCAGCTCCGCATTCAGTAAGCTGCCTTTGTACAGTACTGCAAAGAAAGGTCTTAATCATGTAGAAACATTGCCTGCTAAAAAATAAACAACGATCAGAATGACAGGAATGGTAGCGACACCTTCCTCGAAGCTCGGGCTCCCCCTAAACGTAATGTCCATGTTTTGTGATGGTGTGTATTATGACTTTTTTTTAGAAAATTACAGATACAGTGAATGGGACTTGTGAGGGCCATTCATTGGGACTTATGAATTTAACCACTTTTGTTGACTCATTTTTGTATTTATAAAGAAAGGCAAAGGTACCAAAAATAGCTTTGAGTATTCGGTGGTGTCACAATGGTGTAGAAAATTTGAGATTATGAGGGTACTGAACTGGGTTATAGTTCGCCTAGCTATATCATCCCTCCTATTTTCTTTACACTATACCTCTTCATCGTTACTGACTTTTCAATGCGATAAAATAAGAAGGGGTGGGCAGGGAAGAAACAGTCAGATAACCAAGTTACCGAAAAAAGAATAAATGTTTTTATAAGAGTGACTATACATGCCTACGTGATATTACATAACACTAGCCAAGCGTTTACCAACAGTAACCCTATCTCAGCAAAGCCTGGCAGCGTACGAGCGAATACTGTAATACATTCTCTGAGTAGTTAGCCTCTAAATTATAATCTATCAGAGAAAATGAAATGTGGGGCTCATGAAAAAGCCCACCTTGAAAAAGAAGAAAAAAGTTGATGTAATCATTGTCTTATTAGATGAAACTGACAAGATAAAGAATATGCAAGGAGCACTCTCAACTGTTTCGAGCCTTTATCCTTCGACGTGTTCATAAATGCACATGGTGCGCCTGATATCGCAAATGTCAGCAAGACATACGCATAGGACAGTCTTGTGTCTTGCTAGGATCAACTTCCTTTAGAGCTTGTCTTCTGGTCTTTTGGAATATCCCTTCCTTTTACTTTCATTCTCGTCCACAGAGTACGTGTAAGGTTGCCAGCTACTTCTACCACGCTAACCCCGCCTGTTGCAACATCACTGCAACCACTACCACTCCTGTTAGATGCGAAGCATCTCTTACTCGCGTGTGTAACGCCCTACGTACGTCCGTACGAACGCGCCGCAACGCGTTGCCCTCGCCGGAAATGTTGGAGCGGTACCAAGTAGGTCAAGTCACAGCTGCTCGCCAGAACGTCACGCTCCCCTTACAAGATTCCCTCACAGCTGCGCGCTCAGGTCACTATCTTCCTCACCCGCAGCACGCTCACCGCAGCGCCCGCAACTGCCAACTCCTCCGCCCGCTCACAACATACTTCACCCTCGCTTCACCCTGTCCACGGCCCGCAACGCTGGATCATACGTCCACGGGAAACACTCTTTCGGCTCGTTTATCCGTAATGGAACTTACACAAAATCCGATTTGTCTCCCGGGTCTTTGCATTTCAAACAAATGTTTACTAGAGTAAACGCTTCGCCGAATTCCACTTGAAACCATTCTTTCAGTCATTTTACCGTAAGGTTAAGTAGCGCAGATTTTAACATGGACAAGATGGATAAGGACACGACCTCTTTTTCATGTTAAATACTGCGCTACTTAGCCTTACAGTAAACTGATTGATCACCGACTAGCCCAGTTATCAATCTTTTTGAAGTTCGTTCTTCCAGTACCGGCGTCGACACCCGTTTCAACCGGGTCAACGCCATGCGCACCGCTGCTGCTTCGCATCGCATCGAGGTTCCCTTCGGGAGGATGGCTCATAAACTATCACCTAGCTTGACCTAACGCGGTTGCTTGCTGACTATATATAATCATAATTATCGATTCACTTTTCCATCTAGTCGGCGAGATCGTGTGTCGTTGGGGGACTGCATCAGTTATCCAATCCAGTGTTTGTACACTCGTATTTGTATTGGCTACTAAGTTAGTGACAAAATACAAATATTTGGCTTTGAGAAAGCTACCTTTCTCATCCTGTATACGCGATTTCCGTAAATTGCAATTTCTGCTGTAGTTCAGGATCAGTAAGTATTTCAACTATGGTTGCCACCAGCCCGGTTTTGCCGCCTGTCCAGCAGCGGGTCGGGGTTTTGCTCATTTTATCACTAGAAGGCTAAAGCGATGGCAAATATTTTAAATGGGAAGCATTTCTTAGTGAACTTCGGTGACTTTCAGCGTTACTATTTATCTATTTATCTGTTTATCTATCTATCTAGCCGCTTACGTTTTGGTGCTCTCGTGGTCAGCCTCTTACTTTGGCATGAATCAAAATTAGCATGGGAGGGTAAGATGGCTTCACGAATATGACGCGCTTGTCAAGACATGAATATTATCACAATTCTGTCGAGTAGCCGTAAAATATTTCCTGTCAGACAGTGGCACATATACACGGGAGTGTAAGTGCCACGGGTGATTGACACTATATACCCAGGAATGACGAGAACACACATGGGTAATTTTAATACGTGAGCATTGAGAAATACCCGACATCAGTTGCGTCGACCCGACGAATGCAAAGAATAAATGTCAGTGCCCCAGCTGGAATCAAACCCAAACATTTTGCGTGGCCATGAAGCATTTTACCACAAAGCTACGCCAGGTCTCGGAACTACTTTTCAATTAGACGCTAATCTTCGTGAAACGTCAATAGCAGTTCCAGTGCTTCCTACCCAATTTTATAAACATTACATATTTACTCCTTTCGTATATCCGTCACATCAGGTTAACGTCAATTTGTGGTTAGTTGCCATGCGCTGAAGTTGATTTATGTAACAGTATTCAGGGCCAGCTTCATCGCGACCATCAGCTCTTCATATCAGCTTCTGGTGTTGCTAATACACATTTTCTAGTTGGCATCGCTGCGCGAGTGCAAACAACTGGTTATATAAACATCTGCCACTCTTCAACATACTTCTGTGCGTGCAAAATTTGTAAGTATATTCAGTGTCATCTAATGACGTGTCACTCAATAAAAAATTGCAACACGGTCACCTTCCCTCCACATGCTTCGCATAACGTCGATTCTCGGGTACGTACGGTCTGCCGACTTTTTTGGTGAAAATAAATCATCAACGATACAGGTATTGCAGTCAAACGCGAGCAGCCAGAGTGAGTAAATGAGTGAGTGTGCTCCCTGAGAGGTGAAAGTAAGTAATAAAAGGGGGGGGGGGAGGTAAGTGGTTGCTTATTTTTCAGCAATGACATACCGATGGGCTGTGGAAGCGAGAGAAATAAGTGAACTTCTTACAGCTAAATGGGGCCATCAGTGGATGAGGGCATTGTGAAAAGAGAGATAAGATAGAGGGAAACAGTGACCGCGCAGTTACCGGGAGGGCCCGCCGAATAACGACCCAACGTGAGAAAAATTACACTATCTCCCCCCTAAGGGAAACCGTTTGTAGATGAGAACCGTGGGCGCTAACGCACACGCTAGCGGCGGCGTTGACGATGGCACTGATTGCGGCGTAGTGCAGGAGGGAATCCTGGGAAGGCGCCACGAACTCGCTGATGGATCGTTGTTTTGTAGCTAGAAGATGCCAATTGCTGCTGATGGGCAATGAGATCCAGAAGACCCCGACGGAACACAGAGACCCCCCCCCCCCTGTTCGCTTTTAGTTTAGCGCATGCGCTGCGAATATTTATTATTCAAACAGCACATTTATGCATTTGTGATACACATGGCTGTGTATCCACAAATGATTATCTAGACCGACGTCCACTAAGAAAGGTATTCGCCGTATTCTGAAGAGTTCTTTAGGAGTTTAACACAACTTTGAATTCCAGTACAGCAGCAAGTTTCCCTCTGCGTGAACGGACTGGAAGTGTCTTCTCGCTAGCCAAAGCATAGGAGACCAGAGGGCCATCTATAGGGCCCGTGAAACGGCCAGGGAGTTTAACCTCCCAGTTCCATCGTGGGAGTGCCCCACCTAAGGGGGCCGAGCGGTGACCCCGGATGATAAAAAAGATCTTTGGCTGTCTGATACTAGAATTCCCCCCCTCCCCCCGCTCAGGGGCCAGTCTCTATTCTCCTCGAAATCCTAATTGAAACGTAGTCGCAGTTGCACAAAGACTTCGCGGACTTCTAATGCGGCGTTCTCTTTAATACAGTGAGCCTACTTTGCTACAGTGAGTGTTTATAGGTGCGTTTGGGCTAGAATGCACTTCCCTGCGTTAAAAACCTATTTTGGAAACAAAAACAAACAAACGGGTGGAGTTACTCTTTGTAGCTCGAATTTCGAACCAGACGGGCGCGCCATAGCATCAGCGCGGAGAAGTTCATTTCGTAGGCAGAGAATGGCAACCGCCACCAAGATAAACAACTTTGCCTTGAATGTCACACGCACTCCTTGTGCGTGGGCGTGTGTGCGTTTTCACGTTTCCTTTCCACTGCCTAGTGCTCATTGGTGCAGCTGTGTGGTGCCTGAGGCAGGCGCACCAAAAGAAGAAACATAGACGGTGCTTTCAGGCGCGCTGTAAATATTTAAATTAGATTAGCTTGGTTATACAACGCAAGGCTTTTGTTGGGATAACACGCTTACGCTTTCGTATGCATGGTGCACGCTTGATGGAGAAAAGCAGTGCACTTGGAAAAAACTGAAATATTTACTAGTTCGCTCGACATAGTGAAGGTAATGTACGATACTAAAGAAGACAAAACAACAACAAAGGGACAAGGACCAGAAAAAAGTACGTGCGTCGTTTAGCTCTCCATATGTGTCCATTCTTTCGTTTTGGAACTCGTTTTCGGTTGCAGATAAAGTGAGTCTGTAAGCCTTTAGCATTACATTCTACTCTCACGACTAAGGGCCCTATGAAATCTGATACGGATTTTTTTCTCTCAACATAACTTGCTTTTTCCGAGCTAAGTACAGGAAATAGGCTCTCTTGAAGTACATTAATTTCGAACCGTTGATCCAGTTTGGCTATATCTCTGGCGTTTCCTTTCTTTTTCGTTCTTTTCCTTTCATCCCAACATGCATGGCGTGTACCGTCATTCCACGGCCCAGTGTTTGTCGGCATAGGTGTGCGCTCAAGGGGGAGGGGGAGGCGTTGCCCGCCCGTCTAATAATTCATGGATTGGCGCTAGTTCTGCTTCATACATCTGCTTAGTCGGGCCTCTAAAGTAATTCTTTGATGCATAGGATTATGACGACAGATTATTGTTCATTTTTATTTTTTGAGATAGTGACATGCTAATACACCTCATGTTGCATGCAAATAACTGTTCAGTTATCAAATTCACCGTAGAAGGTCGGGGATATGTGGCAAGCTTTTGTATGAAGCACGTTATTGCTTCGTTGCACTTGTGCAATAAATTTACAGCTCTTTCTTTTGCACGCGACCACTAGGGACATGGGTGGGCGTTGCTGATAATCCTGACCCCCTCTTAACCCTTTGCGCGCGCCTATGTATGCGGGTTTTATGACGTTTCGCCGACACGTGTGCACACACCCGTATATCACGTGTCGCGATATGTGGGTAAGCAACACAGCCATTCGGCAGTTTGTATGTACCGAGGAACGGCGGGAACGGACACCAATAATTAGAATGCGAGAGCGTTAAGGAAAACTAAAAACGGAGAGCGGCAGCGTTGACCCGACGTACGCAAAGAATAAATGTTATGGTCCCAACAAAAATCGAGACAAAGCATTCTGCGTGCTCATCCATGTTTTATACCAGAGAGCCACGGCAAGTCTCGAAACTGCTTAAAAAGGAAGCCGTATGCAGGCGTAATGTTGGCGAAACGGAAATTGGGGTTGCAGTGCTGGTCATATGATTCTTTGAACCTTACATATGTATTATAATGATACAGGTGTCATGTGGGGTTAGCGTCAATTGTAGTTAAGTGCCGTTCCTTGAACTTGGTTTACGTAGCGCTACGTAGGTTCTGCACAAGAGCAGTAGAAGTCATTTTTACAATAAAAACGCTACTACTACTACTACTACTACTACTACTACTACTACTACGACTACTACTACTACTGCTACTACTACTACTACTACTATTACTACTACTACTGCTGCTGCGGCTGCTGTTACAACTCTTGGCATTGGTACACATATGTAAACAACTGGTAAATATAAGGCATGCGACTGTTTCACATACACGCCTATGCGTATAATTTTTACATATTTTGCCGTATTTTCGAAATGTTTCTTTTAAAGAAAAGTTAGTACATGCAGTCACTTTCCATCGGCATGTTTTGCATGACATCAATTGCCATGGTACCTGGCGCCTGCTTAATTTTTTTTTTCGTTTTATCTCATTTGCTGCTTCCTTCCCGGCAAACGGTAACCAAATGGACACCCTACATTTTCGCTGCATGAGCCTCAATGGCAATCGTACATTGAGCATTAATGTATTGATAATCGATGCATATTATATGCCACCCATCGTTAACTTACTTACAGCGCAACACCAGAAAAAATACAGGACAGGTAAGGAGCAAAAGAGAAAGAAAAGACGGCGCTGACTCACAACTGTTGTTTATTGGAAAAAATGGGGGGTCCTATGAAGCACGAAAAAATTGGGTGAACAGTATATATATATATATAGGTACTGGCAGCCTACATCACAACATGCGCAGAATGCGAGGTGCACCGAGGTAGCGTTATCACACCCATAGCAATAAACAAGATTGGCCTAAATAACTTAATTCTTGTTCATGCAGTGTGACGGATGGCTCACTAACGCACTTGCTACCCCTAATCTTTATATAATATGCCTCAGCGATTCCTCTGGTTAGCTGGTATTTTTTCTGGTATTGCGCTGTAAGTTAGTTCACGATGGATCCTAACCAACTGGCCCAACTTACCGTCGTACTACATTATATGCCATCTACAATATATATCATTATTAGCATCCCCTTTTAATATGAATTCCTCAACGCTCCCGAAGCTCCGACGTCTGCCATGAAACCGGAGCACGCAATCGAATTACCTCCCACTTCTCGAAGTTTCGCCGAAGCGCGAGGTCATTTTAACCGCACCCAGTGGTTTAGCGCAAATGGGTTCAAACTTTTAAGAAAGGGCGCGAAAACTACGCCAACTATTCAGCGCGATACTTGCAGGGCAGCACTGCATGTCCCTCATGAGCGTCGAGATAGAAGGCATGGATAATGAAGGCTCAGGGCGAAAATGGCATCGCCGACGCAGGCGGCTATCGAAAATTCCTTCATGTGATTGCATCACCGCAGAACTTCATGAATTTGAGTGTTTATAAACTATTACGTATACGCTCTTTCGAAGGCTGTGAGCTCTTTGGATATTTCAGACAAGATAGAATGCGCGTCTCTGCACGAGACGTGAGCATGCGGCACGAGACGCGAGACGCCATCATGCATAGTAAGGGTGTGGACGGCGCCACCACCCATGCCGAAGCGAGATAGATAGATAGATAGATAGATAGATAGATAGATAGATAGATAGATAGATAGATAGATAGATAGATAGATAGATAGATAATAGATAGATAGATAGATAGATAGATAGATAGATAGATAGATAGATAGATAGATAGATAGATAGATAGATAGATAGATAGATAGATAGATAGATAGATAGATAGATAGATAGATAGATAGATAGATAGATAGATAGATAGATCACAACCACCCAGAAAGTTATGGGAGTGATCAGTTACATAAAACTCGATGAAAGCAAAAGAAGTGAATATTGAATTTACTAGTGAAAAACAAATAATGAAAGAGGGATTTGTGAGGTTAGTTATTCCTATTCAATTAGCGAACATTGAACGTCGATGTAATTAAACCCACTGCCGCTAACAGGAACCATGTGGGGATGTGAAAAAGCGCTGGTGTTCGTTTGTGTTTCCATTCGTTTTTTTTTTCTGTTTATATATATATATATATATATAATATATATATATATATATATATATATATATATATATATATATATATATATATATATATTTCTCTGTATGTTTCATCTGTGTGTAGAGTTTAGAACTTGTGTACCACTTGTGTTACCCCCCCCCCCCCACCTCCCATTGGTGTGTATTACCGTGTGTGCGCAGCAAAGCGCTAGGACAGGCAACGAAACCGATCACACGCAGCGTTATATACAAGCACACAGCTGTTGCGAAGAGATAAATGGGAGAGGAGAAACGAAGAGAAGGCAGTGCACTGCCCCCTGCTCAACCCCACCTCCTTCTACCTTTTCGCGCTCATGTGAGGAGAGAGGGAGATATCGCGCATGCGCAGTGGGACAACGGACGGTCGCCAAGGTACGGACACAGCCCCGAGCAAAAACTGCTTCGTATCTAAAAAAAGCCTCACCTATGATCTTCGAGTTGTTTTCGATAAATGCGCAACAAAACCCGAGCTTTTAATTTTGGGTAATTATTTTCCGGCGTTCAAAGCTCCCGAAATATGCAATCACATCCTGTAACCTCGCTCTGCGCTACCATAGTGCGGCGCTGTACGACTTTCTTCGTGCATAACAATCATGCGTGCGGATCGTAGCTAAATGAGAGGCAGCCAATTATGCAATTGGGTTACACGTTTTTTTTAGAGTTTTGTATGGCCGCGCAGCAAAGAAACGTCGGCATCTCTGATAAGCTATAAGTCTACGGTTCACGCACCCAGTTTCTCTGCTCCGAGCATGGTTGCGAGCGTTGCAATCCACAGCGCATGAGCGAAATCCCGGTTATATTTCTTTCGTTAGCAGCCTGTAAATGCCGATAAAAAGGACCATGTAACATGTACGTTGCCACAAAAATGAGACTGGTCATTGTGAAACATCTGTTTTCATACAACGAAACATAAGTTAACCTTAAAAATATTGCATAATAATCCCAATAAATACCTAATGAAGTGGAATAAATAAATATCCAAAGGTAAGCCAATTGGTGTCAATCTATAAATCGCTGTTTTTTTTGCTTTCGTTAACCATTTTAAATGTTCTTGGTAGTAAATACCTGAAACATCCTATGTATGAGATGTAATGTTGCGGCAGTGAATGAACGAAGTTGCTACTGAAGATTTTTTGCCGAGTGTATCCGCTATAGTGACACAGATCAATAGCGGTGTTCATTTAACTTTTATGAGAATAAGGGGAAAACATAAGAAATGAACTGACGATTACAAAAACAAAGATGGGGAACATGATTGGGTAGCACCTAGTCTTTCGCTAGGCAACATCATGTCACACTTTGAAAATACGAAATTTCCTGAACAGCTTTGTCGTTGTTGGTAAGTTCCTCCCACCTCTTCCCAGCTATTGAACTCAAAACTATTTTGTGCCATACCGAGTAATCACTGCAGGCATTTATTTCTTATGCGTGCACTTCTATCCCGCAGTGCGTTGTCTGAAAGTTAGCATTCAGGTTAGTGGAAGCATTGAAACTTAACTAACCTAACTACAACGCTCACACTCACACGTCCTAAAACCACCACATGATTACGAGAGGACGCCATAGTGGAGGGCCCCGGAAATTCTGATCACCTGGGGAGTAAGGCATGCATAAACTTTTTGTATTTGGGTACATTTTTTTTATTTCACGGGGCAAGCGATAATTGCCTCGTGCAAAAACGCTTAGTCTATAATAGAAAAAGAAAAACATTGACTTTGTAAAGTTGCCAAAAGCGCGTTATTGCTGTGTTGCTGTGATTCAGATTACCTAATCCTTCCAGCCGTCTTTGAACTAGTTTAAGGACACTCACAAAAATACATACGATTTCGTAAAGTTAGTTTGAGAAATTTTGCAGAGTTAGAGCGCACTGAAGCATCTGCAAATTAGGGTTAAAAACACGCAGATAGAAAGTAGCTGACGCCAAGAAATGGCATATACATCATTTATTTTTAACTAAAAGTATGTCTTCTTTCTTGTGACAGGACGCAGTCTCACCTGTTGGTACTTTTTTTAAGAATACATTGACATCAGCCAACTTCTGAAGTAATTTATCGTTGAGTTCAGGAAATGGCCTTCGATGAAAATGCTTGTATGAGCAGCAGGTCGAGTTAATCGCCCACCTTATAGTTCATGTAGTATAGCAAGACATTTCTTTTTATTTTTTAGTCTGTACTGCCGGCTTTTATGCCATGTCGTAGGCAGGAGTGGGATATATATATATATATATATATATATATATATATATATATATATATATATATATATATATATAGATTTTGTGTTGCGCTTTACAGTACAAGAAAGGAACATAAGGGGCCCCAAAACAAATTCAAAATATGTGGAAGAGTAGTAATTTACAAACATTTAAAACATCAGTCGATGCAACGCTTCACCGGGTTGCAGATTTGAAGATTGGATGGGTCACGAGAGAATGGGAAAATGAAGGTGAAGTGACGAAGTAGCGTACGATCGAGCATCAAAACACGCAAATGTGCACGAAATATGGCAAGTGATGAAAATAGATACGAGAACTTGAAGGCACCTTTTTACAGTGCATGCTGACAACTCCCACCTCTCTGTTCCTAAGATTGATGAAGGTGCGAAAAAAAAAAACAGGAAATACTCAGTGGACATGGGTAGAATAGTAGGACGATATAGACATAAAGCCATAAACTTATAAGGGGAATACATAACATGGTCTCTAGGAAAGTAGCAAGCAGGCACCCTCGAAACTTACTTCTACTGAAGATGAAAGAGGCACGGTGCTTGCTTTTCCCACGTCCCGCCCTTTAGCTTATCTAGCCTATTTGAATTGTTAAGCTTTGTTTGAAACTTCATAACGTTTTGAATACATCAGTTGTGGGTTTATGCACTATCTGTACGGTAGTCCCTGTCTAGTCCCCGGTCTCGTAATACGAAGTGACAAAATAAAATCATAAGACATGGGAATACTAATTTCGTGATTATAATTAGAACTATCTTTTCGACAGAATGAATGGCCCTTAGTCCGACTCACTAATCCGGAACGTGCGCAGATTGTTCTTGCCCAAGTGCCCATCGACCAGCCTGTCATTGAAGTCGGGGGTAATCACTGTCTCCGATTAATCCATGCCTCTCGGTTGGCTCAGGCGTGCGTTGGCGGAACTCTTCGAACTCCTGAACATCGGGATCTCGGCTCTCGTTAGATCAGACACGGTCCTTCATTACGTTACGCGAAACCAGCTGCGCCCACCTTTGCCTTCACACACTGAAGTGAAAGGCTGTGTGTCTCGGATGGCAAAATACCACAGCCCCAAAAATGATCCACCAGCCTTCGGTACAACACAACCAGTAAAAGGACCCGTTGGAGGGGATTAACGGTATCTTCGTTGGCCTGACGTCAACACTACAGCAATGGTCATTGGAATGGTGTGGGATTACATCAAGCCGCTGAAGTCAACAGACTACACTGTAGAGTTGCCCCAACGTAATGGCCTGTATATATAAGCCTGCGCTTAGCCTATTATTGTGGTTCGTTAGTCATTTAAAGTCGATAGTCTTTCTTGTGGACCTTCAACAAAAAATTTTGGTCGGTCTGTTCATTTGTCTGTTTGTCCACCCTTAAAATACCGGGCATTTCAAACGACATTACCCGATACCCCAAACGACGGCCCCATCTGCAGCGCATACCAATATTGCTCAAGATTGAGCGTTCATACTTGTGTGATTGTCAATTAAACATATATTTGCTATCAAATCTTAACCTAGAGAGGACCGCGGACGTCACACGAAAGAGTGTACAGACTCCTCCTACTTCACATTCATAAAGTAGGCGGTTTTCTCATAAAAACAAACACAATGCGTTTCTCAGTAAGAAGTCTATCATCGATGCACGCTGTAGATCTCTCATTGATCGGCATTTTCGCAAGTGCAGAGCCAGGCAAAATTTAATAGCATCATTCGAAACACATCATGGTCACACGCCCATAGGTGGCAAATGGGGGGCGTGCTGTCCTGCCACATAACATTGCTGAGGTAAGTAGTGAATACTGTCTGAAATTAATTAAGTGGACACAATTACAAGGGTGGAACAAATACTCCGCTCCCAACTGCACAATAGATTTTACAGTAGTACATTTACAAGCACTTAAACACATTGTTCATGTTGCATGGCATTAATAAGTGTAATAGGGGCACATGCGTAACGAAATAACCAAAAGTGGTTGTGTTTCGCCGCCCAAACTACCTTGTAGAAGATTTCAAATCGACGTTCATAGTAATGCCTGAGAGGAACCGGAATTGGATGTTTCTAACTCTGTAAAAGCGTCCAGTCTGTTATCTTTCACGCGTACGTCATGCGACTTCTTACCTCACTTTTAAAGTGCCGCGGAACCGTGGGGAACAAAGCGAACTTTGAAATGCACGCAATGGAGCTCTGACTTAGAATAGCCGACCTACTTTGGCGATGCCAAATAATGCTTCTTGGTTATCTACCTTTCTGCGTCCTGCGTCAGCGCACTTCTGAACTGGTGCGTTTTTGGGCGTAAACAGTAGCTTACAGGACGTTAAACATGGCGTGCAACTTTGTGGCGCATTCTTTGAAGCAGTCTTTTCTCGTTACTGCAAAAAAATGTAAAAGTATAGTTAAAAGCCCTGTATAAAGTTGTGTAAGCTGGTTCGAAAGCATAATTGGATTCATGCCTCAGCGAACACTTAGAGAAAACTACCTATTGAACTTTTCCAGAAAACCCTTTGCAAGCATGTCAAACAGAAAGTGAAAAAACTCCGCAACTCTTTATTTTATTTATTTGGTTATTTAGTTAATTGGTTAGTTAGTTAGTTAGTTAGTTAGTTAGTTAGTTAGTTAGTTAGTTAGTTCAGTTAGTTAGTTAGTTAGTTAGTTAGTTAGTTAGTTAGTTAGTTAGTTACGTTAGTTAGTTAGTTAGTTAGTATAGTTAGTTAGTTCGTTAGTTAGTGTTAGTTAGTTAGTTGCCCAGTGATGAGTAGTGGCCTCGGCCTACTTTTTCAGACCCATCGTCTCTAAAGGTTTTAATTTTAGTAAGTAACCCTTGGCAAGATAACTAGAAACATATCGTAGTGAAGGTGGCCTGCTTCGAGGGATGTACTAGCAGTACACTGACTCGTGCCAAGGTGTGACATTAGGTCAATCATCACCCTTTCGTACTCTTATTTTTTTCTCACCTCATAGCCAACCCTGGTCGAGAGTCATAATTTTCTTTCAATAAGAGTCACATACATCCATTTAACTGTTTTCAGAGTTACAGCTCGTTTATGTTGCACACTGCTACACCATGAAAACAAAATTAAAGATGCAAAACATTTCATGATCTATTTTGAGCGTTCGCACGCAACCAGAAATAGAGTGATTTCCCCTTTCCTAAAATAAACTTAATAGTAACTACAAATGTTTACAGTCGTTTGACAGCAAACTCGCTGTTTTAGTGAAATGACATACGATAAAAGCCATGTCTCTTTAAAAAAATCGAATACCTCACTCCGTGATCTCCAACATTTTAAATATTATATTTCTTCTGCCTAAATTTTCATAATTAAAGGTTAGCTTTTCCCCGTCCTAGCTTGAGTTAAGTTTTTCCATTGTTTTCACTTATGTATTTGTAAATCTTCCAATCTCTGTATATCGCATAGTTTGAATATTTTTTTACCTATACGACCACTCCTGCCATAACCCTGAACGGGCGGAAGTTTGCTTACCACTTATGTATTTAATAATTATTAAAATATTATTTCAGTCGTTTTCTCTTAAATCATTGGTGTATATTTCAAGGTGACTTCCAATGTATTTCCAGGCAACACACACCCACCAAGTACATTATGCGCTGAAACAATTAGGTTATAACTATTCATTAAGCCTCAATACATTTTCTAATCTTATCAGTAAAAATAATCTCTTGATTTGTGTACAAAAAGCTTAAACTAAGGAGCAAGCTCTAATAAAAGGGAGCGCTGTAAACATTGACCACGCTCAGGTGAACTTTTATTCCCCTACTTAAGTTCCCTTGATTGCTTTTATTTTCTTTTTTCATTACGTCAGTATCACTTTTCGTTCTCGTGTTTATAGAAAAGTGCCGCATTGTTAGCAAGAACTGTGTTAATGAGGCAGTTTGTGTAATTGATATCAACATTTCTAGTGCATTGCCCTATAACTGAAATTTCCGCGGCGTGCAATATAGTGTTTTGATATGTTTTTCTTTCTTTTCTTTTATGGAGATCGGCTTGATTCTGATTGCCAAGGTCAGTGCCTGTGCCATTGCGCAGTTACCATTACTGCGTAAGAGACACAAAATCCCAATTGCCATTCCGGTTCTGATGAAAGGCTGAGAAAATTTTAGCGTGAATATTTGCACAAATTTTATCCCGCCGAAATCCCATATTTTGCTTCTCTATATTTAAAATGCTGGCACAATTCGAACTCGCATAACAGTAATGACGACGAAAAACACTTGTAATGACATCAGGCCTTTTATAATAAAGTGCAGATGATGAACTTGATGGGAATGCGCTGCGAATATGTTAAAAAGCAGCGATCTCGTGAAGTCTTGTTTGCAATAAAGTGTAAACAACGCACATTAAAAGCAGAACAAATAAATCACTGCTTTCAAGGAATCGCTTATGAAACAGTAATGTTGTCTTTCGCTCGTACAAGTTGTATTTCTGGAAGATGACGGCGTTGTTGTAAGTTTATAAGCAAAAAAGCCGTTGTTGGACGTCTTGTTACGCGCCGATATGAATGCTGTTTTCGTGGAGTGGTCCATCTCTTCGGCTTTCTCTTCTTTCCCCTTTTTTACCTTCCCTACATGGGCATAAAAGAAAAAAAATTCTCTGACATCACACTTTCGGTCATATACGTGTCATTTCCCAGCGTTCACACGCACACACACGTACTCACGAATATAGACACGCAAAAGAGTGTAACAGGCCATTCACTTTCCAATCATGGTATGTCGCCCTTCTATATCAGGTGCCCCTCTTAAATATTTCATTTCTTCACGATTGAAATCACCTGGGCCTTGAAGATTTGAAGATGGTAAAACGGCTCGCTTCAAGAAGCGAACGCAGTCATTCGAAGAAAACCCATTTTCGTTCCACGCTATCGCAGTACTACGTATTGATTCCGGTCGCAATCATTTATGTGTAATTTTTTTTGTTTGGGAATACTTATACCTTTCATCATCGGAGATGTTTTGGCAGCATTTGTTTGCTTGTTTAAAAGCTCTCAAAGACTTCATCGCTCTTTTTTTTGAATATTAGCTGTATACGCGTGTGTTAAATTCTTATGCTTCAATGCACAGATGACATTCAGCTAAACGAAATAAAAGCCGAAGCCAGTATCGGGGATTCATCAGCCCCGATGTGAGTCTGGTCAACTTTTCATGCTCCGAAAACTGTTAGATTGAACCGTGGGGTTTAACGTGAGGACCCAAGCCTACCTGCGCCTCCGTACTTCGCGATTCACCGCACGAGGCTTCTCTCCCTTTTTACTGCATCTCGCTGTCCAATGTCCGCCTCAACTTCCGCCGCTGTACACTGTACCCGAACATTGCCGCGAGCTTGCCGGTCGCGGAAGTGTGCCGCAAATAGAGGAGGAAGAAGGGGCGTGGGCACGAGCATGAGCCATGGGCGCTGGCTCGATCCGTTGACCTTGGATGTGGCCCGACCATCGGGTTCGGGTCTCCATTTTTGTTTATTTCGCCAAAACTACCATATGGTTATGAGAGATGCCGTAGTGGAGGGCTCCGGAAATTTTGACGAACCGGGGTTCCTTCACGTGCACCCAAATCAGAGCGCATGGGCCTACAGCATTTCCGCCTCCATCGAAAATGCAGCCACCACAGCCGAGATTCGATCCCGCAACCTGCGGATCAGCAGCCGACTGCCTTATCCACTAGACCACTACAGCGGGGCTGTTACGAAAACTAAAGAAAAAAGCCCTGAAGAGCCGGCTTTTTAACAAGCTGTTACAAGGTCTCTGAAAGAGGTGACGAAAGTCCATTTTTCCTAGATTTTTTTAGTATGCGACTTATGTTTTAAGCGGCGTTTTCACATGAAAACATACTATTTCATGGTATCTTAACAGTACGTACCAATCTCATCAATATATATATATATATCTATATATATATATATATATATATATATATATATATATATCTATATATATATATATATATATATATATATATATATATATATATATATATATATTCCATACGCGGCTTAAACAACATAAGTCGCATACTACAAAAAATCTTGAAAAATGGACACATATATATATCGCTTTGCAAACATGCCCCGTTCATAAAAGGCGCAACACATGTCAGTTAGCTTCAGAAGGTCTGAGGTATAGCATTTTTCAACTTTTCTATGTGAGAAATGAAAAAACGGCTTTTGTAAACGCAATTATTAGTACTGCGTCTGATGAAACAAGAGCCCGTACTCTCGGGGCATATTATTTTGCTGCATGGAGCACTTCGCCAGATGTCACGTATTTCCCGCACCGCACGGGAACAGCTGCATTGTGTCGCAGCACCAAGACCAAACATAAAGCCTTGGTGTATACGCACACCACTAAGCCCTTGTTATGTCCTCTCTCTCTCTTTCCTTTATGATTACCCGCATGCAGGCGCATTTATTTTGAGGCGTTTGATTGTAACATCTGACTGGTCGCCGAATCCCATTATCGCACAACTTCGCTGCGAATATCGTTCGCTCTTGGAAAAAAAGAAAAAAAATAGTAAACGCTAGCAAATCGGCTTTCGTGGGTGAAAATCACTTTGCCTTTGAGTCCGAACAAATACGTAGGAAACTGCAGCGCGCAGAGGTTCCCAAACTGAAAACAAAATGTACTTGGAAAAAGCCCTTGGCAAGCGCTCTGAATGATGAGAAATGCTCGGACCTGCTGGTTCGAGCTCTCTGGGTGTTCTCCGTCATCGACGGGTCGATTGCGGCAGCAGATGACCTTACTTGGAGCGTCATCATTCTTACTTATAGGACTGCGCTCCGGTTGATGAGTTTATCTCCAAATATGATTTCATTCATGCGCCGCTATATACGCATGCACTAGTAATAAAATACCAGACGTAGAACTACGATGGAGGAAGTGAGTGTTCATTCATCTTCGTTACTGCGCTTCTGTCATTGTGTCCGAAGTTTGCGCCGCCGCGGTGGTCTAGTGGCTAAGGTACTCTGCTGCTGACCCGCAGGTCGCGGGTTCAAATCCCGGCTGTGGCGGCTGCATTTCCGATGGAGGCGGAAATGTCGTAGGCCCGTGTGCTCAGATTTGGGTGCACGTTAAAGAACCCCAGGTGGTCAAAATTTCCGGAGTCCTCCACTACGGCGTCTCTCATATACATATGGTGGTTTTGAGACCTTAAACCCCACAAATCAATCAAAACAATCTCCGAAGTTTGCGCTATATAGCAGTTATTAAAAAAAATGGCTGCTCTACATTTCTTTGTACGCACACCCTCCGACAAACTGTAAAAAAAACCGGCCTATTTCTTCCCCTGGTAGAGTTACTGCGCCGCCGCAGGTATCGAGAACTAGGCCGCTTATCCTCCTTAGCGCAGGGTCATTCGTTATTGCGTCGGGGTCGCATCCGTTTCATGGACTTTCCTCTGCACATGCCTCAACTACTCCTTCCAAGCAATCTGTACTGTTCCCTATATCCCCTAATATGACTCCGCACCTTCATCGGGGACAATGACGCACCCGCGCTCACTCCCATCACTCTGTTCCTCCAGACACTGTCACAAGCTACGTTGACGTTGTGATCAATAAACCCATGGCTTTATTGTCTGGGTTATAAAGGTCTGCCTCTCTTGTCATTCCACTTTTATCCACTGCTGGTCAATTCCTCTTTCTGACCCACCCTTTATCTCTTGAATTGACCCCAATCCTTCATGCGACGCAATAATCATGCCTTCTTTCTGCCTCTCTTCGGTACCACATTTGAACAACTTCCACGGCGGCAATACCTGCTCTTCACGACAGCTGCATCTCGAAGAATTTCTATAATCATTTTTCCTACGCTCTCTCCCTTCTCTCCCCTGCTTTGGTAACGGTTGTGTGGGTATCAGGTCGCTCGGAGATTACCGGTAAGCAGCTCACTCGTGAGTTTGCCCGCGAAATAAAAAGCCCTTCGTCAATGGCCTCTTGGACGAACCCGCCTATAGCGGACGAGGCACAGTTTT
Source organism: Rhipicephalus annulatus (assembly GCA_013436015.1). Taxonomy (NCBI): domain Eukaryota; kingdom Metazoa; phylum Arthropoda; class Arachnida; order Ixodida; family Ixodidae; genus Rhipicephalus; species Rhipicephalus annulatus. The sequence goes on from WOVY01000505.1 coordinate 463,665, forward strand.
TTACAAAAATCTGGAGCAGCCCTGAGAAAATTTCCCGTATTCACTGCAGACTGTACCACCACCACACCCTTCCTCTCTCTGTCTCTCTCTCTCTCTCATCACACACACACACACACACACACACACACACACACACACACACACACACACACACACACACACACACACACACACACACACAGGCATGCAATTCAATACTGCGCTGGGGTTGTACTCTTTTCTTTTTCCGTGTGTCAGTGTGCGCTAAAAATAAGTTATGATGCACTCATACCAACTAGCACCTTTTTCAAAATTACTTCATTTCAATACTCTCATCACTCTAGCACGCATATTTTTATCGCTACCACTCTGGCCTTTCCGGTTCCGGTCGCCCATGTATACGGACGCAAACGTAGAACACGTCCTTCAGTTATACACCGTTTCCATACAATCACTTCGATATCCTAACCTCCCCCCACCTTCTCCCCAGTGGCGGGCGTGGTTGATGTGGGCGACCTTCACCGACCAGCTGTCCATGGTCACCTTGGCGAAGGAATAGCCATGGGGGCTAGTCTGACCTCCAATAAAGTTGTTCCTCTCTTGGCGCAGAGGACTAAGGCGCGAAAAAACATTTCGGGAATCGGGGAGCGGAAGAATAGTGCTGTTCTTTCTTCTGATCTCTTCGTTGCGCCTGTCAACTGCGCAAATTAAGCACCGACTCACCCAAAAACAAGTCTTTTTAAAATTGTTACTCTCTACCTTTCTATCCCTCTCTACCTTTCTCTCTCTTTGATTTTATTCCACGATACAGATGACTATAGAACACCGGTTCTTCACGTCTTGTAACGCACCTTTTATACCAAGCACGAACATTTGTCGCACCTGTCTTTTTTCGGGGCTCATTTCTTTTTTCTCTTTTCTTTACCACCTAGATGTCTCGTTCACCGGCCACATCACAAATCTTTATTAGGGCGGCCATATACGGTCGCTGTTGTTTCTACAACCTCACAACACCATACCCTACATCTGTTTCAATCAACCTGGTCTCGCCTGAAACCGCAGGAGTGAAATCACGCGACCATAGAGAAAAAACACAGAGAACAAGAGGCGGCCAGAATATAACAGTAAGAGAATAAATGCCTGTATACAACAGAGCACGTGCGCCGTGACCAATATAGGGCAGTGAAATGGAAGAAGTCGCGGTAATTAATGAACGGCAGTGAGCCACGGCCGGCAATCCATGAAGATAAACGAAGTCAGAGGGAGAAAGGAAGAATAATGTAGGGGAAAGTAGGACGAGTAAGAACAAACACCACAGAATGATCTCCATGAACAGAAAACAAAAAACAAAAAACAACAGTTGATAGCTGTCTGCAGCGATGTCCTCAGAATCTAGTCTCAGGTTGGTCGTAAGCCTCGGTTTTGTTCTCGCATAACTCGTCGCAACGTTGTCTACAGAGCAGACTATAGTAGCAGCCTTTTGCTGCAACTCGAAGCTTTTTTTTTTGTCTTCTTGTTCTCCAGCAGATCAGGACATTTCGCCTTAGTAATAGCACCCACCGGAAGCAATGCCGCTGGTAAATAGTATTCGCGCGGACTACACACTTCGAGAAGCATGCAAAGGACTTTGGAAGCTTGTACTGCTGTGAGACAACCTGGATATACATACAGGATTTCAAAAAAAGGCAGTGTTCCTTCTCGAGTTGCTAATTTTTGCCTTTATAGTACAAAATATTCGGCGAGAAATATGCAGCTAAAGTGCGTCGAACATCATAGTGACTGCTGCTTAGTTTTGTGACGACATTTGCACTGATGTGGAATCGGCACGCATGTTGGGGGAGGGAAAGAAGAAGAAGATGAAAACGATCAGAAGTGTTCAGGTTGCTTTGATGATGATATTTTTGCGCTTCACCGACGAACTTTCTCGAAGCTGAAACAGCTCAGTAGCTAAATTGACCAGGGCATAGTATACCGTAACAGACCGCGTGGTAAAATCGCCAATTCTATAAAAAGAAGACTTGCTATCCTATATGTATTTCACGATCGTGTAGAAAATTATTTATCAGATTTGCCAGAAGGAAACAGTTAGCATAGATTCTGTGTGAAACCTATATTTTATTTGATAAATGGATGCAACCTAATATGGAGGACTGCAGTTTGAATTTTTGGGCGTTTTTTTTTAGTGCATTGACTAATGAAAATTTGTGAACATGAGGCACGGATTTCTTTGTGTGTGCTTTATGCTATTGGCCACCAGGATACATATACGTCATCGCCAAGCCAATACGTCATTTCAGAAGTTTTGCTCGCAGTGTTACTTTTGAGCTCACTATTTTTTTTATTTCGATGGTTAAATTAACAGGTATACAGAAACTATTAGAGTGAGGAAATCTAGACATTATTCTAGTTTGGAGCACAATATTTTCAACAAAAAAAGCGGAGCAAACCCTATCAATATGAAAGCGACACTATCAAGTACAATGTAGTCTCTTTCACACTTTCTATTCTTGTGCACGAGGTTAAAGGAATACAGACACAAATTTCAAAATTTGTGGAGTGTTGCTCGAAGTACTGGTGTCCAGCAAGTGTTGTGGTGCATGGGAATGCTTCGAATATATTTTTATTACCGCTACCTTAGAAATACATTTTCGGTTTCAATATCGAGGGCATGGCTTCTTTGTGACGTGTCAAAGCAGTCTGACGTCACGAGAAGACAGCAATTGGCGACGTATTAGTGGCAAATCTGATATCTGCTCGTGGTGTGCGTAAATACCGATGAGTAAATTGTCATGCAGTGGCTCGGACAGTAATTTCTGCGATTTAGGCTGCGCATGGGATGCAGAGCTCTGTAACAACGAACTGTCTCCACTCGTCGGGATGATGTCCATTGCCGTGAAACTGGCTTGCAGATGCTCGATCAGTGATGAAAATTTTAATATCAAAATAATATACTCCATACACGTTGCCTGACTCCAGTGTGTGCCCGCAGGGCGCGGGTTCGAATCCCGGCTGCGGCGGCTGCATTTACGATGGAGGCGGAAATGTCGTAGGCCCGTGTGCTCAGATTTGGGTGCACGTTAAAGATCCCCAGGTGGTCAAAATTTCCGGAGTCCTCCACTACGGCGTCTCTCATAATCATATGGTGGTTTTGGGACGTTAAACCCCACAAATCAATCAATCAATCTGACTAAGGTGTGTGGAGAGCGTTGACACTGCATTCCGAGGAAATGAAACATGTCCCTTCCTCATTGTCACCGTAGCTGTGGCATTGCACGTACGCGTTCGCTTCAGCTATGGGAGGTGTGAGGTTCGATCCCCAGTGCCGGCCGGCCGCCCACCGGTTTATGAACAGGGGACAGGCGGGCTTCGGGGCTGTGACCTGTCGCCGAGTGGTGAAGCCTACTTTGCCTGGAGGACTCCCAACCGGTTGTGCGGGACCCAGTCCCTTCCTCGATGTCTTCAAACTATGTCATTACGCCTTTCAATCCGACATTTAATATTCTAATCTATTTAAATCAATCAATTAATCAATTAATTAATCAATCAAATGAGTTTTAATAAGACAAAAAGAGTAAACACAAAAGATAAAATATACGGACGACGGTTCCAAAGTACGCGACTGCCAAGGAACCCTCGAAACGTGTTATCGTGTCCTAGTGGTAACCTTTTGTCACCGCCTTCCAAGATTGCAATGCCTGAAGGGCCTCGACGCTGTTTTTGAATACCCACTTTGTTGCAAGAAGACATGCAGCGTACGCAAGATGCACTATTTGTTTGATACTCACCTGTTTATTTGCACTTTCACAAAGTAGCCTCTACAACTACAAATTAGCCCGGAATGGGGAATTTCATCAGCTACCAATAAGAAACAGGTAGGCTCTGCAGGCGACGACATAATGCATAGGCTCTTGAAATACAAATGAGCCCTAACTCCTCATCTGAGAACTACACCTAGGAGCACACATTAATCCAACCTCTCCTTACATACATTTAATAAAAAAGCACACATTAAGCCAGGTAAGGGCGATTAGGGTAATCTCTGGAAACATGACGATCCATCCATTCTTCATGACGTCCAAACGACGTGGCATGGACAACGACGACGCATCGCATTAAGTCTGGCCGATATAGTTAAGCAAACAAAAACATCTCAATAATTCTCGGCTCGAGGAAGGGAACACTTCAAGCGTGCGTATATAAAGCGAAACCGCCGCTCACAACGACGATCATAAAACGGCTCATTGCGAGGCCCGTGCAAGCGTAACACCCCAAACTCGCTTTCCGGATAACGCGACCTCAGCGTGCCTACAGCTGCTGTAGTGCAGACGCCTTTGGGGCATGTAGTAAGCCCGGAGCATAAATAACAACGCCGCACTGCTTAAGCCGTAAACGCTTCTAGGAACGACCAGTACCCTCACGAGTGCAGTTTACTATGCGGGTGTTCTCGATCCCAGAGTGAAATGATGATGAGTGGTCCCTCCCGCTCTGTCCGAATTGTGTGTACTGGTAGTGCAGCCGGCAAGTTTACGAGGCCGGTTAAGCGTGCATGGTCTGGCAGCTGCGAAATATTCGCTAACGGGAGATTGAGTAGATGGACATTGGGCAGTTTTTATCAACGTCAGTTTGATTGGCGAGCATAGCTATGCAATATTCTCATTTCTAGCTTTATCGTTTGAATAAGCCCAATAAAAAGATAACGTAGTTAGCGCGATCCTATCATATGTGCTAGTTAATACCGGCCACAGAGCCGTTTTGATGCTGAGTGCCAAGTAATTGAAAACTTGACTGTCTGGTGCTTGGTCCATGTTGTACGTATAAGATGACAGAGAAGAAACATTGCAGAAGCTAACAAACATGTAGCTATCTAAACACACACACACACACGCACACACCTCGACATCACACGATGGATTCCGTAAACGAAGGTGACCTCAGTGATAGCGACATGCTAGCAGTGCCAGTGTGTTGCAGTAATCTGACTCCGTTTACCGGCCCCAAGTTTGGAGAAATAAAGTTTTCATCTGAACATCGAGCCTGCTTACTTGGTCCACGTCATGACCCCGTAACAATCTCGAGCAATCTGTAATAACTTTCGTGATGCTTAACAATATTCATTATGGATAATTATGTTCATTAGGTTAGTAATACACTATATCAAGTGTCAGGAAATGTTCGTCCGAGCTACGTATTGCCGTCTTGTTAACTTCATTACTTGTCTTTGAACTCTTAAAGATACGCATAATTACTTAGTGTTGAATATATTTTTGCAAGCTTTATTGAACTTTGCATGCGTAGTACGCCACTTTCTCATTTTCGCCACTGAAGTGTTGTCAGCGATGCTCTAGATTCCACTACTAATGAAATAGGTCGATCAAAGCGCCTTTGAAGGCACCGATGCTGATCAACACGCGTGCATGCACGCATATGGTCCACCACTTGAGCACGCGCGAACGGCGCGTTTTAAAGAACGCGTCCACACATCTCTCCTCTCAGAGACACCATACCTTTATTTTCGAGGAGCAAGATAGCACCTATCTAGATTAACATGGATGCACTTGGAAGCGAGGCAAGGTACCAGTAGTGTCGCGCATTCGCAGTTCATGGCACGTCTTTTGCACCGGCGCACTTTGTCGACGAGCGGGTAGCGCTCCGGGACTCCAATGTTTCCTGCTGGCGCCTCTATCTTCTGCTGCAGGATTTCCGCCGTACCACTGAATGACCAATGTATAAAGGTGGCGAATCTGAAAAATATGCACTTAAGATACCTGTGCGAAAACGATGAAGACACACATACGCTTCGTTAGTTCTGTGCGTGTCGGCGTCGTATTGGTGTTTTCATTTTAAGGCTTCAACGAGTGTACCTTGTGCGGTTTGCTTCGCTGCTGGACATCGCACTGTCATTGATAACAGCGCAGTCAATGAACCTCCCTCCCCCCTTCCCTTGCCCGCCAACCTCATTCGCCAGTGAGCAGGGCAGCAACCGGGCGACGCATTTCCTGGACAGTTGTTCCCAACGAGGCTTTTCCAAGTCGACTAAAGAAACAGGATGTTCCAAGGGCCATTCAAACCATCTTGTTTCTGATGGGCAGCCAAGTGGGAAGACGGATTATGTGTCTACCACAGCAGGATTTGGTGAGCACACCTAGTGAAGTTTTAGGGGCGAAGCTCCTGTTTAGAAAAAGTTTATTCTTTCATGGGACGCAACAAAGCTATGGGACTAGCGTCTGTATAACAGGCACAATAACAAACAAAAGACAAAGCACAACATACATCACACATTTAAACAAAAGTGTCCAAGTCCGTAGGATGTCCATAGCCCAATGTACTAATAACTATACATACACTACATAAATGCCCTAATCACAATATGGACAATGTACATGATGATATATGTGCAGAATTTACAAGACTTGGTGAAGATGTTAGAAAATATGTACAACAGGTATCAATATTCATAAAAGTTACATAACTTACAGCGTTAGAATGAAGTGCATATATAGAAGAGCTCACACCCATATGGGACATACACAAACACATAAAAGTAGTGAACACATACTGATTACATGCACCAATCAGACATTGACAGGTGACCTGGCTATAGGAACCAGGCCAGGTGGAAGACTAATCGAACGCGTCTGTCAACTACGGAAAGAAAGCGGCACGACCATTGTCGCAGAAATTTTTACTCCCCAAGGAAGAACAATTCCTCCGACAGAAACGATAAGAGTTCGGAGTAGAGGCGTTCCAGAATTGAAAAAAGAGCACCACGACGATGACCTGCCGCAACAGCTTCACACCTATTACGCCATAAACAAAAAGCTCCCGCAACTATTAGAAGGCGTGCAAAGCGACTACGCGAGCAGCGACCAGATGTTACAAAGCGATTAACACCTAGGCCACGAAAACAAGTGTTAACTGACTTCCAAAACACCTTTGCAATGACACATTGCTGCAGCATATGCTGGTTGGACTCCTGTAACGGGCAGTTAGGACAAGTGGAAGATGGGACCATACCCCACCTCTTCAGTCTGTCCCGTGTTGGGAGTACTCTCCATCCAAGACGCCACATAAAGTCACGGAGGTGACCAGGCAAAAACGATGCCGTTATCGCGCTCCACGAGACATGTCTCGATCGTGCTAGACGGGCTGGAGGAACCAGAAGAAGCAGAAGAGCCGCCGTTGCATCTACAATGCGGCTTTCAAAAATGTCCACATCGGGACAAACCTGCTGCGCGTGTCGATAAAATGATACTGCCGTTGAGTAAAATGCAGGCACGTTGTGTGTTTGCGGTGCAGAATTAAGCCGTGCATCTGGTAGTAAATAGCGTAGCTTGGTGCCTAAGAAATAACAGGCAAGATCACGCGCGGGGCACTGATCACCATGCAACAACCGAAGTAAGAATCGTAGGGCAAGCAGCCGGCAGCGAACAGAGACGGATGGGAATACGAATCCACCGCAGTTTCTCGGTTGCCCAAGAGCTGCTCGGCAAACCAGCTCTGTTCCACCTGACCAAAAAAAGGAGCCAATGAAAGATTGCAATGACCTAGTGATTCGTAATGGGGGCTGTAAGACATTAGATATGTACCATGCACGGCCGCAAAACACCGTCTGTGCTAAATACCTTCTTTCGAGCATCGGTAAATCATACTCTTGTGCTTCCCGGACGTGTCGTTTTACATCTTCGACTACTGAATTCCACAAGGAGGCTGATACGCCGTAGCAAGTATAATCAAGCCCCAGAATGCGAATCGAGTCACTTTTTTGAAGACCGAAAAAGGAACTTAGACATGCGTCTGGGGAACCAATGAATAAATATCGACATTTAGAAAAATTTAACGCAGCACCTGAAATCGTGCCATACGTTGTAAAAAGTCGTAGGCTACGGGATAAACTGTCCTCATTCTTCAAATACAACGTGATGACATCAGCAAATGCTGTCACTGTCACGGTACCACTACCTGGAAGAGGAAGGCCTCTAACATAAGGATCAGCGATTAGCGACTGAAGGAATGGTTCGAGGCTGAGTACAAAAAGTGCAAGGGATAAAGGACACCCCTGGCGAACACCACGGGTAACCGGAAATGGCGCACTCTCTAAACCATCAAGAAACAACGTGCTGCGTATATTTCGGTATGCGTTGCTGAGAAGCTCCACGAAGTTTTGTGAGAAGCCAAATGCTGCAATTACGCTAAATATAAAGCTATGTTCGAGGCGATCGAATGCCTTTTCCTGGTCAAGTGAAACCAAGAGTCCCCGAGCTGATCTTTTTAACGTGTACGCAACTATATCACGCGTAACAAAGGAAAAACTGTGGATTTCTCTTCCAGGAATAGAGCATGCCTGATGATGACCTATTAAGGAGGGCATCAGGCTTCTCAAACGCCGAGTAATAACTGCCGCGAAAGTTTTATAATCAACGTTGAGGAGCGTTATTGCTCGCCACTCCTGTGGGTGAACTGACGATGGGTCATGTTTAGATATTAAAACAATTCGACCATCGTGAAAGCTATCAGGAAAATCAAAGTTCTCGAAACAGCGGCAAATAACAGAGGTGAAAAAAGCACCAATGTCGTCCTTATGGCGTGGCTCCTTATGGCGTGGCTTGTGCGTCTCTCGTAGTACGTAACCACCAGTGGCACATACCCGAAATAGCGGTCCTTACGATTTTGACCTCCAAGGAGGTTCCGGTGAGAGATTTCTTTTGTGCGTCGTTGAACAATAAAAGAATAGTGCTCAATGCACATGTTAATGGCTGCTAAGGGGGAATGAGAGACAGGAGCGTTCGGCCTTTAGGTAACGCGCACGCTGCGATCCCCATTAGCAGCTATTGGCATGTACATTGAGCACGATCTGACAAGAAAGGGTTGCTACGTTATACTCGCTGGGTGTAACCTCCTTAGTTTTAGAAAGGTTTAGCGAGCGTTGGTCCGCATAGCCATGAATACAGTGAACTAGTATATACCATGAACTCGAGGGGGTTAAAGGTGGGAAGTAAACCCGAAGCGCAAGCCGTAAGAAAGTGTGCATGTGCCACCTCACGTTTCGTCCTTGAAATGTCCGCTGGATGGCGGTGCTTCTATATGGAGAATATATGATGAAAACATGCGAGATGGTGGTACTTGGAGTGCTGAATAGATGGACGAATGGACACACAGACAGATGCATGGATGGACGCACGAACAGACGCTCGCACGTTCGGGTGGATGGACTCATGGATGGTTACACAGACGTGCGCAGGAACGGACGGAAGCAAGAACGAATGGACGGACGAATGCTTCGCCCCCCTCCCCATCATTCACTCCGTGGATATGCTGCCATTTTTTTTTATTTGCACTTAGACTGTGGTCCTAAGGTGGCCCGAGCAACGCCCTCGACAGCAGAAGGCTCGTCACTAGACAGCGCGAACAGCTATTTCGGGAGGCGTTCGCATGGTCCGTGAATACACTTTATAAGTGACCCCAAACCATCCACCGCCGTCGGCGGCGTCCGCAGTCTTCTCTCTATCTTTAAAAGAAAGAGGACTTGGCGGGCCGCAGCGCGACGTTCTACCGAATAAGCCATGGACGCGACGCAGATATCGGTGTCAGTAACGCGCCTTATACCCCCTCCCCCTTCGCTCGCTCCTCCGCTCTCCTCGCTCGCTGCAGCTGCGCGCGCATTCCTCTCTCTCGCGCGCCCGCCTTCTCTCTCAGTCTCCCGTCGAGAGCGGGTCGTGAAGGGGAGTAAAGTTAAAATCCGTTGGCATTCGCCAGTGAGTTAACGTAAACTCTCCCGTGTGATCAAATTGCAATTCCTAGGAACCATTACACCATAAAGGCACCATAGTGTGATTAATAGATATAATAGTGCGAATTAATAAATACCCTTCATAGCATCACCCCGTGTATTCGCACTTAACCATGTTCACCCTCGGGGAAATGCTTGGGAGGTTTTCTTACGGGTGCACGATTCCAAAGCTCTATCTGCATTGTTAAGGCGAAAAATTTGTTATATGGTATCTTCAACAACTGGCTAGCAGGTTGGTTAATAAATTGTTGGGCACGTGATCCTCTAGATATCCTGGATATAGTACATTCGTTAAAACGAACATTTACGTAGCAGTGAGACCATGTCTTGAGGTCACGTTGTATATAGTTTTTGTTCATTTTGGGGCACATTAAGGGCCCGGCCTGTCGTGTGATGCCATCACTTTGCGTAGAGAAAGCATCACAAACGAAATTCGAAAAAAAAATGAAAGCCAGTGCGAAATAAAGAAAGAAAAAAGGGATGCAAAATAGAGAAAAAATATAGAGTAGAAATAATAAATACATAGAGAAATACAAACAAAAAAGGAAGAGAACCTAAGAATGTGAATGAAATTTACTTCGTAAAACGGGTATCTCAGCGACACAACATCATCTGTAATGAGAGAAAGAAAAACAGTGGAAGCGTTTGCTGAACGGCAATAGAAGTAAACAGCTGTCAGATAGAATTATTGTTCGCGCTCAGTAGTCATTTGAAATTTACTTGAGTGCAACTTCCTTTCGAGAAAAAAATATAAAGCAGTTTTTCTTAGCTTTATATGTTCAAATATAAGCTTCTTGCAAATATCTCCTCTACGTCACTAAAAAAAAACGAGATGATACTGCCGACTAAGTAGCAGTAAACGTGGCCAATGCCGATTATACATTGTGTAATCTGAAATCATCTGGTCCGCGTAGTCATGGTATTCTACCCGTCTCAACGGGCTGGCACGTCAATCGGAATATTGGAAATCACAATAATAACAATAATTTTATAGCGTTTAATTGACGATAATATTTTAGTGGGTCTTCGCACCTCTGAAGTGTAAAAAAAGTATGCTGCTTTTATTTAGTGTATTGTTCGCGGGATGATGACAAATTAATCTGTATACAATGCGGAGTTACAGTAATCTTCCGGTCTTTCCTCCAGCTATTTTGAGAAAAAACAGGAAAGGGTAAATATCAACCTTCGCTTTCAAGAGTTCAACGTAATAGCGATATCCGGTCCCTATTGCGTATACTTTAAGCACTTCGTGCATGAAATCTTTTCGAACGTGCTATGAAGACACTACGTGGCATACGGAGAATAGGCGAAGTAACGCGTGTGCCTTTTGTGGCGGGTGTCCGGCTTTAAACGATCAAGTCAATATGGCGATCACATGTTCTGACGCCCGATGGCAAAAATACGCTTCCACCACACATTATTACTACTGCAATATTTCATGTTGAGGTGCGAAGCGTGTATACAAGGCACGCGTGTTTGTTAAGCATGAGAGTTAATTTCGCTGCATTTTCGAGTAGAGTAGTAGAGTACGTGTTTAGAAAAAACGAATAACGACTTGGAGTTTACAACTCAACTATAGGAGAGCCCATAGCCATCCTGGGGGCCCTTAACGGCACCCTAAAAGGCACGTTCGTAGCAGATGCATGGCTGTGTGGTAGAACACCCGATTGCCACGGAAAAGACCCGGGTTCTATCTCCACTCATAGCCAGAATATTTTATTAGGTATTTTAATTGCGTCTTCCTCAATTTTTCGGTCACGCACAACACGGTTTCTCGCCCTCAACCAACAATGCTGACACCGAAATTTCTGCTGAATGAATTCTTTTATGCTATCGCTTTAAAAAACTCACGTTGTCCCTGGTGCTATTCCTTAGGAATACTCGAAGGCTAAAGTCATCTTTTTCTTCTCAGTCGATGTCGTATATTCCTCCCCCTTACCATTCAAAAGCTTTCTGTACGCAAATGGTTTCTGCGTTGCCCCCGAGATAGGAGATGCAAAAAGCTTTGTGCACCACCTTACCTGGTTTTTTCCTGCGTCCTTGATTGGGATATCTATTACAAACCGACTCTTTCTCTCTCTCTCTCTCTCTCTCTCTCTATATATATATATATATATATATATATATATATATATATATATATATATATATATATATACGTTGCGATGACGTCATCAAGCAGGGTCACGTTATGTTGTGTCATAGTGACGCCGTGATGGCTTCACACGTTTTTTGCATATTCGTGACGTTTTGAGCGTCATGCATGTAGTAACGTCTTCGCCTGATGTTTTATCGCTTCACTCCTGCTGGCACTGCTGTCGGCAGTGCATCTTTGTGTTTGACGAAGCATCAAAGGATTTCGCCCATAAAAGACGTTATCGCCATTCACTGCGGCAGAGTGAGCAACAGCGTAACGGGGTTTACAGCAAATAAAAGACCTGTACGTGTTCCACGGAATCTTCCAGATATTTCTTCATCGGCCTCGGTTTCCTTCAATCTTTCGCACAATAAGGGCGCCACAAGGAAGCTGGATCGATACGACAAGAAGAGAAAACTTGCTTCTACACAGGACTGGAAATGGTGCAAACGAGTTCGATGTAGGCTTTATCAATAGCGGCCCCGCAGACGGTGTGAACGATCTCATGTATTCAAGGCGTCGCTGCCGAAAAAGCTACAACAAACTGGCGTGTATTGAGCGAACGTGTTTTGCGACAGGCCGTTCTGAGGCAGTATTCTTCAACCTATTTCTTTTCTATCACACTGTACTCTTTATCCATCTTTTTGTTCGATGAACTGAAGCTGATTGGGTTACCGAAACGGGCACAAAATCAGACGTACCAACTTATAGGAGGGAAGTGTTCCGAGCAAATACGGCGTCGAAGGAATCTTTCCGCTGAGGTCAGCAAGTAGTACGCAGTGTTTCTTTCATGCTGTAACACGGCGCTTTATAAACACAGCCGAGCTTCTGTTGAAATACCGCTGAACCTTCCGGCCCGTCTTTTGCGCCGCGTTTTGTGCTGCGTTTTGTTCACATGCAGCCTCTAGATGTTAGCTGTGCAAATAAAATACTGATATTTTTTGTAATCTTCTACACTTAGCGTTCTAAAATGAACAGTTCACTAGGCGCATATGGTGTGTAATATGTGCACTGCTCAAATTTTTACGACTACCAACACGTGTTATTAGAAAAGCTTAAAAATCGACTGAGTGATTGAAAATGAATGACTTCACTGTATGGTTTCAGGAGGCGTGGTAAAGATAAGATGATGAAGTTCTTGGCTTTACGAAGTCAATATTGAGATACCGTGATACCGATTGCACTACACTCAATAGTGTGACAAAAATGAAATTATTGGGACCATTGGACGACAAACAAAGCAAGAAAGCATACACATGATGTTATTGCAACGGCAGCATACTCATAACTAGAGCACATGAGGGGGGCATCATGACGACAAAGATAAGCGGGCAGGGTGTCATGTAGGAGGCTTAGGTGGGTATCTGTGGCCTAAATTATGAACCGGAAATGGCGGGCTATGGTATTCTGTAGGAGTGCACAGGCTGGCTCCTCAGGACCTTGATAAGGTTCCTGCTCTGTCTGTCTGCTAGTCATCATATGCAAAAGCAAAATACTGTATGTATAAAGTATATTAGCTAAAGTGAACTAGTGTTGGCTTTCATGGTGCAATATAAGGTAATTAACGTAATTAAGTGTGATGCTAACATATGAAGACGCTGTTATCTCCTAAGCCACCACTGTTCTTCTTCGGCTGGTTATCTTAAATGTTGTTTTATTGTTTGTTTTACTTGTAAAGGTGCCCCGTACTGGCACAATCCCCAAAATTGATGTTCCACTAAATAAATACTCATCTTCTCAGACTATCCAGAATGCCCCACACTGTGGGAAATGCGGGTCTGAAGCCCGTGCACTTCATCGCACCCTCATTATTCGGCTCTCGGATTATGACGACGCGGGGGTGAATGAAGCATCTATCATCTCGACAATGCTTGAGGCCAAGTTTAACTTTGTGGCCACTGGACGGCTCCTGTCCCATTTTCGTCGCATTACCATAGGCTACGCGCGGTGAGCCAGCTCCTGCCCGCAGATAATGTAGACGTGCAAGTGATTATAGTAATGGAGGATGGAGACTATGCTCGGAGAGGCAACAGTCCCGCCTTCTAACGGAGGGCCTTGAAATTGTTTTTCTAAATATTTTTTCTCTGTTTTGCGTCTAGCTACCTACCGCTGCTTTATTGCCCTACTGTTGGTGCATAATGCGAATGTCTCGTGGAACAGTGTCTGGCTCCCGCGGTGTCGTTATGGCACGAAGGTACTACTAACCAACTAATTGTAAAAAACTTCTTTGCTTTGCCGGTTTCACTCGGAGCATACAATACTGCATCATTCTCAAGCCACAATGAACGCACATCAGAGTCAAGAAAAAAGAAAAAAGTAATGCGAATAACTGCTTGAGCAACAACCTGATTAGTGATACTACAACTCGTCTATCTATCTATCTATCTATCTATCTATCTATCTATCTATCTATCTATCTATCTATCTATCTATCTATCTATCTATCTAATCTATCTAATCTATCTAATCTATCTTATCTATCTTATCTGTCTTATCTGTCTTATCTGTCTTATCTGTCTAATCTGTCTAATCTGTCTAATCTGTCTGTCTGTCTGTCTGTTTAAAAGGTCTCTCAGGAATTTCCGTGAAGGAAAATCAATGCATGAAGCTGATGGTGGCTGCAATAAGGATTGAAAGAGTATGTTCTGTGGCGTAGCAGTGAAGGTGCCCGAAGGTCGACTGTAGAATAACACTTCAAGCAAGCAATTGATGTTGAGATTTATTATTTCGCTGATCAAGTACATTGTAATGAGAACGTGTGGCTCTTCAAGTACGGGTGGTTGGAAGCGCTGACGTTTTCACCAAATCGACTAAGTTGCCTGTAGGTTAGGAGGGACACTTAATGCACACACAAACAAAAAAACGCAATAAAACAAAATAAACAAACAAAAGCAGGAACACACTTGCCAGTCAGAATCCTTAATCTTAAACAGAAGTCAGCGGCTGTAGGATGACATAGCCTTACCTATTTGACTGTTCGACAAATCGAGTGAGGAGTAGCGTTCGTGCATGATGATGAGGTGCGGTGTTGCGGGAAGAGCTTCAGAGATGGCTGCCACTGTCTACTGACAAAGCGCTTGATGGTTTCGGTTGCGAACAGCTCGGAGACGGAGGAAATCAGTGGCCACGTGAAGTCCGAACCCTCAACTCGTGGACCACAATGATGCGGTATGACACGCGGGATCGACCTCCAGACGGTATCGAACGACTAACACCGTGGATTTGTTTCTTGTCTTGTCCTGCACGCGACTCTTCGTGCACGTGCCTTTCCTGCGAATGCCATAGGGTTCTTGACGCCCTCTGTCACCGCCGGGCGCACAGTGGTACAACACAACGTACGCACGAACTAGCAAAAGTAAGCGTTGTTTGTATTATTAACTCTATAGGATGATCATTTGCGACTTCAGAGACTTATGGTTGATCATGATTATCGAAATCAACTTTCCGATGCCAAATTAAAATGTAATAACCTTGCTTTAGAGTACGGTTATAAAAGTATAGGCACACTATGCACAAGCAGTGACATTGAAAATAAAATGCATATCATCGGCAACCATGCTGAACGAATACACAGAATTTTCATAAGTAGTTTATTCGGCATTGTTCTTGTTATCATTTTGCATTCATATGCTAGAAATCCTGCTCATAGCAACATTTGCCTCCATGTCATTCATTGGAAACTGTTTGCCAAGCCTGCCAGAAAAAAAAAAGCGCAGAGAGAGGAAGAGGTGTTTCGCAGTAAGGATAAGTTTAGGCGAAAAAAGCAAGTGACCCTGATCTGAGGTCACCACCTCAGGAGGAAAAAAAAATGAAGTGCAGCAAAAGACATTGCGGTGTAGCGCGCCAGCAATAACGGTTTCCTGTTGCGGAAAGCCACGAATCATTCCCACGTCACAACGACTGGGCCGGAATCATGCTTTGGCCCCAGACCACGTCGACTGAAAGAGGAAGCAAGCGCGATGGAGATGCATGGTGTCATTTATGCGACTTCTTTCGTAGCTTTATGTTATATCTTCATTCTTCATCTATTTTACTGGTCTGTCCCGTTTTCTTTCCATCTTAGCTCCCATTTCGCATCCATCCATGTCATCAAAGCCATCATTTACAGGAGCACCTGTTTTTCATATTTGTGTCTCGCTCGATTGCTCAATACATATTTTTTTTTACATTTTAGACTTACCTTATCTTTCGAGTAGTTGTCATATGGTATATATGCGGTCTTTTCTCTTTCCTTTAGCAATATTTCATCCTTGCTATAGCTGGATGCCAGCCGATTTCTGTAGCAAAAATTCTAGTCGCATTCCTCATGAAGGCGAGAACATGAAGTCATAGAAAATAAAGAAAGGCTTGTCCTGACATGTTTTAGCTAATAAAGCACCTTTTTTTTTCTTGTGCTGTGTGCGTGCTTGCGTGCGGGCTTTCATTCAAGGAAGTTCATAGCGATGTTACTGCACCGCGAGACAGATTGTCTTCTTTTTGTTTCTTTATTCTTTCTCGCCCACTGTTACAAAATATCTCGGAATAAGCAACACCTAATTCAGGGAATGACTCAGACATGACTAGTTCTTCCGTAATATTTTGCTGCCCTTTCATACCTGAATATTATTAAGAACGTTTGGTCGGCCAAGTTTCAAGATATGTAATTGGGAACGTCACAATATATGGCTACATACTTTTTGACCTGCGTTTCTCCTCTTTTACGTACACATATGTACAGGCTGTGGTCGGGAGTTGCGTTTAAAAACGCTTACGCTCTCCGCATCGGGATGGCTGACACCGTAGCCTACAACCACTGTGGCGACGAAAAAACAAGTGGACATATCTTTTGCGACTGCCTCCATTATAGTGCAAAGTGATTATGCTTTTGCAACTCGCTCAACAAGCTATAGATGAGCAACAACCTCTGTCAGAGGAAAGAATTCCATGCCATCGTCACGTCGCAGAAAATTACAGCCCTGCAAGTGCTACTGCGTTTTTTTTTACAATGAACCTACCTTCCTGAATTGTAGCCAAAACTCTCTTCCTGTTTATGCACGTTTCTTTTTTTATCCTACGTGCATGTGCGTTTTTTCTCCCCCTTTATATCTCTCTCTCTTTCTCTACACCCACGTTCTTGCCCCTATTTCCCCACCACAGTTCTGGGTAGCTACACTGATGCTATTTCTAATTTAAAAGCTTACCGGTATGTTATATAAATAGATATGACGAAATCCCTTTGTTGAAAGCTGGGATCGTTTCGACGAGAGCTCGAGGCTTTGAACATCGTCCGTCGGCAACGCGGAGCCCGAGTTTATTTTGCATAATGTAAGAAGAGCCGATCAATCTTCAACTGATCGAGCGCTACACCGTAATCCACTTCGTTCGTATGGAATGGCAAACACGAAAGAATCGCTGAGCGCGTCTGTTTACACGTGTTTCATGCGCGGATGGAACGCGTGTTAATAATTAATGGGAGCGTCATCTGCTCAGCCACGTAACGAGGTAGCAACAGGAACGTTTACTTAGTTTCCTCTTCAGTTTGTGCAAGAATATTTCGGGAAATAAGCAGGGAGAGTTGATTGATGCATGCAAGTTAAAGCGGGATCGTGTCGTGTTTGAGCTCGAGAATTTTCGATTTATAGGCGCGAGCAGCCTTGATAAAGCTGTGTAAGAAAGCGTGCTCTATATAGTATTCAATTACGCGCAAGAGGAACGGATAGGTCGAATGTGCCGACAAGTTGTTGCCGGGCTTACGCTGTTTGTTTGCTGAAATAAGTGACTTACGATGTAATGTACATCTGTTTTTTTTTCGGTAAATATTTGATTGCACTGAATAATTAGATCAGAGTTTGAAGCAAACTTGTTTAAAAGTCAATGTTGCTTTATTTGGAAAAAAACATTGCTCACTTGCCATAGTAATGCCAACACAATTGTAGCAACATCAATAGGGTATTAAGTAATAAGGGTCCCCACCGCGGTGTTCTAGTGGCTAAGGTACACGGCTGCTGACTCGCAGGTCGCGGGATCTAATCCCTGCTGCGGAGGCTGCATTTTCGATAAAGGCCAACATCCTGTAGGCTCGTGTGCTCAGATTTGAGTGCACGTTAAATAACCCCAGATGGTCGAAATTTCCGGAGCCCTCCGCTACGGCGTCTCTCATAATCGTATGGTGGTTTTGGGACGTTAAACCTCACATATCAATCAAGTAAGAAATGTCACAGCATCATCCCTGAAAGGAAAACAAGTATTACGCTAGATGGAAATACAATGCTTTTTTATAGCGTAAACTATATAGTGACCGAGGTTGAGCAGTTTCGTGTGGTTTACGTTTAGCAGTTCTGCGCAAGCGCGAAAAGTAGTGACGTAACACAGTGCATAACTGCCCTCTCGAAGTCCTGCAAGCTCCTCGAGTGACGTGTCATCAGCAGGCGGTCGTTTCACTCACGTGAGATCCCTCGCTCGCTAGTCCGTCCGTATCTGGTGTAGGACGTCCATGCATCCGTCCTACTTATAACCAGGCGTATCCGAGCCAATCTTACATTTTCTGGGATTCGTTAAAAGATGGAACCTTGCAAACTAGACCCGATTTCTACTGTTGAAACCTACATTCATTTTTCTCGCGTTCTCCTCTGCTCCCCACTCAGATATACGTAAACCTCAAACAGTGTTTGTGTTGTAAAGAGTCGCCTAGTTGTGCCTTATACGAAGCACGAAGAAGCGGAGAAAGATCGAAGCGATCGATTTCATACACTCAGTGATGAGCCGCGAAGTTTCCCAATTTGTCGAGTCAACAAACTAAAACCTGCTACCATAAAATTAAGTACCCTTGCTAACACAAAATAATATAAAATAAGATGCCTTGGGCATGAGACGTGCACGCAGTCTCAAGGAGCTTCGCCTTATTTTTGGCTTGTTCTTCAATTGGCTTCGCTTCATTGATCCAGCCATTCATGATTGAGGACAGCGGCACTATGTTTGCACTTCGTCACACATGGCGTGCTTATTTATTTATTCATTCATTTTTGTAAGGAGAATGAAAAGCCGTGTTCGTTTCATCAACACAAAATGGATCAAGGGAACTGATGAAAGTGTCAGCTTCATGCCATCAAAGCTGCTCGAAAGCAGGCACAGGAGTACGTAGATTTTTATGTTTCAAAATATATGGCAATGTTAAACGCAGAAAGACATTAAAGGCAAGCTTCAATTGGAATGAAATGTTTGTGTGTGTGTGTGTGGCTGCCAACATTGTACATTGATTAAAGTGCGGTGGACTTTACTGATCCGGGCTGCCATGCGGTGCCGACGTCTCATGTAGCTTGACGTGGGGCTTGCAAAACCACACGCACCATTTAGCCATCCGTGTCATTTTGAGCGCGTGCTCGCGCCAAAGAGAAGTCTTCTTTCTTTTGTTCTTCAAGAGGCTTCATCAATTATTCAAGTTCGGACCAATCTAGGAACCCGGACTGTCGTACGCTGTCGTCGTCTGGTGCAACGCCAGCGAAACCACGCATAAAGCTAGAAAAATTCAACAGGGAAGCATATAAGTAGCGTATCTATAGATTCTACAGCCTATGAAGGATAGGGGAAAATAGGGAAAGAAAAAGCTGTTGTACCAATGAACCTGGCGAATAAAGATAAATAGAAAAACACCTTATCGATTTCCTGCACTTCAGAGAGTGAGCGAAAAGAAAAGCAGAGCGTTGAAGGAAAGAAAAACAAATGAACATAACTGCATGAATCAGAATCGTACTATATAACTTGCTCTCTTTAGAGGCAAAGCTCCTTAAGCCGCGATATATGTAGTTGTCGTAGTAGTAGTTGCAGTGGACGTCGTCGTAGTGGTAAGTAACCTCCTCTAGATTAGTCCTTGGAATGTCCGCTGGTTAGTGGTCCTTCTATATGATACATATAAAAAAATGATGCCAAGTAGCGGTGCTTTGAGTGTTTACTAGAAGGTTGGACGGACGGACGGACGGACGGACGGACGGACGGACGGACGGACGGACAGACGGACGGATGGACAGACGCACACACGGGCGGACAGTCGGACGCATGCACGGACGCACGAACGGATGCATGGATAGACGCATGCACGGATGGAAGCAAGAACGAACGAATGGAAGGAAGCGCGGACGGACTGAAAAACGCTTCGCCCCACTCATCATCATTCACTCCGTGGATATGCAGGCGTTATCCTGCCTCTGACCTTTAGGTCACGTCATAATAGTTGGCTGCGCTTTTCAGTGTACCTTGAAACGTTTAACCCTCGGGCAACGTTTTCGTTGCAATTCCCCCACAGAGACGTTAGCGATGCGCATTCGCGGCTGTTATTAGATAGCTTTAGAATAACGTCTGCGGGTGCTGCGGGCGTCGCCGGCATAGCGGGCGCCATATGAGTTTTAGAATAGCGTTTGCCCTCCTGCAAACCGCCACGCAGAATCGCAGCGACACCATAGCTTCGAGACCAGCGCTTGCGGGCCGCACACGCGGCCGCTATTTCGGATTTTCTGCGGGTGGGCCGCGAACGTGATCGGTGACTCGCATTACGACGCATGCGCAGTGGCAACGACCTCGCACCGCAAGGATTCGTGGTGCGCTATTCTAAAACTCTCTAGTGCCACCCTGTCTAAGTGCGGAGCACTTCAAGGAGCCCCACTGTTGTACGCTTTCGTCATCTCTTGTCGTATCACAGTCAAAACTGCACATAGCATAGCCGGCTGTAGCATATGTAAGGGCGAAGCTCCTTAGGCTGTTGGACGTGCGTACCCGATGTATGTAGTGGTGTAGTAGGTAGCCACGTCTCGTTTAGCCCTGGGAATGTCCGCTGGATGGCGGTATTTGTATATGATGTATCAACGCCTCCTTTATTAAGATGCCTGACGAATGGCTCGTGTTGCCGGCGGAGTCGCCCTGCCTTCAGTTTTGAAGAAGCGCCTCACAGTGGCGCTCGCGACCGAGACTTCTATTACGGCGTTTTTTCACTTGTGGCGCCTAGGGGCGCGTCAGTCGAGAGTTATTCAAGATTTGCAACTATATAGCAATTTTTGGAGGCTATGCAAAATGTCGAGTTGTTGCAGCGTCCTCCACATGTGATGGTAAAGACCGAGAGCAATCGAAAATTAAGGAGCGAAAGGGTGTGGCAGCTGTTTTTGTTCTCACGTGGCAGGCATCTAAATATAGGAGGTGTTGGATGAATATATGATGAAAAGATGCAAGATTGCGGTGCTTGAAGCGTTGTCCTGATGATCGGACAGACGGATGGATGTACGGACGGACGGACGAACGGACGGATGGGCGCTTCATCTCACTCATCATCATTCACTTCGTGGATATGATGTGATTTTTTAAAGCTGCACTCGCACCAAAGAGGAGTCTGCTTGGCACTCGAAGAACAACCTCGAGTGCTTTGATTATGGGTTCTACTATAGGTAGGCAAATGTGGCCACACAAACCACGTGTAAGAATGCAAAGAACAAGCAAACGAGAAACATGAAGACAGATAAAGAATCGAAAAATAAGAAGAAACACAGAAATAAATAGAAAAATAAAGAGTAAACACACAAGAAACACTGGAAAAGACAACGCCAACAAAAAAGCGGGGAAAAAGAAAACCGAATAGAAACAAAAAAAACACTATCCGGCTGCGCGTTTTCTCCAAGCTTTGTACCGCTAGGGCGAAGGTGCTGTATGTTTGTTTCCTCAGCTTACGGCTGCAGGTTCGCCATAATCTTCGTCAAGCTTATTTTGGGCGTAATTTCGTTCTTGTTCCGCTGTCGAAGCAACTTTCGTGTAGTGTAGATGCAGCGGCGTGTTTTCCAACTTCCTAGGAAAAAGGGAACGCAAAAAAACATATTTCAAAGTACTAAAAAAATTTCTGATCACATGCCTTCTGGTAATCAGTTCCTCTGCTCATGCAGACAAAAGAATATTTCCCGAGCCCTTCACCGCATTTGAGACCTCTGGAAATTTTGATTATATAGTTTTTTTTTCTTTTTGTTCCTTGCACCTAACTAAAACAGGGTAAAAAGTTTCAAAAATTTACAGATAGGCTTAGCTAGATTTTTTTTGGCGGGGGGGGGGGGGAGAGGCGGGGCGAGGAATCTACTTATTCTCTTTGCATAATCGTGCATGTGTTTATATAAGTGCGTGTATATATTCATGCCAGTGGCCTACACGCTGTGTCCCTGATTTGAGTATAGTAAATCTCTCATTCTATACTTTCCTCTCTGATTAAATAGTTAGTGACATAACCTTCCCAGTGAGCTCCCGAGTAAACGACCAGGCTTTACAGGGCTGAGAATTCCCAGATAAGATATGAATCACCTGCGACGTTTCCCTTTGCGAAACGATTTAACTATCAAGCAGACGCAAAGCACTGAATATCTTTTTTCTAATGCGCGGTAACATCAATTTATGCTGCGTATATATCGCTCAGAGACGTCACTTTTTACAGACAATTTTCTCGTCCAGAAAAATTAAGGTTAAATGTTGGTGACTAACACTAGCGTCACGGGTAGATGTGGTATGACTCCTTCTTCGCAAAAAGAAAATATATATATACCTAAGGAAACGAAGAAAACAACTTACAAATAAGCGCGTTCTTTGAAATACCACTCAAAAAAGAAGGCGGGGAGTAGGAACCCGTCCTACTCTATGTAGAGTGAGCTTTCAGTCGTCATTGTCTGCACGATCGAACATGGCGTCTTCAGGAATCGAGGTATTATTGGTGCGGAGACAATTACGGTGGTGCCTATAGGGACGGCTTCCTTTCGTCGGCGTGTGCATTGCTTGTTTAGTGTCTGTGCAGCAGAAACGCAATAAAAAAAGCCAAGATTGAGGGAACAGACCTCGGTAAACAAAGCTGCAGTAGTCGGCGCTTAAAGGTCATGCTTTGCATAGTCACTGGCGTATACCATACGCAACGTCAGCCGCAGATAAACACCACTGCGCTCCATCGATGAACTTCATTTCCCAACGGGGCGAGGTTCCACTACATAGCTCACATGCTTTGTGCCTACCGATATTCTCTCTGAGGCTGCTTTGTGTGATTGAACATTCACCCTCTGTAGCTTGGGCTGTCTGTACAGGGTATTGTTTTAGGCGAGTGATAGCACGTGGTTCAATTTAAAGGGGAGAAATATTACCTAGGCGGTCGGTGACTGCCGCTGTGTGGTAGAGAATCAAGTGAGATGAGGGCTTGTGCGGCACCTTGGTACACAGTCAAGGAAGCACTTTTCGCGAATGACCCCAGCATCTAGAACTTTGACGTTGGCCTTAAACAGGCTGTTAAGTAGGACATGCCTGACCATACTTCAAGGCACGAACACAGTGAGTATATGAGCATATTTTAGCACGCACGCATCCAAACTTGGTTCCTCTAACGCATTACTTTTTGGAACCTATCACAAAAACAAACAAAAACACACTTTCCCAGCTCATTGTAGACGATAAAATAGGTGGACAGGAACGGCCTTTTCTTCTTCCTCATTTTCTAATATGGGTTTGCGCCCTACGTTCATTCACGATGATGATGACATGTGGGGTTTAACGTCGCAAGCCTATCATATGATTATGAGAGACATCATAGTTTAGGGCTCCGGAAATTTCGACCACCTGCGGTTCTTTAAAGCGTACCCAAATTTGTGCGCACGGGCCTACAGCATTTTCGTCTCCATCGAAATTGCAGCCGCTGCAGCCGGGATTTGATCTCGGCTGCAGCGGCTGCGGGTGAGCAGCCGGGTACCTTAGCCACTAGACCACCACGGTGGGGTTACGTTCAATTATGGTGATAATCCATGAAGCATGGTTCACGTTTCACTTGATTATATGCACATGAAAATCATGTTGATATGATAGATATGTGGGGTTTAACGTCCCAAAACCACCATATGATTATGAGAGACGCCGTAGTGGAGGGCTCCGGAAATTTAGACCACCTGGGGTTCTTTAACGTGCACCCAAATCTGAGCACACGGGCCTTCTTCATTTCCGCCTCGTGAAAATCATGTCGATAGCTGCACATCGCAAATAGTATCAGCATGTGCGTTAAGGTATTGTCTGTTCATGCAGTGTAGCCATGACAGCTGCAAGTTACACGTGTCGTAGATGTGTGAGGTAGAGGGTGTCGACATTCTCCCCCCTGCTACGAGAGTGGCTTCGGGAAGGAGGGTTTCTCTCCTCGCATTTTTTTTATATTTTGCTTGTGTATATATATATATACACGTCTATACACAAACGCACGCCTAGTCACATATAAAGTATGGCTAAACCCTCCTCCCAAAAGTCGCAACATATCAAAGAAGTGAATGATGGCGAGTGGGCGAAGCTATTACACCATCTCCACGAAGTGGATGATGAAGATGGAGCTTGCTTCGTCTTTCTGTCCGTCCATCCGTCCGCCCGTCCGTCCTTCCGTCCGTCCGTCCGTCCTTCCGTCCGTCCGTCCGTCCATCCATCCATCCATCCATCCGTTCATCCGTCCATCCGTCAGTCTGTCTGTCCTAGTTCGTTCATTTTTCCATCCGTCCGTCTGTCCGTCCATCTGTCCATCCGAGCGGGCGTCTCTTACCACACTCTCCGGGAGTTCACACGACGGACGTGATCGTGCGCGGATCAGTCACGTGACATGTGACTTAATCCAGATCTCTCCACAGCCTGCATTCAAACGAGAGGGCATAATTCACGCTACAAGAAAGGATTTTGGCATTTGTTCTCGAGGATCTCAACAGTGATTTGGGCTTATGTCGTTTCACGAATCCGTCCGCATGAACCGAAGTGGGAACACGGTAACGGCTGACGTATGGCAATGTAGTACGCAATCCGCAGGCTCGAATCACCATTTGGTGGCCCATTGTGTAAATACAAGCAAGCGTCTCCTACACATCGAACTGGAGCGAGCATCACAGCGCCATATATTGAGCACTCCGAATACTACGGGTTCGGCTACGATGGGCAAAGGCAGACAAACCTACGCCTTAAAGAGATTCGCCCCTAAAAAAAAACGTGTAGCAACGTTATTGCCAAGTACTGTTCATAGTTTGTTCGTGACACAACGGGCTGATCACTATTTCTCACACTAGTGATGCACCATCACCTCAGTTTTCACTCTTTTTTGGGCGTAATTGCTGATTCTTAACGGGGAAATCGTGGAGGTGTAGTCAAGCTCTTCACAATGTGCGTACATTTTCTACAATCAACATTTTGTAACGTTTCCCAAATCGGTTTGAACAATAAGGTAACCACCTAGCAACAGTGCGCGATAGATACCACGTAATTTAATGAGGGCATGGACATAATTCAGCATTTTGGTTAGTCGTACCAAACTCTCCACTTACTATAACAATAATAAAAGGTCGAAAAGGCGAAAAGAATAGCATCTGACCGACACAAGTTTAATGACACGTGTACATGCAGTCAGAGTTAAACAAATATACCGTGGTCGAAACGAGAAGTTGGAGCTGATTCATGTTCTGTCTAGCTCAAAATGGAAGATCTTCTGGTCTTGCATACGTGACAACACTTGCGACGTTTTAAATTAAAATACACGCAGCTGGTTGCTTAAAGGGACCCTGAAACACATTTCCAAGTAACTATGAAATGAATTCACTGAAAAAGCTTATTGCCTGACGAATTTTAAGTCGCAAAAATTTTAAGCATCCGTCCAGTACGAGTGGAGTTAAAGATTAGTCGCATGCTGCAATCGCATTATCTCTTCTCTCGTCCCAAAAAAAGCACTGGAAGCTAAGCAGGGAGAGATGGCAGGGCCAAAGATAAACGTCACGCACGCCCCATGACCTTGAGCCTTTTTTTCTTTCTTCTGTTTCGAATGCGCAGCTTTTTCAGTGAGCTCACGCGCGCACGCGTGGACAAGTAGCAACTTCCCGCAGCGATCTGTGTAACGAGCGAGCGCGCCATGTTCAAATCAGCCAATGGCGGATAGATGGGCTTGCTACGTGTGATTTTTGGGTATAATGCGAGATTTGTCGAGAGAAGAGAAAGCAATTTTTAGCTGACTTTGGCGATTTATTGTGAATTCCCGGCCGCGTGCTGCGCTATAATATTCGGCTCCCGTGTTGACGGAAGCCTCTACTGGCGATCAGCAGCGTTTTCTGACTTTGCTCAAAAAGTGTTGCAGGGCCCATTTAAACTTGTATTTATTGAGGTTACAAACCCTCCGAGCATTGTAAACGCTGCTTAACTTCATTTATATTAAAGCATACATGGACCTTCGGGTGCTGCTAGTAAAATTACGAAAATTAGGCCTGACTGGCCCTATCCCTCTGCTTTACCAATTAAGGACGTGATTACCTTTCAGGCCCCTCTCCCCGACATACAGGCCTGTGCGGCTACGAGATAGCTTCTGAAAATTGTTACTAGTTAGGGTTGAACAAGCCGGTTTAAAGAATTACACCATCTCTTACTAAAGACAACCATGAGTAACATGCTAAGCAGCGCATGGATTGACTTGAAGTTCCGATCGACTTGAAGTTCCGTTAATCACAGACACATTGCTCGTATTAACGCGTCCTTGCAAGTTGAGCGCACCACGAATTCACTCTAGTTTCTGTTGCTGTAACTCGTCCCGAACTATTGTGCTAGTAGTACCGTCACCCCCGGAAGCTTTTCAGGCCTGCGCGTCACGTGACGTGACGTCGACGACGTCACATCGCGCCGGCCGGCCGGCCGCCCTTCGCTGGGTGGCTGCGCCAGCCGCGAGCGCTTGCCGCGAGAGCCCTTCACGCCTACCGACTCGGGCGAGGTGCCTTGACACCATGTCCGCACGATTTATCAAGGTATCGATTGATTGTATGATTTAACGCGCCGACGCAACGCAGGCGATGAAGCGCGCCGTAGGGGAGGGCTCAGGATCAAGTTTGACTACCTGGGAATCTTTACTTTATTGTGTGCCGAAATCTCGTACACACGGGCGTTTTCGCTGTTCGCCTCCATCAGAAATGCGGCCGCCGCAGCCGGGTATCGAAACCGCGCCCTAGTGCTCAGCAGCGCTACGCCTTAGCCACTGAGCCACCGCGGTTGGGGAACTTATCAAGGTATCAAGAAATAATGAATATCATGAATGGAATAATGCATATTTATTTATCACAGCCAGACGCCGTCTGTACAAATATCACAGTGCGCATTGTTCTCGGTCCAGGCAGACGACAGGCAACACAAGATGTTGCCCTTAATGCTGAAAATATGTTAAAAGTACAAAACACAATATCTTGCCATATAAAACTCAAAACAAAACAGATTGTAACAGCAAAAACATCCCCGAGCTTTGGAACAGAAAAAGCACACTTTCATTTAAATTGTAGGTTAGAGGAAAACATACCATTCGTTTATCATAGTAGCAGTAGCAACACAAGGTATCAGGTTCAAACACTTGCCAAAAAATAGAATACATAAGAACACTGGTGACTAAATTGTGGTCCACAGCATGATAAA
Organism: Rhipicephalus annulatus; assembly: GCA_013436015.1. Lineage (NCBI taxonomy): Eukaryota > Metazoa > Arthropoda > Arachnida > Ixodida > Ixodidae > Rhipicephalus > Rhipicephalus annulatus. The sequence goes on from WOVY01000505.1 coordinate 490,994, forward strand.
TGACAGAAAGAAAAGTAATTGTACTGCCACAGGTAGGTGCATGTCCTAGGGAAAAAATCAAACAAAAATCTAAGAAAAAACAAATCACAGTTCACAACATGTCTGTACACAGAGTGCACAAGGAAAGTGTACACAGCTTAGGTACCAAAACGGACTGTACAACTGCTACAGTAGGCACCGAGGCAGTTCGAATTAAAAAAAAAGAAAAAAGTACACCACTTTTAAAAGCTAACAACTTGTAAAGAGATACAAAACTGGAAACAAGGCTCATTTTACATAAGGCAGAAGTATACCAAGGAAATCAAGTCATGACATGCAATCAAATACACTCTGTGCAGTTTCACAAGAATAAATGTGAAGAGCTTTGCAGAAAGGAGTAGTAGCTGCTCCTTCATAAAGTTCACCGTCTCTTTCTTGCCTTCATCAATGCTGGCTTCCAATTCGTCCAGAAGGGAATGTATTGCTTGAGCCAGGTGGCGATAAGTGCAGCGCTCCTCAGACAGCATCGACAGGTTGTTCAAAATTTCCAACAAGGAACTTACTTTTTGAACTGAGTCTGGTACAACAGCGCTACCAAGGTTCTTGATTGGTGAACCTTGATAGCAGGCAAAGACTTCAAGGTTTGCAAACACGGTCAATGACGCATTCAAACAAGATTCACGATAGTCGATAATGTTCAAAAACATGCAGCACTCTTCTTTATGAATCACAGTCCACTTCACTGACACAGTCCACACACACTGACACCACACACACTGACACAGTCCACACACACTGAATCACAGTCCACAGACACTGACACCCCTTGCAGGCGAGCCCTTGGTTCTTCGAGGGACGAAAACCGGTCTCATTCTTGCTCCGCTTCATATGACGCCAGCGACTCTTCTACAGCACGGGCGCGTTGGGAGGCTTCTTGTCGGCTCCTCTTGGCGACAGGGGTTTCTCTCGTGCTCTGGTCTCGTACTGATAGGTAGGACGGACAGCCGGGAAATACCGTTGGGACAGATCCAGGACGCAACCGTGGTACTGGGAGTGCAACTTCAATAACTCTCCCTGTCCTTGGATCCGTGTACGATGTCGTCTTCTCGATGCATGAAGCGTCGCAATGATCCGCGCACACCTGCACAAACGTTTCAAGAACGTCTGAGACGCCACTTCTCAAAAGAAAAAAATGCGCTCCCGTTTGCATGACCGTGTTTACAGTCCGTGTAGCTAAAACAAAGTCTACCTACGTTTCGCAAGCATCTAAATAAAAGCGCTGCGCTAAGCGGTACAAGCAACATGAAAGGAAACACGGGAGCGTGATGTCACCGCACTCCACGAAGCGCTTCCACCGAGAGCTTGCAAGAATGGACGACACCACGGCACTGTTAGTGAACAAAGCGCAGCTGACCATCCTTGCTGCGAACGCTGCTGGCGTCAGCGCTTCGCGAGGCCCGGCGGCCACACGCTCAAGTATTTCCCATCATAGGTGATTTCTACCCGAACAAGCAACGACAAGCTAAGAACAGGAGCATCTCAAATTCTTACCTTAGTGCACGAAGTCGGCACGAAGTCCTTCCTAGGAATGGCGCGTAGCCATTGTTTGAGAGCGTCGGCGTCTTTAGGGAAGGAAAACACTTGTATCTTCTTTCCTGTTTTGTAGTTGCCGGTGCATCCGGGTACACAACACTTATTCGGCATTGTCGCATCACTCCAGCATCACGCACGGAAAGGAAATTGCCGCAAAACAACAACGGAAAGCAACAAACGCGAAACACCGTCAACACCACGCCGCCGAACCGTCACCACTGCCGCCGCGCTGCGCTCGCTGCCGCTGCGGCTTCCCCGAGAGTCGGCCGGCCGGAAATGACGTCAGATTGCTGGGCGCAGGCCTGGAAAGATTTTCCGGGGGTGACGGTAGTACGCCACGTGTGTTCATCGCCACGCCCCGTGAGAACACGTGCGTTCATGGCATGCTTGTAGAATCTCGTTTCGCGACGTCATCGCGCAATTGCTGAGAGAGTGAAAAGTGAAGAGGCATGCACAGCGTCTTACCCAGCCCCATTGCACAGGTCGAAACGCGTTAGCGCGTTCTGGCAGTCCTTGGGCCAGCTGTTGCGCATGTGCAGTATGGGTGGTTACGCACACCAGGTTGAACTTTGCCCTAAGCTGCTTTGCATTTAAAGAATTTCGGAATGGAAGCTTCCATTATGTCTTTGCAACAGATGTGAAGTCCGCATTTGCCTGGAGTCTACTTCCAGAAATGGCTTTCTTCGCGGGATACGGAATCCAAGATATATAAGGGACTTCGTTCTGATAGCCTAAACATATACCTAAGCAGTGACCACTGCTCCTGACAAAAGTATGAAGATATATTAGTACAGGTAGGTTGCTCTCTTTCAATATTTGACGAGACTTCGAGGCCTCTTAACAGAACCTGTAACTTTAGGAAACATCTTTAGCAGTATTGATCCAAGGAAATTGGCACTACTAAATATGTACAGCGTGTGAGCAGAACGCTGTTGCTTTTGTGCTTTTCACTAACATCTCATTGTGCCTATGAAGTTGCACTATTGAATATGTACAGCCTGTGAGCTGAATGCTGTGGCTCTTCTGCTTTTTGCTATCATCTCATTCAGCCTGGAGTAAGATGCAGTGGTCTGGCTTCTCTTTCAAGCATAGTTTCCACTCCAGCAGTTTCTTTTTATACCTATTTGGTGTTGGGGATAAATGCTGCACTTGCAAGACGGCTCTTCCATTAAGTGGATCGTGGTTAGTGGACTCATATCAGATTAATGAACTGAAATTTTGTGCATCTCCTTCAATAACAGAAGCTCAATGGACAATTGTCTATACTGGATTCAGAATCTACACACTGAAGTAACAAACTTATATTTTTGTTAGTCATATTTTGTCATATTTTAGTGGCGAACCATTATGCACTCCAAGCAGCAGTCACCCAATCCTAAGTTTAAAACTTGAAAATTTGAAGTGGCACCTCCTCTTCAAAATAAATGAAGAACACAACGACTATGGCTATTGGATTGGATAAACTTTTATTTGGTCCTCCAAAACACAGATCACTGTGTTGCGGGAAGCTCCCACGTGGGGACTGAGATGCCAAGCTCCTCAGCCGCCTCGCGGGCTTGGTGGACAGCCCAGAGCTGATATGCCAAGGATGAGCTGCGGATTGCCGCCTCCCATCTGGCAGAGGTGATGTTCGATATATAAGCGAATTTGGTGTACTGCCAGAGCATGTGTTCTAATGAAGCTATTTCCCCACAATGTGGACAAAGATTACTTGGGTATAGGTCAGGGTACATAATGTGTAACATTTTCAAAGTAGGGTACATCCGCGTTTGCAAAAGCCTTAATGTAAGTGCTTGGGGCCGGGTTAGATTTTTGTGAGGTGGAGGGAAAATCCTTCTAGACAGGTAGAAATGTTTAGTGAGCTCGTTCTATGTTGTAATAATTTCCCGGTTATCCCTTTCACCGGTAGAACGCATCCTCGGGGAGGCGCGGTTGGAGAGTTCTCGCGCCGCCTCGTGTGCTGCTTCATTGAGATAGGGAGGGGAATCGTTGATTTGCCCAAGGTGAGCTGGGAACCAACTCAGAAGATTATGCGTTATGTTCTTGCCTTGCAGTATTCTCAGCGTTTGTTCAGAGACCGCCCCCTTGGCGAACACCCGTAGTGCTGCCAAGGAATCACTGTAGACGACTTCAATGTTATCCATCTTGAGTGCTAAGGCGACGGCCACCTGTTCCGCAATGATTAGGTATTTCGTCCTGACCGTCGCTGAGTTGACGACATGGCCAGCGCCATCGACCACCACAGCCACAAACGTTTTCCCATTGGCGTAAAAAGCCGCGTCAACAAATACGACCTCTCGTTCCTCGTTTGAGACTTGACGAAGTATAGTCCTGGCCCTCGCTATTCTTCTTCCAACGTTGTGTTCTGGATGCATGTTTCTTGGTATAGGAGACACCGTGATATTCTCCCTGATGTTGTCGAAGATATCATTGTAATTGCGTCTGATTGCCATTGGGTGTTGGCCCAGCTCCTGCAGGATCATTCTCCCCGACCTTGTTGTAGATAACCTTGCAAACTGTGCTCTCTCTTGGGTTTCTGCTATTTCTTCGAGCGTGTTGTGAATGCCAAGCTCAAGCAGACGCTCGGTGCTGGTATGTATGGGTAGGCCCAGGACCTTCTTGATAACTTTCCTGAGGAGCACATTCAGTGTCTCGGACTCTGCTCTTGACCAGTTGTGCATTGCTGCCTCGTACGTGAAGTGGCTTAGAACAAACGCATGCATCAACCTGATGAGGTTGTCTTCCTTGATCCCATTTCTTTTGTTGCCCACTCTGCCTATGAGGCGCAACGCACTGTCTGTTTTCCAAGCTAACTTGGCTATATATTTGCTGTTGGTGCCGCTAGACTCTATCAGCATGCCCAGGACTTTGATGGAGTCGACCCTCTTGATGACATCCCCTTGATTTGTACGGAGGTGGATGTCTATCTAGTTTAACGGCTTCCATCCCCTGGGCTTCGGTCCGCGGCGTGCAGTCCGATACAGTAAAAGTTCTGACTTACTCGAGGAGCACTCGAGCCCAGAAGGACGAAGGTACTCTTCTACGGTGTCAATCGCCTCTTGCAGGGCGCTCTCAATCTGCCCCTCGCTTCCACCCGTGCACCAGAGGGTAATGTCATCTGCGTAGATGCTGTGCTTCAATCCTTCAATGCTCGATAATTTCTTTGACAGTCCAATCATGGCAATGTTGAACAGCATTGGTGAAATCACTGCCCCTTGCGGCGCGCCTTTTGCTTCTAGTTCAATTGCTGCGGTTTCGATATCTTCAATCTTCATCACGGCTTTCCGATCTGTAAGAAAGGACCATACGTAGTCATAGAAGGCTTTCCCCAGACTAAGCTTCGAAATTGCTTTGAGTATGAATGAGTGGTGGATGTTGTCAAACGCTTTTTCTAGATCTCGGCAAAGAATGGCTCTCACGTCTCTGGTTTTGTTGTCGATGACCTGGTGTTTGATAAGTTTCAATGCATCTTGTGTGGATAGCCCTGCCCTGAATCCAACCATATTGTGTGTATATATGTCGTTATCTTCCAAGTACTTGTTTATCCTGTGCAGTATGGCGTGTTCTGCAACCTTGCCGATACATGATATCAAGGATATTGGCCTCATGTTGTCCAAGTTAGGGGGCTTTCCTGGCTTAGGAATAAGGATCGTCCTGGCCAGCTTCCACTGCTCTGGCACCCTGCCTTCTTTCCATGCTGCATTGATCATATCCTTCAGGATTTCAATTGAATCGTCATCAAGGTTACGAAGGGCCTTGTTTGATATACCGTCCGGGCCAGGGGCCGACCTGCCGTTGAGATCATACAAGGCTCTTCTGATCTCCTCGATGTTAAAGTCGCCCTCAAGACCTGGATTTGGCCTGCCCTGGTACTGTCTACTTGGTGGTGCCAGTCCTGTTTTGATTGGGAGGTACTTATGCACGAGCCGCTGCACAACTTGCTGTTCTGTAGTGCGCCCTAACTCTTTATGCAAAATTCGAGCGATAACATGCTTTTGATTTGTTTTGGTGGTGTCTTCGTTGAGGAGATGCTTTAACATATTCCATGTCTTGACATTGCGCATCTGACCATCGACGTAGTTGCAGATTTCGTCCCATTGCTGCCTGGATAGTGCGCGACAATGTTCCTCGACTAATCTATTTACCTCAGCTATCTTCTTCCTCAGTCTTCGGTTCAGGCGCTGACCCTTCCAACGGTTCAGTAGTGCTTGCTTTGCCTCAAGAAGATGAGCGAGCCGGCTATCCATTCTTTCAACCGGAAAATCTGTGGTAATGGTGGAGGAGACGGATTTGATGTCATCTTTAATTTGTTTGACTCACTGCTCCAAGCCTTGTCTGTGGCCATCTTGTTCCCTTTCCATCCTTATCTTCCTGAACTTATCCCAGTCTGTGAAGTGGAATTCTCTCTGCTTTTTACGTTCCACGGAGAAGGTAGTGGCAAGAATGCAGTGGTCACTCCCTAGGTCTACAGCTAGGTTCATCCACTGGGCCTTCTTCATGTTCCTTACAAATGTAAGGTCCGGGGTGGAATCCCTGCAGCAAGATATACCAAGCCTTGTTGGTAGGCTTGGGTCTGTGATTAGGGTGAGATCAAGTTCACTGGCACTTTGCCAAAGTCGATTCCCTTTCCCAGTGTTGTACTTGTAACCCCATGTATGATGAGGAGCGTTGAAATCACCTGCTATGACGAGTGGGCATTCCCCGGCGATATTAACAGCTTTCTTCAGAACCGTCTTGAACGCTTGCTTTTGTTCCTTTGGACTGCTGTATATATTAAGAATGAAAATGCTCTGATGGTTGCTGGTACCTGGCACGATCTCTACCATGACGTGTTCCAACCGGCCTGCTTCTATATTGAGCTCGTGGGTTACGTGTGTTTGTTGCATACGAAGATGCAGACTCCCCTCCCTTCAGTATCCCCTATTACAGGCCGGAATCCAGGCAACGTTGCTTGCGGTGAAAGGGTCTCTTGTAATAATATAATATGAGGCTTTTCTTGGCTGCTCCTTATATACTGCTGTAGGGCTGCCTTCTTTTTAAGGTAACCTCTACAGTTACATTGCCAGATACGAAATGCTTCACGTAGCGCTGCCATCATGGTTATTACATGGACGGCCAGAGCCTGATGCTGCACCTGTCGACAGGTTTGGTACCACTAGTATTGGTGGCCGAAGGGGTGAGTTTGGTGCATGAGGAGGCCTTGCTGTATTGTGCAGATATGCTTCGGCCTTTGTAATGCGCAAAGTCATATGCTCTTCCAGTGCCGCCACGCTTGACTGTAGCCTACCCATCTGCTCGCTAAGATTGGCTACTACTTTGCTGAGCGTCTCAAAGACCTCTTTCATATCTGACATGGTCGTTTGGCTGGCTTCCACGTGTTCTGCCATGACTGCCCTCTTTTTTGTGGTTCTCGAGTCCCCCACGTTTTCAGCCACAGGGACATCAACTGGCTGAGGCATTGGCTGTGAAGACTGCGCGCTGGTTAGCTTAGTGAGAAGAATTTTTATTTCCTTTAACTCAGCTGATAGCCTCTCATTCAATTTTTTGTCTCGCGTTTTCTTGCTCTAGCTGTGCAATTCTATCATGCTCTGGCAGCTTACCTGTCATCACCTCTGCCGCGCCGTTGCGCACTCGCTCAGCCCAGCTGCCTTTCGATGAAACAGCAGGCGTCCTCCCCGGGTGTCAAGCCGTGATCTCGAACTGAACGCCAGGCAGCTGGCCATTCGGGTGTCGCCCAGGCTGATCCCGACACTGATGGTGACCTTGAAAGCTCGAGCGCCCCCGTGAATGGGAGCGGGCCTTGGGTCTAGAACCTCTTCTGGAATGCGACCTCCCCCTGGAGTCGGGCCGCCTTTCCTGTTCTTCTGTAGTCTGGGTGCTCTGGGTCCCGTAGGCTGGAATAAGCTGCTTGTCTTTGATGTCTGGACTCGACGTGATTGATGCGTCCCGAGCTTCTGCGGCTGCTCGCGATTTTTCCCAACGTCTGCTTCTGACGACGTATGGCACTAAGAACCTGTTCTTGCACTCCTTGTCTGCCGTGGGATGGTGACCATCGCACAGCCTGCATCTTGGATTGCACTGGTGCAAGCTATCTGGGTTCTTGATCTCGCAGCCTCTGCAGATGGTTTCAGCTGGGTTCAGACAGACGTCAGACCGATGTCCCAGCTTTCCACAGACGTAACATATATCTATGTTCTTGCGGTAAAGGGAGCACTGCAAAAGTGAAGGTCCATATCTCACGAATCTGGGCACCTTGTGTCCTTCGAACGCTAGGATAATTGTCCCGGTGTCCTTGATTCTCTTGGCCTGCAGCGCGAGTGGGTTGTTCGCGTTCACAATCTTTCGGGTCAAAATGTCCTGAGTATCGCTTACGGGGATCCCGCGAATCACTCCTTTACAAGTATCGTGGGGTGCCGTGGCGTATGCGCTAACCTCGAAAACTTTGCCTCCAATGTCAATTTGCTTGACCTTGAGGTATCTTGAAGCTCTGTCTTGGTCCGGAGTGCTTGCCACCATAATGTTCTGCTGCAAGTTGGAACAGATGATGTCCTGCATGGGCTCCTCCTCTTTGATGCCGGCCGCCAGTACTATCGCCTCTGCCACGGCTCCAGTGCCAATTCTTGAGATATTTAATCCTCCACGTGGTCGTAGCACAATTTTGCTGAAGGTCCTGGGTAGTGGCAGCATGTGTCCAGCTCGCACGATTGTATGCTTGGTATTATACCTACTACGACTGGCTTGAGCGTCTCCCGCAACGCCAGCTTTGGTTGAACCCTTGGCAGCAGGAATGCTTACCGCGGCTTGCTTATTCCTTGAGCGTCTCGTTTCGGCTTCCTTCCAACCCATGTCTTCCGTGCAATCCTCTGGAGAGATGTCCTCTCCATCTACTTGGTATTCCATTCTCAGTTGCAGGTCCTGGAACGCGCAGAGGGTTGAGTCACGTTGGCGCCGGGTCGGCGCATCGGCGACTATCGCCTCCTTGGTTGTTAGGCTTAAATCCCCCAGTGGCGTTGCCGTGTAAACATGCCCCAAAAACGGTTTAAAAGTCCACTCACCAGCACAAAGGTGGTATCTGCTGATTTATTGAGAACTTAGGCACACGATGGATATAAAACCTCGGCGACAAATGCGTGAATACCACAAGAAAGCATTCTTGAAAGCAGGAGCCGATCTTCGCGCATCCGCACTGGTCGGCACTTAGAGCGTCTCTCCGACTATGGCTATGACACTGTGCTATGATTGCCTTGACGTCTTTACTGAGCTGTGAGGGATCAACAATCAGCCACTTTCCATGCAGGCGCAGCTAAAACACCGATACTATTCTAATTTGAGGTGTATATTATTATATGCAGTCGTAGTTACCAACGAATGGTTTAAAAACTTCATGCGTGAAACTTAAATAATAAACACTTCCTAGTAAAGTTAAGAAATAGCTGGGCTGTTTCGCTCGGGTTTTCACGTCATGTATTTGACTACGGTTGCGTTTCAAATGAACCAAGGGTGAGCTTTGCAATGCAAATAACTTTGGGTCACATATTTAAAGGCTTAATTCTGAATGTGAACTTAGACAAATGTGGTTAGGTAAGGGAAGAGTTGGGAGACCCTTCTGCTTCGCACAACTTCTCATCCCCACCCCCAATCTGATACTTCTACACCTCACTTTATTCCGTCCAAGGTCACCTTTAGGCAGTGCCAGGAAAAGAAGGCCACCGAACATTCTCCTTCTAAGTGCTGCCGAGAGTGCAGTGTTGGCCGGCCTGCCACTAAATCACGAAACGCTAGTGGACTAGCTGTGGTACGATAGCCAGCACGGAACATCGCAGACAAACTGAATATGACAAATTCAAATGTCAATGAAAGCATAAGCTTTGAGAAGCTCGAACGAAAAGTTAGATCGGCTGGTGCACGAGCCACTTGGGATATTGTGTGAATGGAGGATCAGAGCGATAGGGGTGTTTCGCGAAGCTCTAAACTGAGTGAACGCTTTAGCCACACCGGAAGCCGCATGCATGGAAAAGAGGTAAAAAACCTTGGCATTTGAGAAACACCGTGGTACTGAAATGCATTATGCAAAAATTAAAGCATTGTGCGAAGTTTCGTTTGGTTAGGTTTACTTTGACTCTATGTCGTCTATGATGAGTAAAACGAACTCACTACATAAAAAATAACTTCGTTAGACAACCTATAGTAATTCGCTGATTGAAAAAAAAACCGCCAATAACAGCATCACAACGTTGTGATGCCTTTATTTTCCTCCCTCTTCATATTATTCTACGTAGTCCCTGAGTGGTAGATCCTGCGGGGTCTATTGTACGACTCGAAGAAAAACTCCACCGAAATCCCAATGAGAGGACTGAAACATTCTTGCTTTAGAAGATGAAAAAAGCCTTAGAAATGAAGTCAACCTGCAATGACTTGTAATTAGCCCATGGTATTTTCACTTCCACTTGCTTCATATTCTAATAATGCAATAGTCATTCCGGTTCCCTTATTTTTTTTCTGTGCTAGAGTTTAATATACGAGTTCGAGTTTGCGTATCTAACGGTGTATGACTCAAATGAACGCAACAATTCAGCTTAATTGATTTCTTTTCAGCAATAACATCATCTCACAGTTAACCAAGAGGTAAGCACGAGCAAGGACTGATTCATCCTTTCACAAGTTATACATTCTCTACCATTGTGAAACACCAAGCTGCTTTATCTAAAGCAGTAACTGAAATATATGTCTTATCCTAGGCTTCACCCGCAAGCGAAAATCCTTGGTTTGCTGTCGTCATGCATTCAGAGCAAGACAACCGGCATTGAACGTGCGCACCGCCTTGGAAAGTTTTCACCTTCTAGATGCCGTCCGAGAATAGTGAAATTTTCCAGCTTAGAAACGAAAGAAAAAATTCTTCATGAAAAAAATAATTTTAAAGTGCGCAACGTCAGCATTACTGAGGACTTTTCGTCTGCAACGCGCCTAGTTCGCAGAAAACTAGTCCACTTTGCTAAATCTCAGCCTAACTCTCCGTCCTTCAAATTAAAATATAACAGACTGCTTTTAAACTATATTTACTACTCCTATGACCCCGTAACCAATACAGTTCTTGAGGCAGCTATGCTTCGTTCACAAACAAGCGATGTTCAGGAAGTGACAGCCAGTCCATCTGAACAAATTACTGTATCACCAAGATAACGGAAAGCGAGGGGTAGTGGTACTGGTGCTCAATCACCGCACGCTTCTATTTTGTTCATAAATATCAGAAGCCTAATCAGCAAGCGCGCAGAACTGTCGGCGGCTATTATTTCTTCATCTGCAGATATTATACTCTTAACTCAAACATGGCTCCATAGGAATATAAGTGACTGTGAAATCTTGGAATCTTATAACCAGTTCCATTTTTACCGCCGTGATACGGAGGCAAGGCAGGGAGGTGGTATCCTCGTGTCTGTGAAAAAACAACTTGAATCGTTTGCGCTCAGCATACCGTCTGGCTTAGAAATTGTGTGCATCTCTGCAAAGCTGTCACATCGTAGGGTAATTTTGGGTGCTTGCTATCGTACACCTAATTCGTCGGCTACGTTCGTTGCTGACCTTCACGACGTGATGAACGCAGTTGTATCCCGATACCCGACATGTCCTACTTTTTATTGGGTGATTTCAATTACCCAGACATTTACTGGTCGGTCGCAGTACCTTCCCCAGACCGCTTTCATCTAGTACTCAAAAATTTATAGACTTTTACTTAGCCTTTAACCTCACACAATTAGTATCAGAACCTACAAGAGTTACGCAAACTACCACAAGTATATTAGATTTAGCTCTTACAAACTCCCCAGATCTCTGTTCGGAAATAACATATATGCCCAAACTAGTGCTCATGTTCTTTTGAATTTGACCGTAACAATACCAGTGCAAAAATGTTCTAAAAAACGAAAAACCATTCGAAATTATCACAATGCCGACTTCTGAGAAATTAATTGTGAGCTGCATTTATTTTTTATTGATTACTTAGACGCATTCGATCAGCGATCACTGGATTGCAACTGGGCATTAATTAGAAACAATATTATTGAATTTACCGAACGCTTTATACCTGCTCGGGAAATTACGTGTAATCCGACGGCTTCTTGGTATAACTCCAACCTAAAAACAAAGAATGCTCCTGCAGACAGTGTCGCGCATGGAAGTCACGTATGACCGGGAGAAAATACTGAGTGGCCTCCATACGGCTGGCACCACGATGTCATTTCTGTTTCGGCACATCTAACACACACAAAAAAATATAGTTTGCTTTCTGTCGAGCGAACCTTGGCCCAGCGAAGCATGGGCTTGCCGCCGCTCGAAGTCCCCGTCTACCGATGCGTCGTGCTTTGAGACGCCCAGCTTCCACCTTGGAAGCATTGCAATTTCTTGTGACGCTGAGGAGCTACTTCTGCTAACTCCGGCGTATTTCAGTTGTAAATTAAGTCTGTTGATCAGTTTCCGCTGCTACCTTGGAGGGGATGGAAGTAGACCACCCCGGGCGCCTGCCGGCACCAGCGGCGTCAGCGGCGACCGCCTCCAGGAAGCGGATGGGACAAGCGAGCGACAGCGACAGTGAAGATACTCATGCTTACTATCTCAGCAGTGAGGACTTCTCAGATGACGGTTTTCAACCTGTGCTGAGCCGCAAGGCGAAGAGAAGGAACATGAGGACATCCTCATCCTCAACTATTCAAACTGTAAGTGAAGCGCCTAAATCGACACCTATACCATCCTGTTTCTGCCTGCACTTCCTACCGTCAGCATGAAACGCCTTAACAGACAGTCTGTGTCGAGGTCTCTGGAAAAGCTCGTGCCAAATGAGATCACGGACATAAGAGTGAACGCAAGAAAGAATATACTGGCTGTTGACGTTTTGCACGCAAGTGCGTTGGGCGTTCTGCGCACTGTAACTGACTTGGACGGCAACCAGGTGCGCTCTCATATTCCCTTGGGATGTGATGTAGTAACCGGTGTGATCTACGACATTGATGTCGCTATTTCCAATAAGGACTTACAACTTCTTGTCAAGTCAACAACTGATACTCCAATTGTTGATGTCACCCGGCTAGGCAAGTCTCGCTGTGTGAAGATTGCGTTTAAGAGCACATCACTCCCCTCTCATGTGAAGGTGGGGTACTTCAGACATGCTGTGCGGCCTTTCATTCCGAAGCCTCTCCAGTGCCGTAAATGCATGAAACTTGGACATGTGAGCAGCGTCTGCGAGAATTCGGTGGTATGCCACCGCTGCGCCGAGCACCATGAAGCGGATAAGTGCGTCGCAACTGTTAAGAAATGCTCTAATTGCAATGGATCCCATGAAGCCACATCGAAGGACTGCCCGCGGATTCAGAAGGAAATTGCCATCTTGAAGGAGATGGTGCGCGATCACTCATCTCATCGAGAAGCCGCAGCTAAAGTCAGAAGGCGTCGTTCACGTCGACGTCGGTCTTCGAGGACGCCCGCTACCTCCTCGACACGTTTGCGTGACCCCTCATCAGTACCACCACCACCTCCTTTGCCTCCCAGACCACATGCCGTGGGAAAGGCTGTAAAGGACAAAGCCAGTGAGCATACCCTAACTGCGACAGAGTGGCCTGCACTTCAAGGGGAAGCAGCATCAAGCGAACCGAAGGAGCTTCATGACGGCCAGTCCGCGCTCCCGGTTCGAGATCTTTCCAACCAAGACAGGCAAGTGACTGCAATCGTGCCGGTTCGAGATCTTTCCAACCAAGACAGGCAAGTGGCTGCAATCGTGCAATCATTAATTGCCACGATTCGCACGCTACTGAGCAGCATACAGTCTCCGTCTGCTAAGAGTGCACTGCAAATACTGGATGCACTGAATCCAGTTCTTGCTAACTTCGTATAAGCACGATGGCTCAACAAAATCTCATCTTCCGCACTAAAGTTAAAAGTGCGTCGATTTTTTAGTGAAATGCCAGAGGCATGAAGTCCCGTATCTCGGACTTTCGCCAATTTGTTCGGGCCAATCAATTCCCTATACTTGTCATATGTGAACCAAACGTATCAACGCCTTATAGATTGTCCGGTTATGAAGCTTTTTGTTCAGCCGCTTGCGAAGAACGAAGCAAAGTAATTATTTACATTCGCACAGACTTTACTTATCTTTCGCACCCAATAAGTTCAAATGACGACAATCAGTACGTGTGTCTTCGTGTGAAGAAGAATGCAGTTTCGTTCACGCTTATTGGTGGATATATATCTCCGTCATCGCGATTTGACTGCGACAGATTAAAAGACATCCTAATGAGAACCGATGGGCCTTGGATCATCACCGGTGACTTCAATGCCCATCACATGCTTTGGGGAAGCACTAGGATGAATGCCAGGGGCCGGAACCTTGTTACATTCGCTTCCGATTACGACTTTTCCATCATGAACGATGGTACCCCCACATATCTGCGGGGTCTCACGTATGGCAGTTGCCTTGACCTGACATTGGTGTCACGGTGCTTCTCTCACAAAGTTAAGTGGTTTTGCGATATTGAGACTCATGGGAGTGATCACATACCCACCTACGTGACGATCGATGGTATTATAAAAAAATTCTCTTCCGGTGTTGCAATTGGCACTGACTGGTCGATGTTTGCATCGCGTGTTGAGAACGCTTGCCAAGAAGGCCTCGCCTGCAGCCTGGAAAATACCATAGTGGAAGCTATGCAAGCGTCCAAACGCAAATTACCATTTTCGTCTAAAGTAACACAGTTTGACATCGAACTGGAAAAATTACGAGCTATACGAAGGCGTGCGGAACGACGATACAGACGCACAAGATCAATTTACGATCTGAGGGAAGCAAGGCGGCTCCCGAAAAAGATTCAACGACGCATTTACAAACTGGAGAGCGAACGCTGGAAAGCATTCTGCGAATCTCTAGACCCCCATAAACCGCTGTCATATATCTGGAGAACAGTTCGTGGTCTTCGCTCCTCTCCACAACAACGGCACCCTTTTAAAGCTTTGGCACTCCATCATGGAAAAACAGAACTCGAGGTGGCTGAAGAATTTTGCACGAGAGTTGCCGGGAATATTATGAATGAGAGCATCGACGCCGTGATCGTTCCTGAGACGCGATTACCAGAAATGGACACCCCGTTCACCATGGAAGAACTGGAAGGTGCGTTAGTCGCTTCTAAGCGCATGTCATCGCCAGGTCCTGATGGTATTACTTATAATGCGTTGGGACACCTTGGACAAAAAGCTAGAAAAGAACTTTTAACATGCTTCAACAACTCCTGGCTCAGCGGCAGTGTTCCCCGAGAATGAAAAATAAGTCGATTAATACCGCTTTTGAAATCGGGAAAATCACCATTGGACTTGACAGCGTATCGCCCTATTGCCCTCGCAAGCTGCCTCGGAAAAGTTATGGAAAGAATGGTTCTATTTCGTCTCGAGTGGTACTTAGAACGATACACCAAATACCCTTCTTGCATGGCAGGCTTTCGTCGGGGCCGCTCCTCCATTGACTGTGTCATTGATTTATCGACATTTGTTCAACAAGAAAAAAGTCGCAAGCGCATATCAGTGGCACTCTTTCTTGACGTGAAGGGTGCATATGATAATGTAGCTCACGATTCCATCCTCACTTCTCTCGCAGCAATGGGCATTGGTGGACGAATGTTTCAATGGATAAAAGACTATATAACTGGCAGGGGTTTCTTTGTGCAAACAGATGAGGGTAAAACTGCTGAACATTACACCTACTGCGGAGTACCTCAGGGAGGTGTTTTAAGCCCCAAATTGTTCAATGTGGCCCTCATTGGTCTGGTGAAGGTTCTGCCAAAGTCGGTGTGCCTATCCATATACGCCGATGATATTTGCCTCTGGAGTGCTGCAGTTACTCGCCCTCAGGTGCGTGCACGAATACAGCGGGCAGCAACCCTCACAACAGCCTACCTTCAGAAACAAGGCCTAAATATATCAACTGTGAAGTGCACGTTGATGGCGTTTACACGCAAACCAATGACGCCATACCCTGTTTACATCAATGGGCAGAGTGTCAAATATGCACGGACGCATCGTTTCCTGGGCATAATTATCGACAGAAGTCTTTCATGGAGCCCACATTGTGCGTACTTGAAGAAGAGACTGCTATCTATTGTGCATATCATGAAATTCTTGTGCGGTAAAGCATGGGGAACTTCTGTGGCCTCCATGCTACAGCTGTACAGGGCCCTATTTCTGGGTCTATTGCGCTACAGCTTGCCGGTGCTGACTAACACTTGCAAATCGAATACTCATTCATTGGAGAGTTTGCAGGGTCAGGCACTGCGTATCTGCCTAGGACTGCCCCGATGCGCTTCTACTTATGCCACAATCATGCTTGCCAAAGACCATCCGGTCAGGACATATATAGTTGTGGATTGCCTCAGAGCGCACATTCGACATGCTAGCCGTGTCCCCGACCACCACTTGGCCCTTCTACCTTCCGGAAGACCACGTGCTACGTTTTCAGACGTCATAGCCAAGCACCTAAACAGCATTCCATCAGGATATACGCCAGCTGCGAGAACGGCATGCCCTTTGTGGTGCCTCGACCAGCCGCAAGTACGTCTAGAAATTCCGGGAATCAAAAAGAAAAGCAGTCACTCCAGAGTAGCATTGAAGCAAGCAACACTGCTATTATTACATGAGTTGTACTTAGACCGAACGCAGATATACACTGATGGGTCCGTCTCATCCAGCAGCTCATCAGGTGCCGCTGTAATTCCGGCTGCAGAAAGGACAATCAAGTTTAAGTTGTCGCATGTGACTACATCTACGGCATCAGAGCTTGCTGCTATAAGGGCTGCTTTACAATATCTCGTTCAAGAACGTCCAGGAAAATGGGTCATATTCTGTGATTCGAAGGCAGCGCTTCAGAGTTTGCAGTCTACCATGCGTAGGAGGAGCCATGACCAACTGGTAGAAGAAATAAGACATTGCCATCATGAAGCTCTAGCACGAGGGCATGATATTATATATCAATGGCTGCCTGGACATATCGGTATTACCGGAAATCAATTAGCCGATGATGCAGCCCGCTCAGCCCATGAAGAAACCCGTGTAGTCCCGATTCCTCTATCAAGGAATGATGCAGCAAGACAACTTTACCTGCTGGCTCGAGATCTCACACGCACGTTCTGGTCGTCTACCACCTTCCAAAGGTGTCAATTTTATGAACTGGATCCTTCGCTCAAGCTAAAGCTACCATCACACCTTTCCCGCTCCGATGCGACACTGTTATGCCGCCTTTGGTTGGGTGTTGCATTCACAAAGGCATACTCCTTTCGCATTGGTATGGCAGACACTCCTACATGTGACTACTGCGGAGATGAAGAGACCATCGAACACGTCCTGTGCAGCTGCGCTTGCTACGACACACAGCGATGCCAGCTACGGATGGTTTTGAATCGACTTGACCCCGGACCATTTTGTGTGCAGAAGATACTAGGACCTTGGGCATCTGCCTCAGTTGCGCAGAAAGCAACTAAAGCACTGCTACTTTACCTTAAGTCAACAAACCTGAGCGACCGCCTGTAAACTGTGCGTGCTCCCCGAGTGTGCTCGTGATTGTGTGTACCTTCTCATCTTTCTGCAACCTCTTTTCTCCCCTTTATCCCTTCCCCAGTGCAGGGTAGCAAACCGGATGTGCGTCTGGTTATCCTCCCTGCCTTTCCTTGCATCTTTATCTCTCTCTCTCTTGTGACGCTGAATGAGCCTCTAGGTCTTCTCGCATGCTCTACTAGTGTGGTTCACACGCCATGGGCTTTAGGGTGCGTGAGTTCAAATCCCTTATCGTGAACACGCTTTACTTTGGTGTTGACAACGAATTCCTATGACGGGAGACGTTTAGAACAAGTGTTCCGCTATTTTGAGTACGATATACTCTACCAGGGTTCAACTTAAGTTGACGGCGATGCAGCGAGCAATGGAAAGGAAAATGATAGGTGTAGCCCTAAGGAACAAGATAGCAGAGTGTATCAGGGAATAAACGGGTGCTAAGGACATCGTATAGTTGAAATCAAGAAGAAATGGTCATGGGCAGGGCAAGTAGCGTGAAGGAAAGATAACCGCTGGTCATTAAGAATAACAAAGAGAAGACAAGTGGGTGAGACATAAAGTTAGGTGGCCAGATGCGATTGGGGAGTATCTGCGTATAAAGTGGCAGCAACAAGCACAGAACCGAGTTGACGGCGGAACATAGGAGCGGCTTTTGTCCTGCACTGGACGTAATCAACCTGATGATGATGTACTTTTCTCTATGGGAGAGCAATCAGCTGCCCCTGTTTCGATATGCATTGCCAAGCCATGTGTGCTAAGAAAAGGTCGATAACGATTTAGAGTACTTGGTACTCTACTATGGGAGAGTACAGAGGTTTGTTTAGTTAGAAAAAGTGGTTAACTATTTAGAGTACTATGTACTCTTTTGTGGGAGAACAAAAAGCCATCCCATGGGTGGTAATAAAAAAAAAATTGCCCGCAGCTTCCCTCGGGGGAACACTGAGGAGGATGCGGAAGCATGTAATTGGTTAACGGGTGTTAAATTGCGACTTACTTGGGTCTATGGCTAAATTGGTTAACGTGGTTGTGAAATGGGGTGTTAAATGAGTGAACACGTACGGCACGCATGCGAAAGGGCGGTGTTTTATTTATTGCGACGAACCAACGGACGAGCGGCAACTGAGCGAGCGAGCGCCGACCTTGAGTATATATACAGCGCGACGGTGCATGCGCTGTCAGCTGTCGAATGTTCTCGAAGGAGAAGCGCGCGCGCGGCACAGATTGCGACGGCGCGACGGCGCATGCGCTGTCAGCTGTCGAATGTTCTCGAAGGAGAAGCGCGCGTGGCACAGATGGTGAGCGACGGCGCGACGGCGCATGCGCGCGCGTCAGCTGTCGAATGTTCGAGAAGCGGTGCGGACGGCGCACTACAAGGCGCGAGTAAAAGATGCTTCCGCATCTAATATGTTGAACGATTTTGAGTACTTCGTACTCAACTATGGGAGAGCACTGAGCCGTCCCGCTAAAACAGTTTAGTGGCTGGTAACAGAGTTAGACACAAGGGGGGGGTGGGGGGGGTTAGAAAAAGGAGGTAACGATTTAGAGCACACGGTACTCTACTATGGGAGAGCTTAAAGCCGTCCCGAGAAGGAAGACACAGGGGGGGGGGTTAGAAAAAGGGGGGTAACGATTTAGAGCACAGGGTACTCTACTAGGGGAGAATACAATGCCTGAATACACAGGCATGGTTCAGTGTGCACCGACGCTCGCGTAGGTTTTAAATAGCTAACTTTACCGTACAAGCTCATGTTTGTGTTACTGGTTTCCGTACCAATACTTTACCTTCCTGGTGCATTTAATGTGAAACTTTGACCGTTTTAACTCGGACACATGTATGCTTTTGAAGTGCAACAAATAACCTTATACTTGATGAACGCGTGAATATTGCAGTAGCAGAGAACGAGTGATTATTGTATCAGACGTAATGAATTAGCTCAACTAAGGCGGTGCGGACGGCGCGGACGGCGCACTACAAGGCGCGAGTATAAGATGCTTCCGCATCTAAAAAGTTTCGAGATTAGGGAGGGGGGGGATTAGAAAAAGGGGGTAACGATTTAGAGTACAGGGTACTCTACTATGGGAGAGCTTAAAGCCGTCCCCGACTAATACGTCTACACTTGAAGAGTTAGAGTTAACTCGAGATTAGAAAAGGTTTTCGCAGCATTTGATAATTTTGCGGACACTCGACAACTTACAGCTTTTTCATCACTTCTGTATAGTAATGCGGCCCACATAGTAGCCCGTGTCACGCACATATTTGTATTAACCGTTTTACAATAGCTGATGATCTCTCGTTGCTAGGCTTGTAGGTGGTTGGTCGTTTCTTAGGCGAGAATTTGATCTTTTATTGTGCTCGCTAATCATTCCGCATTGCCACATGTTAAATTCTGTCCGGATATAACGCACGACCATCTTTGCTACCAGCAGCAAATGAAGTGGTGCGCTGGTATAGGGACATGAACGTGTTCAATACATGGTAATATGGAGTGAAAGAGTCAAGAGGGAGCAATGCGCAATGTGATGAAATAAATAAAAGTTGTAAAACAGGAATGCTTGCGCCACGCTTTGTGTGTTCCCATTTACTTGCTCGAGAAAGGAGGCTGAACATTTGAATGGTGAAGCACAATATCAGACTGCTAATCACTGAAAACGACAGAGCCAGCCATTTACATTCCCGAAGCAATTTGTACTGTGGTAACGTAGCAGAACACTTATAACTCTTAGCATAGCTGTAGGGAGACTGTCGTTACTTATTACGAAGCGTCTTGATTGCGGCAAAGCGAATAGGGCTTCTACCAGACTGCTTATTCCGATCTGGTGTAGTGGATACCAAATCGCGACTGCAATATATTCTGGGTTAAGCAACGCACTTGGGATCTAGATGTAATTAGATGGCAGACAGCCATCGGTACGGTAAGCCTGACCACTGACTAAATGGGATAAAGACGAAGACGCATTTCTCTTGCCTGCTGGATAAGTCCGTGGTATTTTCTGAATAAGCAGAGCTACTGCTATGGCAATGTTTCGCGAACGTAAATATCTGGTGTGTTTTTTTTTCGCCTCACCGCGGTGGTATAGTGGCTAAGGGGCTGGGCTGCTGACCCGCAGGTCGCGTGTTTGAATCCCAGCTGTGGCGTCTGCATTTCCGATGGAGGTGGAAATGTTGTAGGCCCGTTACATGTGCTCAGATTTGGGTGCGCATTAAAAAACCCCGAGTGGTAAAAATTTCCGGAGCCCTTAACTGCGGCGTCTCTCATGATCATATGGTGGTTTTGGGAACTTAAACCACATATAAATCGAGCGAAACGACCGGCGCGTGAACCGTCAACCTATCGCTTCACGATCCGGTGTTGTTGCGTGCTCAGTATGAGGTGCACCACCGGAGCATGAGGCCAAGCGAAATACCGATCGTGAAATGTTTTCAAGTTATCAATGGAGTGCGTTGGTTCATGCGAGTTTGTAATTCTATCTATCTATCTATCTATCTATCTACCTATCTATCTATCTATCTATCTATCTATCTATCTATCTATCTATCTATCTATCTATCTATCTATCCACCTGCAACTTTTACCTCTCCTAGCCGCTTCGATAATAGTATCGATACCAAACTTGGTATGGCATAACCTGACTGCATGAAGAACATACTTAACCAGACATAACATGAAAATCATGATATGTATGTCATGAATGTCATGACTTAAATTTCATGGTTCTGCAGCTCTTGCGGTGGTTTCGTTCACATGGCGTGCTGCAATACTGGTACGGTGTGGCATAATTGCATGGCGAACACAAGCGACAGACCCTAACATGAAAATCATGACATGCGTGTCATGTAACAACATTGCTGCACGCCACGCTAATGATGCGCTCGCGGACGTTTTGCTAGCCTCACGTTTAAAATTTGGTATTAAAGTACGTGAATGGATGACGAAGATATGTCACTTGTGCAAACATGATAATCATGATATGCGTGTCATGTAACATCATGACTACATGTTACGCTCATGATGCGCTCGCAGCTGTTTCACTAGCTTCACATGTACCAAACTTGGTATGACGCGACGCGAACGGACGACATAGGTAAATGACACATCGAAACATGATAACCACGACATGCATGCCATGTAACAACTTCACTACATGCCCCACTGATGATGCACTCGCGACCGTTTCACTTGCTTCACATATGCCTAATTTGGTATTACGTGACGCTAGTGGATGACGGAGGTATGTGACTGGTGCAAACATGATAATCATGAGATGCGTGTTATATGAGAACATGACTACACGCCACAGTCAAGGCGCCAATACATTAAGACGTCACGCAGTGTGCGTGCTCGCCGGCGTTCATTTCGACGCGTCACGCCGGCGTTGCCACTCCAGGTGCCGGTCCTGCCATATACTCGCAGGTGCGTGCCGCGCTGCGTTGCTTTGACGCATACGTGTTTGAGCGCGTCCGGCATTCTCCACCCCGAAAAGAGGGAGACGCAGTGTTGTCTCGGTAACGCATCGGCGCGAAATGCAGCATGTCGCATCGGTTGCCGTCAGGCCGCGCCGACGGACGCTGGTCGCGCCTGGCGTCAGACTATAGTGCTCGCGTTTTGCTAACGTAGCGTCGCTGGGCTGAGCGTGCGCGCGCCTCGACGCTACATTGGAGTATATTGGGCCCTTCATGATGCGCTCGCGACCATTTTGCTAGCTCTAAATATACCAAATTCGGTGTTACGTGACGTCAATGGATGACAAAATATATGACTGGCGCAAACGTGATAAGCCTGACACGCGTGTCATGTAATAACATGGCAACATACCACGCTCATAGCGTGCTCGCGGCAGTTTCGCTAGCTCCACATATACTAAATTTGGTATCACGTGACATAAATAGATGACGAAGGGGAACGACACATCCAAACATGATAATAAGGACACGGAAGTCATACGAGTACAGCATCACATGCCTCCACTTCGTAACGTTGTGCTAATTTAAAGTGACATATCAACATTGCTCATTCGTGCTTTGCATATAATTGATGCCCACTGTATGTGGAATCTGCCAATTTCTTTAGGGGCAAAGCTCCTTAAATCGGCACCCATTCGTCCATCGTAGTAGTGCGAAACATGTCTTACGCTTTGACCTGCAAGTGGTGCCACTGGGAGATTTCTCCTCGGCGTTGTTAAACAATAAAAAATTCGCAGCGAGCGCGTCAAGTAAAAGTTGAATTCTCCTGTCCCTCATTCCCCATTATCAGCCATTGGCATGTACATTTAGCACTATCTGATAAAAAAGGGTTGCTACGTTATACTCGCTGGGCGTAACCTCCTTTGTTTTAGAAAGGTTTAGTGAGCGTTGGGCCGCAGCGCCATGAATACAGTGAACTAGTATATACCATGAACTAGAGGTGGTTAAAGGTGGGAAGTAGACACTGTGGGGTCTCGGCGAGGCGGACGAGCGCCAGTGTGGGGTCTCCGCGAGGCGAACGAGCGCCTCGCCACGCTCTTGGAGTGAACGGACACAGCAGACGCGGTTGGTAAAAAACACACAACATACATACATTTATTAACTAATTTAGACGACGATATCGTCCACCGATTGATACACCAATTTCAATTAACACGCTACCATACAAACAACATAAAGCAGTGACACACTAAACACACAATAACATGATAAACACACACTAACACACCCAATACATACCCAAGGCGGCGTCGCCAACGCCTGACTTTCCACGTGGGACCCCGGCGCGAAGCCCGCGGGGCCGAGCACCGGGGACCCACGCTACAGACAACCGTTCGCCGCAGCAGCCACGCGCAGAAGAGGCTCGCTCAACTCTCGCCCACCACCAAGGCCCGCATTCCGCCAGGGGCCACCACCGGCGCTACCACTCTACCAACAGTAGTACTCAAAGCGAACACAGCGCCATCTATCGCCCGGCGGTGGTCACCACCGAAACAAAGCCTTGGGGCGACACACGTGCGCCACGCGGCGCAAACAACTTTACAGGGGGGGGGGGGTGTTCGCACCCCCACAACACGAAGCGCAAGCCGTAAGAAAGTGTGCATGTGCCACCTCTCGTTTAGTCCTTGGAATGTCCGCTGGATGGCGGTGCTGCTATATGCGGAATATATGATGAAAAGATGCGAGATGGTGGTACTTGGAGTGTTGACTTGGAGTGGACGAATGGACACACAGACAGATGCATGGATGGTCGCACGGATGGCTGCACGAACGGATGGACGCATGAATGGACGCAGGGGCGCATGCATGGACGAACGCAGGGACGGACGTGCGGATGCACGAACAGACGCATGCACGGACGGGCGGATGGACGCATGGACGGTCACCCAGACAGACGCATGGATGGACGGATGCTTCGCCCCACTCTCCATCATTCACCCCGTGGATATGCTGCCATTTTTTTTATTTTCTCTTAGAGATATTTTACTGCTCCTCTACCGGCATATAATGTATGATAATAAAAATTTGCTAATAAAACTTTACTAATAGTCCCTAAAGACACGATCAGCGCGCAGATAGCTCCAAGCCCGTTGGCACGTGTGTACTGTGATTGTGCGCCGAGCTTTAGCTATAACGCTATTCGAAGGCGCTCCAGTGGCTCCATTGCAAAAATGGTTTCTGATTAATATTTATATGAATACTAAATTTACTTCGTCGTGGTGTGAAGTTCTCTAAACCTGTAAATGGTAATATGCGATTGCAGAAAGTTTTTTTTTTAGAAAATATTTAGACACCTCATACACGCTGAAATGGACCTCCGGCGTAGGCTTAAGCACGAGTGATGCAAACACGACGTAATCAGTTCACCATAAGACATTATCATGATGTTTTTATGACGTCCCATAACATGACGTCTTCACACGACACCATCGCTTAATCAGCTGTTGGCCGATTACCGAGACAAGGGGAAACTATACTCGGTTTTGTGCGTCAGGTGCAATGCTGCGGAAGATACGCGAGACGCTCGGCCAACAAAGTGTGTAAGTCCACGCGTCTCGTGGTTGGCCTCCGCGATCAACTCCCGCTGCGCGTCACCGTTATCGCATCATGCATACCGCGATACGTATAAAGGAGCAGAGACGCTAATTGATACGGAATAACGAATTTACATCTGTATAAATAACGGAGTCTGTTTATTTGTGAGGCACAAAGCAAGTTCACTTATTACTCAGGTTAAGAAAAAAAATCACATTGCGGCTGGTAAATTCATTGAACTGTTTCTTGGTTCGAACGCATTTACTGCGAGAAAACTGGATAGCTTCCGCAAACTTGCGCACGATGTGCGGAACGCAGTAAACGTGGGATGAAGAAAGCTCTCAGTGCCTCTGATCCCGAAGGCAGCACAAAACTGCGCTAGATGGCAAAAAACTTAGGGAGAGAAGGGAATGGAGATCAATTCATCGACTGAGAAAAAGAAGATGGCGTTCACCTTCCATTACTCCTAGGCGCATGCATAAGGAGGGATGTGTGTTTCTGGTGTGCCTATGCTAGTACCTTACTGCTGCTCCTTCAATCATCGTGTATTCGTTCTCAATCACCCTCTCGTGGTGTTCCATGGCACTTCACATTTCATGGCTTGTCTGTCTACGATGGTCTGCGTGAATCATGCAAGCTTGTAGAAAAAACAAATGGTGGAGCTCTCGCAAACTCGAAGCCTGCAATTAAGATGCGAGAATTTCATCTCAGAGCGAAGACGAATCAAAGCAAAAGTAATGGTAGCGAGGAGTCGGGAAGGTAAGTTAGTTAGCAGGTATATTTGCTAGGACTCGACAGGTTTTGAAAGTGAGGGTTAAATCTTGTGCCCTATTGACTACAGCTGTAAAAAAACAATACAAGGTCTGCTCGTTTAAAAAAATGGTGAGTCGCACGATTAGAGTTGCAATTTTTTTTGCTTTGTTAACAGCGCTGTCATTGCCATAAATTGTCCACCATTTCCTTCAGACGTACGTGCTTGGCATTGCTAACATACGCCTCCGAAAGTTCACGAGCAACAGCGTTCTTGGTCCTTCCAAATATGCGAATATTTGCAAGATCCGGCCCTCTCATGCAGGAATCAAAGTGCATGGACAAATCAACACTCATAATATTTTCAATGAAAAGCTCGTCCATTTCCTTGTCATTAACGCAGTATCTGGTCTGGCCGATATAAAATCCGCCTCATGTGAGTGGAAGTTTGTAAACAAACTCAAGTCTCAAAAGGTACAAGTGGTCTTACATGCTTTTTTACCACAAAGTGCCAGCTCATGTGGCACTGCGATGCGTGGACAGAAGCCAACCAACTTCCGTGGGGCTAAATAACATAACAAATGTATTTGTTTCACGAGTCAGGTGGGCAAATCAATTTAAAAATGTACTCCGGTACGCTCGTTGCTCCTTAATATCTCTGTTCTTTTGCTAACGTAATATTGCGTTTTAGGACCAATCTTTTACATAAAAAGGGGGGGAAATGCATGGCGACTACATTACGATAAAACAAAAAGAAGTGTAAAACAAAAGGAAGTACAATAAACAAAAGGAAAAAATCACTAGGTGCCCAGGCACCCAGTGATTCGTGTTTGTAGAGTTCCCACTTCTCTGTTTACCAAGGCGTCAATGAAGCCAATGTTTGTGGTAAGCATGTACGCGTTTCACGGCACGAGCGTTATCTTGTTCGACAGGTTCGCGAACTTGGTATGCGCCATGCCAATGCACCTAGAAAAATATTTTCAGGCCTGCTCACTGCCACTGTGACATCGCTCGTTTTGACAAAGTGATCGCGTGTCACCCCCCTACCCCGCACGTTAAAAGATAAAGCTTTAGTAGTCAGCTTTACATACGTAAGATAGATATGGGGGTTTAGCGTCCCGAAACCACCCTATAGTTATGAGAGACGCCGTAGTGGAGGCCTCCGGAAAGTTTGACCATCTGGGGTTCTTTAACGTGCACCCAACTCTGAGCACACGGGCCTACAACATTTCCGCCTCCATAGGAAATGCAGCTGCCGCAGCCATGATTCAATCCCATGACCTGCGGGTTAGCAGCCGAGTACCTTAGCCACTAGACCAGCGCGGCGGGGCCTATACATGCGTAACGTTTTTCTTCTACCTCTTGCGGCTGGAAGGGTGATAATTTAATCAATATATTACGCATTATAGTATTCTGAGTATTATGTGTAAGTCACATTTTATTCTACGAAGAAGTTGGAGAAGATTGTGCGCTATCGAACATATGGTCTATTCATAAGAACAAGTTTGATGACCCAATAAAGTGACGAAATAACCAGGTGAATTTGATTTGCTCTTTATTCTTTATTTCCACACCAAACACAAGCACACGCGGGCGCACGCACGCAGACACACACTAGCAAATTAGTTGTTCCTACTCATTTGCTAAGTTTCTGCTGTTTTCTTTGCTGAGTTAGCGCTATTGTACTCTTCACAATAATACCGCTCATCGCACGTGCAGCACATGAAGAAAATTATATATCACTGCTACCTCTATCGATGAGCGATGCACGTTGTCTAATAAATAAGATAAGCAGTCAACTGTCTAAGAAAACCTGGCTCGAAAATGGTGCGCAAAACTATCTGTTGTATAACATTGATCCTGGTATAGAATTCAATATTCCGTTAAAGGTTAGCCGACCGGTAGAAAACAGTCATCCATAGGCTTCGACTTGGTACAGCCTACACTAAGGCTTTCCTGTATAGAATAAGGAGAGCTGGCAGTCCAACCTGCTCATGTGGAGAAGCTCAAGAAGACGTGGAGCATATTCTACTGCATTGTAAAAATCATGACGTACCTCGAAAGAACCTTTTTCAAAAACTCAATTCTTTGGATAAGCCACCTCAATCAATTGCAAAAATCTTGGGTTCATGGCCAAAAGGAAAGCTACAAGCCACTGCAGCACGTGCAGTTGTTCACTTTCTGAATGAATCAGAAATAGCTCAAAAGTACTAAACAAAAAACAAATGTTAACCGCGGTATGTTTCAAAACAGTATTTTCCTGCTTCACTGCGATATTTTGGGGGGAAACCTTTCTGAAAACATGTCAGTATTTAAGCGACAAGATCACCTTAGACGTTTTATTGAACTTTCACGTTTTTGTGTGAACACTTAAATTGGCGTGATTACTTGTGTGGATTTCTTTTGTTTTATTTTTACAAACTCAGTGTGGTGCGGACACAGTTCTACGCAGTGTGGACTCATTTCTGTGTGGTGTGGACACTCAGTGTAGAAAAACGTGAACTCATTGTGTAAGTGTTGTGCTATGTGCATATGTATAGCCTTGTGTTTGCTACTGAATGTGCGATGTTGACTTTTGTGCAAAAGAAGAGGAGTAGCCGGCGCCACGCATTGGCACCAACCTCTCCTTGCATACATTTAATAAAAAAAAATACTGCTCAGTTAGCTGCTGTTCCCCTAGGTTCCTTTCTTCTTCGCTATAATGAAAAGGTAATAGTATAACACATGCGCGATGTTTTGCTTTTCTCTAACTTCATTATTAATTTCTTAAAATCAGATCACTCCACTAGCAACCCCGTCAGGGCATCTGCTCAAACAGGTGTTTGGTGCGTAGCGTCACCACGTACCTGAGCTAATGTGGAGGGGGGGTGTTAGACTCCCTCCCACACCTAGCCGTGCATGGCTGTGCCGTGTCCGGAGAAAATGGGATCCTGTGGGTTGAGCAGACGCCGAGTGATTGGACCTTTAAGGCCCCCAGCAGAGGCAATACACCCCTTTGGACCCGGCTTCACGTAGACGGCACCCCTGGCCTGACCCACCCAGAGGAAATCGGCAGTCACCTTCACCTATCTCTCCCTCTTTAGATTTTTGTCTTTCTCTCACACTTTTTCTCTTCTGTCACCTTCTGTTTTCCGTTTACTTCAAGATTTCTTGGCGGCAAGGGTTAACCTTGTGTGGATGCCCAGTCTTGGCTATTCCATATTAGATTATAGCAGCGCTGTACAGCTGGCGTCGACAGGGCTCGCCCAGCATCTCCTGCCACGTCCCCTAGTTGGGCTCGGTGGTGGCCGGCAGGCACCGCTGCCGAACTTTATAGTCTATTCATGACAAATTATCCCCCGCTTCCTCATTGCTCCCTGAAAAGGTGGCGCACTGAAGACACGTTCATGCTCAATACACCAAAACCAACGTTCCCAAAGTACCATGTTATTCATAGGCAGAACGAAAAGAAGACAGTACGTGCAATGTTACCTTTTCTTGTGTCGTAAACTGACACCGAAGCAATAGGTCCAGGTTATAAAGTGACAAAGATGGGAAGTGGCAATCTTCTTCAGGAGGTTCGTGACAAAACTCAATACGACAAACTATCCAGAATTGTAACATTTGGTGACACTCCTGTTTCAGTGGGCCCACACGGGTCTATGAACACAGTCCGTGGTGTAATTTCTGCTGATGATCTTATCAATCTGAGTGAAAGCGAACTGTAAGAAGGATGGAGAGACCAAAACGTTGTGGAGGTACAGAGAAAAATAATCAGGAGTGGCAACAAACAGACCCCTACAAAAAACATAATAATTACCTTCGGAACCAGTGACCTAACAGCATCAATTGAAACCGGCGCTCGTGTTGCGCCGTGTTGTCCTCTTTGCTTTCCTTGCCTCGCCTTTCGTTTCACTTTTCTTCTAGCACCTTCGTGCTCGCGCTGCAGCCCTTATTACCATGAAACCGGCTGTTGTATTCTCCGTGTAAGACCATACATTCCCAATCCTCGACGATGTTTCAAGTCTCAACGTTTCGGGCATGGATCGCAGAGTTGTAGAGGGCGCGCTACTTGCGCAAAGTGTGCATCCATGCAACACATATCCTATAACTGCACCTCAGAAACAACTCATTGATTCTAACTCTGAAAGAGATCACGCTGCCTACTCACGATCATGCCCCACATGGAAAAAAGAGAAACAAAGAGTTCAACTTCAGGTCAAATTTAGTCTGTCATTTCAAGAAGCACGTCAACGGTTCGCACTACACAACCAGTCTTTACCCGTCTGTGCCGATGTGACGCGCCGGGGCGCCGCGCCACAAGTTTCTGCACCCGCGAATGTCGCACAGAGTGTGGTCGTGGCAGTGCCACCAGCGCCCTCGGCTGGAGCAGCCTGTACTGCTCCGCCATCTGACAAACAGGGTCAACAGAGCCCCTTGTCTGCTGGACCTCGGACCACTGCAAGCGCAGTAAGGTCCGAAAGTTCTGTGAACGTGCCTGCCGAGCAGGCACCATCCAACACCTCACAAGAAATGATGGATACTAGTCCCACTCCTCCGGCGCCCCTGACGCCGAAGGATAGGCGCAACTTCTTGGAGCGCGCCAAGAAAGAAAAACCTCGAATCACAGAGCCCCCAAAAGGCCCTGTAACCCAACGCAACACTTTTGTACACACAGCACCACACAACAATAAAATGACACAAATACTACAGTGGAACGTCAGAGGACTGCTGAGTAACCTCGGCGATACCCAAAAACTTTTACACAAACATACACCTAAAGTGTTGTGCGTACAAGAGACACACCTGAAACCTAAACACACCAACTTTTTATGTCATTACGCTATTTTTCAGGAGGACCGGAATGCTGTCATTGTGTCATCTGGCGGTGTTGCCATTATAGTCAATCAAGGGATTGCATGCACACACCTACCACTACAAACATCCCTTGAGGTGGTGGCTGTTCGAGCACTTCTATTAAATAAGCTTGTCACAATCTGCTCTCTCTACATACGTCTACAGCACCGTCTTGAAAAGCATGAATTTTAGTCCCTCATAGACGAACTTCCAGAACCATACCTTGTCCTCTTGGACACGCACCACTTGCACACATACATACATACTTCCTAGAACTACAACATAAATACACATGCCCTGAGTTTTTTACCGACGCCTCAAAGTCCAACACTTCTGTGTCATATGCAGCGGTAGGCTAATCCTTTTCCAAGGCCGGCGCTCTTCATCCTGATGCAAAAATTTTCACAGGAGAAGCTTATGCAATACTGGCGTTCGTAGAACACATCATGCAGATAAAATACAAAAGGTAGTAATATACACAGATTCCCAAGTGTGGTTAAAGCCCTGAAAACCCCTAAAAACACAAAAACCCTGTGCTCGTGTCACTTTACTCACTTCTGTGCACACTGTACACATTAAAACAGCATGTTGTCTGCTGGGTGCCAGAGCACCGTGAGATACAAGGGGACGTTTTGGCCGAATCTGGCTGCTTCTGCCAACAACATCACTTCCAATGCATCAATACCAATCCCTGCACTTGACTTGAAACCTTTTCTAAAACGAAAGCTCAGGGGGTATTGGCAGAGCACGTGGGATATACACACAGACAATAAACTCCATGCTATGAAGCCGCAACTAGGTAATTGGCTCCCACTATCAAAATCACGACACACAGAACTAACACTTACAAAGCTAAGAACAGGACATACACCCTCTACACATTCATACCTTCTGTCCACCGGCAATCCACCATTGTGTGAGAGATGTGGAGAGCTACTTATGGTTCTCCACATCATCGTCCAGTGTAATGAGTTGGATGCTCTAAGAAAAAAAGCACTTTTTACTGCTCTACGGACAGCAGCTCCCACTACACCCTGAGATGCTCATCGGTAGGGATCCGCGTTTCAAACTGCAATCGCTTTTCACGTTCTTAAAAGATGTTCGTAGCTTTAACCCCGTATTTCAAGGTGATCCGTAGCACGACTTTTGTAGCATGGTCGTGGCTGCGGGGACTACATCTCCGTCATGGTTTTATTAGCATGACATTTTGCCATCCACTTTCACTGCACATATCTCACACCACTGTCATGATTTTAAAACTTCTATGTTTTTACCCTCGTTAGCGCGAGGAATTTTAGGGCCCCTTTACAGCCACGCATCATATCATTGGTCAAATCTCTAGTCAAATAAAATGGCGCTCTTT
This sequence comes from Rhipicephalus annulatus, assembly GCA_013436015.1. Taxonomy (NCBI): domain Eukaryota; kingdom Metazoa; phylum Arthropoda; class Arachnida; order Ixodida; family Ixodidae; genus Rhipicephalus; species Rhipicephalus annulatus. Next base: position 522,088 of record WOVY01000505.1, read on the forward strand.
GGCCATCGATTAGCTTTTGCACCATTAAATACCATTCATCATCGTCATCACTCCACTACTAAGAAATTCCTCGCAAGTTCGATACTTACGAAAAAAAATAGGCTTATTTATGCAGTCCTAGCACTCGCTAGTCAAGAAAAATGGAACAAAATGGATAATAGAACCAAGTAGTCTGTTGTGAATATTCTCGCACACGTGTGCAAGGTATCTTGTCCCAGAAAATAAATGAGCTATAAGGTGTAAGAAATTGGCGGGGAGGCTAAAAAAAATATAAGAAAAAACAAGCTTAGTACAAAAAACATATACCTCGGAAATGCTGTCTCATACTGCGAATGTCTGCACGTGGAGGAATATCAAAAATGAATGTAGAATAAAGGAAGCAACAATGAGGAAACCGGCTAGGACAGAGACTACGTGGAAGAGACTAATGAGGAAACTGGCTAGCACTGAGGAAGCCGGCTAGGGCAGAGACTACGTGGACACCGTCGTCAGTCTTGTCACCAACGTTCTTCGCATGGGTGTTCTGCAATTGTCGACCCATAATGTGAAATCGCTACGGCGAGAATCTGGCCAATCAAGGCTGTAAAGAAAACGTTTTTTCTCACAAGCTACCGTCGGTGTTATATGCCCACCGTCTTCACTCACTTGGCCTTAAAACTAAAGCGCTACGCCAAAACGCATGTCTCATGACAGCCGTAGACTACGTTGAGAACCTTTATTCAGTGCGTGGGGTGGTGGAGCTTCTAGTTCATGCATGGCAACTGCACTTAAGATCCTTGTTCTTCCTGTAGCACTCTGACCTAATGAACTAATCAGCTTTGCGATATACTTCAGGAACTGCACACGTTTCGTGGTTTGTACTTAATTCGCAACTTGTACTCAGTAAGGGCATGACTGCTATTTTCATCATGATCATATGAACAGCGAACGCGTGTACTCGTCAATAACCAGTGTAGCCCTTGAAACAAGGGCATGCTGATTTCACCTTATTATAATTAAAACTCTACAACATGATTTATGATATAGCTCGTCTTTAACATAACAGTACAGGCTAATGGAAAAGAAGTCGAGTCAAAAAGTCAAGCAGTCGTTAATGGCTGCTTTTTTTCTTGCCATCCTCAGTTTTTTTTTGCCTGTAAAAAAACGTGAATAAACTGATGGATTGATTGATTGAAAAATATAGCGGAAGAAACGCTATATTCTTTGAAGGTTTGAGGCCAGTCAGCGGCCCAGTTAGGCCGTAGATCAGCCCGGTGCTACTTTAGCCTCTTTCAAGGCAATATGTATTGAAGGCAAAGACTAAAGAGTGCCTAAACCATTTATTGGCGGCAAGTAGTTGTTTATGGTCACGGGCACTATTCATACCCTTACAGGTGACGTGCTCCATCCATATCCCGACATACCAACGCGGGCGCGATCATGCATTTTCAGTAGCACGTACGCCTGCGACTTTTTTGTCTCTAATTTTCCAAAAGCGGTTCTTGCTGTATTTAAGTGTCGCTTTGATGCTGCAATCAAAATTGACCTAAATATTGTCCACACAAGCTTTCTGCTTTTACAGTTTTATTCATATACGTATTTTCTGCACGGTTATCAACGAGCAAAACGTTTTGAAAGGATGCAAAGAATCAGGAATAGGATTATGGAAATTGCTAACAATCGAAAAGCACAATCATTACCACCGTTTCATTTCAATATCCGGATTAAATGAATAAGGTTGTAACGATATTCATGTTGTACCCTGACAGTCCAATCACGGCGGTGAACTGGTTATTGTGCTCTATTGCTAACCTCAAGGTCACGAATGGGATCCCGACCACGGGGAGCGTATATAAAATAGAGGCGAAAACTATTGAGGCCTAAATACATAGATTTAGTTGTGCGTCAAAGAACCACAGGTGGTCTAGATTTCCGCAGCCCTCAACGACGGTGTCCTTCATTATCATATCGTGGTTTAGCTACGGTAAACCGCCTCAATTATTATTACTACCTATTAATTTTATTATTATCATTGTTATTAACAGCCGACTGACCTTCGGTATGGTAAAAAGGTTTTTGATTCCAGAGGGCTTAAACGAAGTCAAGCTGCCTCGAGCACTGGCTCAAGTAAACAGTCCATGAGAAAAATGAGATAGAGAGGCCTTTAACAGATGAAGCAGTAATAACCGGAAACGAAAGTTGGGAAAGCTAGCAGGAAAAGTACATCTGATAAGAGTGCAACTGCGGAACTAAGCAGTGATCGGAGAAATGGACGTAGTGCAACATCGTTTCCGTTCTGTACAGTCTGAAAGCAGCATCGCAAGAAAGACTCAAAGAAAAGAAGGCAACCAGGAGAAATGCCCGCCCTTGGCACCAAAGACAAGAAAAAAAAAATTCCTTCCAAGCAGTGTGTCGAGGCGAACGCCCACTTCCCCTTGGCGCGCCTACCAACTTGATTTTCTTCTCCGATATACCCGTGCTCTTCTGACAGGCCGGAAGCCATCACGTTTTCCGAGATGCGAAGGAGCACAGGATATCAGCGTCAGAGTGGGAGCGATTTAGCACGCTGATTCATGGACAGTTCATTGGATGCCACTGCCCCCATTTCCGTTTCCTCTTGGAATCTAAGTCGGCGCGGGCCGATAAACCTGTGCCTTCTGCGGGTGTCAGCGAAGAAGTGATAGTATCCCACATGCGTAAACGAAAATATTATAGGGACCTGAAATGAGGACCTTAAAAATACAAAAAGACAGCAGATACGAAATCGCGGCTGCTTTCTTGACCTTTACTTCCTGTATCTGCCACACGGACACTTGTTAACCACTTAACACGCTTTGCTCCTCCAACCTGATAAAACTAAGAAATCATCACTGTGACAAATCGAACTGATGAATAACGCAAATCAATTCGATATATTCGACTCTCGCTGATGAGTGAGTGAAATGAGATTATTTGGTTCATCCTTTGTAGTATTCGGTTAGAATAAATACACCAGATTAAGTGCTGCAAATAAATTATCTAGTTTTCAGCTATTTTATAACCATCCTGCGTCGAGAACGCCATGCTCATATTGTAAGACGTCTTGCCGAAGAAATGGAAGTTTTATTCTTTGCGCTATGGAGTCAGAGCCACATATTGAGCTTGAAATTTTGTCTCTACTCCTTTAATACTTACAATCCACTGGGAATTGCCCTTTCGCATATAGGAAACCACCATGGTTCTACATAAGTATAATTGTATAATATAGAAGCGTAAAATAAAAGCTTCATCTGTGGTCAACACTGTCGAAATTTGGGCTTGTTGGTGCATTGTGACGACAATGCCGTGTAGCGCCTGTGCCGTGTGTCCTCGTCTTGTGTCCCCGTTTCTTAGCGCTATTTTCAGTCGTCTTCATCTGTGATATATTTTATCTTTTTCTATGCATTAGGAAGGCCGCATATAAATTGTCATTGTATATTAAAAAACAAGTGCCCATTGACTACTTGCTCTGGTTCCAGCTATGTATATACCATCAAATAACACATGTGAAAATTTAGTTTGCTTCAGTCCAACAGCTCCCGGAAGGAATGTTTTCAAACCTCAAGAATGTTCTTTTTACACACATATATCAAGTAATGGGACATGCACATTCCTGGTGAACGCGTTCAAAAAGCAGGAGCAAAAATTATTTTCGTCACCACAAGTACCCAAGTGTGAAAAGTTTTCTAAAAGACGAAGACATTTCCGATCAGATCATCAAATTTTTCTACGAAGCAAAGCCTCACAACCACTTTATTTCAGGCATATATCACGTGAACAGTGAAAGAACAAGGCGGGACACAGTGCTAGTCCTGTCTTGCTATTTCGATGTCCATGAGATTGTTTGCGCTACTGTCTGACAGGCTGTGTTCCAATCCTTAGACAGCACGCAAAAAGTCTATGCAGACTGCTTAAAAGACAGCGCCGAGCCCATGCTGTCCGAGAATTGGAACTCGTCTGGATGACTTTTACTTGACGATACGCCACCTCGCGTCGAGAAGAAGCTAGTAAACAAACGTAACAGTTGTATTGTCTGGCTTAATTCATGTTGAAATCAAAAACAAATGTACGTTACTCACATTGAGCGTCTGCGGAAGCGTCTGCTTGTGTGCAGACGACCATTACGACGAGATCTGATTTATCTGAGCCATTCGCTGAGCCGCCATCTTGTTTAGACAACAATGTAGCCTGCATCGTATACTTGTCTACGATGCGGTCTTCTCGGAGCTGTCTATTTTGCCGGCTATGTGAGAATGGGAATGGGACTTAAGATGGCTGCCGTCCATTTAGCTGTCTATTTAGCCATCTACGACGAGTATTGGAGCACACTGATCGAAAAACGTCGAAGCAGATATTGATACGCTCGCGAAGCACTGAGTTTAGTTCAGAGATAATTTTACACAAATGTCGATAGATGCAAATACTGTCTGTAGCATACCTTCGATTCCCACACAAAAGCATAGCGTAGAATGCTCAAGTTGACTTTTTCGGCTGTTCTGATCTATATAGGAATTTAGTGCCGCGAAGGGATATGTGCCAACGCTTCCTTCGAATTCCACAGTCTTCATCACAGGAAACGTTCGGACAATGATAAAGCGATAGTAGTCTAAGTTGTTTTTTTAACTAGCGCTTTTCAACAAGCTTTAAAGAAAGGAGATCGAAAGACGCCCCCGTGAACCATTCAGTTAGGCTATGAACATTGCGCAGCACAAAAGTGTCGTTTGAATGAAACTCTGCTTAAGAAACATGGTGCCTCGTCGAAAGTAGCGATAACGCAATTCCGGCTAGCAAGTGTACCTTGAACAAACTTTACGAGTTACGGCATAGTGCTTCAAGGGAAATTGTCTAGGCGTCATTGGTCTCGAATACCCGCCGCCACACAAGAATTTTTTTCGGTGAAAAAAAAAAGAAATCACATTCGAGAAAGCCTTGGCCCATTAGCTAGAGGCATACTGCCATGAAAGTTCTTTACCTAACGTGATAAACGCGTAGGCGGTACATTCGTCTTCGCTAGGAAGAACAGAGAGGAAGAGCTTTAGACTTCCCAAAGAGCCACGTACAACAAAGGCGTCTGCCCAGAATAGACTTGTTCAACGCGGCATCACCTTGTCTAAACTAATTTTTAATCGAAGTAATGCGCCACAGTTTTCTTAAAGTAGTGAGCGGGACAATAGACTCAGATGGCGGTCCGGCGTGCTGAGAACACCATTGTCACCGCCTTTTCGACGCAGTCTCGGTTGCTCACTTCCTCACATAGAGTCTCTTGTTAATAATGCAACTAAGTAGACGCGCTAGGTATACTGTGTACAGCATCGAAAGCGAATTCAATGCCCCTGGTAGTGTTTTATCCGTGCTTTCTGCTGTTATTACACCACCTTTTGTGTAATCAAGGAGAATTTCTTCCGCAGAATTGTCAGCTCTTTCAAACTTTCTTTATGGTAAATTATAAGTATCCAAAAAAGGTTGAGGGAGCCTTACTCTTGCTCCACCGCGGTGCTCTAGTGGATAAGGTACTCGCCTGCTGACCTGCAGGTCGCGGGATTGATACCCGGCTGCGGCGGCTGCATTTCCGATGGAGGCCGAAATGTTGTAGACCCGTGTGCTCAGATTTGGGTGCACGTTTAAGAACCCTAGGTGGTCAAAATTTCCGGAGCCCTCCACTACGGCATCTTTCAAAATCATATGGTGGTTTTGGGACGTTAAACCCCACATATCAATCTATCAAATCCTTACTCTTCCTTTTGAGAGTTCCTAATGTCTATCCCTAATGCGCACATCAATCTCTTTGTGCGTAGTCTTTCTTATATGATGTTACTCGAGAAGTTCAAACTGTGGATTACTACAATGTGATTAACAAAGTTGAAAGGGGCACTTGTCATTGAAGCTTTCGCGTATGACTGCACTCTGTGTAATGGGTAGCATGCTTTGAACCACGAAGTCCTTATGGTAATAACGTGTTCTGACGCCCGATGGCAATTCACGGCTGTAGCACGCAATATCACTTTGATATTACAAGTTGTATTGTGAAGCCTGTAAACAGGAGACGTATGCTTCTTAATTGTGAAATTTATTTTAAAGACAATAGTTTTTCTTGGGAACCTTCGTCGCAAAAATTTTTGTCAGTCTGTCTGTGCATTTGTATGTTTGTCTGCCTTTAACGACACCCTAAGCGACACCGAACGATACCCCGAACGGTGGACCCCATCCGCAGCGCCCATCAATATTGCTCAAGTTTTAGCTTTCATGCTTGTGCGGTTGTCAATTCGAAAGCAATATTGCGCATATATGAGGCACCATAACAAAACGTCGATATTTTATATGTGTGGCTTTATACTAGGGAAGGCACACATAAGTAATTCTAACGACTGTAGCGTTTATCACGCTGCGCTGACAGTTCAACACGATGCTCAAAAAGGCAAGTGTTTCCAACGCTTCGCTAAGACGATACGGTGGCGGCACCTACCCGTCGCCTTGCGTTCTACACCTTATCCCCTCCAAAACATGGGCGCTCACAGCGTGCTTCGTTTGCCAAGACAACTGCCAGGTAGCGCTCATATCTCACGTGTGACGTGACTCGATGCGCTCGTTAGCCTTCGCTGCACGCTCGAAGCACTCTGACGCAGCGCCTCCGGAATACCATTCACCGTTTTTTTTTTTTTGCGCAGAACATCAACTAAACGTTTTGTTTCCTCTCTCTAGACGCAAGACTATCGTCTTTCGACGACAGTTGTGGTGTCACATGCAGATACGGGGCCAATTTTTTTTCCACTGCCTTTCCAAGCAAAGGAAGTTATTTTCACTGCAATTCTAAGTAGACGCATGGCTGTGTGGTAGAACATATGCTTGCCACGCAAACTGTCTGGGTTCCATTCTTACTGGGACCCGGAAATTTTATTATTTATTTTATTTGTATTATGCTCAATTTTTTGGTCACAGACAAAATGTTTTTTTTTTCACAACCGTCTACGCCGGCGCCTCCATTTCTGCAAAACGAGCTCTTCCACGTTATCGCGTTAAAATTACTTGTCACGAACTAGTCCGCGTTTCCTTTTTTGTGTCCAGCTACGGTGCACACTAACAAATGCGACTCATAGGCGTTGGGCACCTTTCGCTTCCACTCTTCGGTCTCGCAGATGTCCCGCTTTCTGGTGGCGTACCAAGTAAAAATCCACTGATTCGTTGTCACGCGCAGTCACTGGCGCCCGATACCTATGCAAACACAGTTATGCTGTCGAGTTAAGTTTGATTAGTGGGACATTTTTTTTACCTTCATCACAATTATAATGATGCCGGCAGACAGTTGACAGAACAAATTGTCTGATGATAAAGAGGCCACCCTGAAGCATACACCTAGTGATTGTGTAATATTTCAGAAGAAAATTAAAGACCCTCGGAATGAACTAGGGGCATGTTGTAGAACTGTAATGACAAGCTTAAATATTCTGAACCAAGTATGGGTGATCCAGCAAGTAAGGAAACGTGTTTAAAAACTATCTGCTTCTTCTGGCACAGCTTAGCCACGAAATATCAATCGCAGCATGTTCAGTATAAAGTGTCTCACTCACTCACAACTAGATACGAGGAAAGCATTGGGTGAATTGCTAAAGTTTGCCCAAATAAAGAAATTATAAGGTGAACATGAAAGTGACCGACTACGCACCTGACCATAAGTGGGAGACGAACCCACGTCTTCGCTAGCTTCGCGTTATAATCAAAGTCAAAAATGATTGATTGTATATGGGGTTTAACGTCCCAAAACCACCATATGATCATGAGAGACGCCGTAGTGGAGGGCTCCGGAAATTTCGACCCCCTGGGTTTCTTTAACGTGCACCCAAATCTGAGCACACGGGCCTACAATATTTCTGCCTCCATCGGCAATGCAGCCGCAATCAAAGCCAAGAGCAGAAGCACTTGCTGGTTTTGTGCTTATTTCAGTTCTTTCCTTCTTTCTCTTTTCAATGGGTAAGATTGGGCTCATTTACTGCTCGCTTCTCTTAATTATCACTGTTCGTTCGTTTGATTTTATTTAATATGAGTTGCTGACGCATTGTTCATTGGTAATCAATCGTGGTTAGAAAAGCTTCCATTATTTTTACCGCTGCCTCAGCGAATTTAGGCGAATTTCAATTCTCTCTCACGTGTACCGTGTTTATTAATTTGTGCAAATATTCACATAAATTCGTAGAGTAAGTAAAGCAAGTGAAGAAAATTCTGATAGAGGGGTACATACCTTTTATTCCATTATTTTTCTTCTCCCTTCCATTGTGGGGTTTCATTTCACATGCATTTAATATGTTCTTGCCATCATTGCATTTGAGTGACTTCGCATAACAGCTTCGTTTAGGGACAAAAGAAAAGAAAACCATCGTACTGTTCAACTGAGTGTGGTGCCTCTAATTAGCTTGACAAGTGCAGCTAACTTTCACAAGCCTCTCAGTCAAGCACCACTCTGGGGTTGTGCTAAACCACTGCATAAGGCGACACATTCCACCAACTCAGGAGCAGTGGCATGTGATAACACTTATTAGCAAAAAAAAAAAAGGCTGTCTCCGGGAACAGCCAAGGGGACCTTACATATGGTTCAATAAACGTTAATGATGATTGGACCCTGGAAACTCGGCCAGATTTTGTCTCGTTCTGCAGGCACTATTTAAACAGGAGGCACTGCTTCCGCTGAGCAGTTGCCATCATGGTACGAATAAGCAACCATTTCTGAAATAATTGCTCATTTCCTTTGTGTGGGTATACTTTATTGAACCCGATAAACAAGAGAATTCGACGCTGAACTCGAAGCTACGTGAGATGATGTTCAAAGTTTCCTTTGTTTGCGCGAAGCGCAAATTACGAAGACGCTGAAAGGACGTACAAGAACCGAAAGAAAGGTAGTGTGTACCTGGTCAAGTTTGGTCAGTCTCGCTGTTACGTTTTGACGTCTTCTGTTTCCGTTGTGCCGAATGAATTGAATGTACACGCGGTTAACGTTGGTGGAGGCGAAGTGGTAGAGGCCTGTAGTGGGGCGACTCAGTGCTCTCCCATAGTTGAGTACGAAGTACCCGAAATCGTTCACAAAAATTTCTAAACACACGTGTTTTTTAACGTCATCTCGTATCCATGTTCATGTAAATGATGTCTGTTTTGTCATCATTGTTAGTGTACGTCCAAGAAGAAAATGTTCTATTGAGTGTTACCGAAGTTTGTGACATTAATTTTTTCTAAACACAATGCCCCCAAGGCATAGGTCGGAGAGAGCAAATCTGGTGCAGTAACAAAGTGCATAGGTGCGTGCTAACCTAAATGAAGGTAAATATGGAGGGATGGGGGGGGGGGGGTGAGCGGCTAAGAAACATGTAATGGTGTAAAATTTGAGGACATGAAATATAGCGGAGTGCCATGGCTTCTTATGCGTAGCATTAAATTTTCCGTACACAACCTTATAGGCCATTGTTCTCTCACCAGTTTACGACCTTTATTTTGCATTGTCGCGGGAATATAGCCTTCATACTGTATGTAGAGTCGCGAGAAATATTTGTGCAAACGCGGAATTCATACTTAGTCAAAGATTACCTGTAATGTGCCTTGTGAACTGCAAAAGACACATTTTACCCTGAGCACTTGGTGTTATGAACGCTTTCACGCTTGCTAATTGCGTTTAGCCACTGCGACCTTTAAGATGTAATTTCAGTATCTCTAGTCATATTGCCCATGATCGTACACGCTATAACTAGTGTGTAAACACATTGGGAACACCTAATGTTTCGGCGGCAACAAACCCATGAATTGTGAGTAGTAGTTCGCATCAATTGGTATGATGCGTTGGTGCGAGTGTTAGGTGTAATGCAGACAAAGAAAGAAAATATTATACAAAGAAATTATAGTCACGATGCGTGCGCGGGTTCATTCTAGGTGGTATGAATGTATCTGCACTTTTTTGGGTAAATTCTGGCATGCACGTGGAAATAGATGCAATGATTATTTATTTTATTATTTTATCATTTTATTCATTCATTTATTTTGTTATTTATTTAGTTATAAGTATATCCTCAAGACCTAGAGGGCATTACGGAGAGGGTTGGCACAATGTAAAAGTGGCAAAAGTTATAATAACAGTATTGAAGGAAATACTACAAATCACAAAAGCGAAAAAAAAACGAAAAAAGACAAGGGCTGGCAAAGAACAGTAGCCTACAGTCACACCATAAATTGTTTTGAAACTTATGGGGGACGGCGGTTCCAATGTCTGCTTGCCTTCGGGAGAAAAGGTTGCAGAAAATGCATTGGAGAAATGTTTACCTTCGGGAGGTCAGAGTTTGCAGTGGATACAGTAACATGATAATATATTACCGTGTTTCGGTGGCTGAGCGATAACATAATAAGGAAGGTAAATGCGCCCATGAAAAAAAGAGTGTTCAACCAAGCGATGTGGCAAGTGCCACTACATCCACTACATCACTAACGAAAACTAATCAGCGTCCGGAAGGAGTGTTTTTTGCGTGGTTGCGTGTGGACGCGGGGTAAATGGCAGCGCTGAAGTTCTTATCAAGGGAAAAAAATAAAGAGGTACCAGGAGTTTGTCTCCTTGTACCTTTTTATACGTCGATTTGGAGTAGCGGCCACTTCTCATGCTACGGTTGCATGAGGATTGGTGTCTTTTGGTAAAGTCCTGTGATCAGTTCAGAGGTGGAGGCTCTCTGGTACCTTCGTAACAGCAAAAACACCGGACGTGGCTGCAGGAAAAGAAATTGAACTGCCCGAGATTTCAGGAAAGAAATAACGAAACGGAAAAGGGCATGCACCCAAGTTTCGGCAGCCTTCATGAAAATATAATGACCAGTCGCTTCAATTCGCATACTTCGACTCCAAATATCGCGGTCAAATATTGAAGTCTTCGATGCTGTTTCTTATTAAGTGCACACATGAACTGAACACTTTTAAGCTGGATAGATGAGGCTTTATTACAGTATTTGAGCAACGTACGTGGGCTAATCGAATAGAGGAAAAACGGTGAGTTTTTCGAAAGCAGTAGTTATTAATTGGACTTAGGGCGCTGCGGCAAAATCCCGTGGTCAAATACCTGGTCATGATTGGGTGCTTTTACATGAACGATGCTAATAACGACAAAAACACTGGTTTTATTGCTTTTTAACTGCTAAAAGTATGGGACAAGAGAGAGTGACAGAAAACAACAAGAAAATATTGCAAGTCAGTCATCATATACTTTGTCCAATTTTCGCCCCAGCATGTGGGCCTGACTGGAGAACCGGAAAACTGCTCGAGCATTTCACCAGTATTTGGTGGCTGCTGAGTGATACAAACAAAGGTGCAGTGGTGAGCAAGATGGCACCAGTAACGAAAGCGCGAACAAAAGGACAATTTGTCTTGCGGCAGGCACATGCATTTGCGAAAGACAAAGAAGTTGTGGCTTTAAAAAAGACTAAAAAAATTGAACGTTTCATAATAGCTGGCATAGGCACCGCTATTCACGGCCAAGCACCGATCAACAGAGACTTGAGAATGTTTCGTCAGGTCAGCAGTTAAGAGACGCACGTCATTTAGCTGAACATAGCAAGAAATTTACATGCTCCTCATCATTAGCAAGGTGTAGTGGTGCGTTGCTACCATGTGGCTAGAAGAAACATTAATGGATAGCAGTTTAAGGCATCGAATAAGGAACAGCGTGTCAGAAAAATACTGTAATGCTGGAAAAGAATATGTACTGAATGATGCTCGCATCAGCAGGTGCAGCTTGTTTTTTTTTTCTTTCATTTTTCCTGAAATGGGAAGTGTGTTTGTCTGAAATGAACAAAAACCAAGGTAATTTTTTTAACACATCTAGTCGTGACCGTGCAACTAGGAATTATTGTGAATAATGTTGTTAGTTAATTTACAGTGGCTTTTCACACTGATTCGCCAGAAATGAAATAATATGAATGTCGTGGAACACCAGTGAATGGCGGGCGCGTTTTGATGCTCACAACTGAGATTCCTTGTTCGCCCTGCCATACAGCCTGATCTTAAGACTCTGTGGCACGTCAACATTTTACAAAGAATTGTATGTCACGTTTGTGCACTCACGCTTCCTGTTCTGCTTAACTTTTTTAGATACGACGCATTCCTTGCTCAGGCCTATGTCCCGCGGCGTCGGCGGCGTCCCCACTCACACTACGCATGCTCAACTCTCCTGATTCTCCCTTTCCAACGGCTGTGTGTTACTCTTTCCACTACTCCCCTACTACCTGCCTGCGCTCATGCTCCTTCTCTCCTCTAGGCATCTCTCCCACTGGTGTTACCATCCCCATTGCGCATGTGTGTTCTCTCCCCTTCCTTTACTTTTTCCACGCTCCCCTTCTCTTTCATTGCAGTGCCAATGCAGGCAGCGTGTGCTAGCAAGTTTTTTGGTTGAAAAAAACTGACAGCTCACGCTGCACATTCAATCACTGGCCACCCCGTATATAGAGGAACTGGATTTCGACCTCCGAGGTAGTGCCGGTGGGATATTTCTCCTGTGTGTTGTTGAACAGTTGAACGATAAACATTCGCAGTATGCACGTTAACTAAAAGCGGAGTGCGGGTCTATGTGTCCCATTGTAGTCTTCTGTCTCCCACTGCCCATTAGCAGGGATTGGCATGTTCCAGCAGAAAACCCTGGTCCACCCCTGCGTGCTTTGTACCTCCTCAGGTTCCTCTTGCGCAGCGCCGCAATGAGCGCCAGCGTCAACGTCATCACCAGTGTAAGCGTTAACGCGCGCTACTTGCATATACACATGGTTCTCTTTAGCGGTGTTTTTATACTCACTCTCACACTCCTTGGCTTGCCGCGGTGAATTAAAATCACTAAACTATAGAACAATTAGTGTGACTTCACCGCATCAACAAGGCAACTACAGAGAAGTGACCTCTACAGGCAGGGCACATGCAGTTTTTACCGCTGCGGTTCAAGCTTGCCTTACCATCGACTGCAACGATGCTGCGCTCTCTCACAACGCTAGATGTACGGTCTTCAAAACATGTTGTGTTCGTAGTGCCGTAATAAGCTGAAGGTAAGTTGCTCGTTAACTCGCATTTCTCGAGTTGCGCTAGAAGCGAACTATGACAGACTTTCCAGAAAGGTTGACCCCAATTAGTCGGTACAACACTCTCGCAACTTCACGAACGTGTAAACATAGAAGACCGCAAAATGCATAAATAATTAAAATAATTATGATAAACTGGCTGTCATAGTAAAGCTGACTGCAGCCAATAAAGCTACAGTGGTGCCAGTTTTTGGTGAGAAGGATAAGGTCCTGAAATTAACCCATAATTAGTGCAAGAAAGGCAGAATACTCACATGCGAAGAGACTGCAGCTTTCAGAAATGGGTCAACAATTTTAATAGCATGACGTATACGTGCGAAATATTTCAATATCATAAATTTTATTTACCGCATATACTGAATGTGTCGAATGTTTGCATAATGTATCTTCAAAGCGGGGAAAGGGCTTGTAGGTGGTCAACTGCCGTAAAAGTAGTGTTCAGGGTCTCTACGGCAAGATGATTAAGAAAACATATTTTTAAAAATCTGTATCATTGCTTCATGCTTTCGTGTTCTAAGCTGTAATACACTCGAGAGAAACCTATTAAATTTGTGCAACAACGTTGATATTAAGTGCATTATTAGACATGTACGACTTAGGGGCGTTTGCTAAATCATGGCGTTACAGGAACGTACATCCAATTATGTTTGACTTATCGGATAAAAAATCTTGCGAAGTATTTACGTATCTGGAAGTTCTTCCTTTTTCTTTTTTTGCAGAATGAAAACGATAAAACTAAAGAATATATATAGAAAAGCCCAGCATTATCAAGCGATTGCTGCATCCAGCCGCTGTGCACTGAAGAAGGAAAACGGCCATCTTGTGTAGGTTGTGAGATTGATCCACTCTGTAGACCCATGTGCTCAGATTTGGGTGTATGTTTAAGAACCTCAGGTGGTCAGAACTTTTGGAGCCCTCCACTACGACATCTCTCATAATCAGATGGTGGGTTAGAGACGTTAAACCCCACATATCCACGAATCGAGATTCACCCGCAAGAAAGTGAGCCGGGAAACTTTCCCACAATCTTTACAACAGAAAACTGTCAAATATTTCGTGACATGTGCATATGAACTCTGAATGGCTCGTGGAGCTGCATGTAAAATAGCTGAGGTGCTCCGTTACTGCTCATCTTGAGAAGAGGCATAAATATAACTTATATGTGCCTCATAGATTCTGCGAAGGTAGTGTATTTAAAGGCAGAACAAACAAACAGCATTCAACAAATAGGCTCAGTCATGCAGAAACAGATCTTAATGACATTCCTTTAAGCCTTCATGTATCCTTCAATGCCTTTTGATCATTTATCTCCTCTTAAGAAAACATCACACTCGAGTCGATTGGAAAGTTTATGTCAAGAAAAATTATTTGATCTGCCGATGTACCCTTGTTTGCAGCCTTTTGGAAAATAAAATTAGGTTAACAGATTTATTTGTGTTTTTTAGAACGAAGTGTTAATCTGTTTTCATTTGAGCCTGCATGCATAGCTCCTTTGCATTCGCAACTCTAAAAGAGAGTAAACGCTTCTAAGTGACCTCTTTCTAGTTTCTGCGACGTAGTTCGTAACGCGAAAGCGTAGAAGTTTATGCTTTAACTTTAGCGCCGTGGTAGTTCTACTTGGACGTACAGTACTCACGGGTTGAAACACTACGGTTTAGGTAGAGTGTACTAGAATAGCAGAGTTGGTCCACTCTAGCGGGCGCCAAGTGGCGCGCTTAAAGCAAAAAAAAAACGCTGCAAGTTTGTGGGGATGCTGCAGCCGCCTTCTCCTGAAGTTTCAGCCCATCCAGACTATGGGGTCGGTGGGGCAGAAGTTGGCAGCGGCCTTAGTGACTGTCAGAGCACCTAGCTGTCGCCTGCTCAGCCAACACTATAAATAAAGAAGCATTCTTTCTTCAGTTGGCATTGGCTCATCTCGGCATTGTCTGCTTTACGCATGGTCTCTGCCGCGTTTTTTTTTTACCATTTGCTCGCTAGCTACTTTCAAACTTGTTAGTTGTTAGTGCAAAAAAAGAAAAAGAAAGAATCAAATGCAGTGAAGGCTAGCTATCCCTGCTGATATTAGTCACGAGCAGGGTGTTTAGCTAAATTATGGAGGGGCCTCCCTTTAGCTGAATAATTCGTGAGACGAGTACATGGTGCGACGCCGTCCACGGCGCGGTAGTACCGTCTAAAAGAATAAACGAAAGTTACAGGCTCCTCTTCGCGTTGAAACGTATGTGCTTAGGTGCGCTTGAGTTCCTCATCGTCATTAGCAGTTTATATAAACGCGCTAGCGCACCCGACTTCCCTAGCTTCACCTCGTTAGCCTGTGCCCCAAAGAATGCTGACAGCTATTGAACGTGGCGTAACCAGCAACGTAAGCAAATGCTGCAGTACACCGACGTGGGTTGTAAGGTACCGATAATTCGGCCATTTATTCAATGGTGCGTGGTATGTCGATTTATTTAGAAAGCGTGGAGATTATTGAAGAAAGTAACCTTTAAAACAGTAATTATGGTGTTGTTAATTATTAAAGAAAAAAAGATGGGGGAAAAGTTTGCTTTGCCAGTTGCCTGGAAGGCCCTGTGAAAACTAATACCAATATTTTGTTAAACTATCCTTCTGGCTCGTATGAAGAAGCAAGAACAACAAGAAAAAAGAAAAGAGTTCGCCACTACGCTTGTTCAGATTATTGCCTCGGGATTTTGCATGCAACTGCAGAACAAATGCAAAAAAACGCAATAATAGATATGAACTGGCTTATGCATAATGTCATAGGCAAAATTCAAGAACCAGAAACACATAGGAGATTTTAGTTTAGTATGCTTTAGCGTACACGTATATGTATACCCTTTAAAGTATACTCTCGTCTGTAATCTCGCGTGTATATTAGGCCCTAATATTTTTTTCTGAAAATCTCCTAAAATCTTCTAAAGAAAAAACCTACTAATGTTAAAAGGTGATGAATCGCAACAGAGACGACCCTACTGTTTTCGCAAAATTATTCTGAAGGACGTGAGAGAATGCCTCGTATGCTTTTGTATTACTCGCCTAATTTAACAGTCAATGGTTTCCGTGGGACACAATCAACCATCGTTATGTTGCTTTCAACACAAACCATGGCAGGGCGTCCCCGGTAAAATACTGTTTCCTCGGTAGGAACTGTTATGAAGGCAAGGCTACACTGTAAGCTACATGTTTTTTAGACAAATGTGTTCGCCAAGATACAGAGTCCACAGCACGGGATTAATCACTGGCACAAAGTTTGAACGTTTGGTCTTACATATCTGAAACATTGAAATACCCTGTCAAACTCTGTGAACCTCGACGAGTTACCAATGAGCAATCGTGAGGTGGGAACCATGGTGACAAATGGTGCTAGGTGTTTGCGCGCGTACTTTACGCTAAGCGTCATTTACCTGCGACCACACCAAATCTGTTTGTATGGTGTGAATGTTACGAATCAGCCGTTTGTAAAATTCGTACTCACGCTGTTCTCCGGTACCTTCCAGCATCGTTAGCAGGAGCGAGTGCGTTCGATCAAAGGGCTCGATATCGTTGGATAACGTGTTGTGAGATTGTGTGGACGCCCAACGCTGAAATCAATTTGCGCACAACAAGGGTGTCGGTAGAATTACGATATCTCGAAAGAACAGTCGATGAGCAAAAAAATAAAATTTGGGGTCATTTTCTTTCGCTATGTAGGACCCGGGTTGTCAGCACGCACAGAATGGAATGATTTAAAGTGTACACACGCACTGGGCCAATCTTTACAACAGAAAACTGTCAAATATTTCGTGACATGTGCATATGAACTCTGAATTGCTCGTGGAGCTGCATGTAAAATAGCTGAGGTGCTCCGTTACTGCTCATCTTGAGAAGAGGCATAAATATAACTTATATGTGCCTCATAGATTCTGCGAAGGTAGTGTATTTAAAGGCAGAACAAACAAACAGCATTCAACAAATAGGCTCAGTCATGCAGAAACAGATCTTAATGACATTCCTTTAAGCCTTCATGTATCCTTCAACGCCTTTTGATCATTTATCTCCTCTTAAGAAAACATCACACTCGAGTCGATTGGAAAGTTTATGTCAAGAAAAATTATTTGATCTGCCGATGTACCCTTGTTTGCAGCCTTTTGGAAAATAAAATTAGGTTAACAGATTTATTTGAGTTTTTTAGAACGAAGTGTTAATCTGTTTTCATTTGAGCCTGCATGCATAGGTGCTTTGCATTCGCAACTCTAAAAGAGATTAAACGCTTCTAAGTGACCTCTTTCTAGTTTCTGCGACGTAGTTCGTAACGCGAAAGCGTAGAAGTTTATGCTTTAACTTTAGCGCCGTGGTAGTTCTACTTGGACGTACAGTACTCACGGGTTGAAACACTACGGTTTAGGTAGAGTGTACTAGAATAGCAGAGTTGGTCCACTCTAGCGGGCGCCAAGTGGCGCGCTTAAAGCAAAAAAAAAAAAACGCTGCAAGTTTGTGGGGATGCTGCAGCCGACTTCTCCTGAAGTTTCAGCCCATCCAGACTATGGGGTCGGTGGGGCAGAAGTTGGCAGCGGCCTTAGTGACTGTCAGAGCACCTAGCTGTCGCCTGCTCAGCCAACACTATAAATAAAGAAGCATTCTTTCTTCAGTTGGCATTGGCTCATCTCGGCATTGTCTGCTTTACGCATGGTCTCTGCCGCGTTTTTTTTTTACCATTTGCTCGCTAGCTACTTTCAAACTTGTTAGTTGTTAGTGCAAAAAAAGAAAAAGACAGAATCAAATGCAGTGAAGGCTAGCTATCCCTGCTGATATTAGTCACGAGCAGGGTGTTTAGCTAAATTATTGAGGGGCCTCCCATTAGCTGAATAATTCGTGAGACGAGTACATGGTGCGACGCCGTCCACGGCGCGGTAGTACCGTCTAAAAGAATAAACGAAAGTTACAGGCTCCTCTTCGCGTTGAAACGTATGTGCTTAGGCGCGCTTGAGTTCCTCATCGTCATTAGCAGTTTATATAAACGCGCTAGCGCACCCGACTTCCCTAGCTTCACCTCGTTAGCCTGTGCCCCAAAGAATGCTGACAGCTATTGAACGTGGCGTAACCAGCAACGTAAGGAAATGCTGCAGTACACCGACGTGGGTTGTAAGGTACCGATAATTCGGCCATTTATTCAATGGTGCGTGGTATGTCGATTTATTTAGAAAGCGCGGAGATTATTGAAGAAAGTAACCTTTAAAACAGTAATTATGGTGTTGTTAATTATTAAAGAAAAAAAGATGGGGGAAAAGTTTGCTTTGCCAGTTGCCTGGAAGGCCCTGTGAAAACTAATACCAATATTTAGTTAAACTATCCTCCTGGCTCGTATGAAGAAGCAAGAACAACAAGAAAAAAGAAAAGAGTTCGCCACTACGCTTGTTCAGATTATTGCCTCAGGATTTTGCATGCAACTGCAGAACAAATGCAAAAAACGCAATAATAGATATGAACTGGCTTATGCATAATGTCATAGGCAAAATTCAAGAGCCCAAAACACATAGGAGATTTTAGTTTAGTATGCTTTAGCGTACACGTATATGTATACCCTTTAAAGTATACTCTCGTCTGTAATCTCGTGTGTATATTAGGCCCTAATATTTTTTTCTTAAAATCTCCTAAAATCTTCTAAAGAAAAAACCTACTAATGTTAAAAGGTGATAAATCGCAACAGAGACGACCCTACTGTTTTCGCAAAATTATTCTGAAGGACGTGAGAGAATGCCTCGTATGCTTTTGTATTACTCGCCTAATTTAACAGTCAATGGTTTCCGTGGGACACAATCAACCATCGTTATGTTGCTTTCAACACAAACCATGGCAGGGCGTCCCCGGTAAAATACTGTTTCCTCGGTAGGAACTGTTATGAAGGCAAGGCTACACTGTAAGCTACATGTTTTTTAGACAAATGTGTTCGCCAAGATACAGAGTCCACAGCACGGGATTAATCACTGGCACAAAGTTTGAACGTTTGGTCTTACATATCTGAAACATTCAAACACCCTGTCAAACTCTGTAAACCACAACGAGTTACCAATGAGCAGTCATGAGGCGGGAACCTTGGTGACAATAGGGTTAGGTGTTTGCGCGCTCACTTTACGCTAAGCGTCATTTACCCGCGACCACACCAAATCTGTTTGTATGGCGTGGATGTTACAAATCAGCCGTTTGTAAAATTCTTACTCACGCCGTTCTCCGGTAGCTTCCAGCATCGTCAGCAGGAGCAAGTGCGTTCGAGCACGAGGCTCGATATCGTCGGATAACGTGTTGTGAGAATGTGTGGACGCCCAACGCTGAAATCAATTTGCGCACACCCAGCGTGCCGGTATAATTACGATATCTCGAAAGAACAGTCGACGAGCAAAAGAAAATGTGGGGTCATTTTCTTTCGCTATGTGGGACCCGGGTTGTCAGCACGCATAGAATGAAATGATTTAATTAAAGTGTACGCACGCACTGGGCTTAAATTGTTCAATATTTAGGCGCTGAAAGACTAGCCGGAGTAGATTACGAGCTCAATTAGCCAGCAAACGGTCGATCAGACGCTGCCCGATTATACAAAGGTGATCCGCTTGTGAAATTCAAGTCGTTGGCTTTCAATTGCACGGGGCGAGTAGGGCAAACGAGAAACTTGAAACAGTCAACTATTTCTGTTATTGCTGTAGAGTCAGCGCTGCTAATGGGAATGGTGTTCATTGCGGAGGTTACCAGTCCACCTGTTTATGTCGGCACAGGAGTATCATCGTCACCACCAGCCTGACTACGCCCATTGCAAAGCTAAGAGGCCTCTTTCGTGTATCGCCAGTCAATTCGGTATTCGAAGTACTGCGGCCACTTTTTACCCACATGTGTCTTAACTTCAGCTACTTACCTAAAGAAACAAAGAAATCCACGTTATAGTGGAATTGCAAAGAGAGACCCGAGGTGCGGCCTCCCCGGCCACCACAAACGGTAATGCCTCGGGGTCCTTGCCAGAGAAAGATTGGCCACGCTTGACCAGGAGCGTATACAGATTTTTTTTCTTCAGTGAAAGGAGGGGTAATTTTTTTTATTTCTGGGAAGCCCCCTATTAAAGTGGTCATTTTTTAGCTGTGTATGCCATGTTGAAAAAAATTTCGGGTGGTAGGAGAGGGCCACGGGTCATTATTTTAAATTAATGTTTAAAAATTATTATTTTAAAAATTATGTATTATTACATTTAAATCACTATTATATCACACATTAAAGATACGGGCGCTATTGTGGAACTACATTTATGGGCGTTAAAATGCACGTGATTTCACTCTCAAGCCTTCACTTCCTTGTCAAGAAAAATATCGCTTCGCATAGATATGAGCTGAATCAAGGTGTCGTGTTCGGTCGAGACAAACGCCAAATCGTGCACTTTTCAGTCAACAGGTAACCGCACAGCGCTTCCAATACGTGAGAAATAGCTTGTGCCTTGAACTGCGGTAAGCATTTCGCACCGTGAACATCTGTACCCTCCACTAAGTCACTGACTGCGTGACATTCGCAGCCAACGTCATTGTCATTATGTGCCACTTTTAAGGCTGGAGCATTTAATGGCTTATACTCGCGTCCACCCGTCCGTTCCTGCCCTGGAACGGTGCCAGTTGTGTACCCTCCCTCTTACACTCTTTCAGCAATCACGTGATTACTGAGAAAGTGCAAAAAAAATGAAATGCAGCAAAAAAAGTTCGCTAATTGAAAACAGACGCGGTCGAAGGGTCACATGCTTTCCCATAACACACTTTAAAACTGTGTATTGACATGTTATTTGAACTGGTTTCAGTGTGCTATTATGTGTTTTTTTTCTTTTTCCGTATTGTTAATTTTTGGGTACCGTTCTGTATTATTATTTTATTTTTCGCTGCAGAACTCTGTGATATGGAGTAGCCGAGGCAATAGGCTCCTCAACCTCCACAGCAAAACAGTTAAAACAACAACAACACCAACAACAACAACACTTTAGAATTTGCGTAGTGTGCTTGAATTTTGCTTCCAGTAGTTTTATTAGGAGATGTCTATGCACTCGAAGCCGTAGTCGGCGCAGGAACGTTGTTTGTGCGTGAGCAGCGCTGCTATGGGGACGAGCTGTGACACCAGCACGACTCTAAAGGTGAAACACGCATGGCATCGTTACCAAAACGAAAGCGTGCAAGTGAGTCGGTGGCGCAGTGGAGGTCACCCACAATAGGACAGGATAAATATATTACAATACGCAACAAACATGACAGAACAAACGCTACCACGGCCGTCAAGCTCTGCTGAAAGACGTCGCGCCTTAAAATGCTCTCATAGTGTGCAAGGTTTCTACGCTTTCTAACAATGAAGGAAAAAAAAAAGAGCCGGTGGTGTGCAGTAGGTAGAGCATCCGGGACTCATCATGCACCGACAAATTGCGGGCTCAATTCCCATACTCGTTGAATCGACGAAACTTTGTATTTCTTTGTTTGTTTGTTATCTACTTTTGTACATTTAACCCACGTCACTTCTGTCACGGACATTATGTCAGTAAAGTGTTGGTGCACCCCGACGTAAAACACCTCCCTGTTGGAAGCACAAATTTTCTATTGGAAACTTTTGGGGTAGATTGGTTGAAATAGTACTTCATGACCCCGAAAAATCCGTTGCTTGGCTTTGAAGTCCGTGAATGTCCAACAGCAGTATTCCATCTCTCTGTTTGCGGCATCGACTTGCAAAGAACATAAATATCCGCATTCTTTTTTTAATGCTAAGCATTTCTTTGCTTGCGAGCTACGAGGACATCGAGCGTATCGATCTATCTATCTATCTATCTATCTATCTATCTATCTATCTATCTATCTATCTATCTTTCTATCCGCCTACAGTTTTTCGCTCTCCTGGCCGTTTCAGTATTGGTATCTATACCAAACTTGCTATGCCATAACATGACTGTATGAAAAACATATTTGATTAGTCATAAAATTAAAATCATGAAATGTATGTCATGATTGTTATGATTTACATTTCATGCTCTTGCTGCTCCTGCGGTAGTTTCGTTCACGTGCCATGTTGCGAAACTGATATGGTACGGCATAATTGCATGGCGAACACAAGCGACAGACCCTAACATGAAAATCATGACATTCGTGTCATGTAACAACATGACCACATGCCACGCACATGATGCGCTCACGGCCGTTTCGCTAGGGTCACATATACCAAATTTTGTATTCTGGTAAGTGAATAGATGACGAAGGTATCCGACTTGTGCAACCTTGATAATCATGAGATGCGTGTCATGTAACAACATGATTACATGGCACGCTCATGATGCGTTGGCGGCCGTTTATTTAGCGTCACATATACCAAATGTGGTATTACGTACCGCGAATGGACGACATAGGCAAATGACACATCCGAACATGATAATCATGACACGGAAGTCACGTACGGCATCATTTACCTCCACCTCGTAACGTTGTGTTGATTTTAAAGTGACACATCAACCTTTCTCATTAGTTCTTCGCACATCATCGGTTTCAATTGTATGTGAGATCGGCCAATTTTTGCACTGCGTGCCTCAAAACATAAAACCCATTGTGTCTTCGCACGATTCAAAGGAGTCGTGTTCGCATGGCCTTTACTACATAATACAAAAAATTACGCGTTACATATCTGTTCAATCATCATCATCAGCCTAAATATACCCACTGAAGAACATAGGCCGCTCTCACGACCCGCCATCAACCCGGTCTTGTACTTTCTGCTGCCACGTTATACCTGCGAACGTTTTTAATCTCATCGGCCCGCCTATTTTTTGGTCTCCCCATTCGTGAGTTTGCCTTCTTTAAGAAGCCAGTAAGTTACTCTTGATGACCGGTGGTTATCATGCGTACGTGCTACGTGCACGGCCCATGTCAATTGTTTCTTCTTTATTTCAACTATATTATTCTATTATACGTATCTGTCACATGTCCACCAAACTAAAACGTACTTGACGCGATCTAGTGCTTCTGGGAAAGAATTTCAAAACACGACAAGAGCTTCAATATTTGAATAAAGTGCCTTTGGTGCCATTCTTATAAGGCCACTCATCGCGGTCTTGATGCATAATGCATCGAGTTATTCTCCATTGAAACTGGCTGTATATATGCGGATCGGTTTGCCTGAAATGAATGCAGAAAGCTAAGTCGGTGTCGTATACCGCACGCTGCCAGCCACTTCTAGCTAGACGTCAGGCAACTCAGCGAAGGCAGTAGATGCGTTAGTAGGTATACCCGCCGATCCGTGCAGATTGCTCGTGAAATGCCTAACGTATGCATCCATGCGTTTCTGGCTCTATTTCCACTTCGATGCACCTCTTCGACTTCATATTACGTATTAAATAGCACTGTTAAAAAAATTCGGGACTATAACAGAGGTAATTACGAAGATATAAATGATGAATTGGAAGCTTTTTACGATCAGGTTTTTCTTCCATCTTTCCCGTACCGATCAGCCAACGAAAACTGGATTCTCTTCAAAAACAAAATTATTACTTTGGTTGATAAATATATTCCCCTATTTTCTATCTCTAACGTCAATAAACATCCCTGGTTTAACAAAACGCTTAAGTCTCATAGATCAAGGAAGAAGCGGCTCTACAAAATTGCAAAACGCACTTCGAGCTCTTCAGATTGGGAAAAGTACAAGGGTTCTTTGAAAGAGTACTGCTTTCTTGTAAGCAAAGCGAAATCTAAAAATTTACACACGATTTGCCTTCCATGTTAAATACTAATCCGAAAACATTCTGGCAAGTAATTTCCCCTCACAATGCTACCACATCTGTCAGTATACAAGATGCTAACCATATGCCTCTCTCAGATGTAAATAGCGCTTCAGTGTTGAACTCATTTTTTTTTTATCTGTGTTCACGTGTGAAGATCATTCCAGAGTGCCCGAAGTTCCCGAGTTTGATTATACATTCATGGAACCTATTGCCGCCAGCACTGAAGGGATTGCGAATCTTATTAGAAAACTTAAAATATCAACTTTTTCAGGCATTGATAACATTATTCTAAGGTGCTCAAAAACACGTCATTATGCTCAAGTAAAATCCTGTACAACATCTTCACGCAATCTTTATCAACAGGACAACTGCCGGCTGATTGGAAAATAGGTAAAGTAGTTCCCTTATTTAAAAGTGGCAATAGATACTCACCAGAAAATTATCGCCCAATATCACTAACATGCATTTGCTGCAAGATGATTGAGCATATCATTTCTTCGCACATTTATTGTCATTTGGAAACCAATAACTTCTTTTTTGAGAATCAGCATGGATATTTAGGCGAGGTTTTTCTTGCGACACCCAATTACTGAAATTTACCACTGATCTTCACTTCAATATGAATAATAATTTACAAACTGACTGCATTTTCCTAGATTTTTCTAAAGCATTCGACCGCGTACTTCATTCCCGTCTGATTTCAAAATTAACAGAACTTCGTTCAGATTCGCTAACCTTATAGTGGATTTGTAACTTTTTGTCTTTTCGAAAGCAGTTCACTCTGGTTAATACCTCTTCCTCTCCAATTTCCGATGTCACCTCCGGAGTGCCTCAGGGTAGCGTCTTGGGGCCACTACTTTTTCTAATCTACAATAATGATCTTCCAACTAATATTTGTTCGTTAATACGGCTTTTTGCTGACGATTGCAATCTATACCGTTCTATAACTAGTACCGATGACCACCTTGCTCTCCAAAAAGACCTTAATCTCATTAACAACTGGTGTGGTGCATGACAAATGACTTGTAACGTATGGCAAATGACAAATGTAATGTAATATCCTTTAGTCGAAAAAAATTTAACTGTTCAATTTGATTACTCCATAAATAATTCTAACGTGTCACGGTCGTCTTCGTATAAGTACCTCGGCGTTCATTTCACTTCTATTCTTACTTGGGCGGCACATGTAACCTACATATCTGCAAACGCATCAAGAACACTGGGATACTTACGTCGAAACCTACGAAACGCGCCAAATAACGTCCGCAAACAAGCTTATTTAACCTTTGTTCGCCCACAGCTGGAATTTGCATCACCCATATGGCCCCCTTCCAAGCCTATCTCATTAACCAGCTAGAAGCTGTGCAAAACAGGGCGGCACGGTTCATTTCACGTATTTACAGTCGCCCCTCGAGCGTCACACAAATAAAACATGACCTTTCATTACAGCATCTAGACATAGGGCGCACAGCTGCCCTCCTGTCTTTGCTTCATGAATATATTCACGCGTCCAGGCCCCACCCTTCCCACTAACGGCACCATTGCGCATGTCTAAACGACTTCACAATCAGCGAAGCATCACACGCATCTTTGGAAAAACAAAATCATTCAATTCATCGGCTTTTCCTCATGCCATAGCACTCTGGCATGACCTACCCGACGTCATTGTCAATTTAACTAATCATGAAAATTTTCGCGAGCAATTAATGATACATCTATCTCAATAGCATTGTATAACCTCCTTGAATTCTGTTTTCGTTCTTTGTGCTTTTTTGCGGCTGGGAAATTCTTGTTGTTGCTTGAAGCCCCTCTTTGTCATTTGTGCAACCACTGTTATTAGTTCCAATGTTATTACTTGCTTTGTATTTTTATTAGTTATTAGTTATTAGTTGCTCTGTAGTTGCTTTGCTTTGTAGTTGCTTTGTATTGTGGCAGAAGTATCACCCACTAGCATTCTTTCCTAGGTACCCCCCTTACTCTATGCTCCGTAATAGAGCCTGTAAGGTATTTTTAAATAAATAACTGAAAAATTTGAGGTATCCTTTCAAGCGACACACTTGTCTGGCGACATTGGGCCGTATGCTAATGGAGATACGGTGAGCTATGGCCACCTCAAGTTACAGCTCCATATGCTTCCGTTTCCAAGTGTCCCGGAAAAGCAGCTGCCAGGCCATTTGGCGGGAGAAAAACGGTGGTGTCAAATGTAACATTATTCAAAAGATCCGGTAGAATGAAGTCAGTTTGTTTGAACAGTTCATTATTTCTAACATTAGTTTAATAGTTTCTGCATGCATGCCAGTGCCTGCTGCAATAGAAAGTAATTGATTGCCAAAAGACGTAAATAAAGGTAAAATATGAGGTTAGATTTATGTGATGCAATACCGCCTAGAGCACGCACAGAACTTTAATAATACAACATCTAGAGCAGTAATCAATATGCCGCTAGGTTGAAAATAAACACAGGAACAGCACAAGAACTGGAAGAATAATTTAAGGTACGCTTTTAACAGTAAAATCTGCAGGTTGAGAGAGGACTGACATAAACTCACATACCTTCATGCCACTTATGTGTTTTAAAGCTGCTGTGTGTGTTTGAGCTAATCAATTTTTCCGGGTAACTGTGAGAAGGGATATTAACAATCTTAAATACATTAAGCACGAACACGTGGCATCCTTATCCTGCGTAATGCAAAAAGCACCTTCTCATTCGTAAGAGGCACATTAAAAGAGCCCTCATAGTTAATGTAGTCGGCGCTACAAATCCCCAGTGAGTACATACTAGGTGTAATCACGAAAACACATGGGGCTCAAGAGAACAGGCATCAAGAAAAAAAAAAAGCCAGAAATCAGAGCCGTGAGCAAAACTGCCCCTTGTGGGTCATCACTCGCTGCCGGTCGCATAAGAACCCGGCCGCCACTGTAATCCGGATTTAATGATGCTCAGCGTGCTTGCCACATCCCATTCGCGCAGGCGCTGTGCGTGCATCGTGCGTCATTGCGTTGACACCTGCACCGTAAAAGGGCAACAAAGGCACGCCAACACCACAAGGCAATACACCGAGTAAAGTTCCCTTGCGCTAGTATATTTATCAGGGCACTCCATCTCGTTATTAGAGCGTATAAAACACGGTATATTGGCTCGCTCGACATTGGCACAGTCACGTTGTCAAGCTGTTGCAGCGTGCTTCATCAGGCGTGTATCACAGAGTGTTTTAATGAAATAAACCATGGTGAGGTTTACGAATGGGAATCAAGTTCTTCTCATTTTGCGTTCTGTCCTTGTTCGATTATTAAAGCAGATAAAAAGGTGCTATTTGTGGAAGCACATTCAACGTATCGCAGCTGAGAACCCAGCATCTCTCTCCTGCTACCAGTTCATGACGGTAAAACAAAAATAAACACCTGGGATTATGTCCATATGTTCATGGACCTTGTTCTCAGCCTTGCTGACATTGCACAGAGAAAGAAGCAGCTCTGGGGCACTCTCTAGACTATGCAATGCGTTAGGATTCGTTCAAAATACACACGTACACATTGGACCTTTTTACTTTGGTATACTTAGCGTGGGTCATATGTCGGTTGCCTAAAAAACAAGAGCATTTACTTTTTTATAGCGACAACGTGACATCATGGCAATTTTCAAGGTGCGGACAAGAGGTATCAAGATTGATGAAAGGACGCGTCACCTAACCTAGAAAATTCGTCGATAGTGTGTGTTTTAATGGCTGGAACCGATTCCCAAAAGTACGGCTCGAATGCACTTTGGCGGCGTGTACAATCGCAACATGTGTTTGTTTATTTTTCTTTAGGAACAATAGAAACCGACAAAAAGGTTATGATAAGTGGAAAACTTTGCCAACGGCGTCTATTGCAAAAATTTAAATAGATTTTGCTACTTGCAGCAAAAAGTTGAATCAATGAAGTGTTGCAGCAGCCTGCGGTTAAGGTGTTCCAGCTTAAAAATAAAACGAGACCTCACAGGCAGAAGAGTCACGGACGTAGCAGGAATGCTGTGCACCCTTCCTATATATAAAAAATAAAAGGAAAAGACATTTCGAACTTGATAAAAAAAACGTCCTAATGTTGGGATAATGGCACATCACGAGAGTAGATGCCTTGCGGCCACGCCTAATTCTATGTTCGGCGAATTGTAGACACACGCGGCAGAAGAAAATTTAAAGAAACTGGTACATGTCGAAGCGCCAGCGCGCAATACGTACGTCACTCATACTACCCACGCAAACAAATAAAATAAGGAAGAGTTCCGGAAGATAGCCCAGCTAAGAGGGGAGAAATATTATGACATCGGCACAACAGATGAAAATAAGAAACGAGTCTTGTGGACTTCATATAGTTCTCACTCACCGTGTTCTCATTAGCTATATATATATATATATATATATATATATATATATATATATATATATATATATATATATATATATATATATATATATATATATTATATATATATATATATATATATATATATATATGGTGCAGTATCTGGCCACCCCCTCCCGTAGGCATTCGTCAATTAACTCACGGTCCTCAGTCCCCACCAGCTGCGGAGCAACTGACCACGGCGGCGGTCAGATCTGCAAAGCAGCAGAGGGTGCTTGGAATCTCTGGATACGGACAGGCCACCATTGGAACTTGAACTTAGCAACGTTTAACGTTAGAACGTTATCTAGTGAGGGAAGTCTAGCTGTATTATTCGAGGAGCTAGAAGGCATTAAATGGGATATAATAGGGCTGAGTGAGGTTAGGAGGACAGATGAGGCCTATACTGTGCTACAGAATGGGCACGTCATTTGCTATCGGGGCTTGGCAGACAGAAGAGAACGGGGAGTAGGGTTCCTAATTCACAGAAACATAGCTGGCAACATAGAGGATTACTATAGCATTAATGAAAGGGTGGTAGGCATTGTAATTAAACTGAATAAAAGATACAAAATGAAGGTAGTACAGGCTTACGCGCCTACATCCAGCCATGATGACGCTTCAGTTGAAAGCTTCTATGAAGACGTGGAATCGGCAATGAGTAAGGTGAAAACACAGTATACTATAGTAATGGGCGACTTTAATGCAAAGGTAGGGAAGAAGCAGGCTGGAGACCAGGCAGTAGGAGATTATGGCATCGGCACTAGAAACGCTAGAGGAGAGCTACTAGTAGAATTCGCAGAACGCAATAATCTGCGTATTTTGAATACCTTCTACCGAAAACGAGAAAACCGCAAGTGGACATGGAGGAGTCCTAATGGCGTAAATAAGAACGAAATAGACTTTATAATGACTGCACACCCAGGAGTCGTGCAGGATGTGGAAGTGGTTGGCAAGGTAAGATGCAGTGACCATAGAATGGTACGGGCTCGAATCCGCCTAGACTTGAAGAAGGAACGACAGAAAATTATACGCAAGAAGCAAATCAATGAGCTAGCACTGAGAGGGAAAGTACAGGAATTCAGAGTGTCACTGCAGAACAGGTACTCTGCTCTTAGCGAGGAAACCAACCTTAGCGTAGATACAATGAATGATAATCTGACGAGTATCATCACGGAGTGTGCAGTGGAAGTTGGAGGCAGGGTAGCTAGACAGGACATTGGCAAGCTTTCCCAGGAAACGAAGAACCTAATTAAGAAGCGTCAAGTAATGAAAGTGTCAAGTACAACAGACAAAATAGAACTGGCAGAGCTTTCGAAGCTGATTAATAGACGTAAAGTATGCGATGTAAGAAGGTATAACATGGAGAGAATTGAGCACGCTCTGAAAAACGGAGGAAGCGTCAAAGCAGTGAAGAGGAAACTTGGGATAGGCAAAAGGCGGATGTATGCACTAAGGGACAAAGAAGGCAAATTAACTACCAATATGGATAGGATAGTTAAATTAGCGGAGGAGTTTTACAGAGATCTGTACAGTAGCCGAGACAACCACGACCTTAATACTATAAGAACTAGCAGTAACCCAGACGACACCCCGCCGGTAATGATAGAAGAAGTCAGAAAAGCTTTGGAGAGCATGCACAGAGGCAAAGCTGCTGGTGAGGATCAAGTAACATCAGATCTGCTGAAAGATGGAGGACAGATTGTGTTAGAAAAACTAGCCACTCTATTTACGAGGTGTCTCCTGACGGGAAAAGTACCAGAGTCTTGGAAGAACGCTAACATCATCTTAATACATAAGAAAGGAGATGACAAGGACTTGAAGAATTACAGGCCGATCAGCTTGCTCTCTGTAGTATACAAGCTATTTACAAAGGTAATTGCTAGCAGAGTAAAGAAAACATTAGAATTCAATCAACCAAAGGAACAAGCAGGATTTAGAACAGGCTACTCAACAATTGACCACATTCATACTATCAATCAGGTAATAGAGAAATGCTCAGAGTATAACCAACCACTATACATAGCCTTCATAGATTACGAGAAGGCGTTTGATTCAGTAGAAATATCAGCCGTCATGCAGACACTGCGGAATCAGGGCGTAGATGAAATATATATAAACATTCTGGAAGAAATCTACAGGGGATCAACTGCTACCATAGTGCTTCATAAAAAAAGCAACAGAATACCAATAAAGAACGGTGTAAGGCAGGGGGACACAATCTCCCCAATGCTATTCACTGCGTGCTTACAGGACGTTTTCAGAAGCCTAGAATGGGAACAGTTAGGGATAAGAGTTAATGGAGAGTACCTCAGTAACCTGCGCTTCGCCGATGACATTGCATTTCTGAGTAACTCAGGGGAAGAATTGCAACTCATGATTACGGAGTTAGACAAGGAGAGCAGAAAGGTGGGTCTTAAAATTAATCTGCAGAAAACGAAAGTAATGTACAACAACCTCGGAAAGGAGCAGCGCTTTGCGATAGGTAATAGTGCACTTGAAGTTGTAAAAGACTATGTCTACTTAGGGCAGGTAATAACCGCAGATCCTAACCACGAGATTGAAGTAACTAGAAGAATAAGAATGGGGTGGAGCACATTCGGCAGGCACTCTCAAACTATGACAGGTAGATTGCCACTGTCCCTCAAGAGGAAGGTATATAACAGCTGTATCTCGCCGGTACTTAGCTACGGAGCAGAAACCTGGAGACTCACAAAGAGGGTTCAACTTAAATTGAGGACGACGCAGCGAGCAATGGAAAGAAAAATGGTAGGTGTAACCTTAAGAGACAAGAAGAGAGCAGAGTGGATTAGGGGACAAACGGGAGTTAAGGATATCATAGTTGCAATAAAGAAGAGGAAATGGACATGGGCCGGGCATGTAGCACGTAGACAGGATAACCGCTGGTCATTAAGGGTCACCAACTGGATTCCCAGAGAAGGGAAGCGGGGTAGGGGGAGACAGAAGGTTAGGTGGGCAGATGAGATTAAGAAGTTTGCGGGTATAAATTGGCAACAGCAAGCACAGGACCGGGTTAACTGGCGGAACATGGGAGAGGCCTTTGTTCTGCAGTGGACGTAGACAGGCTGATGATGATAATATATATATATATATATATATATATATATATATATATATATATATATATATATATATATTGCCACCTGCTTCTAGTAGTGGGTCGTATGCCAAGGTGAAGGCACACACCACGAAGAAGAAAGAAGTGCGCGTGAACCCCCGCTCTA
Source organism: Rhipicephalus annulatus (assembly GCA_013436015.1). Classification (NCBI taxonomy): domain Eukaryota; kingdom Metazoa; phylum Arthropoda; class Arachnida; order Ixodida; family Ixodidae; genus Rhipicephalus; species Rhipicephalus annulatus. The sequence goes on from WOVY01000505.1 coordinate 553,530, forward strand.
GAAGACAAGCCCAACCGGCGCGCTTGGTTAGAGCCCTGTTGCTCGGACATCAATAGACCTTGTCGACATCCCCTGGAGCGACGTGACAATTGGTGGAGGCGCTGGGTAGCCCCTCACGGATGTTTCAAACCCCTCCTGGAAGCAGCACCACAAGCCCAGTGCGAGTCCACACTCCCGTTCATCGGACAAGCCGCAGGATCAGGGAATTGCCACCCGAAGCTGACCCCACAGTTCACACCAGTATGATGAGCACGTCCGTTCAAACCACTTTAACAGGAACGGGAAACCCCCCGGTGACTCGGTACACCCTCGAAAGTCCACAGGTTCCGACACCGTTTCATGGCACCGAGCTCGAAGACGTCGAGGACTGGTTGGTCGACTTCGAACGCGTGGCTGCTTTGAACGACTGGAACGACGCGGCGAAACTACGGCGTGTGTACTTCTATTTGGAGGATGGAGCACGTACCTGGTACACGAATCACGAGGAACAGATGACATCGTGGCCCGAATTCCGCCGCCGGCTGTTGGACACTTACAGAAGTGCTGATCGCCACGAACGAGCGGAGCGAGCGATCCAGGCCCGCATCCAGATGCCCAACGAAACTGTCATGACATATGTGGAAGATATGACGCGCCTGTTCCGACGGGCTGATCCAGGTATGACAGAGGAAAAGAAGTTGCGTCACCTGATGCGAGGAGTTAAGGAGCAGCTTTTCGCTGGCCTTGTACGGAGCCGAGGCCAGGATTCTGGCCCACGAGGGGCTAGTTCGTTAAACGTCCACCACGTGCCGCATGAAGTTGAACCCTCCTCCTCGTTCCCTCTTTTCTCCTCCCACCACGGCGCTGACGAGTTCCCTACGGAAGTGGCCTCGCTCTTCAACCTGTTCTCGGCCGCCCCTCATTGCGGGAACCAAAGAATAGCGACCCGCTGTCAGTGCATTCTTACTCACGCCGTTTAAGAGCCGGCCTGTGTAGAGTACGCGAACAGGTTCCGGACCAGCCATGAACAATTTTTCAGACTGAGGACTTCTTTTTTTTCTTGCCTTGGTTGAATTCGAGTCCTCACAGTTTTGATATAGTCATAGATAATTTATATGCGAAGAAGCTAGGACCAACTGCATTACATTCTTTAGTTTTTTTCTCGTCGTAGGTAATCTATTGTGATCATAATATCAGGTTCAATACTTAATTTGTGGCTAAGCCATATTACTTTCCGACCCAAACTTTCTGTAGGGCAGAACAAAGTTTTTAATCTTGTTTTTTTAGCTACTAGGCTATTGAAAAGCACGCAAAAAATTAAGAAAGATGTTAGTAGAACGATTTTCACAGGAGAAGCATGTCCAGTATTTTGGACACTGGGATTAATTTGTTGAACAAATAGGTACACATATTCTGCTATTCTCTTAGATAGAGCGCTGCTTTTGGCCCTGTTAGGTTATTTGTCTTATATAACACGAGCGGGGTTTGTTTTGTCCCGAGAAAAAGTTGATCCTATTCGCTGATCCTCTTTATGCTTCATGCTGTTGATATATTACCAGCATGCCCCAGTTTTATTTTTATGACTGGGCTTGAAGAGTGTCACGTCAAGCCACCTCTTGTTTTCTTTTTTTTTTCTTCTAAATTGAGCACGATGTGCACCAATTGCATCTTGGTGTGAGTGTACTGGACATAGGTAATTTTCTCATTGCCAGCAAAGTTTTTATTAGAAAAACTACATTTTTGCAACAACGCATCGAAAAAAACATGACAGAATTCATACAATTTAAATTATTTCAATGGTGCAAAGATATGTCCTGAAATACTTTTGTATACTTTAACGCATTATGCGCACGCAGTTTCGCGTAGATTACGCAATTACTTCTAGTGCCCGATAAATAGGTGGAGCTGAAGGGTGAACTACACCTAAAAACATCTTACTCGACTCTTACAGAAGCTACCAAAGTGGTTTTAGTTCTGACTGTAGCTCTGCTTACTTTTATTCATCACTTTTACCGTCATGTTTTTTGTCAGCGACTAAGTATATGTACCACCCTGCTGAAATCCCCAAATTGTGATTGCAGCAACTGCAAACAAATAGTAATAATAAATAATGTGTTCAATACATTAGTCAAGGGGCAGGAAAGGAATGTGCTTGTTAACTACATAGTAAACGCTCCGAGATTGTACTGTTCGGTTATTCTTTGCGGAAGCTCTTTCGCTTTCTTATTTCTTCGTAGAGCTTATTCTTTGCGTCGATGTGCGTAAGGAGCTAAGTATAGTTCCATTGAGAAAATAGCACCAGATGCTCGGGACCGACAGCACAGTGTAAGCTGAAGGAGCAGCTTTTGTAGAACTTTTTGTAATTCAGTGTTAACCTCTCATTTGCTGGCATCTCATTGCATGTGTCTGATTTTATAAGGTACTCGGCATAGTTCCGTAAACTGTACTTCAAACAATGCCTGCTTCAAGGAACAGCGTGTGCCTGATTGTTTTTCCACTACTACCTGACAACATTTAATTTAACGAGATTCGCAACTTCAGATTATGCAGCATCGTGTGTTTAACAAAAGATTTGCTACACCTAGAACTATTGTGTCTTTATGTTTTTAGCTCATTTCAGTCGCCTTGATATATTACAAATAGTAATGGATAAATTATTTATGTAACACTTCATCCGGCGAGATTTCATTGCGACATGTGAAAGGAAATTTCATAGCGTTATTGCGCACATTACAACTGCTTTATGCAACAGATAGTCGAATGTGCAACTATCTCCGCATTATTGACAAATGTGTTGAAGGCCTGTGCACCAATAAAAGAGCTATCGAATGGGGTCCTTGGCGTACGATGTAATGGCTAGCATGCTTAACTTATAAGCAATTTTAAACCCACACTGTTAATTTAGGTGTACATCTCAAGTATGTAGTGCTTCCTCTCGCCCCCGGATGTTGTCGGAATTCAGAGCTTGATTTTGCGATAGAAGAGTGAATGCACCATAATTATTGCCTATATTAGATTGGGAAATATTGATGATAATCCACCTTTTCACTCAATGGTCTCGCTGATGTATTTGTAAACATGGCAACGGCAGGAACACTAATCATGCTGCAGCCAAGAAAAAAAAGTGATGCAGAACATTTTAATTAGTCTATAAAACAGGTATTTATTGATAATATTCCATCAGTTGTTAACGTGAGGTCATTACTGGCAGAAATATGCTTTGATTTCCTTCCAGGAAGAAAGAACACTGATGTTCATGTTTGGTGCCATCGTATACAGTGTTACAGCTTCGATCCTCCCACAGTTTAGACAAGAGCGTAGGATGAAAATTTAGGTGAATTACATGCTTGATACATGTAGCATTTTAATTTCAATGGCAGAGTGTTTAAACTTCATTTCCAGCCTGGCCCGACGGCCTCTCCGAACTTGGAACACATGTGTCAGCTAAGCGTAAACAAAGCATATATATATATAATAGATATATATATATATATATATATAGATATATATATATATATATATATATATATATATATATATATATATATATATATATATATATATATATATATAGATATATATATATATATATAATATATATATATATATACTATATATATATATATATATATATATATATATATATATATATAACGAGCCGATAGACTGATGTAGCAAGAAGGGAGAAAGAAAACTGAGGAAGAGGTAAAGTAAATGAAAGGAATTGGGGTAGGCCACCAGCATCGTCGTTGCTTCCACAGTCTTCTCGTGTGCGCCAGTAAAATCTGCTTTTTTTTTTCTTAAGCTCAGCAATAACGATCGTTTATATATTAATGCTATACAATTCGCATTTTTTCTCACAGTTCTAAAGCGCCCGAAGTGGTCTAGTTTATAAATGTTACAAAGGGAAGCGACAATAAAATGCATCATGAAACTAGAATTGCATTCGGTTGATAAGCCTGCCATTTTTTTAAACTGTTCACCGTAAAGGTAGGTGAACACACTAAATGCTCATATTAAAATACTGATCACAGATTGTAGGGTTACATTCTTGGTGCTGAGGTGTACGTGAAGAACTACTGGAGGAACAGCTGAGCTTTAGTGCCGGAAAGCAACACAGTAACACAATATTTACCTACGGCATTTGTTTTTTCAATTATGGTATACAACAACATAAATCACTTCAAACATTTTTTTTTCAGTTAGCTTGCCTTTATTAATACATCTCGGCAACCTGGTTTTACATTTATCAACGAAAAAGTTCACTCTTTACACTTTTGTGACGCCCCCTCGAGAGGTACAAACTGACAAAAATATTACCCAGCGTTGAGCATTTAGATAGCTCTTGTTTTCTTTCCGTTTTTTGTCTGCGTTTTTGTTATTTAAGCAGGCGTCACCATGGGTAGAAAACGATCACTGTACCGTGTAGAGGGACCCGTAAAAGACACACTACGCGACAACCTTCCCTCGCTGGTCACCCCACTGGCAGAAAAATAGTTGAAGCCAGCCAAGCGCATTGTCATCCCATATGTGCCGGGCGCCAGTGAAGAGCTCTCCGCGATTCTCGGAAAATCAGGGGTCGAGGTGGTTCGCAAGCCTGCTTCGACGCTCACCCGCTTGCTACCACGGCCGAAGGAAGAAGCCACACCAGCGAGTAGCCTGCAAGTTGCCGTGTTCAGAGTGTCCAGCCAGCTACGTGGGCAAAAGCGAATGTTTGCATTCAGAAAGCCCGTGGAGCGGCCGAAAAGCTTGGACTGGCGTTCCTGACGAGGGAGTCAGCCGCTGAGCGCTAACGTGCGCCTTGCCGGGCAGCAATAAACTTCCGCTCCCACTCGTTAAGATTACGCCAACTTAAGAACGACGTCAGGAAGGCAGAAGTGCAACGCGGTGCTTTTGCAGAGAGCTTCAGCAGCCCGACCATATGATCGATTTCTACAGCTTTTCTGTTATAGAAACAGAGAGGAATTTCGGAAGGAGGTCCTTGCGCGAGTCCTGACACATTTACAACACGCCAACAAACTTGAACCGCTATCTAAGAATAATCTCCTCTGTATACGTTCACGGCTTCGGAAACGTGTTGGAAATGGAGAAACACAGTTTTGGCAAAACAAGACACGGATATGTTTTGTGACAAACACAGACAGATCCTGAGGAAGTACCAAATCGTTCCTCACACCCCCGGCCCTCTACGAACTTCCCAACTTCTTAAATCTTCTACTGATCTCGACAGATTTCTGCCAAAATGCTTACATTTAAGCTTATAGAATTCACACTCTACAAATTAACGACCTCCAAAAAAAGCAAAAATAAACAAAAAACTAAAATGTTGCTGTTGATTTAGAAATATTTACTTAAACGTCGTATATATATATATATATATATATATATATATATATATATATATATATATATATATATATATATATATATATATATATATATATGTGTGTGTGTGTGTGTGTGTGTGTGTGTGTGTGTGTGTGTGTGTGTGTGTGTGTGTGTGTGTGTGTGTGTGTGTGTGTCAATATCTGCATGTGTTTTGCTTTGCTAATAAGCACCCGAAAAGCTAAAGCATTACAAAAAAATCTGGTGGGGGTCAGAACCCCCTCATTCACATATAGTTACAATCCTGAACGTCACCGAAGTGCACGTTGAAGGCGTTGAGGCATCTACTAGAGCACTGTGTGCTTAGTAAAACTCTTGGCACACACAGAATATCCTAAATGTGAAGGTGTTATCGCTCAGCGTAGGAACTATGTAAACTTCTTTTACCGACGTTGTACAAGTCCCGGCCCTCTGAGGCTGTGCTTATGAATCATGGTGCAGTGTATAATACTGAGCAAACACTTGTACTCGAGCAAATATAGGAATAGACGGCAGTGATGTCGTCAATCGTATGTTTTCATGAGTCTTTCTTTCGTCGGAGTTTTATAGCTGCCACCACAAACCGAATCACAGTAACCAAACTTGTAGTCAATTTGTAATAATCCAATTGGTACTCAATTCGTAGTCAATTTGTAGAATTGAGTCATGTTAAATACCCCGAAAATATTGAGCCTGTAATAAATTTCGAGAAAAGTGAAATATTCCAGTCATTGATAGAGTGGTGGCCTATAGCAAGAAACATACCTGCGAAATACGACGCAGTTCATTTGTAATCAAACATGCGCTGCAAATCAATCTTATGATATATTTTGTAATGTGTCTACAAATATAAACATCTTTGGATACTTATTGTGTGCTCTTCATGAATCAATAAGAAATAAGTTTTCTTTAATAACCCAAAACCTCAATATAATGTGTGAAACGCATGTGCATGTCCCGATTAAAATGTAAAAAATTATGCTGTGCAAATCTGCGAACTTTACCTACAAACGAATGCAGATGTCAAAATCATAACAATACAAGACACGTATATGCATGCACAATATAATGTTATATTCACTGTGGAGATAATCAAAACAAAGAACGAAAAATGAAATAATTACATTGAAAGTACTGTTGTTTTTTGTCCTTATCAAGCCTCAACACTTTTCTTGGTGTGAAAAGATCCTATCACCGTTTCGGGACGATAAATTAATAAAGCTACATCTTTCAGTTCTCTCAAGCATAAAACCATGGTAGTGCTATGAACACCTCATTACTCTCAAAACTAATTACAGCTGCGAAAATTGTACGGACACCTGGCCTAGGCAGGAGTGCGTGGATGCATGTGTTTATGTACGCGCACACATACAAACTACACGTATGAACATAATGAAGTATGGTTAAACACCTGCTCCCCCTTCCCTCTAGTAAAAAAGTTTCGTACATTGTGCTGCCCCAGACGAATTGAAAAAATCAACATATAAAGAAACACGAATATTTACATATAAGCAGACGCTTACAGCCATGACGTAAGTACGAATAGGATAAAAGAAAGTGTCATCAGCAATACTCATATTCGTAGTAGCCTATGCTACGTAAAAGTTTATTACGTGCTTTTAAACGACCCCATAACCACAGTATTCCTCAAGAAAAGCAAGAAAATCATGATCGGTAATGCGCTCAATAAGAGTTAGAATCTCTTGTATAGGATTCGCGGCACTTTCATAATATTAAAAAAGTAGAACGAAAACAAAATAATAAGGCTTAACGTATAATATCTTTGTTATTTGAGTTCTGCGGACAATATCGGCTTTTTAGTAATGCCGGCGATGATTCACGAAAAAAAAATAATTTGGAGATGTAAAAGAAATACACGTTAAAGTATGAGGGGCCCGAAAGAAAACAAACTAAAGAGGGGCCCGAAGAAAACAAAGATAATGTTAGGCGGTCCAGTGAAAACGCGGAAGTAGGGGACTAACAATAAAGCCACCCCTCCCACTATGCTTCCCTCATTGACCAAAATATAAGGTTAGGTTGATTCGCAATTATCGTTAGTCATTTGTAACACATGCACGGCAATCACAATGCCGAAAAGCTTCAAGCAGAAATTCAAAATATTTCAGTAATAACTTGCGGGCCTAAAACACGAATAAACTACTGCACGCAACCTGAAAAGCATCACGAGACTTGAGTGGTACCACAAGATCCAATAAACTTTAGATATAGAGAGGGTGGACACGCCCACACGCACGCATTGCTCATCTCACAATATTAAATGCGAAGCATTGCAGTAGTTGTCCCAGCAAGATGTGTTACCATCAGCTTTAGGACTGACCACTACACGGCATCTACAACAGCGGAACTAGCTGCTTTGCGTGCTGCACTTTGTGTGGTCAATCAGGAACCACCGCAACAATGGTCGATTTTCAGCTACTCAAGGACTGCCCTACAATCTGTGCTCTCAGCAATACGTTGCGGTCCGTACAAACAGCTTGTTTTCAAAATTCGATGCCTCCTCCACACTTCACAAGAGAAAGGGGATCATGTGATGTTTCAGCTGCCAAGTCACTGCGGCATCATAGGGAACGAACATGCCGATACTGCCGCGCGGGCAGCCCTTGAAGGAACACGAGAAGAAGCCATACCCCTTTCGCGGAGCGATGCTGCCAGTAATCTTCGACGACTTGCGCGTGAAATCACGTTTTCACTATGGTGACCACCAAGCATCGATGTGAATCATCAACACCACCTGTCCTCTTTGATGGCTCTCCGCATGCCCACTGGACTCGACCGAAGAGAAGCCACCCTTCTTCATCGCTTATGGCTAGGAGTGGCATTTACAAAATCTTACTCCTTTGTCATAGGAATGGCCGACAACGCTCTCTGCGATGCGTGTCATTGCGAAGAGACGCTACACCACATCCTGTGTGACTGCCCGCTGTATGCCATCCAGAGACAGTCACTGACATCCATTTTTGCGCGCATCGACAACAGCCAAATGTCTGTGGACACTATTCTGTCAAGTGCCCGAGAGAAGACATTGCAACAGAAGGCGACAAAAGCTCTGTTAAAATTCCTACGCGACACGGACTTGAACAAGCGGCTGTAACAGCAATGTCACACACCGCGAAAGACAAGACTAGACTATGACTGAGTGTGAGCGCGTGTGCTGCCGAAAGTTTTGAGTTTGAGTTCGAGTATAGTTAACCACGTGACAAGTACACGAAAATACACTGTATACGTGGTTTGGTGCGAAGGAAAAAAAGCTGCATTTCACAGCTTGACTGGCCCCTCCACCCAGTAAAAAAATCTAAACTACAAGTTTACAAAAATACAAAAATTACAGGCAGCGGAAAGCGACAATACAAAAAGAAACACGTATGTGGCCCATGACAGCAAATAATAGAATGACAACTTTGAAATACATTCAAAAATATGCATTACAAAGCAATGTATGAAAGAATAAAAACGGAATAACCATTACAGAAATCACCCAACATTCATTTAAAATACAATCAGCACATCTAATTTAACATTTCAGTTTTAGACAATACGCAGATTATCAGTTGTTAGTTTCCATTTGTTCATCACACTTGGAAGGCGGTAACGTAATGTTTATCCCTCTTTACTCTCTGCTCTCTATCTTTCATCTCCCCCACCCCCCTCTCATGCGCAGGGTTGCAAACCGGCTGCCTATAGGCTGGTTAACCTCCCTGGCATTCTTTTCCTCCCATTTTCCTTCCTTCATTTTTTAGCGACCTTCGTCGACTTTCAGCGTATCTATCTATCTAGCCGCCTACGACTTTTAACTCTCCTGGCCGTTTCGATAATGGTATCAATACCAAAGTTAGTATGACATAACATGACTGTATGAAAAACATATTTGACTGGTCATAACATGAAAATCATGACATGTATGCCATGAACGTCATGATTTACATTTCATGGTCTTGTAGCACTTGCGGTGGTTTCGTTCACATGACATGTTGAAAAACTGGTATCGTATAGTATGATTGCATGGCGAACACAAGCGACATACTTAACATGAAAATCATGACACGCGTGTCATGTAACAACATGACTACATGCCACGCTCATGGCGTGCTCGCGGCCGTTTCGGAAGCGTCACATATACCAAATTTGGCATTACGAGACGTGAATGGATGAAGAAGATATGATACTCGTGAAAGAATGATAAACATGACATGTATGTCATGTAACAACATGACCACATGCTACACTCATGATGCACTCGCGGCTGTTTCGCTAGCTTCACATGTACCAAACTCGGTATTACGCGACGCGAACGGACAACATTGGTAAATGACACATCCAAACATGATAATCACGACATGCGTGTCATGTTACAGCATGACTACATGCCACACTGATGGTGCGCTCGCGGCCGTTTCGCTAGCTTCACATATGCCAAGTTTGGTATTACGTGAAGCCAACGGATAACGGAGATATGTGACTGGTGCAAACATGATAATCATGACATGCGTGTCATGTGAGAGCATGACTACATGCCTAAGTCAAGGCGACAATACATTTTGACGTGACGCGGTGCGCGTGCTCTCCGGCATTTATCTCGTCGCGTCAGGCTGGCGTTGCCTCGCCAGGCGCCGGTCCTGCCATATACTCGCAGGCGCGCCTCGTTGCTTTGACGCATGCGCGTTTCAGCGCGTCCGGCGTCCCTCCATAATGAAAAGAGGGAGACGCAGTGTTGTCTTGGTAACGCATCGGCACTAAATGCAGCATGTCGCATTTCACGCCAGTTGCCGTCGGGCGGCGCCGACGCACGATAGCCGCGCCTGGCATCAGACTATACAGTGCTCGCGTTTTTCTAACGAAGCGTCGCTGTGCCCAGTGTGCTCGAGCGTGAACGCTACATGGGAGTATACTGAGCCCTTCATGATGCGCTCGCGGCCATTTTGCTAGCTTCACATATAAAAAATTTGGTGTTACGTGACGTCAATGAATGACGAAAGTATAATGACAGGTGCAAGCATGATAATTCTGACACGCGTGTCGTGTAAGAACATGATAACATACCACGCTCACAGCGTGTTCGTGGTCGTTTCGCTAGCTTCACATATACTAAATTTGGTATCACGCGATGTGAACAGATAACGAAGGTAAACGACACATCCTAACAAGATAATCATGACACGGAAGTCACGTACGGCATCATTTACTCCCACCTCGTAACGTTGTGCTGATTTTAAAGAGACATATCAACATTTCTCATTCGTGCATGCTTCGCATATCATCGATTCCCACTGTACGTGGGATATGCCAATTTTTATTGTAATGAAATCAATCATGTAGCAAAACCTCTCCCGTGTGCCCATTTCATCGGTAAGAACATGAGTGAATAAACATTCAGGCACACCATAGAAAGAGAATACAAAAAAAAGAATGTTCAGTAGCAAATGCGCACTAAAACCAGAACCGAAATATGATGAGACAGAGAGCAGCCAGCATAAGGCCTTATATGTAGTGAGCGAGTCCAAAATGGAAGCACTGGGTCACTGCTGCATGCTGTGGTTATCTCTGTCGAAAGGAGTGTCAGAATCCTGCCACGTATCCGACTCGGACACGATTTTGACTCCTCCGCACTTGTCCACACACCGCCACTTTGGCAAGAAAAACCTGCTCCCGCCGTAATGATTATCCCTCCGTCAAGCCGACTACTGAGAAAAAAAAAAAAGGGGGGGGGGTAGACTTTGCAAACAGAAAAAAATGTTCATTCTCTTTCGTTGGGAGCTCGGTTAAACTTCTGACCGTGGTTGGCGTCCATCCTACCCCCCTTCCCCCAGCGTGTCGTTTGTGTTTGTGGGAATGTGGTTTGAGGAAGGCGTTCGCCGAATCTTCATTGTGCGGACGACGACGCCAGAGGACCATGCTGCCTCCGCTGTCCGCCTACCTTGAGACGAACTCTTGCTCGCGTTGAACGAGATAACAAAAAACGTCTGTCTGTCAAATGGGTATTTTCCTCCTACACCCTGGCTTGAGTATATAGGGTGCTGGGTAATCACCATTGCACTATTACAAGCCCATGAGTATAGTAAGATTGGATGTGATATGAATTCCTAAGTATTGTATGAGGTTACTTGATCTCAAGGTAAGTTATTTAAGTAGTATACCCGAGAAGAGTTAGGTGACCTAAATATATGCTTAACTTTACTTAAGTTAATATTTAGTTCCATTAGCCACAAGCTGCACCAGTTAAATATTTATTTAAATCGGAGTGTAGGCGATTACAGTAGTCGTTTAAAGTAACTGCTGTAAAAGTATCGCAATCATCAGCAAAAAGGTGGATATTAGAAGCTACTAGAGAAGGCAGGTCAATAATATATATTAGAAAGAACAAAACACCAATTACCAACTTTTGGGGCACTCCTGAGATAACATGGCACATTTATGAACTGTAGCCGTAAGCAGTAACGTACTGTTAGTGATTAGCAAGACAGCATCCGACCTATTTTAATAGGTTAATGTCAAGATTTAAGTTCCGTAACTTGTGGATGAGAAGTTTATAACACACTTTATCAAATGCTTTCGCAAAATCTAAAACAAATGCAGCCAGCGGATAATGAACGATCAAGAATTAGATCAGTGAAAGATGTAGGTTGAGTCTCACATGATTATGGTTTCTTAAAACCATGTTGTGAAGATGAAAAGATGTTATTTTCAGAGAAATTGAGGGTGCTTTTGATTACGAAGTATTATATAATAGTTAGAAGCACGTGCTGGTAAAAGAAATGGGCCGATATTTGGTCGTTAAGGTTTTGTTACCTAATTTGAGAAGTGGAACTACCTCCCTTATACCTTCCACTGATTAGGTGAAGTACCTTTGTGGAGTAATAGTCTCAATAGAGCTTGCTGTCTTCTGTAGTAAAAAATGCACATGCAAAATACAACGCAGCTCGTTTTATAAAAAATTATTTTGTAAAACTGTATTATGATCTATTTCCACAATGTGCCTAACAAATAAAAAGATTGTTAGACATTCATTGGGCACACATTTGAAATAAATGCGCGAAAAATCAAACACGAAAGCCGGCAAAAAAATGTGCGCAACCTATATACATATCTCGATACAAATATAAAAGAAATATGACGGGCACAAATTTACAAATTATACCTATAAACAGATGCAAATGCCAAGATCATAACAGAAGTAAGGAACATATCCTCAAGCACAGTAATTGGTAATAAATGCGCTTTGTATACATTCAAAGGATAAAAAATAAAGTATTCACAAGTACTTTCATTTCTTGTCCTTATCAAGCCTCAGCAACAATTTTCTCTTTATGAGATAGAGCCCATCACCGACTTCACATTACCACTGCAGTAACTTCTTCCAGTTTTTTGAAGCATAAAACCATAGTAATGCTCAATTTGGGCATCTTATTGGTGTCAGAACTCACTTCAGCTGCAAAAATCGCACAGAGCCTGGCGGAGGCTGTGCTGGGGTGAGGAGGGGGGGGGGGGTGCTTGTGTACACATACACATGCAAAGAGAAGTACCAGCATGCATAAGGGACGGCAAAGCCTCCACTCGAAAGAAGTTTCTGGCTACACTGCTGGCACAGCGAACAAATAATAAAGAAACCAATAAATAAATATGAATCCTTTTGAACTAAATGCTTAAGGCAGCTACAATATGATGAAAGCTTCATGAAAATTACTTGTGTTTACAGAACCCTAGGCTATGTTACAGAAATTTATTATAAAAGCTTTCAAGAACTTGAGAAAACAATTGGACACCAGGTACATGCGTCAGGAAACTGGAATTTTTTTTTAAAGGAGACGCTCAGCTATGATCGCCTATGTGTAGTCACAGGTCAAGTGATTATCCCAGGCGATAGCAGCATTCCTAGGTACTGGTTCGTTCGCAAGTTTCGTGCTGCTGTCCTATTCTTGTGCCTACAGTAAATGAGTTGAAAGTCGCCATGTGAACAGAACAACATCGACAGCTGCCATCGATTTCCTGCGCTTGTTGTTCGAAACTTTTGGATTACACCACAAAGTGGTTTCAGACAACGGAATCGCATTCCTGTCAGCCAAAATACAGAAATCCTACGAGTATTACCGTAGTGAAATTTGCACCGAACCACCCAGCCACAAACGAACAGGCCAAACGCTACGTGGTAGAGCTAAAACGTGCTCTTGCAAGATACTCTGCGGTGTCATTACAGCGGCGCATTTCACGTTTATTTTTTTTTTGTCAAGCAACTCACAATGGGCCAGACGGGCCAGGTATCGGCGAATCTCATGTTTTCTTGTGAGCTGCGAACACACATCTCAGCCATTCTGCCAGAACCACCTTGAAAGATAACACTAGATTAGGAAGACGCCTCGCGTTGCCGGTAGCTCCACAAACGACAACCAGTGGTCGCCCGCCAGTTTCAAAGAATGCCCCAATGAACGGCAGCCATCGTAAAAAAAAAAAGTTTCACCCGGAGTTTTGGTTTGTTGAAGTTAAAGCCCCTTCATCGCGTCTTCTACCGGAAAGCGCATGGAGAGGCTCTAGACCGGGCATTGCCGCTTCCAGGGATGCAAGGATGCACTCTGCCCTCCACCTTGACCGCCCCCCTCCCCCTCGATGCTGGGCGCGGCGCGCCCGGGGTGTGACGGACTATCGGGGCAATCAGTGTGCCCGCGCACTGGTTGCCTGTCCATTGTGCTCCTCGCCCCTTTTATGGCCTACAGTGGACTCGAAAGCCAGCGCTTGGACCATTCGGACCGTGCTGCGTGCAAATGCCTTTCTTGAAAGTAATAAAGTCAGTTCCCTGTTACGTACGCTTGGTATTATGGCTACCATGGACCTAACACAGTGCAAATAGGGTTATTAGTTCCTAACAAATTTGACATCCCCACCTTTCAGCATTATATCTTTCTCTTTTAACTTACTTCCGTTAATATTTTTAATTTCTATCAATAAATTGGAGAGCTGCGCATTGAAAAAAAGGAAGTGACTTTATTTATTTAAATATTTGTTATTTATTTCAGAGAAAAACTGCCATTCTAGTGCCGGATATTGGGCAGGGGTGTGGCGCAGTGGACGCAACATTGTGTAGGAGGTACAGCAGTATAGATAGTGTTGAATGAAAGCGCGATGATTCAAAACGCAAAAAAAAAGAAGCAACATAAAACATAGTCCACAATCCCAAGAATGGCCATAATACACTAAACAAAACAAAAACTATAAAAACAGTGTCCACTAGGTTATTTTGTTTGGGTAAAAAGTTAAAAGAACTCAAATATTAACTGCATCAAAAATAAAGTCGGCAATGTTAAGAAGCGAGACATTGCAGAATCGAAGAATTTAAGAATCGTGCAGAATCGAGGCATTGAACCTCAAGCAATCAGTCTGATCAAGATGGGTATTAGAATAAAATGCACTGTAATATATATGAAGGTGTAGTTATAAGCCATGTGAACAGCTAACGCACGAAGAAACTAGTTGAGATCGACACTTACAAGAATCTCTGGCGGCGTATTGTTCTGCTCTCTGCTTGTTCGAAAAAAAAAGTACCTGTATATAGGGGCTCAGTCACTCTTTCGAGATTGGAGGCACGCGTTTCGTGGCGCAAAATTGGTTCGATATAATTAAACTTTTTTTGTATTGCCAGCTTATTATTATATATGCGATAGAACAGCTTCGTTATTTCGCGATAACGTCTCCATTCCAAGGTTTCTAGTTTAGCGCCTTCCAGAAGAACTGACGGAGATGTGTTACATTTACGTATTGAATATGAATTTTACAGCTTTTCGCTGTATTGATTCAAGTTTATCTGTGTTAGCTTGCGTGTGCGGGTCCCAGACAGCCGATGAATATTCTAATATTGGTATTACGTTCGTTTCACATTTCGGTTTGCCGAATGCCATAGCGAGTGCCCGTAAGTAGCCTTGTATATTCAAAGCCATTTTCTCAGTTTAACAAACATGTTGGTTTCATCTTAATGTACATGTGATAACAAGACTAAGGTGCATATACTGTGAGACAAAAAACAAGAATTGATTGCCTAGGTTGTATTGGAACGTTAGTAGATCTTTTTGCAGGTCATGGTTATCGCCAGAGTTTTTCTCGCGTTAAAGGTCATCTGTCATTTTGTGCACAAATCTTGAACCTTAAAAGAGTTATTTAAAAGCTTTAGATTTGCTTTAGATTTGCTGCGATATCACGGGTGGCATTATTGATATAAACCGAAAAGAGGTCCGTGGGCGGATCCCAGAAGTCTGCCAGATTTAAGCGGCGCAGACGGCGAGTTGATACCACCATCCGTAATACCGCGCCCGGTGAATATTACTCGCGCTTTCAAAGCCTAACCTAAGATGCATTTCGTTAATTAACACTAAATAACTAATTAGTAGATACCTAAAACTACTGTGGAACCTGTAAAACTCGAGAATGGGCTGTAAATTGAGGGGTCTATGCGGTACATACACTGACTGTTCGGAAACGCGCACTTCGTCTTTTTTTTTAAGTACCCTATTGTTGTTCTATACTATTGATCTTTACCTCAACGAACACTAAATATTGTTTTACGAGGTCATGAATGTGCCTTCCATAAGAATCCTCTCTTTTTACGCGTACCCTATTTCAATATTTGCGTGGCACCGTAGAGTACACCATCTCAACGCTAGATGGAGCTACGAGGGCTTGACGGCTGTCGCACCCTCAACAAAACTGGCCAGGGAACTTTTTTTTACCACGCGATTCAAACACGCTCTACACCATCATGAACTAGACATATGCCAGTACCTAAATCCCAGAAAGCAATTGGATATCTTCAAGCACGGCTCTACGGTAGCGATTCAAATGCGGTAAAACAGCCGATATTTCTGAGAGCGCCCATAGGCGCTGTGCATTATTTTTTAATAAGCTAGGGAACTCGCACTATTTCAACTACAATACTGTAACTCCGGCAGAAGAAAGGTTCATGCAGTTGCTACTTGAAACCGTGAAAGCAATGAGAAAATCAGAAAGGGAGAGGAGTTATTATTTTTTTTCTCTCCCGTCCCATAGAGTGACGCGGGGCCCCGCCCCCACCGTGCGGGAAAGCGCGCCTCCTGCGCGTGGGCCGGAATCCTGGGGACGCCCTCCGAGCACGGTCGCCGAGTTTTTGTCTGAAGCCGTCACGATGGAAAAGATGCTTCAGCATCGATCCACCCTGTATGACCGGCAAGTGAGCACGTCCACTGCTCAAGTTCCCACGACTTTTGGGAACAACACCGAGTGTCTGCGCGACCTCATCCGCTCTATAGTACGCGAGGAGCTGCAAAAGGCTGCCACACCACCACTACCTACGGTGAGTTCTATTGCAAGTATCGTCAAGGACGAGCTGCATCATGCCCTGCGTGACCCTGTGAGTCTGGATAACGCCGCACCGGCCCCGGCTGACTACCACCGTGCGACTTATGCGGAAGCCTTGAAGCGCCCAGCTTCCTCTTCCCCGCTGTTTGTTCAGGCACCTCCTACAGTTTCACTTCAGTCGGCGCAGCCTCTACGGTACTACGAGAACACACGCGCGCCCCCACCCCTCGTTTACGCCAACCCTGTGCATCTTGCGGAACAACCAGCGCACTACCTTGACGACAGACGTGCTTCGCCTCGGAAATCTGATGTTTGGCGCACTCCTGATCGCCGGCCTTTGTGCTTCCACTGCGGTGAAGCGGACCATTTGTACCGCCAGTGTCCATACCGGCGCCTCGGGCTGCGCGGCTTTTCAGTATATTCAGCGCCTCCTCAGTATATTCAGCGCCTCCTTACCTGGCTCAACAGCGCATGCCACCGCCTTCTGGACGGCAGCCGCGCTCACCGTCGCCGAGGCGCTTTTCATCTTCGCCACAGCGCCATGCTGGCGCACGGTCCCCCAGTCCCCGCCGGGAAAACTAACGCAAGCGACCCTTGGAGGCGAGGTCGCTGGCAGTCGACGTGCTGAAGACCTCCGATCGACGCTAGCAGTAAAGGGTGTGGATTCGACTGAGCGATATGTGCGGCTTTCTCTGGATATACCGGTGCTGATAGACGGCTATGCAGTAGGTGCTTTAGTTGATACCGGGGCTGACTATTCTATACTAAGCGGGAAAATGACCAGACTACTAAAGAAGGTAATCACGCCCTGGCATGGCTCTGTGATTCGAACGGCTGGTGGCCACACCGTCTCTCCGCTTGGAACCTGCACGAGCAGAGTTCGGGTCTGCGGTTATAC
Source organism: Rhipicephalus annulatus (assembly GCA_013436015.1). NCBI lineage: Eukaryota > Metazoa > Arthropoda > Arachnida > Ixodida > Ixodidae > Rhipicephalus > Rhipicephalus annulatus. The sequence goes on from WOVY01000505.1 coordinate 571,102, forward strand.
TTTTGTAGCAAGTTTCCTTGTGCTCCGTGAATGTTCACGCGACGTTATTCTTGGTGTTGACTTCCTGCAGGAGTATGGAGCTGTCATTGACCTTCAAGATAATCGCATCACCTTCTCAGCCGACCGAGCAATCGACAAGCAGGACGACCAACAACGTGCCGACATTCTTCGTGTTTCTGCTGAAAGTATAACGCTTCCTCCAAGAGCCAGTGTTATTGTCGACGTCACATGTTGTGGATTGCGAAATGGTGAAGCGATTGCAGAAAGTAATTTTGAACACTTGCTGTCTCAAGGTGTTTGTGTGGCTAGGAGTATCATACAGCTACGTGATGGCCGATCTCAACTGCTCGTTACAAATTTCAGCAACGAACACCGACACCTTTTTCGTGGCACTTCGTTAGCGTTTGCAGATGAATTAAGTACCGTTCCCATCTGCTTCTCGTCGGACGCAGTGGAGGCCGCCGATACGTCTCTAAACAATATCGACATTAATTCTAACCTCACACCAGAGAACCAGACAGCACTGCGAAAACTCTTGCTTGAATTCAAGTCATGCTTCGCTGCTTCCTCTAAGGTGCGCCAGACTTCGATCACTAGGCACAGAATCATCACTTACGACGACGCTCGCCCAGTACACCAACAGCCTTACCGTGTGTCAGCGAAGGAACGAGAAGCCATTCGTACGCAAGTTCGAGAAATGCTTGACGACGGCATCATCGAGCCTTCCAACAGTGCGTGGTCCTCTCCGGTCGTCCTAGTCAAGAAGAAAGACGGAACGCTACGTTTTTGCGTCGATTACCGGAAGCTGAACAGCGTGACTAAAAAGGACGTGTACCCGCTGCCACGCATCGACGACTCGTTAGACAGATTACGCCGCGCCCACTATTTTTCCTCTTTGGATTTAAAAAGCGGGTACTGGCAGATCGAGGTTGACGAGCGAGATCGCGAGAAAACGGCCTTTGTTACCCCTGATGGCCTGTATGAATTTCGAGTCCTTCCTTTTGGTTTGTGCTCAGCGCCCGCAACCTTCCAGCGAATGATGGATACTGTGCTTACTGGTCTGAAGTGGCAAACTTGTCTCGTATACCTTGATGATGTTGTCGTCTTTTCTGAAACCTTCCAGCAACATCTTCATTGCCTCAGGAGTGTGCTACAGGCTATTCAATCAGCAGATACTTCGGTCCGTATAAAGTAATACGCCGCGTGAGCGACGTAAACTACGAAGTGGTTCCGGACGCTACGTCGTCACGATGGGCACAACGAAAACAACCGACCTCTGACATAGTTCACGTGGTGCGCATGAAGCCCTATTTTGCGCGTTCCTAAAAGACCACTTTTCCTGTGTTTTTTTTTATTTGTGCTCCGACGATTGCCTCATCATTGGTGAACTTATCGCGTCTAACATTTGATTATTGGTGCCCTTTTTCATTGTTTAACCTACTTTGTTTTGGTTTTTTTTCAATAACTTTACAGCATCGGGACGATGCTCTTTCTTTTTTTTGTTGAGGAGGAATATTGCCACCTGCTTCTAGTAGTGGGTCGTATGCCAAGGTGAAGGCACACACCACGAAGAAGAAAGAAGTGCGCGTGAACCCCCGCTCTAGAAGACAAGCCCAACCGGCGCGCTTGGTTAGAGCCCTGTTGCTCGGACATCAATAGACCTTGTCGACATCCCCTGGAGCGACGTGACAATATATATATATGTATAGCAAAGATGCATCCTGCCCGACCCTGACAAGATTTCTGCAGTCCTTCACTTTCCGCACTTAAAGGAGCTTCGCAGTTTCCTTGGCCTCGCCTCCTATTTTCGCCGGTTTATCCAGAACTTCGCATCTATTGCTGCTCCATTACACCAACTACTCACTTCCAACGTCCCCTTTCTGTGGTCTCAAGAATGTCAAACGGCATTCGAGCTGTTGAAGCGGGCACTCGCGTCTGCATCTCTGCTCTGCCACTTTGACGAAGCCGCACCAACTATCCTTCATAGCGACGCTAGCGGCCTTGGTATAGGAGCCGTTCTTCTACAACGCGACAAGTCTTCCCTAGAGAAAGTTGTTGCATATGCCAGTCGCGTACTCACCCCTGCCGAAAAGAACTACACAATAACTGAGCAAGAGTGTTTGGCTGTGGCTTGGTCGGTCCAAAAGTTCCATCCCTATCTCCACGGCCGTCACTTCACAATCGTTACGGACCACAATGCCTTATGCTGGCTTTCTACACTGTGAAGAACTTGTCCGGACGCTTGGGTCGGTGGATACTACGCTTGCAGGAGTACGACTTTGGCATAACTCACAAGTCAGGCAGAAAACATCAAGACGCCGATGCTTTATCTCGTTGCCCGCTTCCAACTACCCATTTCAGCGTTGGTGAGCACTCAACCGCCACATCTAACAAAGTTCATACGCTCGCATCAATAAGGAACCCTTTGCGGACGACAAGCCAACATTTATCCCCCGCCAGCTGTCCGATTCATACTGCAGACGCATGATGGACCACCTTTCGGGAGTTTCTCATCCACCAAACGCGCGACTCCGTCGTCATCTCCTGCACTTTAAGCTGGACAATGGGGTTCTCTACCGCCACGCCTACCACCCTGACGGTGAGCGCTGGGCTCCTGTACTGCCACGCTCTCTTCGACTCCATGTGCTCGAAGCCTTCCATGACGACTTGACTGCTGGTCATCTTGGTTTTAAAAAAACTCTTGATCGCATTCAATGTCGTTATTACTGGCCTGGCCTTTCTTCTAGTGTAACGCGGTACGTCGGTTCCTGCTACCCATGCCAGCGTCGTAAACTCCCCACGTCTGCACCTGCTGGACCTCTACAGCCACTTCGGTGCCCTTCAATGCCTTTCGAGGTTGTAGGTGTTGACTTTTACGGGCCTCTCCCCGTCACATCTGCTGGCAAACGATGGATAGTGACCGCCGTGGACCACCTGACACGCTACGCTGAGACTTCCTCTGTTACTACAGCCTCAGCTGTGGAAGTTGCAGACTTTATTCTTCACGCCATAATCCTGCGTCATGGGGCTCCTCGTGTACTACTTAGTGATCGCGGCAAAGTGTTCCTGTCACAAATGGTAAATGAAGTACTGCGCGCTTCTGGAACTACTCACAAGACAGCTTCAAGCTACCACCCTCAGACAAACGCTCTCACAGAAAGATTTCACTGAACCCTTGCAGACATAATAGCCGTTTACGTCCAACCCGACCACAAAAACTGAAATACTCTTTTACCATTCCTGACATTCGTTTACAACACCGCTGTTCAGCGAACAACTTGCTACTCACCGTTTTACCTCGTGTACGGATGCACCCCGACTACCTTTCTTGACGTCTCCTTTTTTAACAGCCATGGGAATTCATGTCAGCCTTCTAGCGAATAATACATTTACCGCCTGGCCCAGTCTCGCCATCAGGCTCGCATCAATACTGAAGCGAGACAGCACGAGCGGAAGATCATCTATGACGAATCCCACCGCGTTGTGTCTTTCCAACCTGGTATCGAGGTGCCGCTTTTGACACCTATTCGCACTCCTGGTCTCTGTGACAAATTCCAACCACGCTTCATCGGGCCATATATTGTTTTAGAACAAACTTCGCCGGTTAATTATTGTGTGACACCGCTCATCGCCCCAACAGACCGCCGCTACCGCAGCACAGAGATTGTCCACGTTTGTCGCATGAAACCTTTCACGCGACGTTCCCCGTCACTTTGACTTACGCCGGCCAGGGTGTCCGCTTCCAAGTGGAGGGAATTAGTGTTGGCGTTTGTTCCTTACATCATTCTCATTCCTGCACGATCACAATCACCATCATCCGATTGTCTCTTTGTCCTCATTGCCACTCTGGGTCATCATCATCGTCATCGTCTGTGTACTGGCTCTGCCCGTTCGTTTTGCGAGGTCTTTCCTCAATTAAACGCTGTCGCAACCAAGACTACCAAGACTTCATTATATATATATATATATATATATATATATATATATATATATATATATATATATATATATATATATATATATATATATATATATATATATATATATCCTGAAAACTTAGCATGTGTCTTCATAACTCAACTATCATCAACTCATGTGCCGATAGTAAGATGCTGGAACGTCTCGTTCCTTTTTTCGCCTATCTTTTATCTAGCCCAGCAACTGCATCTGCCTCCCACTGTTGAAGTCAAACTGTCTTATTGTTCGTTTCTTGCTCATGTACGGTTAGCTATGCTTTGTAGAGTTGAAATCTTGAATGGGCTAACACACAACACACACAAATACGCACGTGCGTGTGCGCACGATTTCAAGTTCAAGCCCAAGAAATAAAATTGAAAGTTTTCCTCTAAGGGATGTTGCAGTGATTTATTTAAGCGGGCTCACCAGTACAGTACGCATATTTCTGTTTCTCTGGGCAAGAAATGCGAGTTGAGTTGTTCGTTCTGGTAAACAGCAATACTTGTTTGCGGGCCTTCTTCCTTTGTACGAACACGTTGTATACTGTTCTCCATCCGTCACATCAATCATGGTATTGATTCTTGTACGATTTCTAAACGCGCGCATAACAGAAATGAAATTGTGTAGCTGCTGGTCTTGATTTCTTTCTTTCTTAAATTGTTGATGTGACCTTCTGACTTTCGCATCGGCTGAAAAAAATCGGTAAGCGCGCTGGTGTCACTGTTATTTTTTCCGCCCCAGAAAAGCTTGCAAAACTTTGTAAGCTGGTGAATAATCCAGCTGCTATTAGAGCAAGATGCACTGTGAAACACAGAACGCGCTTTGTACCTTGTCTTATTGGTGTCGTATATCTCATTCCGCTTTCTTGCGGAATGGTATACATAGGGCGAACCGGAAGGTGCCTTAATGACCGTTTAGGAGAGCACAATAACAATGTACACAACGTAGTTCAAATTGATTGATATGTGGGGTTTAACGTCCCAAAACCACTATATGATTATGAGAGACGCCGTAGTGGAGGGCTCCGGAAATTTAGACCACCTGGGGTTCTTTAACCTGCACCCAAATCTGAGCACACGGGCCTACAACATTTCCGCCTCCATCGGAAATGCAGCCGCCGCAGCCGGGATTCGAACCCGCGCCCTGCGGGTCAGCAGCTGAGTACCTTAGCCACTAGACCACCGCGGCGGGGCACAACGTAGTTCAAGGTCACCTCGGAATCCACTGCCGAGACTGCGGCTGCGTGCCAGTTTTTGAGCGTTGCGAGGTTTTAAGCAAGCACAACTCGCAGGCCACGCGTGAGATAATTGAAGCTTATCAAATAAGGAAGTTTGACGGTAAATGTGTAAGTTGCCCATCGGTTGCGTTGTTGCACAAAGAGAATGCGTATCTCGATCTTTTTTAAGTTACGTATGTATTTGTTTTCAGCCCATTCAACAAGAAACAAAAGTTTTGCTGACATTGTATCGCAGTGGTTGTTCCTGCACCCTTCTACGCATGCCCAATTTTCCCATTTTTCGCCTATATATGTACACCGCTCCGATAATAAATCTTCGTTGAAAGTCAGCGCTCTTTTCTGTCTTTGTTTTTTTTCGCTTCCGTAGTTACGAAGTAACTACTTCTATGTTGCACTGGTCCTGCATTCAGTTATGACTTTCTGTAAACGAGAGCGTACCTAACTAGACGAGGTCTTCATTTGTATACATGGTGACTCAGAAAACTTCCGATAACTGCAGTACATATCGGTCTTACATCGACACTGCATAAATAAACGATACAAGCTTCCCGATTTCGCCAAGAGCGTCGCCGCATCGCGATTTGTTTCTAATGCAAATGTAGAGAATAACTTGCGCGAATAGAACGCGTTTTGGTGAACAACTAAGCCTGAGGCAAACGATAATTCTGCCGTTCATTATAATTATACGATCAGAACAATCAAAACTTCAAGGCACCCTTTGCACGCACTTTGTAAATCAGCTAATCGGGATTCTGGCCTAAGTAGCGAATTGTTATTAAAAAAAGACACATCGCCTTAAGCCTCTGGTGCGTGCATGGAGTTTAAAACTCACGGACGTTTCTCCGTGAGGCTTATGTTATGCGAAGTGCGAAACTGCGTTGAAAATCGAGAGCTCGACGTCGGCTATAAAGTGCGCCAATGTTATGCATGTAGTCACAATATTTTGTTGGGACAGAGTATCAACAAAAGCAAATCTAATCTTAATTGCAGAGTTGGCATGAGACGAAATCGGCGTGCGCGATATAATAAAGCGATACGTCCGTTAACAACAGCTGAATAGTTTAGCATGATATATTGTCTGCATTCATATAGGTGAAAGATACTCGCAAAAAGAGGAAAAGTTAAGTGCATGTGACGATTGCCGAAGCAATTAGAGGTGAGATTTTGCTTTGACAATGCTACCCCCAATCACAGGAAAGGCAAGAAGGAGAAGACGGAAGCTTTCCAAAAGCGATTCGTGAACAAGGAGTGGCTGCTTGAACCGATGTTTCGACAAGGGGACCTGAAAACACCCACTTGTCAAAATGTTGACTCCAGCACCAGCCCCTTGTTTACGAATTTCTCATCTCGATCATCTCATTCAGCCGAAACCAGGGATCCAACGTTGGCGTGCGTAAGATTATGAGATGTTTGAGAAGAACCCGCTGTTTTGCTTAATAATAGACTGCCATGGGGAACAAAGGCATGAATGAAAGCTATAGGGTGCATAACGCAGGACCTCATTGGAGTCATTTAAATTGATCAATCACACTCTGGAATTGTCAACTCCTCGATCCTTAGGTAGCCGAGGTAATTGAATAGTGTCATTCACTTTGGAGGGCAATGAAATAGCATCTTTGTTGGCATACTCGGTCAACGTATACCCTTTCAATAAAGAAACACATGAAACTAACTTGTGTCGCGAAGAATTGTGGGAACAAAAACATATCACTAACGATTGATACCACATGCGTGCGCCCAAAAGCAGACGGCGTTTTATAATAAATTTTTTCCCTCTCCGCGTAGCTATTGGGGGGGGGGGGGCGGCGCTGATGTCTTGGAGAACCTTGACCCTCCCATCTCGTATAATGAATTGTGAAAACATTTTTACATGGTGCAGAGACAATACCCGCCACCGCACAGAAAACTAAGCAGACCACAGGCTCTGACACGCAGGCTTCTTCAGGTCGGTGCGTACCCTAATCCCGCGCAATTGAACAAAGTTTATCCCGAAATACAGCCAACTAATACATGTTCCAACTGCCATAATATAGCTCCCTTGGAACATATGTTATGGTGGTGACCCGCGTCACGCTGTAAGGAAGTCATCACGCCACCCAAATGGGAGGGTGCTATTGCAAGCTCCGGACTTGAATAACAGTTATGGGCATTTCATCGAGCCTACGACGCAGCAGAGAGACTTAGTCTTTCTGTTCCGACGAGGCAGCGGCCCACAACGGGCTAAAGCTCGTTCTGAAGGACCAAATAAAGTTCATCCATCCATCCATCATTCTCCTGCCTGTGTTACACAAGCCGGTTCCCTTGAAGAGTTCCCATGAAGTCTCTATGAAGTTGTGTCTGCCGACCTCGCGAAAAGCCAAGTACACTGAGGTAAGGCCTTAAAATTCGTGCCAACATGTATTCCAAGCCACAGCGTGTATTGACTCCCTATAGTCACTGTTCGCACACCCCTGATAAATTGATACAAAGCTAGCCATGATTACAGTTTCGCAAAGGGTCGAACAATGTTTCTCGGAGTACAGGTGCGCTAAGGTCGATTTTGCGTGTGATTCGAGGTAGCAGGATACTTAACGGCGTGCTCAAAGTTTATCGTGACGACGCTCGCCTACGAGCTAGAGTTATACAGAATGAACAATCAGTAACTCATTCAGTCATTCAAATAATCAACCAAACAGCCAGTCATTCAGCCAGTTAGTGAGTCAATCCTTAAAATATTAGCAAAATGCGCTTTCTGAGTTTGTATTCTAGGCATTTTTGTTTGCCTGGTTAGATTCCGAGCATTAACAACGCGATGGCGCGAACGAAGTCGTTCGTTAGCAAGAACTTCACAAGCCAAAGTAACAAGTAGCATCTTTACTTCCCTTTCAGTGAAAAGTTGTTAATTAGTGTCTACGAACAATATCTCTGCTTCGTTGCCATGCCTCTCATAACCCTTGTATATTGAAGTACGCAGCGCATGGCCAAGAGCGCCCACGTTTAAAGGGCTCCGCACCACCATGCATTCAATGACGATGGATTGGTTTGCTTTTTGCCTTCGCTTTCCTTCGCCCTGGGGACGTGTCTTCCTCGCCACCTATTTCCTAAAAGCACGACAGCAATGTCAGCACCACGGTGTAAGGTACAAACACTTGTTGGTACCTTGCACCGTGGTCAGCACTAAGCGCTCGAGTCCATCGGGATTTCACGATGTGGGCTACACGCCGTTATCGCCACTTGGCTGTCGTAAAACACAGAACATGAAGCGAAATCAGTTGGTCGCGCACGATAGTCATGAGAGACCACGAAAAGCGGATCGGCATCTGCGTGGCAGAGAAGTGCAGGAGACAACGTTTGATATTTCTGGTGTATAGACTAGGCGAAAGCATAGCGGGAGGTAACTCCCCCCTTCCTTCCCCATGCTCTTGGGAACCATTGTCTACTATTGACATCTATCGAGTACCCTACAGATGTCACGAGATCTATTGTCTGCTTCACGAAGTGTACAAGATGGCAAGCGCATGAAGAGCACATACACGTCCACATATGTTGTGCCGTTAACCTCATTTGATAACACCAGACGCGTCTATTCTAGAGGAAATGGTCAGCTGTACATAGCTCTGAGTCTAGGTGGTATTCTGGAGAGAGCGACGTGATCACGTCAGTAAACGTGGCAAACTTGAACATAACTCGAAAATAACCCTGCCTGTGATGAAGTGATGGCTGCAGTCACGGATTGGAGTTTAACGTCCCGAAACCACCCTATGTATATGAGAGGTTAAGACACTTGCCTAAGGCTGTTGGCTAATTAAGGCACTCTGCTGCTGACCCGCAGGTCACCAAATCGAATCCCGGTGGTGGCACCCGCATTTTTGGTGGAGGCGAAAATGAGTGAGGCCCGTGTGCTCAGATTTGGGTGCATGTTAAAGAACCCCAGATGATCAAAATTACCGGAGCTCTCCACTACGGCGTCTCGCAGTACCATGGTACCCTATTAAGGAAGAGCAGGAAGCCATCCCGTGGGTTTTAGGCCGTACCTATGGCAAGAAAGCGACTCGTGTTTAGAAAAAGTTGTCAGTTATTTAGAGTACTTCGTACTCTACTGTGGGAGAACAAAAAGCCGTCCAATGAGCCTCAAGACCTTTTCTACCACGGAATTTATGTCGCGGAACGCGCTCTGTTAACGCACGAGAGAATGTGCTTCAGCAACAACCCTGTGAAGTGTGCAGGGAACGAATAAAACGAAGCCTATAAAATAATTAAACACATGAAAAGGAATTAGTGAATAATCGGGAATATTATTTATCTTCATATTCCCATCATACTAAAAACCCAAATGAAAGCAATGACCACGGAGAGAGTCGTATAGGTCATCGAATCTGGGTCGTATTGTTGCATCCGCCTTGTTTGAGCTACACATACGCATATACCAAGACCCCATGCCAGTGATCACACTTTCTAACGCAAGGTCACAGCATCAGCACGATATCCGAGATGCTCTGACATTCAGAAGAGACTGTACTATTGGGGCTAGTTGTAACATCATAGTGAACGTACGTGATGCCTTTTCTCTGATATGCTTGTCTCCCCTGTTCTTATGACACTTTGCAGAGCTGCTTATTCAGGCTTGAGCTTTCGGTGCCCCGACAAGCGTGAGAAATGACCGTCGGCATCGGTGGCGCCAGCACCAGAAAAAAATTGTTGTCTAATGACCTCACCATGGGACGCCAGTACGACGCCACAGGTCACCAAAATTTGAGACGTAACGCGATGACCTCATCACATGACATCCTCGCTTCGTCAATGGTGCGCCAATCACGGAAGGAGCAAAATGGCAGCTCTGCAGTCACTGAAGCGGAAAATAATGTCTTACACGTTCGGTGTTAGTGCGGGTTTTGAAAGTTGAGCTGTGGCTCACCTGATTGCGCGAAAGCTATCGCAGTTTGCGTCTGAGCAAAGCGCGTGACTATATTATCGTTTAGCAACTGTTTAAATAAGCCTTTGTCTTTCTGTGGCCGAGCTGTCCCTTTCTGGTAAGCTCTTTATGCTGGTTTATGATACGCAATCCATGAGTTACATTATCTGATGCTTTGTCTCAAGGTGGTTGTCGCAAACGAGTGCTCAAGAAAGTGCGTGCCTCCGAATTATAACGGTTTTATTGGCGAAGCTTCTTAAGCCAAGGGTCATGCGTCCTCGATGTATGCATTAATAGCGCGTTGTAGTAGTACGTAGCCACCAAGGCCAGACTCGAGAAGCGGCACGCGCGCACTCATTTGAATAGATAAGATAAGATAAGATAAGAAGTTTATTCAGAGAGTCATGGTCTGGAATGAAGGGGCTAAAGGCAGATGCAACTGCCTGACAAAGGCCCCCTTACCCATACATTGCTCATAATTGAAGAGGAAACCCGCGCATATTAATCATAAATAAAAAGACGGTTGTTTTTGATTAGATTACCTACAGAGACTAGTGTCGGTAACTTAATCTTCAATAAAATTTGCCTTAAATTTGATGCTTACAAAATAACTAGTATCAGAACGATGCACTTTGAGCACTATCTCACCAGAAAGGGTGCCTTGGTTTCAGGAAGGTTTAGTGAGGATGGGGCTACAGTGCCGTGAAATAGCGGCGGTGAAATGTAGTAACTGGACACGAAGCGCAGGCGGTAAGAAAGTGCGCGCGTGCCCCTCGTCTAGTCCAGCCGTGCTAGCTCTCATTAAGTAATTGAAGGGTCCGCTGAATGATGGTTCTTTTATATGATGAATATATGATGAAAATATAGGAGATGGCGATACCTGGAGTGTTCACTCGATAGACGGACGGATGGACAGACGCACTGACAGAGAGACAGACAAATGCACGAGACGACGTACGCGTGAATGAACGGACGCATGAACGAATGGACGGAAGAACTCATTGCATCAACGGATGCACGAACGCATGGACAGATAAACGCACGCACGGATGGTCGCACAGATGGACGCATGGACGGACGGAATCAAAGACGGACGGACGGATGCTTCTCCCGACTCATCATCACGTACTCCGTGGGTATGCTGTGATTTTTTGGGAAAACCGGGTACCGGGCAGACACGAGAGAAGCCTGCGCAACAAAAAAACAAGCATCGAAAGACGCCGCACGTGCATCCCTTTCTCCCTCGAAAGAACCGCCATCGTGCTTACCATGCTGCTCGGATCTAACACCCGGAAACCCTTTTGCTGTTTTTGATGACTTCCGGTTTCGTCCGTTGATATGCCTAAATAGTGGTGGGCAAGTGAAGCGTTAGAAAATAGCCCGTTAATTTTCTAGTTTCCTTTCCTCATTTGGCAAAATATATTCAAATAAATGTTCTTTTGAGCTACATAAAAAACTACAAGAGATTGCCTAGAACAATACGCACGCTTTTTTTACATGAAAACCTAATAGGAGACGTTCCTTTTTTTTTTTGAAAAACGTAAAAACGTCCTTTCAGTTTCGACGTTACGAGCTAAAAAATTAGGTGATCGGAAGTTTTTTGAGGGCACAATGCTTGCAATCTCGAAACCGTCTATAGAAACATCTAGAAGGAAAGGGGCATGGTGCTGCAGAGTTGCGTCGCGGTACGCGGAACCTGCGAGAGGAGTGTCTCCTATTCCCGCAGCTCTGGCTGTGCGGCGCGCCGACGAGAAGCTGAAACCCCGAGTACCCAGGGCGAACGCATGTATACGCAAGCAGCAGATGGTGACGATCAGGGGAGATAAACGCCCGTAATTGGAACGTACCTTCACTCAACGCTTCACCTTCACTTGAGAAGGCCGATGGCAGCACCGTCTCTAGGCAGGGAAAGTGACTACATATTAGCGATAATCTGCTGTGATTCTTGAGTAGCGCAGCGTCATTTTCAGCCGAGCAGTGGCGCAGTGCTCAACTCTGTCAAGTGAAGGGTGAAAGTCGAGTCGAGGAGCGTTTGTGAATACGGGGGAAAGAGTGTTTCCCCCAGCAATAAAGTACTGGCTTCTCCTGCTTTGTCGCCTACATTGACAAAGCGGGAAAAGAAGTATTTTCGCCAGTGGGCAAAGACGTGACCTGCAGTAGCAGCGCGTGGGTGGCCGATGTGTTGGCGGTGAAGAAGCTTTGTTACTGAAGTGCATTCAGATCACGACGTGAGAGTTTCCTGGAAGAGAGACCTTCGACGCAGCGGGACGATAACCGGCGTTGGATATCGTGTGTTTGTTCTCTGGAAGAGACGCATTCAAGCTGTGTTCCAAGAACTTTGTACTGAATACGTTTGACGAACATTTAGCTCTATAAGTATCTTGGTTAGTCAATGCGTGAGATTGCATTGTAGCGCGTGTTGTTAATGTGTGCATTGTTTTGCATGCATAGGAGTACCTTGTGAGTAGTGTCGTAATGTATTTGATAACTGCCGAGTGCACACGTTTGTGTGTTGTTTGTTCTACTTTATTAGAGCACATATTCTTAGTTTTCTTATCAACTTTCACCTCTGCCTCGTTCTTTGGACCACAGCCGGCGTTCGCAGATTGTCAAAAGGACCACCACTAAATTGTCCACCTTTTTGTTGTGAATTTTTGGTGGGCAATACGTCACCCCTTAATTAGGCCGGCGATTGCCTCTCCGTTACCGGGACTAGTAACAGCGGTTTCATAAACAGTATAGCGTTACTACATCTCACTGTTCTGCGCCATCAACCCGTTGGATCTGTTGGTGATTTAACCCTCGAATAGTTGCTGGTTCTGCACACCACTTCGAAGAAATTATCTTTTATTCTCATTCAAACCACAGTGGAGGCCAGCCTGTTATCATTCAAGCATGTTCAGTGTCAGGGTGATTGCAGGCAGCTAGCAAAACCAACACGTATGGTCGGTTTCAAAAACATCTGAAATCTTGGATAACTTTCAAGAGGATTCGTAAAATTGCGAAATATTTCAACGTCTTTCCAGCGCAATTACACATGGACAGAAACGTCTCTCAGCGATACATCTTGTCCTCCAATGTAGAGATATTAGCTCTAGAAATACTCATAGCAATGAGGATAAAACAATACACCAAAAGTATGCCAGCTGCAGTCACTGATTTCCGCTGGAGTTATTTATATTATTTTATTTCAAATGTTTCCTCTCACGCAATAGGTAGAACTCTATGAATCAGTACACTAGCAGTCACCCGCAACATCGGTACAATGAGAAAGCTTTGGGGGTTACGAAAAACCATCAATCTTTTTTCTTCAACTCAAGTTCAATAGCCGATGCTTACAACAGCAAAAACACACAGGTTGAAGGCAGCCTAGGGGGCTCTAGTTTCGATAAACACAGAACACAGTGCATGGACTTACCATTTTTTTCTCGATGCGTACTCTACTTTCGCTCAAGATTTCGCTGAAGCTGAACCAATTGGTTTGAATGTATCTTCTCCATTTCATTGCCCGCTCGCGAGACTGTGAAAGAATTCCATCAGAGACAGATGTTTGTGGCACTTCTAGCATGTTATGCTTTTGTATGTTTATGAGTGTTTTTTTTTTCACTTTGACAAATTAAGCGCCAGGTAAGCCCCTATACCAAGGAGCCCCGAAAAGCCGTGAGCAATTCACTGGAAGGCACCTGGTATTTTTCGGGGCTGTTGATACTGTTTTTTTTTGATGGCAATGAAGATATTTAAAACCTTTATTATATTAACGCCGTATTGAAAAGGTCATATTCTGCAGACGATACACTTAATAGTTGAAGTTGAAGCAAAATGATTATGACATACTGTCGTTTTGGTGGATTGATTTATATGTGAAGTGTAACGTCTGAAGCCCACCATATAATTATGAAAGACACCGTAGTGAAGAGCTCCAAAAATTTCGACTACCTGGGGTTCTTTAACGTTCAACCGAAGCCGAGCCCATGGGCCTACAGCATTTCCGCCTCCATTGAAAATGCAGCCGCCACAGCCGGGATTTGATCCCGCGACCTGCGGGTCAGCTGACGAGTACCTTAGCCACTGGATCACCACGGCGGGGCGGCATTCTGTCGTGACAGTTCGTGTAGCAATACCAGCCAGGCTGTAACGAGACCACCTTTTTTTTTCCTTTTTCATTTCATGCTCGCGCCAACGTGTATACATCAGTTATCAGAAGAAAAAGGTAAGAATAGTTTCTATGAAAAATCTTTATTTTTTCCGCGTATGAATGCAGCTTGAAATGAATGTTTGTAATCAGAAATTCACACTGTTTTTCAATGCCTTAGAAAGTTCTGACGCGAATGTTTTTGCGTGGTCCAAATACTTTTGGTCACGAGGACACAACATATATGCCCTTGCCAGACGCAAGCATATTTTTTGAAACATGAAAGGGACAATGTTACGCGGCCCACAACACTGCCTTATACCCAAGTAAAAACAAAAATGGCATGCTTATATTTTTGTTTCAATCGTTGACGCAATAGGTTCTAAGACAAATCTCGATTGTATGAAAAAGTAATCATCAGTCAAACTTGAAGCAAATTTTGTTTCCAGTCAAAACGAGCGAATAATACACTAAATGCCACTAAGTATACATATAAGGCTATTAAGTACTACTGACAGTCTTTGAGCTGACTGCCTGATATGCTCACTTATTTTATTGCATTTCGGTGGCAAAACTCTCGCACAGTAGTGATTCCCGGTTGGTTCTGACGTCATGAAGCATGGAAACTTGAGCAAGTTGGTTGGACAAAACTGAATATACGAACAGCGCAACCTAGAAGTAGTTACAGCGTAACTACGGAAGCAATAAACAAGGATAAAAAAGAGCGTTGTACACACACTTGTCTATTCTTGTTTGATGCTTTCATAGTTACGCTGTGACTACTTCTATAAGTCGCGCTGTTCGCATGTTCAGTTCGGTTCTGACGCTCGTTTTGATTCTAACCCTCCCGCAAACAGATGCGCTGTACTCTAATTTCCAGCCGCCCGTTTATGCGAGCTTTAACGAAGTAGCCTGATAACTTCCTAATTACTAATGCAGCATTTTGAAACTGTTCAGTGAGTACCGGTAAGCATACGGGCCCTCCAGACTACGTCGTAATTCAGACTTCCTCCTCTCTTGTGTACTTCATCGAGCAGCAAGCGTTAAGCCAGGCAATAGCGATTGCGGCAATCCCCCCAAACATCGTTGTACACTTTTTAGTAATGATGCATGAACGACGTGTAACTAGCAACGACGATGCACCACACTAAGTCGGGGCTATCCAGCTAAAAAATGCGCGAATAAAACTTGAACAGGGCATAAGGGAACGCTTCATGCGTGCGCACATCAAGCTAACACGCCGCTCCCATCGGCGACCATAAAATAGCCCACCGCGCTGCCCCTGCACGAGTGGCCCGACTGCACACTTCCCAGATAACGCGACTTCAGCATGTCTTCAGCTTCTGTAATGCAGATGACTTTGGGGCATGAAGGAAGCCCGGCGCATGAATAACGGCTCAGCATTGCTTAAGGCGCTTTTTTATAAACGACCTTCATAACTGCAGTTCAGGATGCGGGTTTTCTCGCTCGCTGAGTGAAATAATACTGAAGTGGCCCTTCGCACTCTGTCTGAATTGTGTGTGTGCCGGTATTGGAGCCGGAAAGTTGAGAAACAAGCTATGTGTGCGTGGCCTGACAGCTGTGAAATCGCCTCGGACAAGAGGACGTGGGGATGGATTCGAATATGTAATTTTTATCGACTTCAGTTTGATTATCAAGCATGGTTTGGTATTTTACTTATTTCAAGCCTTATAGTTGGAATAAGCTCAAGCGTGATGCGAATTACCTTGCGCGATCCCAAAACATATACTTGTTTTATGCGCATCGTTCCTTCGACCTTCTTCTTTCGTCGTGCGAAAACAGCCGTATTTTTGTGACCTTTTCTGAATGTAAGACAGGTTTAAGTAAAAGTTTATCCGGTTACCGCTCTCTTGAGGGCTGTTGTACAAAGGCACGTGAACAACTTATCGAATGTGTTCTGCCTTTACAGTGCTTTTCAAAGTTAAATCGCAAAGAATTACGTTGAAAAATTACTCACACCATTTCACTCACTTTAATATACCGCAGCGTTATCGATGAGAGATGACCCGTCGTGATGGTCTAGTCTTTAGAGTGCTTCAATTTTAACCCTCACATTCCGCGATAAAATCTCGGCCACGGTGGTCACATGTTCAATAGAAGCAAAAATGATCGAGGCCCGTGTACCTAGAATTAAGTGCACCATGTGGTCGAAAGTTCCGGAACCCTCCTCACATATTCATGCTGTTGTGGGACATAATCATGCGGTTGTGCCCTCCATAAACCCTCCACACATAATCATGCTGTTGTGGGACGTTATACCCCATGAAATAGCATTATCGACGAGATGACCATTGAGATCATCTTCAGCGACACGTTACCATCTTTCTGACTCCTTATGTGGGCTTTCTCTAAATATTCCAGTGAAGATTATTAGAATAGCCACAACAATGGTCAGTACGCAGCGAAATACAAAGCACAAACGGAAAAATAATGTAAATGAACGTTCAAAATTTTGCGTTGCAATCAAGTCGTCTACCACAGAGCCACGCCAGGTCTCGGAACTGCTTCTCAAGTTGACCATAGTGTTTGTGAAACGTCAATTGTCGTTAGAGTATACTGGCTCTCCACTCTTACGTATAGTACATAAATACTCCTATCATACAGCCATCACGTTGAATTGAAAAAAAAAATACAGTAAAGTGCTATTCCCTTAAGCTCATTTATCTGCAGTGTCAAGGACCATCCTCACTGGCACAAGCGCTACATATCAGCTCCGCTTCTGGTGCGGCTGGTACCCACGTTGCGGTTGGCATTGCTACACAACATTAAACATGAGACTGTTTCACATATGTCTGTGCGTGCAACGTTTGTCGATATCTTTAGCGTCCTTTCGAAACGTTTCGCTCAATAAAAAATTACAACACCGTCACCTTCCCTCCGCGCGTTTCGCATAACGTCGATTCCCGAGGTATGTGGGATCTGCCGACTCTTTGTTTCATCATTGAAAATTCTCGCAGTATTCATAAAACTCTAAAAAATTTGTTTTATTTGAGGTTGCTTTTGGTTTTAAACTCCATGATCATGTAAGCTATTCGAGAAAATATCGAGATACAGTAGCCTACTCTGAAACCTGCGCTTCACCCTTCATATGAGTGCTGTCTCCGCATACATTAACAGTTGCCGTCGTAGTTTTTATGCCCAGTAACTGGCAAGGTGCATTTCAGATTTTCAGAGTATTTTTATTCAACTCATCAAGTAAACGTGCTGATGGGCTGTGCAGTATAGGTGATGTTGGTGTACGTGGGGGTTGGAGGGAGGATGCAGGTGTACACCATGTAAAGGCTTGTAGAAGCGAAATTGTGACCCTATTCCGAGCTTCCACAAACGTATGCTCTTTCTTCCTCTGATGCAGCATTTTTTGATTGCCGAAATCATTTTTCAGCACACAGATAACAGATGCTAAAACCAAAGTGTCGAGGCACATCGACATTGCGCTTTTTTCTGATTAATTTACAACTTTATTACGGGCGAAGCCTGGTGCTTATAACCTCAATGTTTGTTTCAGCTCGGGTAAACAAGCTAGTACCTTCGATTTTGCGGTTGAGCTTGTGTACAGGCTGATAATAGCATGTGTTTCAAGCAGCTTGTACCTAAGTCTGCCTTTACCCTAACGCATCCGAACATCTTGCCGACGTACAAGATATATTTTATCCAGCAGGGTGACTTTTCGTTAACTACAAACTGCGTGCACGCAGATGCACCACTGAACCTATGTCATGCATCGCGTTAGGCGGGCCTACATGTCTTCACGAAAGAGGACATTCATAATTAATGAGCGTTCCATCCAAGCAGATAAATGAGGAGACATGTAGTCCCTGGGCCGTGTAATGAGATAGCAGAGTACCGGATTGGCTTCGCCTTCAGACAAATAAAAAATGTGCGAGGACAGCATGAGAAAAGAAATAAACTCGGGATCAGTCGACGGAAAGAAGGAAGACACCCTGTCGACGAAAGGAATGTGGCGGCAAGTTATGTTTCCATAAATCCGTGCAGTGTATTGACTAATACGCGGTGTCCGAGGCAGGTGACTCGCATAATTTGGCGCAGAGTGTGTTTTTTACGTACTACATTTACTGCCCAAGGCTGCTGTGCTCTAGTCAAAACATTTTAATGTCTCGATTTTCCCGCAGTTCTAAAGATGTGCGTCTGTATCACGATATTGCTAGGACCGATCCTGTTACTTCAGTGCGAAATAAAAGAAAATCAGTATGTGTACTGGTAAGCTGGCCACACAAATTTCCCCTTTCATGATTTAGTCCGGGGTTATGAAAAGCACGTGTTTCAAATACCACGATGACGTGTGTCAGATGCGTAGACCAATACCCACCGCTTCCCCTAAGGTGTTTTCACAGATATGAAAGTAAACAAAACAAGCCTTGAATGCCCCTTTAACGAATACTCAGAATGGTGATGCGAGTTTCACAGAGCAATCTCTGTGGGCGTAAACCGGAACCCACCGCTAGCGGTGCATTCCGGTTTATGGAAACTACTCCTTAACACTGGCTCTAAGTTCAAGCATCCGATTTTGCATAGCCTTCGAGATCGGCTGACCTTTTGCCAAGCGACGATGTGATGCAATAATTTTATCATGTGACGTAATAAAGAGTTCGGGATAATATCACACACTTTCATCGATCTGTAACAGGACATCGTATGTTGACGTGATCACGAGATAGTTTATCGCACCCCTAGCACGATGATCAACTTGCACGTTTGATAAGGCACTTATATATTTCACTTTCATGCACTGTATTACCATTCAACGCGAAAGATGCAGCCATAACGCAACAAAATTTGACGGCAAACTAAAATACCCACATGCCACAGAGGCGATATTTCCTCATCACTTTTGGCTTCGCTCCTGGTTTTGCACAGTAAGGCCACCAGGATAGGTGACCGGTAATATGGGCAATCGCAGGGAACTGTGGGATACGGAGGCTTCCGGTTCGACGCACCAGGCGGGTTAGCAGCGGCACGCGCGCATTTTTGTACCACTCCGTTGAAAAAAAAAACCTCTCCGTGCAATGTCAGTGCTTTAGAAGTTGGTTTTTTGTTTCTGCTAACCGTGACTGTGACGATGACAAGCTACGAAAGCTATGAACGGCAAGGAAACTTTTTTATCGCACTAAAATGATCTGCAATGCTTTTATGCTGCTCGGGGGTACTGTCAGTTTGGCTAGCAGATCAGTCTATGCAAAAAACAGTTTTCATTATATGATACGTTCCTTCAGACAAAAAATCGCCATCATAAAGATCTCAGGGGACGGGTATGACTGTAGCAGAAAGTTCAGAGTTCATTTCGGGGTCGCTGCTTCGGCCGACATCGTCAGTCGATTGGCATGAAGCGCTGCACTTATTGAGTACGTTGAGATATTTTGTTTTTTCTAGCCTTGAGCGCGCTATAAGGTGTATTTCTCCGTCGAATTCAGATGCTTATTTAAACGGTGATCTTGATCCAGCTGCGCGCCACGTCGGCACATAAACGATACAGTCAGACATAGGCAGCGCCGAATAATCTAAACCCTGCGCTTTTTTAACGCACTTGTTCCTTGGGGTGCCGTCCTGGCACACAGTTTGACCAAGATAACGCAAATGAACTCGTACAGTGCTTCGTGTAAACTTACTTTTGAGTGAAGTTTTTTTTTTTTTGAGGCTTGCGGCGAACCGGTTCGCCGTCGCCTACTCTTCTCGAACCGGAAGCCGGTAGCAGACAGCGCATCCCACAATCCCTCGCTCTTTTACTGGTGTTGAATCAATGAAGTGTCAATACGAAGACATCAATTGTTTTTATACTTGACTGGAATTCGTACGAGTGTGCTCGATGAAAGCTTTATTAATGGCAAGCCTTCACATGGCTGAACAATCGTGGATGTTCAATGGAGTCGCAGCTGATGAACCAACAATAAAACGGTGGGTATTCGTCTAACGTAGTATTACACAGACCTCCCTGATGCAGAGTCCTTCCATTTACTTCTTTTCTCCCACACTACACTCTTAATTGGTAAGTTTGTTTGGGGCACTGACTCTTATTGTGTTATCGAAACGGGCACCAGGCACAGAGTATCAAATGTTCCAAATCGGGTCGGTAGTGTTGCGAGCAAATATATGGCGTTGAAAGCATGTTTCTGCTGAGGTCAGCAAATCTCGCGCAGCATTTCTACTTTGCTGCAACGTGGCGCTTCGTAAACACGATCGAGGTTCCTTAATTTGATATACCAGTGATGACTCCTTTTACGTAGTTGCGTTTTGGTCACAAACGCCTTAGAATGTTGGCTGTGCCGCTGGACCAATATTTTTCATTGTTTTCAAGCTATGCCTTTCATTAAGAGCGATATAGTATTAAAGAAATCCCCGGGCGCTTGCGTTTTGTACAGTACAAACTGTACACTTAGGTGGACAGTTTGTACGACTACGAATTGTACGGCAGTACATATGACAGGTTGTACGGCTACAAATGCTGCGCACTTGTAGCCGTACAGCTTAGTAATGATGGAGAGTTGAAAAGAGAATAACGCCGCTATGTAGGTACAGGGAGCGTGGTAAATATGAGATGGTGAGGCTGTTGTGCGTTTCAAAATGGTTATTGCATGATACCGTGACACCGATTGCAGGGCAACTGATAGCATGAAGCAAATGAAGTGAATACGAAAATATCACTTAGAATTCCTGAAGACGCCAATGATAATGTTGCAGCGGCAGCATACTCATTATTGAACAACATGAGGGAGACACCTTGACGACAACCATAAGGAGATGAGGTAATGTGGAAGGATTGGCGCACATCCGTGGCCTAAATTATGAAAAAAAAGAAACGCTGGTTTTCTGTGGAAAAACTAAGCCGTAGTACGTTGTTAGCCGTTATTGGGTGTCGTTTTAATGTAAGGCAATTGGCGTTAGGTGTGCTGCTATAACTTATTTTATCGTGTTCACTGTTATATTGTGAGAGTTTTTTACATCTCTTTATTCAGTTGTAAAAGTGACGCTTACTGGCACACTCGAAAAACTAATGTTCAGCTCAAGACTTCTCTCTCCCGACTTTCTATAATCCCGCAAGCTGTGCAAAATGCGGGTCGCAGATTTGAAAACCCGTGCACTTGTTGGCGCCCTCATCATTCGGCTCTCCGGATGAGACGTCGTGAATGTGAGGGAGGCATCTCTCATCTCGACGCTGCTCGCAGCCGAATTTAATTTCGTGGTCACTGGACATTCCATGTCCAGTCGTCACCGCATTACCATATAGTCAACGTACGTTGAGTCGTTCTTCGTCCACAGGTAATGCAATGTAGGCGTGCAAGTGATTATGGTTAATAGGAAAGGGAAGCCCAAAGAAGTGACGTTTGCGCCTTCCAGCGAAGGACCGTGGAAGAGTTCTCATCATGTTTCGACACTCGCCACGTGCGGCTGTTGTCTTGCGATATTGCCGGCGCAAAATGAATGTTTTCCGCGAAGCAGTGTCCCGCTCTCGCAGTATATTAAAAAAGGGGGCAAAGGTGCGAATAATACAACGATTGCAGAAAAGTTCCTACTTTTGGTGGTGACACTCCAAGTAATCGTTACTGCATTTTTTGAGGCGACAATAAACGCAAATTGCAGATCAGAAAAAAGAAAGGTAATGTGGTAAGCTGGTTCTGTAAGAGCCTATAAAATTGGCAGTATGAGCGTGCCAAGAAAAAAGTAACAACTTTGCCGCAAAGACGAAGCAGTGAATGCGATGGCAACAAATAGGAATGTCACGCGAAAAAGGGCAAGCAGATCGAAACGTGCCCCGCTTTGCTCACGCACAAATGACGCACGAAACGTTTTGACGGGTAAAGATGGACGCGAATAAATGTCTCAGTTGTTACTTCAATGGCTGTGTTCCAATACTCACCGTAGACGGCTAAATAGACAGCTAAATGGACGGCGGCCATCTTAAGTCCCATTCCAATTCTCACGTAGCTGGCAAAGTAGACATCTCCAACAAGACCGCATCGTAGACAAATACAATGCAGGGGCTACTTTGCTGTCTAAACAAGATGGCGGCTCAGTGAATCACTCAGATAGATCAAATCTCGTCGGACTGGTCGTCTATACACAAGCTGACGCTTCTCCAGACGCTCAAAGTGAGTAACGTTTATTTGTTTTTGATTAAAACACGAAATAAGCCAGAATATACAACTGTTACGTTTGTTTATTTTAACTTTTTCTTCTTGACGCGAGGTGGCGCAATGTTGCGTAAAAGCCGTCCTAATGTGTACCGTTCCTCGGACAGCATGGACTCGATGCTGTCTTTTAAGCAGTCTTCGTAGACTTTCTACGTGCTGTTTAAGAATTGGAACACATCCAATGTGTCTGATAAACGCGCCCTCTTTGCAAACGGAGACTGTTCAGCGAGTGCAGTGATTTGTGCACCCGGTGATTTGTGCACCCCTCTACGCGGGGCAAAGCACGTGTGGAGGATGACAGCGCGCACCACCGCGTCGTGAAGATCTGGCAACGCACACTCGTTGCGCCACCCCGCGGGTAGTGCTGAAAACGTGATGTAGTTCCTCCGAGGTGGCCATCGCCAGCGGTAAGGGGTACATATTAATAGCTCGCCGTTTAAACGTTCAAGGAGGTGCTCCTTCGTTGCTCAGTGGCAAACGCCACGAAAGAGGTTGGACGTTTGATTCCACGCGCTGGAGGCTTTTATGTGGAAGATTATTTTTTCTTTCTTTCATTTCCATATATATAGACGCGTATACATACACATTGAATGGAGCCAATGCCAGCAGCAAAATACAGCTGAGAGCGTCCGTATTGTTGCTATCACAATTAATAGAACCATGCTGTACGGCCATGAAAAAGCAAATGTGTTGACCAGTTTAAAGAAAACGTTATGGGGAGCTATTCTTGTGGTGTCCAATGCGTGGACATGCCCAATTCGGTCACGCCTGATTGGTCGAAGCACGTCGCCTCTTTACGGTCTTTCTTTCGCAACGTTATTTTCACGCCTCACAGCTTTCACAACTCTCGACACAAATGAGAAATATATAAACCGTTTCGCCCAAACGAATGCTGCCCCCTGAGATCCGCTTTTAGACGAACATCTCTGAGGCCGTGCATAACCTCTATTCACGTTAGCCCTTAAATTATAAAGGTTTAATGTTGCCGCCCGCCTGACGCCCCTGAAAGGTCTGTATACGCAGTCCCTGCTTTGCTCTTTAAACATCTCAACACGTTCATACGCACGTGCACACTTGCAAAGTTTGTTTTAAAGTCCTGTAACTCTACATTTCGTCCACTTGGATTGTTTTCACGCTGGGAATGTTCTAGCGGTCTCGGTGCACCGACGTGGTCAACCGTGTCATGACGTCACAACTCACCATTTTTAGGGGCAAAGCTCCTTAGTGTGTGGATCTGTCCTTCGTCCGTTGGTGTATGTAGCCACCTTGCAAACATCCCACTACACCCCATCATCGATCTACCACTTGAGCGACCATAAAGCCAATACCTTTTAGAAGTAGCCAATATGAAATGCAAGAGGGTCGTGTACTTGTATCCAGGTGCGCGTTAAAGAACCATAGATTTTCCCACTGTGTCTATCCCTTATTTCTACGTGACCACCTATAGTTCCACCTTTGCAAACTGCCCACTACTTCGTCCTCGCAAACATCTCGCTGCACCCCATCAGCGATCCACCACTTCACCGACAATAAAGCCGTTATAATGAAGGCGGTACCGAAGCGGCCTACAGCTACCACTTACCAATAATAAAACTTCTTGTGTAAATACATACAGTGCTTGTCACGACTTTGATGATGTAGTGAGCGATATTCGCGGATGGTTCACAGTTTAACTAGGAAATCTTCCAGCGCTTCGCCCCACTCATCATCATTCACTGCGTGGATATGTTGTGAATTTTATGCGCAGCTAAATGCGCTCCGTGCGAATCATACATGCACACGAGTTGGGAACCGCGAGAATAGTTCATTGTGCCGCAGGAGCTGTCATATCGCCGAAGGCTTCAATTTCTGCATGTTCCACGGCGACGACAGGTAGACTTGTTTCGCCAATGCACGCCTGTTTGTTATTTTTTTGCGGGTGATATTACTCTGAGGCCTTGTTGCCGCTATCAGTGTTGTGTATTTGTGTGCTACACACCTTTGCACTGATCCTACACGTGTACGCTTCCTTGCGCTTCTGTCTACTTTCACTCTAGCGTGATTTCCTTGCAAAAACCCCACCTTCATGCGTCCTCAGCTTGACCACAGTATGTCGCAATGCAATAAAAACTTGGGCTGTTAAGCTGTGCTCGGCGAAAGCAAGAGCTGAAATTTGAAGCTTTCGCTAAAGCAGCTCATGCTGATATTTACAGCCGCTTAGTAATGATAGTCAGTATATATGTGTATGTGCTATTTTGATTTTTATTCCTTATTTGTAAAAATCAAGTGGAAAGAGGTAGCCTTCGCCAAGAAGCGGTGACGAAAACTCTTTACTGTCTTTTCTATTTCAATAAAAAAAATAGTTCTTGCAAGCGAGACACAATTTTCTGTTCGTTTTGCCCGTGAAGGCAAAGGCGTTCAGTTTGCGAATTCTCGATAATAGTTCTAACATGAAAGATTTATTTTTTTGTTATTGAAACATCATTGCTGGTTTGCTGTAAATAAAAGAAATATTGTTCTTCGTACTCACACGTGAATTGTTTGCACTGGTGCCAGTTGCCAATATACGCATTTCGGATCCATGTAATCTTCGTACGCACAGGTATTGAGTTTCGAAGGATGATTTGGCGTGCTGCTGCGCATATCGACACGCCTAAAACAAGTAGGCGGAAGATAACGAGGGCAAAGCAAAAAAATCAAAATAAAAGCGAAAGGGAGGACATTCGCTCTTTTTACCTAAAAACAAAAACTTTTGTTTTCCCTCCCTCTTTACATAGCGCCATCACTTGAGTGTCCTCGGTATAGTTCCACGCGCTACCACTGCTTATCTTTCGCACCGTTGTCAAGGTTTCGGTTTCTCTTCTCTAAACGAGTTCTTTATTCTATGGCAGTACTTCCGCGCCGCGTGGCTGTCACGGTTTTCTTTTTTCGCTGTGCTTTCTACAGACAGAATTTTAGTCAGTACGCAGGAGCGCGCCGCCTCTATGCCATTCGTTATCCGCCATTCGACAGAGAGTGTATATATACGCCTTTGCACCCGCAATCTCGAAAAAACTCCATGACTTCTGACGTCTACATGGAACAGGAAGTATTTGCAACCACTTGAAATATTGAATGAAGTTGGGAGAAGCGCCAGGCAATAGAGGATGTTCAAATTGACAGGCTTCTGGGAAGCGAATACTTTTTTTTCCTGATGTCACTGTTGGTTTTTTGGTGGCTTGTTTTCTTTCTTTTCCTTTACTTTCTTGCAATATCCGCTGCGTATCTGTCTTCCTCGAGGCAGCTATAGGCAGCAACGAAAAGTAGTTGCACTCAGTTCGCCCTCTTCATCGTTCGCTTCCATGACTTCTCTCATATCGAGTATTAACCATACCTGCCAGGTTTTCCAATTTTCGTTTCCGCTTATCGCTTATTTCTCAGTCAGTCGGCCAAAAAGTTTTTTTTTCATTTAATTCCATTCGTCGTCTGTCTTCCGTTTATTGCTTATACGTTTCTCGTTTTTCTTGCGCAAGTGTTCAACACGGCGACACACCTGTCTAATGTAAGACCGTCAGAGCTTTAACTGGTTTTCGTTAGATCGACTGTCAGGGCAGTGTTTTGGTGTAACGTTATGGCGGCCGCGTATACACTGAGGCATGAAATTGAATTGTGGGAAGGGCAGTACGTATACCGTGCCCATCTGCACATTTAAGATTACTAGCGTACTGTTTCCTGTTCGGTGCCGCTCCTTTCAAACCTGTTACCTGCTTGGTGTACATTCATACCCTTTAAATTTGGAAACAGCAAGAGGGATAGTCACTATTACGAACCAAGAAACACGGAGACGAAGAAGAGCTGTCACCAAGTGCCCACGCACTTGCTCGCGAACACGCTGAAAGTAAGCCGCCCGTTCGAAGAAAAGAAAAAGAAACCAAAATGTTCGAGGTCGTGACGTGTCCTCATAAAGGTACAAATCTTGTCCCCTTGACACCGACTTCCCCGTGTAGTTTTCAGTGCACTGTCTTGCACGAAAGGCGAAAAAAAAAACGGTTGCTGCATGCTAATGATTCGTGTAACTGCGCTCTCACTTGAAAATTACTAAAAATATTTGCAGTAGTTGATTCACGACTCATTGAGCTATCTCAATGAAACCAGTCGGTGACTACTTGGAAAAATATGTTGCGGAGCCCTTTTAAGAAAACGCGAATCAGTAAAATCATGTAGATGTATCTCTACTCACCGAATCCGTCTTGAGTGCCTTCAGGGCAGCTTTTTAAGAAATTTCGTCATAGCTGCTGTGCGATTTCTGCAGTCTATAAACTCAAGGACGCAGAACCATTCTACTTTCAGACCCGTTCACATATATAATTTTTTTTGCTCGCGCGAAGTGCTGCGAAAGCAGCATCTACATGTATATAGAGCGAAAAAAAAAAAACTCGCGCCCGATGCATTTGCTAAGGCCATTCGAGCGTCGGATAATGCGTTTTTTCTCGGGATGCGCACGCGATAGAATAGTAGGAAAGGTAATGTCTGAAACAAATTACGGCCTCGCCCCTGCTGCGCTTACACCGAAATGCTTTCAGAGTAGAAAGGAACGCTCGCAGGCATTCGTAAGTGCTGTGAGTGTCGTAGTCCTGATTTTTTTTTCTTTTTAGAATTCGTACTTTTCAGTTTCATACGTAAACCTATAGAAAATGCACTAAAAATGTTTCAGTGTAAATTACGATAAAATAGAATGCCTTGCTGAGACCATATAGAAAGTATGTAAGCGCATAAACATAATATTAGAGCTTACGACGTAGCGTTACAAAAGTTGCTGCTGGCAGCGCAAGGAGAAAATTTATGGTTTCACCGTGCTACATATGTTGACGATTGTGCTCGGTAATGTTGTGTTCTGTTCGGGAAAAAAAGCGGGTCTTGTATGTATAAATGTAAGAGATATACCCTTTATGGCTCTACATTTGTAAGGCACGTGTCAGTGTTCTACCGGTAATGTTTTTTTTTTTAGAAATACTCTATGTATCGATGCATTGCAGCTTTTGTGTGTGTGGGGGGGGGGGTGCAGTTGTACTACAGTAATAAACTACCAACTTGCCTAAAATGTTTCTATCATGCCATTCACAAAACCATCGATGACGTAAATGTTTGGGGTAATAATTTCGGGCTTTTACAACACGAGTAGATCTTATGGAGGCGGTTCACAAACTAGGTATTCCGCATGCACGCAACGTTTGCTGCACTTTATCGAATTCCTGCTTGTTGCCGCAGTTGAGATACGCGTCGTTTGCAGTAAGTTTTGTCAAGTTCATTCACCTTATCTGATGTAGCTACCAAGCGCCGGCAGAGTGCACGAGGGAGGAGCTATTGTGCTTATGGTGAGGCGGTGGAGCCTCTTCCGCTGCACGTCTCCGGAACGTTTTGGCAGCATTAACGTACTTATTGCAATTACTTGTTACGTATTTCTGCTATTTATATTTTCTTAGACATTCTTTCTTTACATAAACCCTGTTCTGAGCATTGTTCGCCTTGTTTTAGGCACGTATTGATCACTCGAATTTGAGCGTAATCATTCCACGTGATATCTATGGATAGAGAACGAGCCGGGCCTCAAAAGTGCTAAGCACTTAAATCAAGCAACGGCTATTCACGGCTTTGTTACATAATATTGCGTGTATTGGCTACCTACAGTAAACAACAGAGTAGGTGGATATCCACGGGATAGCACTCTTTTTCACTGAACAGAGAAATCAAGAGAAATTCTAGTGTCATTCATACTAAAAACAACAGGCAGTTATAAAGGACGCCGTAGAAGAGCACTTAGATCAACTTAACCCGGGTTTCATTGGCATGTAGTTGACGAAAATGACCATTTATTTAGTTTTTTGTTTTTATTAATATTTGTTTGCAATTCATTCTATCGACATGCTGCCAACATGACTTGCAGCCGGGAACCCGCTCTTGTACTTAGCAACGCTGGTCTTAGTCCCTAAGCTTCCATGAGGAGGATCAGAACAAAACTGAAAATTGCTCTGACCTTCTCAGACCTGACTTTCCCTTCCAATATTTTATGTTCCAGTATCCTAGGAGATTACAGCCATGGTGACCGGTCTTTCAATTAAAGGACGACAGCCCAAGCCTTTCTTGTTGACTCCCTGCTCATTAGCAGCTGACCTCTTGTATGTTCCTGGTGCGCACCATAGGGAGTGTGGAGGCAATTACGGCGAGCTTAGAGGCAAGCTTATTATAAGGTGACTGCCTACATTGAACGCTTGTGGCACGCACTAATTAGAGGTGTAATCATGAGAGAAATAATCGAGTAGGACAAAACACCCGAGACGATGAAAACACTCAAGAAAAATTATGCTATACCTTGGGGATATCCAGGCCGGTCATTTTCCAAGACCATCTTGCTTTCTGTGCTCCGTGAAGCATGCTCGCTTTCCTCTTTACTTATTTTGATTGCCATGCTCTTGGGTTGATTTCGTCTCATCTCTTCTTGCTCCATCTCTTCCTTACCCATAAAACGTTTGCAAGGTCAAGTGCATCATGTGTTGATTGC